>JAZDUA010000257.1:0-1200000 GCA_038098605.1 Gryllus longicercus | reverse complement strand
ATTTCTTCTCGTTTTTCGCGGTAAAGTAAAAATGTGGGGATGCTACTTCATTTGCAGTGAACCACTGAGCGTTTGTGAAACTCCAACAGCAAACAGTGGACGCGAACTTCGCTCGAGCCGGGTTGGTGCAAAAGGCTGCACTGAGGAAAGGGTGCGTGTGTGCACACCCCCCCTGGGGATCGCAGTAAGGTAACGTATAGTTTTCGAAAATCTTAGCAGCATTCGTGTAATTATTAAAGAGCTTCTAACAAAAAAATTCTCAGTTCTTTCTAGCGGGTAGTGGAAAGGAGGCTGAAAATCTATGCATAGCTGTCATTTTGTTGAACTTTCGTTGAACCAGAATTTTTGAAAATAGCATACGTTTGAAATAATTCGAAAAGAGTTGTAATGTTGTAGCAGCAATAGCTATTATAGTACATTACCTGTAATGGCCTGTCGTTGTCCAAGCACAGCAGAATACTTTTCAGGGAGGATATTATTTTTTTCTCATTATGATCAAGAATTACTTCATCCTTGATGAACAACTTATTTATTTCATATTGTGAATCCACTTGAATCAACTCCATTGATGCCATCAACATGCTCAGCCACAAGATACATGACCTATGACAACAAGTTATTGCGTGAGGGAAGATTGCCATTTTGCCATTAACAATTATCACAGAGAACGTTCGATTCATTATGTTGTTTCAGGGTGTACGACATGTTCTATAATACTTGGACCCGTAAGTGATGTCTGTTATATCGTGAGAGTGGAAGTGTTCTTCCCACGCTAGAATTTGAGATCAGGGCTGGCCTACTCTTTGACTGCAAGGTGTCTCTCCCAAAGAAGAACAGCACCAACCAGTTCAATCCCTGAGCTACGGAGTGTCCTGAGATGTGTGGTAGTGTAGTGCAATAGGTGTAACAATGTGTTACGTAACAGCCTCTGACGCCCCTAAGAGTTTTTGAGATTCGTAGGGTTGGCCAGACGGTCATAGTTAATAGACTCTTCGACCTGTCATAAGGTTGGGAACTGGATAGGAAAAGGAATGATTGTACTTGCTCCTCGGGGTATTCTTGTTTTTTTCTCGATATTCACGTTACTCAGCCGAATATCCTGGCAGGAATAGAATATGCGATTTCCCCATCAATGAGCCGAAAGCTTCAATGCTGGCCACTAGTACAAATTTCTACAAGAGGATGGCTCGAAAACCGTTTAACTGTTAAAAAGCCCTTACAACAAATTGTTTTGACTTTTTTCGCAAGAGATAAATTTTCAAATGTAAGGAACATTTTAAATCAAGGAATTCTACATATGTGTCCAAATGATTCTTACCTCATTTTTGCAGCTTTCGAATTCGATGAAACAGAGGTACATCGTTTTGCAGGCGTCGTTGCCTCAGCAAAGACTACTATTTCATGTACAAAGTATTGATTCGCATTTTTAAAGAGATTTCTTCATCCAGCACTATAGCTCTCCTAATGGAAAAGTTTCAGAACATTATTTTGAATAACTTAGCATGTGCTTTTTTTCTACTTCATCAATACTACAAATTAGCCTATATAAATTCAATTTACAAAAGAGGCTGTAAAAACGATTGTAATAATTATAGAGGGATAAGTGTGACTTCATCTTTGGTTATACTGTATGAACGTGTGCTAAAGAATAGAATTGAAATGCAAACATCACTCAGAGGAGCAAAGTTGTTTTCGACGAGGAAGTTGTTGTCCTGTATTGACAATATTTTCTGTCTCAAACAACAGATGGAAAAACAATTGAGCGAGGAAGAGAACTTCACATAATTTTCATTGATCTCAAAAAGGCTTACGATAATGTACCAGTAAAAGAAGTATGGGGGCAATGGAAGAAAAAGGAATATCAACATACATAAATGCAGTCAAACAACTTTATAAAGATATCAAAAGTCAAGTAAAAGTGGGGGAAAAGTTTATCAGACAACTTCCCAGTATATAAAGGATTACGGCAAGGCTGCTGTATATCTCCAACCCTGTTTAAGATATACATTGACAAAGCCCCAACAGAATGGAAAAGAAAGAGCAAAAGAATGGGTGTTAAAATAAGTGATAAAACATTGTTTAGTCTACTATTTGCAGACGACCAGGTGATAATGGCTGAAGATGAAGATGATGTAACTTATATTTTCAGAAAATTAGTAGAAGAGTATGGAAAATGGGGAATGGAAATAAATGTACAAAAAACTGAATATATGGTGGTGGGAGGTATGCCCCATGATTTGGAGACTGGTATAGGAATAATTAAAGGTAATACACAATATAAGTATTTGGGAGTCATACTAACAGCAGATGGTAGAGACGAACAGGATTTGAAAATTAAATATATAAGAGGAAAAATAGCCACAAGGCAGTTGAATCCAGTCCTATTGAACTCAATTATTGCAATAAAGACAAAGAAACGCATATATAGCTCCTTCATAGAGAGTACCACACTCTATGGGGCAGAAGTCTGGACACTAACAAAGAGTTGACAAACTTCAATCAAAGAAATGTCGTTTTGGCGTAGAAATTGTAAACTTTCTCTGTTAGACAAAATAAGTAATGATGAAATAAGAAATAAATGAAAGTGCAAACAACCTTGAACGAGACGATCGAAATGAAACTACTAAAATGGTGTGGACATAGGAGATTGAAATCGGATAGACTTCCACAAAAAGTTTGGGAATGGATACCAAATCGAAGAAGATTCAGGGGAAGACCGAGAAGAACGTGGAACATGGCAATAACTGAAGCCATGGAAAAAAGAGAAATGGAGGAAAACGATGTATGGGATAAAGGGGCAAGAAAATTGGGATGCGGAAAACGGCCAAGGCTGTAAAAAAAACTCGCTTTATAGATAAATAGATAATAATGAGAACAAATAGCTGATAATTAAAATATTTGCGGCGTGAGAGACATGCCAAAAATACATTTTTTTAATTTATGAAAAACAAAAGAATAAAACAATTGGACACATTTTGGAGAAATAAAAAATAGTGCGTTTTAGAAAGCTGTAGCTCGCTCGATAACTGGTTTCCAAATAAATGTCACATAGGAAATTTGTGAGAAATTGTTTTCTCTTTAATATTGAATTTAATAGTTTGTAAGAAGAAAACTAGGGATTTTAACTCGAGCCCTAAACATCAAAAGAAAAGTGTTTATGGCCTTTTTCAAGGTAACACCCCTTTTTAGTACCTTCCGGCTAGACTAAAAGGAATCGAACTATTACAATTTCTCATACAAACATATCTTCTACAATTTGCACTGTGACTCATGATTAAGGAACTTCCTGTTTCTGAAACTTCAGAATAATTTTACATGAACTCAAACAACATTAACAAAAGCAAAGTTTCTTTAAACAAACATGAACCACAGTCATGATCTTTGGAGGATGTCGGTGACGTTTTGATCAGAAACACCGTGAAATTTAATTACCACAGTCTTCTGTGGAAGTGACAGTTTCCTCCAGCAATACAGAAATATACTAACTAGGAAATATGTTTTATTTGCCAGTAACTGGAATTGAAAATGAGATCATTAAATCGTTGGTAAATCGAAGCAAGATTTTATTTCCACCACTACATGCCACACTAGAATCCATTTCGTAACATAGAAATCGTTTTGCAAAGATATAGATATTACGCATTCACTTATTTGAGTCAAAAATTCTAGTGATATCTAAAGTGTCGTGAGTTGTCGAATCAGACATTTTTCAAAACACCATTTTGAAGCAGTGCTACTTAATATACTCATTAAGTCATATGATATCTGTAAGAAATTTCAAGGAAATTCTGCACCGAGAATTTTAATCAATTGGAAGAATTTTTGGTCTTGTAAAACAAAAAGGCAAAAAGTTATACGGTGGGCCAAAAGGAAAACAACGGAAAATACAAAATTATAAACGGGCCAAAAAAGTACCCCGACAAAAAATATTTTTATATTAAAAAGGAAATTTTGAGAATGTTGTAATACGTGTAATAATATTAGTATCTCCAAAATGATTGCGTGTTCATTTTGGCATTACTTTCGTGTCCAGAGAAGGTACCATAAAGAGATTATAGTATTTTCCTCATACCATTAAATTTTTCGAAAGAGTGTAAATTTTTATTTTTATTTTTTCAATATTTTTAAACTGTAATCGAATATTGGCCACGTAAAAAAGGGATTGTGTGCTAGGCTGTTGAAAATATTGAATTACCAAACTTTTCCATTAGATGAGGTAAAGTACTAGATGAAGTAATCTCTTTCCCAATATGTGAAGCAATATTTTGGACGTGGAATATACAAGTAGGTCTTTGTTGTGGCAACGACGCCTGCAAGAAGTGGTCCTTCACTAACTCCAAAATCTCGAAACTTTTCTCCAAAAATGAGGTAAGAATCGGGTGCACACATATCTAGAGTTCCTCTATTTACAATTGTCTTCTTTACACATTTGGACGCATAAAAATACGTCAAAAGAGTGTATTGTAAGGGCCTTATAATTTTTTATCCATAACCCAATTCTTTTTGCGGTCGTCGATCTGGAGAGGTGGCTCAGGGCGTCAACCGATATCTCTGCTGTGCCTCTGACCGCGCGGTGCTACGGTTCGAGTCCCGACTTTCACAGGATTTCCCACATTACCCGAAGAGCTAGGTCGAGTTGTGCCGCAGTCTGGAGAATTCTAGCCGCGAGCTACTCTGATCGGCAGTTTTCCGTGGTATTTACGATCAGTAGCGGGCGCTTGCTAGAGCAGCGCCCTAAAGAACGGTGCATCAACCGCGCACGAGCGTGCCTTACCCATTTCTTACCCCATCCTGACATCTTACACTCAGATGCAGTACACTACCTCGCACACCAGTCGGGAGCTCAGAGCTTGTCGCGGCAGGGGCGGTGCCCCGCTGGTGGGAGATACCTGGAAAGGGGAAAACCCGGTCAGCGCCATCCAGCGGCACAAGAAACCACCGCCACCTCCTGAGCAAAAACATTCACTACACTTACGGGAGTAATGACCTTAGAAGTGGACGCGCCCGGAGTCACTAGTAATGCCTCGATTGGAGTCTTCGCCTTGTCTCACGTCAGTCATTTGTCCTAGCGGTGACCGTTAAGGTTTACGGCTCAAGCGCCCGAGTGATTGGGAAGTGGCAGGTTCTATCCCCACCATGTGCTGGAGTTTCTCGTGAGCTTAACATTGGCGCATAGGGCCCCTCCCAAATCGAAGGCAAAGACCACCAGCTGCCATCAGTGGCTTTCTGTAGCGATCTCCCCCCCAGATGTTTCCAGGTGAATGTCGCAGAAGCGCCTTAAAATTCGGACCAATGTCCCCATCTTTGCGGCGGGTCGATGCGTCGATTGCCTATCACCGTGTGGCCAACCCTGCAAATCTCAAATACCTCTGAAAAGCGTTACTTCACAGTTTGTTATACTTGCACGCACTGCTCTGCCACATGTCAGGTGGCCACTCCGTAGCTCAGAGCTTCTTCTGGTTGGGGTGGTACCCCACTGGGGGAGAAGCCTAGAGAGGGAAACTGGCTAGTCGAAGAGGTCAGTCCTGGTATCAAATTCTAGCTTGGGAAGAACACGTTCACTCTCAAGATACAACACACACTACATTTACGGAACTAACAGAGAACATGACTCATCCGGAAAGAAAACAATTAATCGAAAGGTCTCTCTGTGATAATTGTTAACGGCAATCGTCCCTCACCCAATAACTTCTTTTCGTAGGTTATGCCTCTTGTGGTTGAGCCTGTTGACGCAGTGGATTGTCGTGAATACACAATTCAAAACAAATCCGTGGTTCATCCAGCAAGTTTTAACTTTCGAATATTTTGAAGGAATCCTAAGATCATCTCTGAAAAGAATTCTAATGTGCTTAGAAAACGACGGACCTTTACAGGTGATGTATGAAAGATCTTTTTTCTACAATTATTTCATATTTCCAGTTTTTTAAAAAATTCAGGTTGTACGGTAGTTTAGTTATGACGGTTATGCCATTTTTCATCGTCCTTTCCTCTATTTGCTGGAAAAATTAAAGATAAAAATTTGAAATTTTCTTTAACAAAAATATTTGAGAATTGCAAAAATGTTACGTGAACACTAAGATTTTTGAAAGAAGATACATTACATTATTTCAAGATTTGTCATTGAACAAAATACTACAGTAAGGAAAAAACTCTATATACAATGGTCTTGTTGCAGAAAGACGCCGTTCCAACTTTTAGTTTAATAATAAATAAGAAATTTAGAGATTCCAACAAAAATGTGACAAGCGGTAATTTTATGCTTTTTTTATGCTATTCCAGATCATTAAAAAAATATTTGAACATTTTTTTGTGATTTTACTTTAGTAAGTAATGCAATACACGTAGTACAGGGAAAGTTATGTAATGCTGCGGAAAATCGATTTCGAGATTCTCGCAGAAATAGACGTTTTGGGATTCCCTAATACCGAAAAAGGGTTGTTTTTTTTTAAAAAAAAGTCCGTTTATAAACGCTACTGGGGCCTAAACTATGCGTAGATTATTTTTCAAAATGAAGAAACCCGTGTCTATCTGGCATGAGTCGAAGTTTTGAGACGTTGGAAATCTCTTTAAAATTTTCGAGGGACTTTACATGAAGCTCCAGGAATATTTTCAAATATTTCACAAAAACGGCTCAAAATGTTTTCTTTAAATTTATTGTAAGAATGAAGTAAAATACTCTTATGAGGGTGGCATACGTTTGATTTTCACTGTTTACTCAAAAATATGATTTTTTTCGGCGTTATTACAACAAAACTGAAGACAGATTTTTCTTCATTTCAAATTTTGTTCTCAATAATAAGTTCATTCATTAAGGGCAGCTATATTTTAAAATTTTTCTAGTTTTTAGCAATATTGTTTACTACATGTGCAATTTTGAAAATAACAAAAACAAGATTTTCTATAAAACGACTCTTTACATTTTTTCTTTAAACTTTTGGTAGGGGCAAAGTTAAATTCACTCTACAAGGTAGCATAAACGCACTATTTCTCTATTCTTTATTTTTCCAAAAATTACAAAAATTTAATTTTTTGATTTTTCTATTGTGTCGTATTTACTTAAGTCATATATACTTACGTGACAATTTTCACATTAATGAAGTAATTAGTACATGTGCTTTAAATACTGTTCTATACAGTTCCTATACTCTCAAAAACTCGACCGTTTTCTGTGCAAACTAGCTCAAAATTCCGCTTTCGAGTAGCTTTATGAGACATAATTTAATGCACATGTACTCATAAATACAATAATGTGCACAAATTGACGCTAATGTAAAAACTAACAACGTGAGACTAGTCAAAAAACTTACACTTTTGTAATTTTCGAAAAAACAAAAGAATACGGCAATATGTCGTTAATATCATCTTAGAGAGTGCATTTAGCACAATACTTACCAAACGTTTAAAGAAAAAAGTGGGGACGTTTTTTGCGAAAATCTTGTTTTGTAATTTTTTTAAATTGCACAAATCGCAGGCAAAATTGCATGAAAAGTACTAAAGTTTTCGAAAATATGTGCATGACATTAATAAAAGTACTAATTATGTACAACACATTTTAATTGAAGGAAAAATCTTTATCATTAATTTTGTAGTTGTAGGAAGACATCAAAACAAATTCAAAATTTTTAAATTTTGGAAAATTCAGAGTTAACCGTGAATATCGGACCTTTGCGACAGTTGTGAGTGCATGTTACTCTATTCTGACAAGAAATTTAAAGAAAAAACTTGGAGCCCCTTTTGAGAAAATTTCGAGAAGTTCAGTGGGCATTATTGAAAATACCCCTAAATTTTAAACAATGTTTTTCAAAATCTCAAAGCTTCGTCTCGAGCCAGATGGACACGGATTTCTTCAATTTAGAAAAATCGTACGTAATATGTGTGTGTGTGTATATATATATATGTGTGTGTATGTGTGTGTATATGTGTGTGTGTGTCTGTACGTGTGTGTGTCTGTACGTGTGTCTGTACGTGTGTGTGTCTGTACGTGTGTGTGTCTGTACGTGTGTGTGTCTGTACGTGTGTGTGTCTGTACGTGTGTGTGTCTGTACGTGTGTGTGTCTGTACGTGTGTGTGTCTGTACGTGTGTGTGTCTGTACGTGTGTGTGTCTGTACGTGTGTGTGTCTGTACGTGTGTGTGTCTGTACGTGTGTGTGTCTGTACGTGTGTGTGTCTGTACGTGTGTGTGTCTGTACGTGTGTGTGTGTGTCTGTACGTGTGTGTGTGTCTGTACGTGTGTGTGTACGTGTGTGTGTCTACGTGTGTATGTACGTGTGTGTACGTGTGTGTGTACGTGTGTGTGTACGTGTACGTGTGTGTGTACGTGTGTGTGTACGTGTGTGTACGTGTGTGTGTGTACGTGTGTGTGTACGTGTGTGTGTGTACGTGTGTGTGTACGTGTGTGTGTACGTGTGTGTGTACGTGTGTGTGTACGTGTGTGTGTACGTGTGTGTGTGTACGTGTGTGTGTGTACGTGTGTGTGTACGTGTGTGTGTGTACGTGTGTGTGTGTACGTGTGTGTACGTGTGTGTGTACGTGTGTGTGTGTACGTGTGTCTGTGTACGTGTGTGTGTGTACGTGTGTGTGTGTACGTGTGTGTGTGTACGTGTGTGTGTACGTGTGTGTGTACGTGTGTGTGTACGTGTGTGTGTACGTGTGTGTGTACGTGTGTGTGTACGTGTGTGTGTACGTGTGTACGTACGTGTGTGTGTACGTGTGTGTACGTGTGTGTGTGTCTGTGTACGTGTGTGTGTCTGTGTACGTGTGTGTGTGTCTGTGTACGTGTGTGTGTGTCTGTGTACGTGTGTGTGTGTCTGTGTACGTGTGTGTGTGTCTGTGTACGTGTGTGTGTCTGTGTACGTGTGTGTGTGTCTGTGTACGTGTGTGTGTGTCTGTGTACGTGTGTGTGTCTGTGTACGCGTGTGTGTACGTACGTGTGTGTGTACGTGTGTGTACGTGTGTGTGTCTGTGTAAGTGTGTGTGTGTCTGTGTAAGTGTGTGTGTGTGTCTGTGTACGTGTGTGTGTGTCTGTGTACGTGTGTGTGTGTCTGTGTACGTGTGTGTGTGTCTGTGTACGTGTGTGTGTGTCTGTGTACGTGTGTGTGTGTCTGTGTACGTGTGTGTGTGTCTGTGTACGTGTGTGTGTGTCTGTGTACGTGTGTGTGTGTACGTGTGTGTGTGTGCGTGTGTGTGTGTGCGTGTGTGTACGTGTGTGTGTACGTGTGTGTGTGTGTACGTGTGTGTGTACGGGTGTGTGTACGGGTGTGTGTGTGTACGGGTGTGTGTGTGAGTGTACGCGTGTGTGTACGGGTGTGTGTGTACGCGTGTGTGTGTGTACGTGTGTGTCTGTGTACGTGTGTGTACGTGTGTGTGTGTACGTGTGTGTCTGTGTACGTGTGTGTACGTGTGTGTGTGTACGTGTGTGTGTGTGTATGTGTATGTGTAATGTACGTATGTACTTCGTCTTGGAGTGAACTACGATCGCGATTGAATTCACCATACCATCTATAAACACGGGTCCTTGATGGAGTCTCATCGTCAAAAATTGAATTAAGTTCATTCATGCACTGTTGCTGAGTTAATCCACGTCGAAAGTTGTAATAAAATAATCGCACGAAAATGTTAGATTTAATTCCATTTTTGGGCTAAGATGAATCTCTTAGGTTACTGTAAACAACACAAATAGCGCTCGTATGTCAAAACGTTCTGAGTACGTATAACCTCAAAACATCCAACTTTACGATAGAGCTGTCAGTTATCAGATAGCAACACCAGCTTTGCCAAATCCTGAAACATAAAAGACAACCTTTGTATGTATCATATTTGGTCAATGTTTTCTGGCCTTTCCAATGACATTTATCAACGTTTTTCAGTGCCTTAAGTTCTGATTCAGTTTCTTCCTTCGCCACAAATATACTTGGATAATATTGCATCCCGGATTTTACTACAACATAATCGTTTTTATAGAAATTAACTTCACGTATCTCACTTGTAGTGGAGCGAGTTGCCAGAACTTGAAAATCAATGCTTCCTAAAACCGTATCTGAAGCAAGTGACATTGCATTTGAATCTGACTCAATATCACTCTCCCAATCAGAACGTTTCTTCGCCTTTTCTTCAGCTTAATTTTTTGCATTTCCTTTGTTATTTTTCTCTTGATTTATTATTATTTTATTTATGAACTGAGTATGACACTTCTTTTATAAGATATATGGTAATAATAGATTTTGAAATTTATTTTATATTTAAGTTATATATTCGTTTTTATCTTTGTATTCAGTTTTTTTGTTGGTTTTCTTCTTGTTTGGCTACAATGTTTAAACAAAAACTGGTTATTGGATAGTGCAAAGGACGTTTAAGAGACTGGTAAAGCTCGCATATTCGTTGAAAACGTTGATTTTGCTTGTAATAGTTCAACATTTTTTCGACGTCTTCCTACAACAAAACTATTAAAGATTTTATTTTTCCCTTAATAAAATCTCTTTTGAAAAGAAGTATTTTGCATGTGGATTATGACTAATTTTTCAAAAATTGGAGAACTTTTCGGGTAATTTTAAGGAAAATGTAGGTAATTTTAGTTTTCAATAAATTTTAAACACGGTTATCTACTATTTTGAAAATTTTGACCTCAAATTGAATATAAGTTCCTGAAGAGAATGCTGAATATCATTAATCATGTTCGTTAAAAAATCTGATTTTTGAAAATTACAAAATTCATTTTTTAGTATTCTATAAACATTTTTTCTTACTGAAGTGTGTTGATATTTATATGAAAAACTAAGTTTTGCACCGAATATGGTACAGTTTGTAATGAGTTTTTCGAAAAATTATGTGCGAGATGTGTTGATCCGGAGAGAATTTGTGGTATAAATAGAATTACATAACAATTACTAAGGCCGTAAAATAAGTGCTGTTTTAGCACTACAAGTTTTGGTATATAAATCCCTAGAGGCACATTATTGCATTATCACCAAGCTTGTGATGCATCTTATAGTTTATATGCAAGGGACATTTCCAAATTACCTAGAAAACTATTACGGTCTCAGTAATATACATAATGTTAAAATATACTAATATACGTAATGCATACACATTGTTAAATATTTAAACCATATAATAATGAAGTGTATAAAACAGCATTAGACTTTTGGGTTTCTTGAAATGCGCAGGTGACCTTCGCATTACCCGACAATCCATCGCCCTTCAGCATAGTCGCTGGAGCTCACGCTGCCAACCTTCCGGTGATGATTCACCCACACCCTGATAACCCTTCACGTGGATTTGTAAACGTACTGGCCGTGCGTGGAGGTGGAGGAAGATTCTCTCCTGATCTTCTGGCCAGGTTCTTAACTACTGGGCTCTCAACCAACGTTCACGGTTATTTCTTAATTGTGCATTTGGACAACGTTTCCACCAGGGACTTTTTTCAAGGTTTTTATTCAGCGTTCTATCACCATCTCGGCACTATTCGCGTACTGCACCTGAGCCCAGACAGCGACCCGTACGTCTATTTCGCAAAGCCTCACGATCCTGAGCGGAGACTATGGCCCGACGTGGAAAAGCGCGTGGTAGATTTCTGCAGAGACCAACGTCATGAGCGCACCAGGCACCTTCGTCTGTCAAATGGAGTTGAACACCTCAAAGGATTCAGGTTCAGCTTCATAATCCGAGAACAACACATGTGGGTGGATAGAAGAGGAGAAACGCGGTTTGGTGGACGTGACTATGAGTTTGCTATGATGCTCCTGCAGCTGGGGATGCGGCAGGAAATACTGTAACACTCCCGGTTACCTGGGGAACCGGATAGCGGCCCTGATGCTAGCTCAAGTCGGTGATGGAAGGAATTGTTACACAGTACGGTGGAAACACAAAAAATAAACACTTGTTCACTGGTAAAAATTCACATTTATTCCTGGGCAATATGATTAACATGCCCCAGGGAAGTTACACTCTTAAATTGAATAAAAAGAATAGTAGGAAAATTAGATGAAGAAAAAAAAAATTGAAAAGTTAGTTTTAGGAGTTAAGCTTAAAAAACTAAGAAGAATTACAACTAACAATTACAATGGGTGAAATTGCTACTGGTCAGTGTGTCAGAGCGTGACACCGCATTACGAAAATTCTACACATTAGGCGGTAGCCCTAACGATACCGCTTGGAGAAGGGTCTTTGTGCAGCCGAGAATGGACACGATGCGGTAGAGGGCGGCGGCTGGGCGTCCTTCAAAAAAAATGCAGCGGAGGTCAGTAACCCTCCGGGCTACAGCTGGCGGTCGGTTGTGACGTCATCAAAAGGCGGCGACGCGTGGCTCGTTGACAGCGCCCTTTGTAGTCTGGCTGATCTAGAAGTTCTGGAAGTGACTGGCAGTACTAGAAGTTCTGGAAGTGACTGGCAGTACTAGAAGTTCTGGTCGAAACTGGCAGTACTAGCTGAGCTGGCTGGACGATCTCAGGAACGGAATTACCAACTATGCGTCTCTCTCTGACTTTTCTGATAATTATTGAACACAACTTCGGACAGTTTTAGAACTTGATCGGAGAAACATTCGCCTCTCTTTACGACGTAAACCCACCCCAGAGAAAATTCTCTCTCCACTGCAGTCGGCTCACAGCTCAAAACTCGCAGTAAAATAACATAAGTCCCCACATAGGCATATTCGCCCGAATAATCCCCACCCCCATATAAGTTCCTCTCTCAACTGCCCTCGGTCTAATATTCAAGCTCGAAAAATAACAAGTTTTCCAGAGACGCACTGGTCCTTTCCCCGATGCCTAATACTCTGGCCCCGTCTGATTGATGAAAAAAATTTATAAGTCCGGCGAAGGCGAACTTTGCCTTTGACCGACGACTAGCTCCCCGAAAGAAGCTTCTGCCTAGCATTCAAATCCCTTCTGCCATCTGGCCCCGTCTGATGCCCCAGCTCCTCTGATTTTTGTAAGTTGAAAATGTATAAGGTGAACTTTTACCCCCTCCCGTTTCTCTTATGTGCCCTAGATCCTTATAATAGACGTGTAGCTATTGGCCAAAATTTGTGGCGCAGTGAACTATTTCCAGCCAATCGCCACGCATGAAGCCACAGAACTTTCCGCTCCCCGCGTCAGCTGCAAGCGTCCAGAATTTTCCAATTCCTTCTAGAACATCGCCCCATGTTTGCGTAAAGGGGGGGACGCGTTCGCGTGAAAGAAATTTATGAATTTGGGCTTCCCCGAAACGAGCGTGCGATGTCGAAACTTCGCAGCCGGCACAGTGAACACGTGTGTCCATTGAATCTGTCAATGCCAGCCCTCTAAACGACTTCGTTAATGCGCCGGGGGCGGGAGGGACTGGGGCGATAAGCGGAGTCGCGCACGTGTGACCGTCTGCGTAATCTCTCGGCAGAAATCCTGGGTGGCCGAGTCTGTGTGTTTAAATTTTGATCCGGTGTATTTCGTTTATAAAATTATGATGAAATCGGTTTCGCCACAATACTTAAACAGGAAATTGCAATTCTTTTATTTATGGAGAGACGCGTGGAAGTTGTTTTGCCTGTTACAAAAATTACGATTTTTAACTTGGAACTGCCGAAACGTTATGCGGAATTAACAATAGCTGCATTGCAGGTAATAATTTTATCGTTCTTACTCCCGTATGTGTAGGTTATGTTTTGTCACGAGAGAGCTGGTGGTGCCGCCTCCCCCCTCCCCCTCCCTCTCCCCCCTCCCCCTCCCCCTCCCCCTTCCCCCGTTGACCCGTCACCGACTTACTCGTTGGAATTCCCCCCCCCCCCCCGCGCTACGAGGCGTCAAGGAATGTTGCGCGATTAGCAGTTGTTTACTCCAAGGAAGCTGCGACCGAATCGGCCTAAATATTTTGGTGGTTGTTCCTTACTTTAATTTAATACAAATTTGTGTCGTTTAAAAGCGTAGTATTATGGGGATGAATTATACGGAATATAGTTTCTACCCAGTATAGTAAATGGTTTTGCTTGGTTAATTGGACAGTTTTCTGGATTTTCCATAACTGTAAAGGTGCGCATATTTGTTTGCATTATATATAGGTTATGTAGTGTTTCGAAAGATGACATTGTGTTACTAAGTTAATTTCCTACAAAATGAAAAACTATGCATTCGTTTAAATTGGGTATGAAAAAACTATTCCCGAAAATAAGCCCAGAGCCCAGAGCCCTGAACCTGTTACAATATTATAAGTCATTCTGTTTAATTTCAGATAGCAGCCTGTCAAAACTCAAATTGCAAAGGATACATATTTGTTTCATGAGAAATTAGCCAGGTCAACATTTGTTTAAATAAGAATAATAATTATTTGAAAATTTTGCACTCATTTTAGTTGATGTAAAGTAAAATACACATAAAACAGTAAGCAATATTTTTGATAATATAGTCTTCATCTAAAAGATATTTCCATTCCATTTCCTTGACGTGTAATTCATTTTTATTTATGGACTTTAACAAAATGATTATGAGTTATTATGATAAGTATATTTACAAAGACGGTTAATTATTCCTTCAGAGCTAATGCTTTGTAATCCTAGTGTTTCCGATTTAAGACCGCAGATGCTGTAGGCGCTTTTGCCCGTAGGCTGACGAGCATCTAGTGGTGCGCCGTGCCCAGCGCATGCCCTTTGGGTTGGTGCTTGTGCTGCCCTTTTGCTGGCAGAGCTGGTGCTCAGTCGGTGCCATGTTGGCGCTGATGGTGGTCGCTTGGGCGGTGGTGCGGACGCACCAGGTCAACTTCGTCGACGCGGCCAATGGCGCCCTGGACGTCCTCGACGTCCTCGAGATGGTCCTCACCGGGGGAACCTCCAGGCGCATTCCTCTGCGCTCTCACAGGCTCGTCTTCGTCTGTGGATTCCTCATGTGGCTAGTGGCTGCCAACGCCTACACGGGATTGCTGCTTGGTTTTCTCACAGTCCCCCGATATTTTAATGAGCTGGACACCATTGAAGAAGTTGTGCAGGCGACTGACAGACTGTACGTTCAAAATAACATGTATTTGAACTTTCTAGCTGGAATGACATACAATTTAGGGAAGCTTGCAGATAATGTAAAACCAATTCTTCTTACATCTGAAAGAGATTCATGTATTCAAGACATTATAGAGACGGGGAGAGCTGCAACTTGGATGGACTCACATTTGTATTCCATCGTATCTCATTACAGAAATCAGAGGATCTTTTACGTCCTTAACTCTCTTATTCTCAGACTTTCGGAGTCCGGCTTGAGTGACCACTGGAACCGAATGCTCGAGTACAGTTTGGTTTTGGATGGGCAGGGGGAGAAGTCATTATTCAGAGGGGATGCGAAACCTGAAAAGCTGAATTTCGTTAAATTCACGGGGCATTTTGTTCTGTATGGCATTGGCCTATCGCTTGCGGGAATAACGTTTATATTGGAACGGGTTCTAGGTTGTTGGTGGGTTCGGCGCTATAGTGACACAGTTTTTTGACGAGGCGTTTTCTTGGCGTGCGATGTTCTCAGAGGCTTAAGAAAGTCTTTAAAAAACTTAGACGTCTTGAATTTGCGTTCGCCGCTTTTTATTTGTTTTGGTCGTCTAGAATGTTGACAACCTTCTGATTGTTCTTTTTACTTTCTCGCATACTACTTACAAATTATGGATTTACTATTGTATTGCAGCAGCAAAAACTACCGTTCTTACAGACAACTGGTTTTTTGATCCTTCACCCAAAAAGGGGCGTTGTCGGGTCCATAAATTACGTAACGTAAATTCGGAGTATTTTGTATGATTTCTCTCCCCCCTGTAACGCGCGCTTCAACCCCTTCTAATATTTACGTACCTCTTGAGACCGTATTTTAATAAATAAAACTCAGTTATGAAGCAGTAACAAGTTGTATTAATTGTAATTGTGTAAAACATTAAAATTTATTGTAATTAACGAGAATTCGTTGGTGGCGCGAACTGCGCTTAACAAGACGTTAGGGGACAATTTTGTTAATGAAATTAAGACGCGTAGACTAGAAAATGTCTGAACTCATGGAGGCCGACACGGAAATTTTGAAATTGCACTTTTCCCAAATTTTGTCGAGTTTCCCTTAGACTTTAAAAGATTTCTCCTATGTCATACAACGGATTCAAATGGAATTAATTGTTCTCGATCTAATTCTAATGAAAGACGTTCACAAGTGAATTTTGATGTTTGGAAATCTTTCTGTATAAAATTTGCCTAGTGTTTGCTGATCAATTAAAACGTACACTCTAAGTCACAGAACGCATTAATTCGAAAATCATACGTTTTGAAATTTGTATTGTTATACACTTGCCTGCGTACGTCGAAATTTCAATCCAAGCATCATTTCACAACGTTTCGTGCGATTGTATTTTTGAACCTCTAGAAAGGTGTGATACACTTGTGCAAGGTATCTAAAAATATTATCATCACAAAACATCTGTTCTTTTTAAAATTATATATCAATAAACTCCTAATTAATAGTCGGTTGCAAGCTTTTAAAGTAATTTCATTATTAGTCCGTTTTAATCTTTGTACAAAACACGTGATTGTATCTGGAAACTGATGATCATGGCTAAGCCATTGGCAACTGCTATTGCAATAAACAATATTGTTTTTAAAAGTCTCTTTATTTAGATTTAACAAGGCTGTGTGCTGAAGAATATCCTCCGACACAAAAATGTAAATGTATCATTTACATTCAAAGTTTCCGAACATGTAAACTAACTCCCAGTTACTCAACAATGATACTACTGGCCATGAGTACTATCGTCTTCGGAGTCATTTACAAAATGTATATTTTTGTCCTTTTGTACCTTATAAAACTTAAATAACAAAAAAAAACATCGCATGCACTTGCTCTGTAAAGATTCGGCATGTAGACTAATCGGCTTCGATGTCACCTCGCCGCTACCTCATCTCTAACATTTCAGCCTCATTTTCAATGAACTACACCAAGTGCCAATATGACATTATTAAACGATGATGTAAAGATGTTCACTCAATATGAGACCTGCGCAATTTTTAAGCAAACCTTGCTCTCATTGAGAAAAAAAACAACTTATTGCCATTTACAGGAAAAAATTTAAATTATATTTGACACAAATTATGTTAAAACTATTCATATTTTTAAAAATCTGTTAATATTTTACAAATTTATTGTAAATGTTATTTGAAATTATCCTCCCCTGGGGACACCGCCTTGAAGTAGCACTGTCCGTGCGGGCGGGGAGGCTTGTGTGCTTTAGTGAGGTGGAGGGCTAAGCCGGCGGTAGCATGACTATTTTATACGCATGACTACTGGTAGGGTCACCCATGCCGGACAGGCCAAATCTGAGGGGCCAGACTAAGTCGTGTCCTACCACGGCCTATCCATCCCAATCTTAATCGTGCATTCTTTCCTATCTTTCGTTCTTCCCCCATAACGATGTGCTCATATCGTTATGGTTCCTTTATCTACCATTGTGACATCATTAACTTTCTTGTGCCACAATGCTTTCATCTATTCTATCGGCCTCCCTTGGTCAACTCTTGTTTTTTTCTGACCCCGATGCTATTAGGTTTCGAGGGCGAGGGAGTCTTTCCTCATCTTTCTTATTTCTTTAGAGTGTAGTAGACAGGTCTTATGCGGGTAGCACTCCAGAAGCATCCAAGTATGAATGGTGCATGATCCAACAGAGGAAGGTGGGATTCACTAACCTTGGGAATTAATTCCCTAAAGAGTGGATCAGGGGTAGGCTGGATTCCTTAAGCTACGGTGGAAGCAATCAGCCTAAGGGATGGGAACCTCTGAAATAAAAGCTCCGGTCCTCCAGGTTTGGGGGTTGTGCTGTAGGCCAGCACCCTGCACACTTAAAACATCACACCGCTAATAATCTCAGTTATAGGAATGCCTCGGATATGTTAAAAGGGAAACGACATCGGCAAAGAAATTGGACTCTGAATATTGGTACAAGTATATGGTACTTGTATTATATGGTACTTGTATTATAAGGTATTGGTACTTATATATGGAATGTACAAAGTATATCAAACAAACAACACGTAATCCAGGAAATGATGAGAAGAAATATAGATACAGCCGTCTGGTCTGAAACAAAAAAAGGCAAGGGAAGCGAAACACAACATCTTTGTGCACTTTTACAGTGGCGTAAACAAACATGAAAATGCCAAAGCCAGAATTTCTATTGTTATTGGTGAAAGATTCGGTAAATGTATAAAAAGTTGGGAGATATAAATGATCGTCTTATTAAAGTGGTGTAAAGAATCAGAGAAAAATACATAAGTGTCATAGGAATATATCATTTGAATGATGATGCCGAAAATTAAGTTTTCATTTATTTTTAGTCCATCCATTCCTGAAATTAAAACCGAAACAGTATTGGTGGGACACAAGTCTAGAAGAAAAGATTACGAGGAAAAGGGAACTGTATTTAAAATGGCTTGGTGACAAAAAAACAAACTAATTTACAGTACAAAGCAATAATTAGAGAAGTAAAACAAGGAGTTTTATCAAGGAAAAATAAATTATGGCTGGACAAATTCGATTATATAGAACAATTCATAGGTGGAGCACAGAGCTCAGTGGCCTGGAAAGTAATTAAATCTATTAAATCGAATGAGAAAGAACAATATCGCATTATCAAACATTAGAATCAATAAATGGAAAGAGTATTTCGGAAGACTGCAAAAAAACAAACTTCCAATCACAAGGAAGTGAAATATGAGCAAAGAGTAGATCTGACAATAAAAGATTTAGAAAAAGCACTTAA
This sequence comes from Gryllus longicercus, assembly GCA_038098605.1. Taxonomy (NCBI): domain Eukaryota; kingdom Metazoa; phylum Arthropoda; class Insecta; order Orthoptera; family Gryllidae; genus Gryllus; species Gryllus longicercus. The sequence continues at coordinate 1,181,271 of JAZDUA010000257.1, read as the reverse complement.
GACCATGAAATCCAATAAGTAACCTGGTCCGGGAGATATACCGGCAGAATTACTGAAATATGGTCCCTATAAACTGCACCAGAAGCTTAAACACATGTTTTTATGGTGCATGAATGGAGAGGATCCACCTCAGGAGTGGCGAACTTACCTAACACCAATCCATAAGAAAGGATCTAGAGACAATCAAGCAAACTACAGAGGAATCGCAGTTATTGGATCTTTAGGTAGACTGTATAGCAAAATAATACGAAATAAAATAGAAGAAGAGGTAAAAGGAAAAATAGGAAAGGAACAATGTGGTTTTACTGCCGGCAGGTCGGTCATAGACAATATATTTACATTAAAACAACTTATAGAAAAGAGAACAAGGAGAGGTAGGGAAGTTCATCTGGGTTTCATTGATCTTCAGAAGGCGTATAACAATGTACCTGTTGCTTGAGTATGGGAAGAAATGGAAGGACTAAAAATCAGTGAAAACTTAATTGGTGCCACACAGAATCTATATAAGAACAACACCTCTCAGATTAAGATCTACAGCAGGCTCTCGGATCCATTCCCAGACAGTAAAGGTCTTCGTCAGGGTTACTGCCTTTTCCAACAGTGTTTAAAATATATCTGCATCAAATTTTACAGCAGTTGGAGAAACAATGCCGAGTAATGGGAATGACGATCGGATAAATTGTTTACACTATATTTTGCTGTTGACCAGATAGTAATTGCAGAAGATGCGGCCGATTTGAGTTTCATGATCCGTAAACTCAATGAACACATTTTAAAAGCAGGACTTAATATTAATATGGACAAATCTGAATACCTGGCAGTTGGTGAAAATGTAAAAAAGAAGATCTTCTTGTGGAAAATGGAGGAAAAATGAAAGGGGTAAACAAATATAAATACCTTGGTGTACTTTTTAACAATAAGGGAAATAGCCAAGTCGAAATTGAGAGACGAATAAGCTTGGGGAGAAACGTGACACGAAGTATAAACTCCGTCTTATGGAATAAAACCATTACTAACACTACTAAAATACGTCTTTAGTCCTCGCTAGTTATGAGTGTTACAACATACGGTTCAGAAGTTTGGGAGATTGATAAAAGAACCAAAGGGAAGCCGCTGGTCCTTGAAATGGACTTCCGGCGTAGAAGTTGCTGTTATAGCAGACCTGCCAGAATCAGGAACGACGAAGACATTAGAAAGAAAATGCATGTAAAGAAATCTATCCTTGACGAAATAGAGATAAAAACAATTCGTCTGGTACGGTCATGTTATGCGAATGACAGACGAAAGATGGCCAAAACCAGTCCTGAATTGGATGCCGACTGAAACACAGAAGAGAGGAAGACCCAGACTTGCATGGCAACAGGGAGTGCAAGAGGCTATGACGGCAAGAGAAATGCCAGATGATCTATGGTCCAATAGAGGGGTATGGAGACTGAGAGCGGAGAAACGGCGACAGCTGTAGAGCAACTCCGTACAATGTATATTTAAAATTATTTCTTATAATTATTATTTTAGTTAAATTATAACAAAATTATTTCATTTAAAAATAAAAATCTGTGTTTGAAAAACTTTATCGTAGTCGTAGGAAAACTCCTAAATATTTTAGAATCTTTGCAGTTTTTGCAAATTGCTGAGTGATCAGCGACAGCAATACGAGCGCCATTTGCACAAACGTCCTTTGTTCTATACAAAATAAATAAATTAATTATAAAATACAAAATGGAACCCTTTTTTAGAATGCCAAGGCTTATCAGCATAAATCATAATATTTTTTTGTAGTTCTTCCAGTCCCGTGTTCCCCAAGATCGGTAAATATTAATTTTGAAAAGAAAATCGTCTGAAAGGATAAAACCCACTTTTTACCAACGACGGGAAGATATTTTGATGTAAACCTCTTGCTCGGGATGCACGAGTGTGATATTAAGGTGCAAGCAAGCAACAAAGCAGTTAACTGTGGTAACTTTTATATATATATATATATATATATATATATATATATATATATATATATATTGTGACGTACCTCGATTTGCGGTACTTTTCACTACATTTAATTGAGAAAGGACGGGTGTCTTTGTTTCGTGAATGGGTCTCGTAAAGTTTTGACAAGAACATTGGAAAAACCAAATTATAATTTTCTCTGAACAAATAAACAATTTATTACTGAAATCACACATTTAGTACATTAAGTTCAATTTACTTATTCCCTGTTTTGGTACCAAAACTACATTCATGATTTTAGATTTCACAATACCTCGAATACCAAAATAGCTCGTTTCTTCTCGGATGTCGCCTAACGGCTGCGATAATCGGCGGCCTTCGGCGCGATTCGGCGCCCCTTCGGACGGTTGGCGGCGTGGATGCTTGCGACACCGGCCCCTGCAGCGGTTACACCATGCCTCTGCCTCAACTCCGACCGTTGCACGTGCTCTCCAAATCGGGCAGGCACTACGTCTATATCACCGTCCACCTCTCCCTTGCAGTTTATCTCGATGCTTTCCGCGGCACGATATACTAGTTCTTCTACGCTAACCTTTTAAGATAATGCAGGCACGTGGTCACTACCCATGCTGTTACCTACCACGCGGCTTACAATTCTTGCCCTTTTCACCACTGTTCCTGATGCTAAATCCACGACTACCAGCTTTCACTATTTAATATTTCCCACTGTCACTCTTAACTCACTTCTTGATAGCTTCCCTTATATTATTGAACTTCCTTTTGTCCTTTGTTCACCGCACGCACCAACATCGCTCCGTTCTCATTCGAGTTCTGCTCTACACTGCAACTGCCGTCGTCTCGCCAGGTCTCGCCGCCTTCTCGCGCCTGACTCGTTCCCTTGTCGCTTGTCCGTTACTCGCTGCCGTTGCCGCGCAATTCAAAATGGGCGTAATTGGAATAACATGCCCTGCGTTTCTAATTAATTAGAGAAACGCTCCGCGGTTTAATATATATATAATATTATATGATTATAATATTATAATATATTATAAAATAAATAAATATAATATATATATATAATATATAAAATATTATAAGTATATAATATTTTATATATTAGTATCAAAGTGAAATTATAATCAAATTTATTTTAAAAAAATTACAACAAATTAAAATTGACAAGCATGACATAATTTTAAATGCTATTTTAATGTACACAATCTAACGAGACATTTATTAGATAGATTTTTAAAGGTTAATTGACAATATATGGTTTGTAAACTTCTCTGTGATTGGTGAAGAACTTGTATTATAACTAAATCTGTATCGTAATAGGTATCACTATACAAATGATTGCAGCCATCAAATGACAGAATTATAAAATGGGTGTAGTAAAAATATATACTACTCTAAACTCCTCCGCAAATGTTATATTTTCCGGTCTAGGTATTACTTGCACAATTTTTCTTGAACGGTGGATTGAAGAAATATGGGTAGTCTGCGGGTATTAGTTACGAAATTGACCACTAGGTTTAATGAAAAAATGCAATATCTGAAGATACAATCATACCCTCGTAACTTTCCCAATAACGTTCTAACTTTCTCAGGATTTCGAGGTATCTCCTCTGACCAATCTTCACTGGCTTCGGTCATTTCGTTAGATTGTTTGGAGAATATCACGGACAGAATTTCTCTTCAAGATTAAATAGTTTTTATTTCGCGTCAGTGAAAACGTGTTTGGAATGTTGTCATCAGTGCACGCTGCGAACTTTTGCCTTGAACTGTTTATTGTGCCAGAGAGGGGGAAGCAAGGTCATCGTTGAAGAAAAGTTGAGTGATTAATATTTTAACGTTCGATTTTGTGGCAATTACGTACTTTATTTTCATAGCTATTAAGGAAAGCGGGTGTTCATTTATTAATTTTGTAGCAAAGATAATATTTTTTAGCAAACCTCTACGATCAGCAATAAAAGTCAAGTTTTGGTTTTACATGTTCAGGTGTATAATTTAAGTTTACTTATACATTTAGGCCTAGATATTTATTTGTCTATCTAATGACACATAGAATATATCTTCTTGCTGTATCGTATTCCTTTAAAATGTAAATTATATTCTACATTCGTAGTGTATGTATCATTTATAGTAACATGTTCATGCAAAATACAAGTAGGAAGAGCCAAAAAGTAGTCTTTCTAAGTAAAATTAATTTCATTTCTGTTTTTAAGTATTAATGGAGGAATTATAGGCAAATAAGTATAATTCATAGAAAAACTAGTGCTTGTTCAAGGGCACATTTTCTATTCTTTTAATTGTGACTGTAATTGAATACTATAAGTTTTCCACTAATTTCATACTAGCATTGAAGCGATTTGTTCAAGAACATTAATAAATTATAAAAACGTTGGAAAAAATTCATAACTTTAATTTTTGAAAATTTAAAAGTCTTCTTCTTCTTATCTTCAAGTATTTAGGCATAATGCCTGTTACGCCGCTTAATTTTGGTCCCTCCAGCGCATTCTTGGACGTCCTATATTCCTTTTTCCTCTCGGCTGATAATTTGCCACTTGTTTAGGAATTCTGTCGTTGTTCATTCGCAACATGTGATCTTGCCATGAGAGTCTGTAGTTGGTGACTTTCTCTACAAGACTTTCTACATTTAGCTCGTTTCGGATTTGTGTGTTTCTTTGTCTGTCCAAAAGGCTATATACCGCTACCGCTCTAAGGAATCTCATTTCCGCTGCCTGCAGTCTTGATATATCTTTATTTGTCATTGTCCACACTTCACTCCCGTATAAGCAGGTTGGTATTGACATAACTTTGTAAAATTTAATGAGAGTGTCTCTTCTCACTTTTGAACTCAGTGTTCTTCTTATAGTTCCATTCATTTGATTGAATCTTTCTATTTTCTTATTTATGTCGATTTCGCCATAGAATGATATGTCTGCTCCCAAGAATGTGAAGTGTTGTATTTGCTCTACTGTTTTATTATTTACTACAATTTTTGAGCGTATCGGGTATCGACCTTGGAATGCCATCACTTTCGTTTTGGTGTCTGATATTTCAAGATTATATTCTGCCATTATCCGCTGCAGTTCATATGTTGCTTTTTGTAATATATCTTCTCCTTCTGCTATTATTGCTTGGTCATCTGCAAAAAGTATTGTCCATAATTTTGATGTAGTTAGGTCTAGGCTATAAAATTTTAATCTGCTCTTCCACTCACGAAGAGCTTCGTCTATGTAGATATCAAACAGTAGCGGTGAAAGACTACATCCTTGTCGTAGGCCATGGTCCACTTCCGCTTTTCGGTCTGGTTTCCAAGTATTTCAGATTTATTATACATATTTTCAATTACAAGGATAAGATGTTCGGGGATTCCTTTCTTTCTTAGTATTTCAAAGAGGGTATGCCTGGCTACAGTGTCAAAAGCTTTCTTGTAATCTACAAACAAGATGTGGGTTTCCTTGTTATATTCTCTGTGTTTCTCTAAAATTTGTTTTAAGATGAAGATATTGTCTGTGCAGGACCTTCCTTGACGAAAGCCACTTTGTTCTTCCATCAACACTGTTTCTGCAATTTTTCTTAGTCTAGTGGTCACAATTTTTGAATATATCTTATAAGCAACGTTTAGAAGACTTATACCTCTGTAGTTGTCACATATTGATCGGTCTCCCTTTTTGAAAATAGGTAGCACTACGGCGAGTTTCCATTCGGTTGGTATTTTTCTTCTATTCCAGCATAGGTTGAAGAAGTGGAGAAGCCTTATTTTAAATTCTTCAGTTGCACATTTAAGCATTTCTGCCTTTATGCCATCACTGCCACTAGCTTTTCTATTTCTCATTTTACTTAGTGCCTCTTCCAGTTCTTCCCTTTCTATCTGATCTACGCTGTCTTCAATGAGGTTTTCATTTTTGTCTTCCTTCTTATTATTATCCCTCGCATTCTTATTTGTCTATAAGTTCCTGTAGTAAGAAAGCCATTCATCTGGTTTAATTATTTGTATATCTGCTATGTCCTTCTCTTGTCTGTTAAGGTGTCTTATAATTTTATATGCTGTTTTCTGCCGTCCATGTATGTCAATTTCGATATCAGCTATATATTTATCCCATGAATCCTGTTGGGCTTTTCTTGTTAGGTACCTGACGTGGTTGGAAATTGTGGTGTATTCCTTCTTAGTTTGTGAGGATTTGTTAGATAGATATCTCAGATATAGTTTCTTTTTCTCGTTAACAGCTTCTTCGATTTCTTCATTCCATATTTTAAGCCCTTTCTTCTTCGTTCTCTTTGAAGTAGAGCCTAGTGTTTCATATGCTGTTACTTCAATTATAGTTTTCAAATTCCTCCACTCTTCTTCCACATCATTACTAATTTCAATTGTTTTATTATGTTGGTTCAGACGTTGTTGGTACATCAGTTTGACAGATTCTTTATTTAGTAGATATACTTTCCAGGTTTTTTGGGTAGGACAGGTTTGGCTGTTTTTGATTTTAACCCATCTCTTCAATAATTTTAGCTTTCTAAGAAGTGCGAAGTGATCACTATCTATATCGTAGCTTCTATAAGCTCTTACATCCGTAAAGAGTTTGCTTATTTTATCGTTTGCCATGATGTAGTCAATAGTACTAATTTGACCACGTGCTGCCCATGTCATCTTGTGAATACGTTTATGCTTATAGAAAGTGTTCATTATTTTCCTATTGTTAAAACATAATTTTGCGTCCATGGACGCAAAATTTAAAAGTTTAAATAAAAATTCATTTCTATAATTGAATTCTGTTGTATACTAACTAACGTTTACAGAATTGTTTTTTATCAAGAAATTATTTTACTCATTACCTTGAAGTAAGGAGTAAAATGCAACTCATGAGAAAAGTTACTGTTGCATGGACATATGTACTGATATGTGACATAGGGTATTTTCATTTCTTATTGTGTTGGCAATTGTTGCTGCCAACATTATATGAATTACCCGACGTATTTGGTAATAATGAAAAAATGACATGTTACTTATTTATGTTTCGCAACAAAAAATGACGACTTCCGCTGATTCAGCCAACATTTCAACACGGTTTCTCTATTGTAAGAATATTCCGTGACGAACTAGTTCAATTGAACCATTCCCGAAAAGGAACCTTTCGATTCAGAACGACCATTTCGGGAACGATCCCTCATCTGTAATCGTTCGTAGTTCGCCGGCCATCAATCACCGTTCCTCACATATTGCTGTTGGCGAAGAATTTCTGTATCGGAATCAGACCAGATCTCGATTTTGTTGATTTCATGTAACAACCCCAAAGATTTGTAGTGTTTGTTCCTAGAGTGAACTCTCTATCTGTGACACTAAACCCATGAATTATTTTAGTTCGTATAATTTATAAATTGAAAAATGTGTACATACACATGTTGGCATTTTTAAACAAGCGTCATTGTATGCAGGACGGCAAGTGTGATGTCACAATTTAACAATGGCAAGAGTTCTAACAGAGGATAATAAATAAAAATCAAAAGATTCAACTCATTGCATTAAAATGTATCGCTACTATCACATACCGTGAAGCCAATCACGTGAGTGTAAACAGAATGCAAGTACGTGTTCCGCACCTACACGAATTGGTGCTGTATCTTGCTCGCCACTGGGAGCGCTGAGATCGCACCGGATGAAAAAAATCATAGGGAGCTTCACAACTGTTACACTAAACTGTGGGGTAATAACCCACGAGGTAAAATAGGTTACATAGAGTGGCTAAAGCGCCTCCATCTTTGCATCAAATTGATGTCGCGTTTTTTTTTTCGGTCAAAGCAGTGCCCTCTGGAGAAAAATAATATTTCAGTATTCCGTTTGGCGCTAGTTATACGGCCGGGTGGGCGTGGGTCACGCGTTACATAAATCCTCTTTCTCTGTGTTCCACGACTAAGAACTAATCATTTAAAAACGAAAACCAATGTGTAAGGAGAACGAATGGAGAAACATTAGAAACACTTCCTGCATTGGCTATTTCAGAATGGATGCTGTAGAAATCTTTGGAGAAAATCGGCTGAACGGTTGATACGCTAGCGTTGTGCACAGACCGACGGACAGAAAGAAAGACGTTTGGCGTCAATCGATTTTTTGGAATGAAGCACGTACAAAACATGGATTCTGGATACACCACGCGTTAAAGGATTTTTTCTGAATTTAGAAACTGGATTGAATCACTTTTTACTTATCAGTGCCCAGCAATAAGAGTTTTTGTGTCGAAAATTCTCCGTTTTGCGGCCCACGATTCCTATACTTTTTTTCTTACGTTTGTAAGTGCGAGAAAGACAACTAGTGGTGCTAAAACAGTTCATACTTTTCGTATGTTGGTAACGGGTATATAATAATAATATATCGCATTTCTCTCTAAACCAACACGTTTCATACAACAAAATGCCCATGCAATGGGCACTTATTTTCTTAGCAATTCTTTCTAAAAACATCATTTCTGCCATGAATAGAACTGACTTTTAGTTTGAATTGTTGTGGATTTATGAATGTTTTTGTAAGGCGTTTTTTCTGAAACACTATTGCTTGTTTCGAATACATACCACTATTTTTCGCTAAGTCCCCATGATATTTTCAGTTCATTCTCAAATGTTTTGTTTTGTTTTATTTTGTTTTAAATCAAGTCTTACAACAAAATAAGCCTCATCATAATTCATTAAGAAATTAAACAGTTACAGATGCCCTGGAGAGTAGGAAAGCAGAAAACCCGACGGAACGTTTCATCCATTTTTCATCCATTTGCTTCCATGTTAGATTTTTGAAAAACAATGAAATAGTAAACAACAAACACGATTATAAACAAAAACGATTTTTTGTTTCTAGCTCATTATACAGGAAAGCAAGGATAATTTCACAAATGAATGGAACATCCAGAAATAAATGCCATCCAATATAATGAAATCTTTTTTACTTTCGATTATTGCTAGGAGGGTCATAACAGTGATCTGTTCTCAATCATCTGTAAAAAAAATAATTTTGGAAAATATATTTTTCTTTAAGGAACGTGGATCTTTCTTTCCCCTTTTAGAATAGGAAGTAATTATCCATAAATTTTTCAAAGTTAAATACATTTATTGTCACAAAAACAACAACAAAAATTGCTCTTTTTACAATAACAAACATCACTTTGCACATGTTTCTTCCCTATTCTAGAAGAAAACAACAAAATTTAACACATTCATTTACAATTATACTGTCTTTGTAACACTTTGACCATGATAGAGTAGTAATGAAGCACAGTTTGCAAAGTTCTTGCCAACGTTAGAAACATTAATTTGAATAACATCAAAAGAAGATAAAATCAATTTTACCCTCTCTCATAATTTAACATTAGTAATTCTTGTCAAATTACACAGTACTCCCCTTCAATATATTCACACATATTACACAAAAAAACACACTTAAATCAGTACAATCTGTCTTTTGGAAACAACGTAAAACCTTTACAACACTTTGAAATTGCAAATTTATGCTCTCTGGCATGTTCCTTATTATCCCTGAACTGAATATTGTTTCACACCCAATTATAGTTTTATTCGTGAACTATTCCCCTAAAAAATTGTATTAAAATGTTTCTTCCTCCATCCACAAACACTTAATGAAGTTCCATTCCCTCCAAATATCTATTCACGCTCCAAATTTTTATAATTTCCATTTTTAGAAGTGTGTCGAAGTGTAGAGGCCATGGAAATTAAATACATACGTTTTCAAGTGACGTGTTTCTGATTTAATCTCTCCAATGATTGTCTCTAATTAAAAGAAAATAAATACCTAAATAGACTATCAATAATCATTAATAAGTGATCTAATAGCCCATTTTTATTTTGCATATCATAATTAAAAGAAAAACAAAAGTCGGCAACGGGCATGTCTATAAAGATAATTTTTTTTAATCGCCAATAGGCCTTGAAAGACACGTTTAAATTAATAAATATTTCCAAATAATCACCAGCATATACGTCCGGAATTAATAAATAAATAATTAGTCTATTAATTTAATCAATTAAAACTAATTAATTGCCTGGATATTCTCTCACCTTGATATACATTTTCTAGGGGGTGTTGCTTGCACACCACAGTTCTATGATATCTCAAAACGTACATTATGATTTTATGAATGATGGCCTAAATAACACAGCAATATAAGAGTTATTTGCCTCCGGTATGAAAGAACGATGAAAGCAATTATGTGGTCGGCAGAACGTCAACTTATTATACTCGTATATGAATACATTAGAAGAACTAATTGTTGAATTAAGTAACGTAAAGAAGCAAGAATGCGCATATAGAATTAATATAGGTATTTTCAATAGTTATATGATTAAAATTAAATTAATTCGTTTTCATATCATTCAAGATTTTTTCTCGAGGACCATAGTTGGTGAGAAAATGTATATATTTCATTCTTTAGAAGCAGAAATCATGAAAATGAGAACTTTCTTAAACGTCATTGAGATTATTCAACGACAAAATTTAATCAAAAATTGTGGATACTTTTTTTTAAATTTTGAAAATGTCCCAGGGGCTTCATGTAAAGTACCTCCAAATTTGAAATGTGTGTTTCAAATGACAGGGGCCGCGACATCAGGTAGAACGAATGGGGAATACGAATTTTAGAGAACATCTTCTGAACGGTTTGTGGGCTAGTGTTGTGCGCAGTCAGACGCACAGGCGGGCAGTCAGACGAACTTTTGGTATCGGTCGGTAACAACGGCCCAGAAAACATGGAGTTTTTTCTACACCACGTGTTAGAGGAATTTTTGTTCTATGTTTACACACGTTGCTCCCACTATTTCCTTATCAGGATCCGGCAAAGTGAAGTTTTGTGTCGAAAATTCGCCGTTTTCCGGCGCACGATTACAATATTTTTCTCCTTACTTTAGTAAGTGCGAGAAAGCAAAAACCGCTTTCGAAAAAAAATAACATTTTCCCAGGACGTCAGTTTCACCTCTACAACGCGTGACTCTCATTTATTTTTTTAAAGCGAGCGTATATGATGTTTTGCTTGTAGAGTTAATTAGTCGTATATAATTGATCAAAACGTTACGAAAAAAATGATTTCTTTATGATCCTGTGAGCGTTAGCAATTACTAAGCGACCTCGTAGCAGCTCCAACAAGAACGCTGTTCCAGCCAGGACCAGACCCCCTACCCACAGGAGAAAAGGTCCTGTCAACTGATCCAGAGTCAGTTTCTCAGGCCCATCACTTTCCCCCACTTGTCTCATGTCTGTCTGCCCGTCTAGATCCAAACTGAACACCAGCATATGTTCCCACTCATTGAACAACCCCGACTCCCACAAGCGAAGGATAAGCATGTTGATGACATGAATCACGAAGTGATTCCTACGTACCGTATATACCCCGTAACTGACAGAGCGTAAAGGCTCCTTCACCTTGTGTAACATTATTCTCCCCTCGTGAGTGTACTTTCTGTAGCGGGAAATGACTTTATAAATATTTTCGTCCATACAAGTAGCAGCTTTTCCGCTGTCAACTATGTCTCGTACGGAGATATCCCTGTCTTCTATCGAGCGAATTATAGTCAATTTTTCATCTAGGTTCTCTAAATGCCTTTGGTATCCTCTATTAATATCGTCATAATAGTTCGTAGAAACGTAAAGTCTTTCAGTTACCTTCACAACATCTTTGATACTGTCTAGCTCTTGAAAGTATCTGGGGACACTAAGAAAGCCTAGGAGAAGTCCCGTGTATGAGTTTCCGATTATAACGTGTAACAGGATTACACTGAAAACTACCAAGCGCTGTTTAAACAAATATATTACCCTTGATGTGCTTCCTGTAACGATCATTTCAATGATATCAAAGATGGAATAAAAAATGCTCAGGATTTGGATTTGATGGTTTTGCACCAGTTCCCATGCTAGCACCAACAGCACCATCGTGGCTCCGAAACAGCTCCAAGTAGACCACTGGAAGGGCAAGAAGAGTACCAGTCCAAAAGGAATGCGCTGGGCAACGCGTACCACAAGGTAGTCGCCAAGCTGCAAAAAATATTAACACACGCATCTGAAATTCTTCTGCAATATAAAGAACGCGATTTGGATAAAACTACTGACAGCTTGCTTGTAGAAGCATACTTAGGCATAATAATACGACAAATACTGTGTAAGCGAAAATACGCAGTTACGTGATGAATCTAGGAATATTGTTCTGCAATTTATATATATACGGAGGTCACTTCAAAATAATACACATGAGTTTTTTTTAATTTTATTTATTTTTTTTTGTTTTGCGGGGTTAAGGGGACGCAAGCAGCCTACCCCCGATATGAGCCAAGAGGCGCACCTAGTGCCCTTAAACGCCTGGATGTGACTCTTATCTTTTTCTGAGAGAAGTTGATTCCAGTAATATCTGAACTCTCTCACAAGGAGAACTTGAGATGTCGTTAGAACGGGACTTTGTCAGAGGGATATAATTCGCCGAACATGTTCCCGGGATCTTTGAGATGCCACAAGCCATCCTCATCTTTGTGATGCCAAGGCTTCTGCAGGTTTCTTTCGTCTCTCGAAAATGCGCACACCCGATCCGAGATCGAAGTGGGATCGTCTGGGAATTCAAAGGCCAATGAACCAAATGATCACCCAAGAAGATCCGCTCTTCCGAAAGAACCCTCGACAGGTCGTGCAGGAGAATGTGGAGCAGAATTAATCAAAGCACATTTGGCTACTTTTAGGTGTGTTTGCTAACTCTGAAACACGACTAGCCTGTTTGTTCTTTCCGTTTTAACTCTTTAAAAGAAAACTGAGATCTTATAAAAAATGTTCGTACTTTGTCTTCAGCCCGGAAGCTGCAAGCTGTAAGGATGTGATTCGTGATTCGTGATCAAACGGTTGTTCAGCATAATATAATTTTTGATCACAGGCAACATTTTTTATTTACCTATAGAAGGAGTATTACGAACTGGATCCGGACGGCATTATTGGTTAAAAACTTAATACGCTGCTGCTAAACTAATGCGTACATTGCAAAAGATTCATGAGATTAATGTACTCCCCGGTAATATGATCCGATCGTCAACATGGCCACATAAAAAAAAAATTCCGAAGAAAACTGAACAAATCTACACGAATATTTCTAATAAAGAGACAAGGATTCCCCTGGCAATCACATATCCCTTTTCTGTTATCCGCTTCGTATCAATGTTAGGGCGAGACGTTTTTCCTCTGATCGAATGCCGGAAACTGACGTTTGAACGCTGTGTTGACAATACTTTTTTTTAGTTGACTTTAAGTTTTATTTATTACTTTTTTAATCAATAAATATTTCTCTCAAATACACCGTGTGGTTTTGACATTCCTATGAATTGTTCGTATTACTTGTGGTTTCACCTCAGTCATTAATATGAATCATATCGGATAATGTTAGACGTGGGTGTCTTGAAACCTGAAGAGCAGTTTAAATCGAAGGTGTGTAACGTTGTAGCCTTAAAATGTACGGTTACTTTTAACCAACAATACAGATACTTTTTGCAGTCGTTAACTTACTACCGTATTCCCTGAGTGATAGTATTTTGCTTTTACATCGTATTACCCTTTCACAACCTACGTTATAATCGCCGTTATACTTTCCACTGAGAGTACGAAAAATATTACCTGTTCTGCTACCATGGAATATTCCGCATGTGATTGGATATACAGCTGTCCGTAGATAGCAAGATTCGATACGGGTAAATTCATTTCAATAGCTGCTTCCTTCATCTTATCCAACACTGAAGTGTCGTTTTTAACTAGGTACCATTTCATTCCATGTTCTAAAAGTAGCTTCGCAAACATTACCTCCCGCCCTGCAATATATTTTACACCTTGTTTATCGATCCAAAAGTTGTGTTCGGGAACTACGAATGCAAATCTAGTTCCCTTCAGCTGTTCAAGGTTGGCGGAAAGCTGAACAGTTGTAGTGCGTTTGTCAGTTTGCTCTTTACAGAAATCAGAAAGAGTCTGTTGTTTTAAATACCAATGTTTCTTTCTTGAATAACTGGTGATCACGGAAGGCACATCAGGATCTTCAATTTGCAGCAGATAGATTACCCGGATTCTGCCCATTGCGCCAACTAAGACTTCATGAAACTTAAGAATATTTTCATAGGTTCCATAGTAAAGAATTATGAAAATGCCAAGAGGATTCGTCGCTCTGCACTTCATTAAAAATGTAGTAAATCTCCAATAATCCATTCCAAAAAAAATTGCTATATGAATATCTGCTCGTGTTGGCTGAAGCAGCTCAATCATCACTGGGATTTGTACGTCATGCAAGATGGCTGCTGGCATCCGTATATACGGTAAATCCAGAGGTGGGAACACCGTTGCCTGTGAAAAAAGTAAATTCCAATTCAATTTCAGTTCAATACTCTTCAAACTGCAAAAAATAAAATAAAATCTGACTGTACTTGCCCTACACTGTAGTACACACTAAATGACTATATGTTTAAAGACCTGAAGGCAAAGTAAAGTCTTAGTAAATATAATTAAAATACTTACAAATGGGGACAGTCGTCTTAGTCAAACTTGTTATTGCGAACATATATTTCGTTTAATTAAATTTACATCCCTTTTTTTATCTGTTAAATCATCTTTATCATAAAAATTAAATAACTGTTGGATTCTGTCTAGGAACGTACAGAGTAGTGTGGTGAATGTACGAATGGCGACATAAGGTTATCTTGGAAGATACGGGAGCACGTGAATTATGCGTACCATTTTACGCTGAAAAATTGTTCTCGATCTCTAGCAAATTTATTTAAGACGTGTGTGAGACACAAGCTAAATACCTGCAGATGTTCTAAAGCCTTTCCTTTATCTCACGTTCTTCCGTTGCTTCTTTATCTCATTGGGAGGAAGACAATTCTAATGCAATATTAGCACGAAAGAGGGAAGAGGGGTCAGGTATAACGGGCACTTGCTTCAAATAGAGCATCTCTCGTACTTGGGCGGACCAAGATTGACGCGTGCAGAAGGGAAGGGAGAAGTGTGAACTGCACTGCGCCTTCCTCGCACTTGAACTTTACCTGGGGTAATTCACTTCGGATTGAGTTTTTACCTGTTGAATTGCGTTCATATATTTGATTTCTGGATACAAGGATTCCCTAAGGTATTTTGCATTCTCTCAATACATATTATTAAAATTACGTTCATACATATTTAATGCATGAAAGAAACAATAAAGGGAATACAGCGATTAGAAAAACTCAATTCTTTGATAAAATAACGACGATTCGTCGAAAAGAAAATCGGACAGTAGACGATCACATAAAATGATCTGATTGCAAGAAGCAAACGCAGATCACAGACAACCTTAGTAGAGGTCTGACAAGCAGATAGAGATGGAGGGAAGTTGCCAAAATGGGCGGTGCGCATCTCGAAAATAAGTTTCTTGAATAGGTTTCTGGTAGAAATAATAATTAATTGGATCGTGATGATGGGAACGTTAATTTCTACGTTTGAAAATGAAATTAGATCAGGCAAAGGAAATGAGATTTTAATTAAAAGTTTTGAGGGTGAAAAGAAATGGTGTAATGAAGGCAGAAGTGTTTGCTAGATCAATTCATCGTCCCAAACTTGCTGTGCAGATTCCGAAAAGGAAGTTAAATATTGCAAAAAAAAAGAAATTGAACATTTTATTGAAGGTCAAGATTGTAGTAAGATTTAAATTATCTAAACTAAAAGAGTTTGTGGGCTAATGGCTGCTGATTGGGTTTCGAATTTTGTAACAATGCAAAGTTTCGAGCAGGGATATGATGAATGGTTGTTGTAAGAAGCAGTCGTGTGTATGTCGTTATATAATATTTTTTTCATTGTTCAATATTTGTTAATGTTTATATGTGTATGTGTCAATGTTAACTTGTAATACAAATCGAATGTGACGTTGCCTAAGGAAGACATCTTTAATTAAGAATAAATAGCATAGGCCATAGTTACGCTAAAGTAATAGGATAAGTTTGGTGTTAATATTATAATGATAAATAAATAATTTTCTTCGGTCCCAAATTCCCCCGTTTAAATATTCTATAATCCGAGAACACACGGATTGTGTTTTCAGGACCACTATTTTAATAAAACAAAGAAGAATAAAAAAACTGAGATATTGCTCTAAAGATTCATAAGATAGAGATTTAAGACAAAAACTGAGCTAAACTATATAAGTAGAAATAGAAAGAAAGAAAGTAAGGGAAGAAATAATGTTAGTATTACAATACGTGTGTTCATGTGTGTATGCGTATAAACTCGAACTTGGTATATTTACATGCTGAAAAAATACTTCTTGGGTTTGTATTCATCACCTGTAGAAGCCTGGGTTCATCTAGACATTCCAAGAGCGTTGACAATGCTGACATGGCATTCCTTAACACATCATGCCGCAGAAAATCATCAATAATGTTCAGACGTGACTTGCTTGCTTCAGATTGCTGAGGTTTTGTATATATCATGAAGAGAAGAACTAACGTGAGACGAAACCTGCAAAAAATTTTAACACACTCTACAAAACCAACTTCTTTCTCTCAGATTAGGAAGTTCCAATTTTTTTGTCTCGAGGGTGAAATCTAAATTTCTTGGCTTCAACCAAATATTTGTTTGCATACGAGAAAAATTTAAATAGCCCTAGATGAGAATAATCGAGGGTCAATTTTTAGGAATTTATGTATATTAGGGTGTCTCAAAAAAATTGAAGTCAATTTCTTAGTGAAACAATGCTTGAACAACATCGGCACCAATGAAGCCATTTCAAAAATGGGTTTAATGGTGCCACAAGCCCTCTAAACACCCCGTTTACTGGCCTTTTTTCGATTCTTTTTAGAAAACCAAGAATAAATATTATATATTGTTTTTTTTATCAACGTACTTTTTGCCGAAAAGGTGCCCACAAGAATTTTATGATTATCAAGCACTACATGACTCTAAGAGTGTGCCTCATTAGCTCGAATATGGCCAATTTCACGTCAAAACCATAGAAATGACCACTTTCCAAATTTTTATTCAAAATACGTTTAATTGAAATAGGATTAAATCTTGACACCTCTCTTTCAAGAAGTTTTCTTCGCACAATTTAACAATTCCACTGCAATCTGTTAAAGATGCGCCGCACGCCATCATTATAAACTACCCACAATTGTACCTCTGTTGTATCTAATTTCTTTATTCACTATTAGGCTGCATTGAACATATTTGTAGAGGAATCAAACTGTGGGGGATGTTACTAGCCTCCATAAAACGCAATATGTCATTTGGAAGTGCAAGAGATATTTCCCCCTCTTCGTTTCGGTGCATGCAACAGTGTCCATGACGTCATATCCGCTGGCCCGCCCTGCGCGCCTCTCGGGCCCCCGCCACTGCAGGCGTCACACTCATTAATGCTTTCTGACAAGCCCCCCTTTTGTACGCGTAAGCTTCCGCGGCTCGAATCCATAAATTCTTGGCTGTCCGGGAGACGCCGCGTCGTTGGCTGGGATTCCGACGTTTCCCCAGACATGTCGCAGGCTTCCTCAGGGCAGTGACTAACTGCCCTGAAGAAGGCCGTCATCGCAGTCGACATCCCAGCCAACGACGCGGTGTCTCCTGGACAGCCCAGAATTTAAAGCCGCCCATTTATTTTTCCAGATTCCTTCTGCATTTCGATTTTCCACGGTTTTATATAACTTTTTCTATAGAACGAATAATACTCATACGGGAAATACGTATACGGGAAAGTAAAAAACTCATGGACTTCCAAATGCCGTAGAGTGTTTTTCAAGTCTAGTTGCATCAAAACCCGTTTGATTCCTCTACAAATATGTTCAATGCAGCCTAATAGTGAATAAAGAAATTAGACACAGCAGTGCGGTACAATTGTAAGTCGTTTATAGTGTTATGTTTTTATTTAGTTTTGTTTTACTAATTCATTGCTTGGTGTATACGGACATGAAAAACAAAACAATTATCGGTAATGTCAATATTCTTGGGAGGCTCTTTGATTGATTTTGAATTAGGGAGGCATTTTGAATACTTTATGCTCGCTCTAATACCAACACAACAAATACATTTTTGTAAATCTGAGTTATTAAAGTAAAGATGAAAGGAAATACATTAAATAAAAGCCACAATGCTGAAATATGTAAAAAATGCTCAAATATGTAATTTACTACCGTGTTGTGATACAATATTCATTATGTGACTGTGAAGACCAAGGTTGTGTTTCCAGGGGAAAAAAAGGATTTTTCTTGAAAACGTTTCTGACGAATAGAGCAATTTGCAGTAAAATACATAGTAAGTCTGGTTTTGAATAATGTTTAAGAACTTTTGAAATTTACCAAATGTTTGAAAATTGCAAATTGCATTCTCCCAAATGTGAATTGAAAAAACTTTTCGCCGAAATAGCTGCAGAATTTGTTGAATACGCGGTAAAATATGTAGTACATTCCGTAACCATAATAACGTGTAAGAGGAAGTAAGTACTGTTGTCGTTTTATCATAAAATTAATCCTTCCGACGTAAAGGGTACGAGTTATTTTGAGCATACGACTCTGGTCGAAAAATCTAGACAAGTGTCGGTATGAAGAAAGATTAATAACTACATAATAAATGTTAATTAACTGAACGAATCTTTCTTACCTCATTTTTAAAATATCCTTTCGGCGGGTTGCAAATAGACCTGACTTCTATTATGTTTCTGTTAAGACCTCTGTTCTCGGGCTTCAATTTTTTTGTTTCATGATACAAGTGTTGCCTCACGTTCTTCAAAAGAGATATCGTACACTCCAAAAAGTTCCTTTATTGCCCCCCTCAGCACATTAATGTAATGGAAAAGTTGGAGTATATTGCGGAAACTAGGAATAACTCTACCCGTTTTCCTACCTACTGAACATTTGGTTATTGCCTTGGCGTAATATGAGAACGTTTCTTAGATTAAAACTCCGTTCTTTCTTTTTTAGTAAATAACGATTTTTTTGAAGACCAAGTAAATTATCACAGCTTGAAGACGTTATATTTTCTTAAAAATTATTGCTATTTCGATCTCATCTTTTTTCCAGACACTAAAGAAGACGGTTTTCCGACGCGCGAACACGCGACGTATACTTGTTCATACGCGAAACAGGGAAACTCTAAGTTGATTCCACAAACTTCTAACGACTGTCCTTGCGATTTATTTATGGTCATCGCAAAGGCCAGACGTACTGGAAATTGTAAGCGTTTAAAATCGAATGGTAAGTCCGTTGGAATCGTCTGTATCCGCGGGATCAAGACATCCTCTCCTTTGTATTTTCCTTTTATGATTGTTGCCTCAATGACGTTATTCATCAGCTTTTTCACAGCCAGTCTTGTTCCATAGCATAGTCGAGGATGATTAATGTTTCGCAACATGATAACTGATCCTACTTTTAACTGCAAATTGTGAGGTGAAAATTCAGGCAATTCCAGTTAATTTAAAAACTCCGTGGGATAGTTGACTACGTCATCCTGGTTGATAACGGTGTCGACTGATTTGAAGGAAACCAACTGTCCTGGAAGAATATTCTGAATGGCCGCATTGAGATCCTCCACATCTTTATTTTTCGCCGCCAATATTGCCCGTTCACCCAGCCAATTATGGTTATTGAACGTTTGCGCTATTTCTGGGAAAACACGATGAATAAACTCCTCTTTTGAGTCTGTGATCTGACAAAAATCTGTGGGTAAAATAAAATTAATTCAACTAAAGCCACTCTTAAATCGCAATAGTAAGCTCTCATTAAACAATGCCATCACCATCTATAAATCAATAATTAGACCCCTAATGCTTTATGCATGCCCTATCTGGATCAATGCTTCTAAAACTAATATAAATAAATTACAGATCATCCAAAATAATTTCCTGAGGCTTGCCACTCATGCACCCTGGTTCATCTCAAACATTCAACTACATAAAGAATTTAATTTACCTCCTATACTTTACCATATCGCGCTCCTATCTAACAATTTCTTCTCCAAAATAAACACAATAACCCAAGCCACCCATTACGGCCTAGCCACCACCTACCAGCTCCCAACAAGAATAAAAAATAGATATCCATTAGATTCATTCCTCAGCATATTTTCAGAACTCAATTAATCACATAGGTGCTCTGTGAGTTTCCTATTCATGTGTAGTTAGATTTAGTTGTAAGATTAGCATTTAAGTTAAATATAAGTCATAAAATACATATGATGTAGTATAAATAATACTGAACTATGTACATTCGTTCACTAATAAAGATATAATAAAAAAAGACGAATATGGAATGATGAGATAAAAACCATCATTGAAGATAAGAAAAGGGCTTATCTAAAGTACTTGCAAACACAATCCATACAAGATAGGATAACGTATAAGCATAAATGTGCATTAGTTAAAAGAGAAGTTCGAAAATTAAATAGAGAAAGTTGGGATAGATAAATAAGTGAAATCGAATATGATATACATGGAGCTCAAAAAAAAGCGTACAAAATTCTAAAACACCTAAATAAAGACGAAAAAGACACTGTACAAATAAATAATATACCCGAAAAGCAATGGCTGAGATACTATAAGGAATTGTGGACTTCAAACACACAAGAAGAAAAAATCGCAGAACGAGAATTTGCAAACGTAGACCCATTAGAAATGAACGAACTCGAAGAGATACATATAAATTTAAACAACAAAAAATCACCAGGTAGCGATGGACTGAATATAGAATTATTCAAGTATGCACCTTCACAAATCAAACTAAGGTTTCTCTTTATACTAAATATATGTGGGAATACATATCAAATCCCAGAAGAATGGAAGAAAGTCATTATACACCCAATATTTAAGAAAGGAAATAGACAAGACTGTAACAATCACAGAGGAATTAGCCTATTAAATTTTGCCTACAAAATCTATGCTAAGATAATTACTAGGAGATTAAATAAAATAAGCAATAACCTACTTTCGGAATTCCAAAATGGATTCCGAAAGGGACGTTCATGCGCAGATATCCTGTTCATAGATTTTGAAAAGGCCTGGGACAAAGTCTCTCGGGATAAGTTATGGAGTATTATGCGTAATAGTGGATACCGTAACCACATCATAGAAACCATCAAGAGCTTATATTTTAAAACCACTATCGGTATTGACAAAGGAACAGCGAACAACCTAACTGAATATACAAACCAAGGTGTCAAACAAGGGTGCCCGATGTCCCCGACCCTTTTTAATAATATATATCGATCATATTATTCAAGAATGGCAAAGTAAACTAACCACACATTTTAAAATAAGCAATACAACTTTAAACACCACTCTATTTGCAGATAACCAGGCCATTTTTAGTACTTCAGAAGACGACCTACAGAGAGCTGCCCATTACCTCGAGTTAACAGGGAAAAATTATAACTTGAAGATATCAACCTCTAAAACGAAAACAATGGCATTCCAGGGGAAAAACCATCTCAGATGTAAAGTAGTGATAAACGGAAAAAGTATTGAACCAGTAAACAACTTTAATTATCTAGGATTTAACATCTCATACTGCGACAAAAAAGATATAAACATAAAGATCCAAAAATTCCAGAAATTGTGCGGTACTATACGCAAAGCACTGAGACAAAAGACCAGACAAGACACCCAACTAAAATTTTACAAAACTATGGCAGTCCCAATGCTAACTTATGGATGCGAAAATTTGACAGTCAATAGGTCAGACAGAAGAAAGATCGAAGCGGCAGAAATGAGATTCCTGAGACCATTACCAGGATATACACTACTAGATCATAAGAGAAATCAAGACATCAGAGGTGAACTACAGATCTCCAGCACACTGGAGAAGATCGACTCAACGAGGAAGAATTGGCTCGAACACCTAACCAGAATGCCACAAGAACGGCTACCCAAGACTATCCTCGAATACAAACCAAAGGGGAAACGACCCAGAGGCAGACCCCACACAAGATGGAAAGAGACTCTTGAGGGCGGAACGGGCCACTAGGCCCAAACCTTGTTGTTGATGATGATGATGAAGAGGGAAGATCCACAATGCTATATCTAAATTCTCAGACACGTCGTGAAGCTGCCCTTTTCTAAAAACAGAGATCCGCAAGATAATCAGATAATCCGCAGATAATCCGCAAGATTACTACTCTCACGTGACATACACCCTGACCGGCACGACCTGATTCAGAGGACTCGAATTAAAGTGAAAAAAACGAAATGTTTTCTAAAAAATAACAACACTGACAATCAGGAACTGTACAAATTTTATATAAATAATTTTTGTTAAGTTTTCATAAATTTGGGATGAAATGTTTGCAAATATACAACAGCTACTATCGTAATAATATTGCAAATATTTACATAAAATTTATACAAATTTTTATTATAAAATAAAAGTGTTATATAAATGTACAGAGTATATTATTTTTAATTTGATTTGTCATATTTATTTCGTTCCAAAATTCGCATTCTATTTCTGTAAATTCTTGAAAATTATTATTTTGTAATTATAAATTACCAATGCATTAAATGGGCAGGAAAAATTTTTCAACCCTTCATAATGAGCCAAAAAAGAAAAGTAATCCATGTCAGATGAGCGACTGAAATTGGCGGGGAATCGCAGTAAGGTAACGTATGATTTTTCAAAAATTTTAGCAGCATTCTTGTAATTTTTCTGTAATTCCTAAACCGCTTCTATCCACAAAATCCGCCGTTCTTTTTAGTGGATAGTGGAAAGAAAGCTGAAAATCTTTGCATATCTGTCATTTTATTGAACTTTCATCGAACTTAAATTTTCGAAATTTGCATACGTTTACAACCATGTGAAAAAAATTGAACTGTTTAGCTCCAAATTTTTCATACATCACCTGTAATGGCCTGTCGCTGTCCAAGCACAGCAGAATACTTTTCAGGGAGGATATTAAAATTTTCTCTTTATGATCAAGATATACTTCTGCCTTGATGAAGAGCATCTTTTTTTCAAATTGTGTATCCACGAGAATCCACTCCATCGATGTCATCAACATGATCATCCACACGAGGCGTAACCAACGACAACCAGTTATTGCGTGAGGGAAGATTGCCACTTTGCCATTAACAATTATCACAGAGACACCGTTCGATTCATTATGTTGTTTCATGTTCTACAATGCTTTGTCCCGTAAGTGAAGTGCTTGTTATATCACGAGAGTGGCAGTGTGCTTCCCACGCTAGAATTTGAGATCAGGGCTGGCCTACTCTTTGACTTGCAACGTCGTCTTAAGGTATCTCTCCCAGAGGAGAACCGCACCAACCAGTTCAATCACTGAGCTACGGAGTGTCCTGAAATGTGTGGTAGTGTAGTGCAAATAGTTGTAACAATGTGCTTTGTAACAGCCCCTGACGCCCGTAAGAGTTTTTGAGATTCGTAGTGTTCGCCAGACGGGCATAGTTACAAATCTGTCATAATGCTGGGACCTGGATAGGAGAAGGAGGAATTGTACTAGGCCCTTGGTCCGTATTCTAATTTTTTCTCGGGTATTCGGCTTCAAGCCTCACAGCGACTCCAAACCGAGTTAAACCCAACCGAGTCTCCTCGCAAGAATAGAATCTGTAGGCTTGAGCCGCAAGCTTCAATGCTGGCCGCTAGTAGAAATTTCTACAGAACGATGAGCGAAGCGTCAGGTTGACGGTGAACGGTTATAAAGGCCTGACAACTCACTGTTTTGATTTTTTCGCAAGAGATAGTTGCAAATGTAAGGAAGAACAATTTAAACTAAGGAATTGTACATATGTGTCCACACAAATCTTACCTCATTGTTGCAGCTTTCAAATTTGACGAATCAGAGGAACACCGTTTTGCAGGTGGCGTTGTCCTACAAAGACTACTACATCATGTCCAACGTATTGATTCACATTTTTGAGAGAGATTTCCTCATCCGGCACTTTGGCTCTTCTAATGGAAAAGTTTGAGAATATAATTTTGAAAAGGCGAGCATGATACTTTTTGTACGTGATCAATACTTGATTACAGAATAAAAATCATAACAGGAAACGTATACTGCTTTGGAAATTTTAATATTATGATGTGAATACGATCTCTTTACGTTTGTGGATCTCTGCTCACTAAAATGGTAATGAAATAAGGAATCTGGAGCCATCTTTTAAGAAATATGCGCCGATAACTATTCTTTAACCTAGTTGGGTTTGAATTGATCCAACGGGTCTCCAAGACCTTAGGGGTGTTGAGCGCTTTGCGCTTTTTGTGTAATCCTCCATTAGTTTACATTGCTTGTCACGTCTCATCTTAACCTTTTCGCTGCTACATTCTCCGTCGGTACGCGCGGCGAGGAATACGGCCCGTTTTCCTGGTGACGCTCCTACCTGCGCTGAGTCAGTGGAATGTCCCACCTTTCCCTGTGCTGAATAAGTTTCGGTGACCGGTCTGCGCCTCGCAGCCACAGTGAAAGGAAAATACATTTCCCATCCTTCTTTTTGATTCGGGCTTTGGACCGACACTGGGGAAGTTATTTTTTTTTGTTTAGTACTTTTTTTAAAAATTTGTTTGTTTAAATTTTTCTTTTTTATCTTATCTTTGGCTTTGGACCGACATCGGCGAAGTTAAAAATATTTTTTTGTTTTTAGAACTATTTTTTGTTTAAATCTTTTCTTCTTATCTTAGAACAAGATTTTTAATTTTTTTATAATAATTTTCCTGCAATTCCATTGACTTTAATATTTCTTTTTTGTGTGAAATATTTCAAAGCACGGAGCAGCACATAAAGGAACATTGCAAGCTTTGCATTCGTACTTAGTTTCTCGACGCTTGTTTTGTGTAGCACAAACAACACATCTTCGCCTTGGTGACCTCTTCTTAGACTGATCACCGGGTATCAGATTTGGAAAATGCCTTCCGGTAAATCGAAGGACCGCAAAAAAATGCAATGTTGAATGCAGATAACAATTCAAAATCCATCAATTAGCAACAAAACGCACCACAACTCTAAAAAACAAACCAAAATAAACCCAAGACTAATAACAGATGTCCAATACAAAACTACACGAAATGAACTGTTCAAACTGCAGGAGCTGAGTGAGGTTCTCGGTTAAATACCAAACAGACATTGTGTTACACAGAACTGGAAACAATAATGTACAAAAGAAAAGAATTTCAATGGAAGCTCTTCCGCGAGCCGCCTTTTACATTAGGTATATTTGGAAAACCCGGAATTATCCACCTTTCCCTTTCTGTAGAAAGGAAATTCACTAGAAAGAAGCGAAGAGGCAGTGCGCGCCATAAGACGTCCGGAGGCCCCCAGAAACGGCCCGGCGCCGCGCCTATAGGCGTCCAGAGGCTGCAGGTAACATCACGTCGCCGCGCCTTAAGGCGTCCAGAGGCTCCCAGAAACAGCCCGGCGCCGCGCCATAAGGCGTCCAGAGCAGCGAAAAGGTTAAGTCAGTTTTCAGAGGACCGCCAGATAGCATCTCCGCGTTCACGCCTCTCACTTTTGCGCTCCTTCATCACTTCCTAGCCGCAAGAATTGGAAAGAAATTAAGATAGGCACAGGATTTAGGAGACTTAACAGGTATTGGACTAGCCCTTAATAAACAGGAAAACACATTTTTAAAATCAAATTTCGCATGAGATTGTCCGGGACACTAACACCAACGGGTCTAATGACTGTAGTAGTTGCATCAACCGGCATCACTTACAATCCGGCAATCTAACCAGATTAATGCTGTTCGTACTTCACTGATTGAGCAGATTCTTGTCCGAGAAGATCCCGACTCCCCGCAATGTGCTACGTCTGTCCTCTTATTTCACACATGGAGAGGCGGTCATCACACATGCAGAGGCGGTTCCCGAACCATTCTAGAGTGAACGAAGACCACAAAGATAACAGCGAGCACTTATCTATTGTTATTATCATTCTTTAACTTTGTTTTGAAAGTTAAAAAATAACACAAATTAATAAACACATCCATTGTTAGATCAATTTTTTTCAGCGCGAACGTTTTATGTTAGTTTACTAAACTAGTTTAAAACATCCATATTTCAAAACACGACCTAAACGTCGGCACCTTTGCATTGGGCGGGGCGTCACCCGGACAGCCAATTAAATACTGATTCCGGCCGCGGAAGCTTACGCTCTTACTCATTATGAAACTAATTTCATTATGTAACAGATTCTGGACTAATCACGTAGACGTTTTCAAACCAAGTTATGACAATTAATCATTAAGAAACTATCTCGTAAATCATTCGTTCGATTGTGAACATTAAAATTGCATTATGCTTATCAGTTTTAATTCCTTTATTGTAAGTATTTTTTCGTGGTACTTTATTTAAAATAAATTTTATCATAATTTCACTGTAATCCAATTTGACTAGCGCAGTACTCCTTCGTATGCAGACTGGTAACAAAAGACACCTACGGCAAAGAAAGGTAGGGTTAAGAAGGTGTCCGCTAAGTGTCCTTGGCTGAATTCTGCATGTCAACAACCACAAAACGATTCAACGTAAAAGTTTAACTTACAAAAAATCCAACAGTTAACTTTTAAAAGTTATTCGCACGTTCCTCACTCGTATCGTAGTATCACACTGGTGTAGTAATACACATCATTACACCATCGTTTAATAATGTACTATTAGCATCCTGTGGAGTTTGTTAAAAACGACGCTAAAATGTAGGCAACGACAGCAAAGCCGATTATCTACTGGCCTAATCTTTAAAGACTAAGTGGACACGATGCAATTTTGTTATTTAAGTATTATAATGTACAATACAATTTAAAAATAATCATTTTATAATATCAGTTCGAAGACGATAATGTTAAGACCCACAGTATCATTGTTGAGTTATTGGGTGTTAGTTTGCCTGTTCAAAATTCAGGAACTGTAAATAAAACATACGTTTATATTTTTGTGCCGTAGGATAACCTTGAGGCCACAGTATTGGAAAAATAAAATAAACAGAAGCGTTTTGTGGCAACAATATTGTTTATTGAAATAGCAACTTCCGAATACAACCATGATCATTAGTTTTCAAATACACTAACTTATACAAAGATTAAAAATACAGTTAAGGGCTAATTAATTACTATGTGAGAGTTTATTAATATATTGTTTAATGTGTTTTATGATATTAATTTCTTTCAAATATCCTTACAAAAGACCATCACCCCCACAAAAGGTTCAAAAATACAATTGGGCAAAACGTTGGAAACTGGTGCTTGGTTTGAAATTTCTACGTAAGCAGATAAGTGTATTATAGCAACATCAAAAATACAAAACCTATTATTTGCAAATTAATGGGTTGGACGGCTTAGGGTGAACGTTTTATTTAATCACACAATCACTAGGCAAATTTTACACCAAAATATTATTTTAAAATATAAAAAGTTACTGGTAAATGTGTGAATTCTAATTAAATCATGGGAGAAACCTTTTGAAGACTGGGAGAAACTCGAAAAAAATTGTAAAAGTGCAATTGTGAAATTTCCACCCGATCTCAATGAGTGAGCTGATGGTTTTAAATTTCGAATTTGATTTACGTAATGTGCTACACGCTTTTTTAATCCAATATTGTGATTAGCATTATTGTACGACATGGGCAAGAAATCCTTCCTGACTGGCAAACGATTACATCAAACCAACACTACAGTAATGTCCTAAAGGATCGTTAGACAGCAATGCATGCGTAAATAATCATTCAAGCCTACCATCAGTTAAATATTATTAACCTGACTTTAGTTTCACAATACGCTTCTTATTACTACGTAATAGTACACGAATGTGGTGGTGATAGAAAAGTACATTCAAACTCACACTATTTGTAAATACTGTCCTCTTCAGAAATTCAGGCATCAACTGCGCTATTTTTAAAACAGTGTTTAGCTCTGTTCTGAAAAGAAGAAAAAATGTAATCGATTTTGAGAATTAAAAAAAAATAATTCGAAGTAAAACTTCCGTGAAAACTTTTTGCAATTCAAAAAATTATACATTACTTTTTTCAATGCGTATGTTTTTTAGAAAGCTTTCCTTCTGAAAACGTTATTTTACAAATATTGCTCTTAGGCAATGTTACTTTTTTGCAATTTACTAAATACAAAGAGTTCACTCAAAGTGAGCTCTCCGCCATTTGTAACAGGAAACCTTGCTCTGATTGAAAAAAAATCCGAAAAATTCTAGCCATTTTTATATAATAGTTTGTAAATTTTTTAACGCAAATAAAGCGAAAACTAATAATATTTTCGAAAACTTCTGTATTTTCTCATTTAAACATCTGTATAACTATAATATTGCTTTTGTAGGAGCACGCCTAAATATTTTTGAACCTTTGCAATTTTTGCAAATTGCTGAGTGTTCAACCCAAACGGGACATGCGCCATTTTCATAAACGTCCTGTGTTCTATTAAAAATAATACAATTTTTAAAATATCAAAAAGAAACCATTTTTTACAATGCCAAAGCGTCTTGTAACGTATCAGAAAAAATCAGGATGTTAGTAATTTTTTGCGACACAATATCACCTAGTCAAAACCTAGTGGTTTTTTTTTGTTCCTTTTTTTAGGGAGAAAGAGACCAACGAAAATTATAAACACTCAACGTATTAGAGGAAGTAATTCACTACACGTAAGTACAAGAAATGTTCTCTTTTTGTGACTGGATGCTGACAACGAATTATCTGTTGAAAAATCGCAATTTTCGCCGCAGCATTACAATACTACATTCATAATACGGTAGTAGTATGCAAGAAGGTACAAAAATAATAGTAAGTGATGAAAACACTCTGCACGACTTAAACATAAGGCGTTGAACACAAATTCACGACTTCATGTTTTTTTTAATACCTGCTTAAGCCACAGAGAAAATTGCACGCCGTGGCACCTCCTCACCCAATACATTGTTCAACTATGGCGGCGGACCGTACAACGTCCTAGAATCCGCTCTACTATAAACGTTATTCCCGCAAGCGCTAGGCCAATGCCATACAGAGCAAAATGCCCCGTGAATTGAACGACCTTCAGCTTTTCAGGTTTTGCATCCCCTC
Source organism: Gryllus longicercus (assembly GCA_038098605.1). Classification (NCBI taxonomy): domain Eukaryota; kingdom Metazoa; phylum Arthropoda; class Insecta; order Orthoptera; family Gryllidae; genus Gryllus; species Gryllus longicercus. The sequence continues at coordinate 1,152,311 of JAZDUA010000257.1, read as the reverse complement.
TGAAAAACGACTCCTCCCCCTGCCCATCCAAATCCAAACTGTACTCGAGCATTCGGTCCCAGTGGTCACTCAAGCCAGACTCCGAAAGACGGAGAATAAGAGAGTTAAGCACATAAAGGATCCTGTGAATCCGACGCACAAAATATGTATACAAACTGGTGGACTCTATTGGCTCTTTTACTATGTGAAGCAACTTTTGACCGTCTTTTGTGTATTTTCTGTAGCGAGAAACGATAGAATACAAATGTGGGTTCATTCAAGTTGCAGCTTTTCCAGTCTCGACAATGTCTTGCACACATGAATCTCTTTCATGTGTTCGAAGAATTCATGTTACGTTCTCTGCAAGTTTCCCTAAACTGTAAGTCATTCCAGCCATAAAGTTCAAATACGCGGTATTTTCAACGTACAGTCTGTCAGTCGCCCGCACAACTTCTTCAGTGGTATCCAGCTCATTATAATGTCGGGGAACTGAGAGAAAACCAAGCAGCAATCCCGTGTAGGCGTTGGCAGCCACTAGCCACATGAGGAATCCACAGGCGAAGACGAGCCTGTGAGAGATCAGAGGAATGCGTCTGGAGGTTCCCCCGGTGAGGACCATCTCGAGGACGTCCAGGGCGCCATTGGCCGCCTCGACGAAGTTGACCTGGTGCGTCTGCACCAACGTCCAAGCGACCACCATCAGTGCTAACACGGCACCGATTGAGCACCAGGTCTGCCAACGGAAGGGCAGCAGGAGCACCAACCCAAAGGGCATGCGCTGGGCACGGCGCACCACTAGGTGTTCGTCAGCCTACGGACAAACCATGCCTACAGCATCCGCGCTTCTAAAGCGGAAACACGACGATTAGAGATCATTAGCACAGAAGCAATAATAAACTCTCTTCATAAAAAACTTATGATAAATTAATTAGACGTTAAGCAAATGAAATGAACATCTTTGTTAGATCAAGCGTTTATAACCAGAAATACTGCTGATTCTTTCATGTGCATTTAGTTAAGATCAACTAAAAGGAGTGCAAAATATTCAAATAATTTTCATTCTTGGTTAAAGAAGGTTGATCTGGCACATTTCTCATGCAATAAATGTTTAGCCTTTGCAATTTTGAATTTTACAGGTTGCTCTCTGAAGGTGTAAACAGAACGACTTACATTTGTCTTGTATGAAGGACATGTGAATGTTCTGGGTTTATTTTCAGGTGCAGTGTTACCTTACTCAACTTAAACGAATGCATATATATATATATATATATATATATATATATATATATATATATATATATATATATATATATATTCCTTTTGTGGAAAATGTAAGCATAAAAATTCGTAACATCAAATAAATTTGAACACAATGTCATTTTTCGAAACTCTACATAACATGTACATAACGCAAACATCCGTGTGAAAACCTTTACAGATATGCATGGTACACAAATCCGTCCAATTAATGATCGAAAACCAATTACTATAGTGAACAGAATCTAGATTGCGAATAATTCAACCCTTACAAAATACTTCATTTTTAAACACACACAAAACTGCATTATATTAAAGAAAGAGACAACCGCCTAAGTACGTAGGCCAATTCGGTCGCAGCTCCCTTGGAGTAAACAACTGCTAGTCGTGCGACTTTCCTTGACGTTTCACAGCGCGGGGGGAGGGGGAGGAGGCTACGCCTACGTCACATGCGACAGGGGTTGCCAACTGCAGCATTATTAAAACTATTGTCGCATCTTCCATTCATACAAGATATTATAGAGGACGAAATAGACCGAAATCCGTATCGTGAAGAAAAGAAGGAAGCAAAATGTCGTCGCATAAATTAGCAATAAATCACAGGGCGCAGCAAAGATCAGCGAACTTAAACAAATTGTACGCAATATTTTGCAAAAATTACTAAAAGTATCAAAAATGTACATAACTGTAACAAAAACTAATTATGTACAACAAATTAAATTTCAATGGAAAATCATACATTTAATTTTGTTCTTGTGGGAAGGCGACAAAAAAGTTCAAACTTTTGCAATTTACAAAATTCATAAGTAAAACGTGAAAATGGGACCTATGCCACTTTTAGAAATGTATTTTACTTTATTCTTACACGAAATTGAAAGAAAACATTCGCAGTCGTTTTTGAAAAAAATTGAAAATATCCTTGGGGTTTCATATAATGTACCGCCAATTTTTTAAGAATATTTTTCAAAGTCTCAAACCTTCGAATACTCTCAGATCAATTAGGATATATCCATTTTGAAAACGAATTTCTACGTATGGTTGATGCGTTAGTGGTGTTTACAGACTGACAGGTGGGCGGACGTTCTGTACATTGATTTTCGGTACAAAGGACCCACAATACATTGATCTTGCCAGCCCCCTCTCTGTGCCAAACGTTCTAAGTTTTGTTTCATATTGATTTATTTCACATCTAAAACACACAAGTCACAAATACGAAGTAGTCTCACTGCTTCTAGAAGATAAAGGGTAATCGACACTCGCTAGATCACTAGGTCGCATTCAGCTGGAAAAAGTGCAGCGGTCGACCGCTCTGAGCGATACCTCCTACAAACGGATCGCGATCTTTCCTTCCTCTTTTTCTATCCCGCTCCCTACTCTCAGACTCTGGCTTGGAGGACACCGACAAACCCCGGGAGACCAGTTGGGAGCTTAGGTCTGGGCCCGACTGAAGCAGTGCTAGGCTGTTTGAAAATACCTGGTGGGGGAAAACCCCACATGCCGACGAGTAAGTAGGTGACGGGTCAGTCGACTGGGGGGGGGGCACAACTATCTATCCCGTGACAAATCATAACTACACTTACGGGACTGAGGACAATAAATTTATTACCTGCAATGCAGATACCGTTAATTCCGCATGCCGTTTGCTTAATTCCAAGTACAAATTCGTAATTCTTATGAGTGGCAAAACAACTTCAACGCGTCTCTCTATAAACAAATGAAGGACAGTTTCCAATGGAAACACTTCGTGCTGCATCCCCAGCTGCAGTAGCATATTGGAAAATTCAACGTCACGTCCTCCAAACCGCGTGTCTCCTCTTCTATCCACCCACATGTGTTGTTCTCGGATTACGAAATTGAACCCAAATCCTTTCAGGTTTTCAACTCCATTTGACAGACGCAGGTGCCTGGTGCGTTCATGACGTTGGTCTCTGCAGAAATCTACCACGCTCTTTTCCACGTCGGGCCATAGTCTCCGCTCGGGATCGTAAGGCTTTGCGAAATAGACGTACGGGTCGCTGTCTGGGTTCAGGTGCAACACCCGAGTAATGCCGAGATGGCGATAGAACTCCGAATATACACCTTGAAAAAAGTCCCTGGTGGAAACGTTGTCCAAATGCACTACTATGAAATACCCCTGAACGTTGGTAGAGAGCACAGTAAATAAAAATTTGGCCAGAAGTTCAGGAGACACTCTTCCCTTTCGTAGTGGCAGTACGCTTACAAATCCACGCGCAGGGTTGTCAGGGTGTGCGTGCATCATCACTGGCAGGTTGGCAGCATGAGCTCCGGCGCCGATGTTCCAGAGCGATGGCCAGTAAGGTAATGGGAAGGTCACCTGCGCATTTCAAGACACACTTCACATAATTCCTAAATTACTTGTGTTGTGATGTGTACTCACGTTACATATTCTAATAAAGTATTACGTAGTTATATGTTACACTCAGATAAACAATAGATGAGAAAGAATGGTTCAAAATGAATATTCTGAACACAATAAATATAATATTTAATTTGTGTAAACATTATATATTGTGACCTCTCTTCTAGATCAATTTAAAAAAGTTCATGCATACTATATTTATAAACAGGATGGCATGGTTTTTCTTTAAAGCTAATCGCAAAACATAATAGAAATTTGTAATAGTATAGAATTTACATAATAGAATTTAAACAATGCCACAACCGGTATTTGAAAAGCACAATATTGTTGAGATGGTGGCAGTGATAAGATTCAGTTGTTAGTCGAGCGTGTTTATCCAAATTAAACTCTTAGAAATGATTGTAAACCTGTTTGATAATCCATATTTTTGGTATCGATTTTCTCTCGTGCCCTAAAAGGAACAGTGCTGACAATAGCATGATTTGTACACCGTAACTCCTTGGCCGAGAGCCAATATTTCCGTTTGCCATGAATATCTGTTACCAGTTCCAACCCTGTTAGCACACATTATTTAATTCAACAACCGGACCTGCTGTGGCAGATCGCGTAGACATGAGGTGCAAGCAACGAGCTGGTATGTACTATACAGTGTGTCTGTCCTTACAGTTTCAGCGCCCTTGGTGGAGGCTCGCGAAACTAGTGGTCGCCATGTTGTCTGAAGGTAAAACATAAGAATGCCGGTGTAACCGTTCGCAACCAACGCCAAACGTAATTTTGTACTCAGATTTTCGCCACTTTGTCCCTGGCAGTTATCAGCTGTTGAGTTTCATCAAATTGGAACCATAGGCGTAACCATAGTGGTGAAGAGGCAATTGTGTAGTTCAAGCCCCCGATTGAAAGAACCGTGAACAGCTGAAACCTTCCAGGGGCAGAGTTGAATTAATCGCAGTATACAATACTTTATTTTTCAAAGGGCGCTGCTATGACTACTAAAACGTGCTCAATTTGCTCCAAGATGGAGGCGCTTCAGCCTCCATCTCGCATTCTCGCATTCCTCGACCATTCCCTCCCTACAGGAGGAGGTATATCCATAAAGTTGGTCAAACATCATCTTATTGTATTTTTGGAATTCATTACAGAAATATTCAATGGCATTTTAAAAGGAGGTAAAATGCCTGAAATATGCAAATTAGCCTATATAAATTCAATTTACAAAAGAGGCTGTAAAAACGATTGTAATAATTATAGAGGGATAAGTGTGACTTCATCTTTGGTTATACTGTATGAACGTGTGCTAAAGAATAGAATTGAAATGCAAACATCACTCAGAGGAGCAAAGTGGTTTTCGACCAGGAAGTTGTTGTCCTGTATTGACAATATTTTCCGTCTCAAACAACAGATGGAAAAAACAATTGAGCGAGGAAGAGAACTTCACATAATTTTCATTGATCTCAAAAAGGCTTACGATAATGTACCAGTAAAAGAAGTATGGGGGCAATGGAAGAAAAAGGAATATCAACATACATAAATGCAGTCAAACAACTTTATAAAGATATGAAAAGTCAAGTAAAAGTGGGGGAAAAGTTTATCAGACAACTTCCCAGTATATAAAGGATTACGGCAAGGCTGCTGTATATCTCCAACCCTGTTTAAGATATACATTGACAAAGCCCCAACTGAATGGAAAAGAAAGTGCAAAAGAATGGGTGTTAAAATAAGTGATAAAACATTGTTTAGTCTACTATTTGCAGACGACCAGGTGATAATGGCTGAAGATGAAGATGATGTAACTTATATTTTCAAAAAATTAGTAGAAGAGTATGGAAAATGGGGAATGGAAATAAATGTACAAAAAACTGAATATATGGTGGTGGGAGGTATGCCCCATTATTTGGAGACTGGTATAGGAATAATTAAAGGAAATACACAATATAAGTATTTGGGAGTCATACTAACAGCAGATGGTAGAGACGAACAGGATTTGAAAATTAAATATATAAGAGGAAAAATAGCCACAAGGCAGTTGAATCCAGTCCTATTGAACTCAATTATTGCAATAAAGACAAAGAAACGCATATATAGCTCCTTCATAGAGAGTATGAAGTATGTACACTCTATGGGACAGAAGTCAGGACATAACAAAAAGTTGACAAACTTCAATCAAAGAAATGTCGTTTTGGCGTAGAAATTGTAAACTTTCTCTGTTAGACAAAATAAGTAATGATGAAATAAGAAATAAATGAAAGTGCAAACAACCTTGAACGAGACGATCGAAATGAAACTACTAAAATGGTGTGGACATAGGAGGTTGAAATCGGATAGACTTCCACAAAAAGTTTGGGAGTGGATACCAAATCGAAGAAGATACAGGGGAAGACCGAGAAGAACGTGGAACATGGCAATAACTGAAGCCATGGAAAAAAGAGAAATGGAGGAAAACGATGTATGGGATAATGGGGCAAGGAAATTGGGATGCAGAAAACGGCCAAGGCTGTAAAAAAAACCTCGCTTTATAGATAAATAGATAATAATGAGAACAAATAGCTGATAATTAAAATATTTGCGGCGTGAGAGACATGCCAAAAATACATTTTTTATTTATGAAAAACAAAAGAATAAAACAATGACGTTTATGTTATCTCATATAGTGCATTTAATCCCTACCAAAAGTGTAATGAAACAAATTGGAGCCCTTTTTTGCGCAAATCTTGTTTTTGTTATTTTTTAAAATTGCACATATTGCAAACAATACTACAAAAAGTTGTAATTTTCGAAAATTCAGAATTAGCCATGAAAATTGGGCCAAAGCCACCATTATAGGAGTAATTTACTCTAGTCTTACAAGTAATTGAAAGAAATAATTTGGAGTCATTTTTGAAAATGTTGAAAATATCAGAGAGGTTTCATGTAAGGTACTCCCAAAAAGTAATGAATGATTTTCAAAATCGCACTGCTTTGACTCAGGCCAAATGGAAATTTGGCCAATTTGAAAGAAATCCTACGTATGGTTTAGGCGTTAGTGTTGTTCTCGAAAACCAGACGGATATGACTCCGTATATATGTGCGTATACAAGAAAGTAAGTCTTTTACTCATAATACCAAAAAAATTACAATTTGTTCTTCAAAATTACAAACGTTCTTACGTTTTGTAGGTTTGTTATAATATCACAAACAAGTGTTTTTTGGACACATTTTGGAGAAATAAAAAATAGTGCGTTTTAGAATGCCTTGCTCGCTCGATAACTGGTTTCCAAATAAATGTCACATAGGAAATTTGTGAGAAATTGTTTTCTCTTTATTATTGAATTTAATATTTTGTAAGAAGAAAACTAGGAATTTTAACTCGAGCCTGGGTATATAAACATCAAAAGAAAAGTGTTTATGGCCTTTTTCAAGGTAACACCCCTTTTTAGTACCTTCCGGCTAGACTAAAAGGAGTCGAACTATTATAATTTCTCATACAATCAAACATATCTTCTACAATTTGCACTGTGACTCATGATTAAGGAACTTCCTGTTTCTGAAACATCAGAATAATTTTACATGAATTCCGACACCATTAACAAAAGCAAAGTTTCTTTAAACAAACATGGACCACAGTCATGATCTTTGGAGGATGTCGGTGACGTTTTGATCAGAAACACCGTGAAATTTAATTACCACAGTCTTCTGTGGAAGTGACAGTTTCCTCCAGCAATACAGAAATATACTAACTAGGAAATATGTTTTATTTGCCAGTAACTGGAATTGAAAATGAGATCATTAAATCGTTGGTAAATCGAAGCAAGATTTTATTTCCACCACTACATGCCACACTAGAATCCATTTCGTAACATAGAAATCGTTTAGCAAAGATATAGATATTACGCATTCACTTATTTGAGTCAAAAATTCTAGTGATATCTAAAGTGTCGTGAGTTGTCGAATAAGACATTTTTCAAAACACCATTTTGAAGCAGTGCTACTTAATATACTCATTAAGTCATATGATATCTGTAAGAAATTTCAAGGAAATTCTGCACCGAGAATTTTAATCAATTGGAAGAATTTTTGGTCTTGTAAAACAAAAAGGCAAAAAGTTATACGCTGGGCCAAAAGAAAAACAACGGAAAATACAGAATTATAAACGGGCCAAAAAAGTACCCCGACAAAAATATTTTTATATTAAAAAGGAAATTCTGAGAATGTTGTAATACGTGTAATAATATTAGTATCTCCAAAATGATTGCGTGTTCATTTTGGCAATACTTTCGTGTTCAGAGAAGGTACCATAAAGAGATTATAGTATTTTCCTCATACCATTAAATTTTTCGAAAGAGTGTAAATTTTTATTTTTTTTCAATATTTTTAAACTGTAATCGAATATTGGCCACGTAAAGAAGGGATTGTGTGCTTGGCTGTTGAAAATATTGAATTATCAAACTTTTCCATTAGATGAGGGAAAGTACTGGATGAAGTAATCTCTGTCCCAACATGTGAAGCAATATTTTGGACGAGGAATATACAAGTAGGTCTTTGTTGTGGCAACGACGCCTGCAAGAAGTGGTCCTTCACAAACCCCAAAATCTCGAAACTTTTCTCCAAAAATGAGGTAAGAATCGTGTGCACACATATCTAGAGTTCCTCTATTTACAATTGTCTTCTTTACACATTTGGACGCATAAAAATACGTCAAACGAGTGTATTGTAAGGGCCTTATAATTTTTTATCCATAACCCAATTCTTTTTGCGGTCGTCGACCTGGCGAGGTGGCTCAGGGCGTCAACCGATATCTCTGCTGTGCCTCTGACCGCGCGGTGCTACGGTTCGAGTCCCGACTTTCACAGGATTTCCCACATTACCCAGAGAGCTAGGTCGAGTTCTGCCACAGTCTGGAGAATTCTAGCCGCGAGCTACTCTGATCGGTAGTTTTCCGTGGTATTTACGATCAGTAGCGGGCGCTTGCTAGAGCAGCGCCCTAAAGAACGGTGCATCAACCGTGCACGAGCGTGCCTTACCCATTTCTTACCCCATCCTCACATCTTACACTCAGATGCAGTACACTACCTCGCACACCAGTCGGTCAGCGCCATCCAGCGGCACAAGAAATCACCGCCACCTCCTGAGCAAAAAGCATGCACTACTCTTACGGGAGTAATGACCTTAGAAGTGGACGCGCCCGGAATCACTGGTAATGCCTCGATTGGAGTCTTCGCCTTGTCTCACGTCAGTCATTTGTCCTAGCGGTGACCGTTAAGGTTTACGGCTCAAGCGCCCGAGTGATTGGGAAGCGGCAGGTTCTATCTCCAGCATGTGCTGGAGTTTCTCGTGAGCGTAACATTGGCGCTTAGGGCCCCTCCCAAATCGAAGGCAAAGACCACCAGCTGCCATCAGTGGCTTTCTGTAGCGATCTCCCCCCCAGAAGTTTCCAGGTAAATGTCGCAGAAACGCCTTAAAATTCGGACCAATGTCCCCATCTTTGCGGCTGGTCGATGCGTCGGTTGCCTATCACCGTGTGGCCAACCCTGCAAATCTCAAATATCTCTGAAAAGCGTTACTTCACAGTTTGTTACACTTGCTCTGCCACATGTCAGGTGGCCACTCCGTAGCTTAGAGCTTCTTCTGGTACCCCACTGGGGGAGATGGCTAGAGAGGGAAACTGGCTAGTCGAAGAGGTCAGTCCTGGTATCAAATTCTGGCTTGGGAAGAACACATTCACTCTCAAGATACAACACACACTACATTTACGGAACCAACAGAGAACATGACTCATCCGGAAAGAAAATAATTAATCGAAAGGTCTCTCTGTGATAATTGTTAACGGCAATCGTCCCTCACTCAATAACTTATTTTCGTAGGTTATGCCTCTTGTGGTTGAGCCTGTTGACGCAGTGGATAGTCGTGAATACAGAATTCAAAACAAATCCGTGGTTCATCCAGCAAGTTTTAACTTTAGAATATTTTGAAGGAATCCTAAGATCATCTCTGAAAAGAATTCTAATGTGCTTAGAAAACGACGGACCTTTACAGGTGATGTATGAAAGATCTTTTTTCTACAATTATTTCATATTTCCAGTTTTTAAAAAATTCAGGTTGTACGGTAGTTTACTTATGACGGTTATGCCATTTTCATCGTCCTTTCCTCTATTTGCTGGAAAAATTAAAGATAAAAATTTGAAATTTTCTTTAACAAAAATATTTGAGAATTGCAAAAATGTTACGTGAACACTAAGATTTTTGAAAGAAGATACATTACATTATTTCAAGATTTGTCATTGAACAAAATACTACAGTAAGTAAAAACTCTATATACAATGGTCTTGTTGCAGAAAAACGCCGTTCCAACTTTTAGTTTAATTATAAATATGAAATTTAGAGATTCCAACAAAAATGTGACAAGCGGTAATTGTATGCTTTTTTATGCTATTCCAGAACATTAAAAAAATATTTGAACAATTTTTGTGATTTTACTTTAGTAAGTAATGCAATACACGTAGTATAGGGAAAGTTATGTAATGCTGCGGAAAATCGATTTCGAGATTCTCGCAGAAACAGACGTTTTGGGATTCCCTAATACCGAAAAAGGGTTGTTTTTAAAAAAAAAGTCCGTTTATGAACGCTACTGGGGCCTAAACTATGCGTAGATTATTTTTCAAAATGAAGAAACCCGTGTCTATCTGGCATGAGTCGAAGTTTTGAGACGTTGAAAATCTCTTTAAAATTTTCGAGGGACTTTACATGAAGCTCCAGGAATATTTTCAAATATTTCACAAAAACGGCTCAAAATGTTTTCTTTAAATTTATTGTAAGAACAAATTAAAAGACTTTTATGAGGGTGGCATACGTTTGATTTTTACTCTTTACTCAAAAATATGATTTTTTTCGGCGTTATTACAACGAAACTGAAGACAGAGATTTTTCTTCATTTCAAATTTTGTTCTCCATAATAAGTTCATTCATTAAGGGCAACTATATTTTAAAATTTTTGTAGTTTTTTAGCAATATTTTTTACATGTGCAATTTTGAAAATAACAAAAACAATATTTTCTATAAAACGACTCTTTACATTTTTTCTTTAAACTTTTGGTAGGGGCAAAGTTAAATTCACTCTACAAGGTAGCATAAACGCACTATTTCTCTATTCTTTATTTTTCCAAAAATTACAAAAATTTAATTTTTTGATTTTTCTATTGTGTCGTATTTACTTCAGTCATATATACTTACGTGACAATTTTCACATTAATGAAGTAATGTGACAAAACCATGTGCTTTAAATACTGTTCTATACAGTTCCTATACTCTCAAAAACTCGACCGTTTTCTGTGTAAACTAGCTCAAAATTCCGCTTTCGAGTAGCTTTATGAGACATAATTTAATGCACATGTACTCATAAATACAATAATGTGAACAAACTGACGCTAATGTAAAAACTAACAACGTGAGAGACTAGTCAAAAAACTTACACTTTTGTAATTTTCGAAAAAACAAAAGAATACGGCAATACGTCGTTAATATCATCTTAGAGAGTGCATTTAGCACAATACTTACCAAACGTTTAAAGAAAAAAAGTGGGGACGTTTTTTGCGAAAATCTTGTTTTGTAATTTTTTTAAATTGCACAAATCGCAGGCAAAATTGCATGAAAAGTACTAAAGTTTTCGAAAATATGTGCATGACGTTAATAAAAGTACTAATTATGTACAACAAATTTTAATTGAAGGAAAAATCTTTATCTTTAATTTTGTAGTTGTAGGAAGACATCAAAACAAATTCAAAATTTTTAAATTTTGGAAAATTCAGAGTTAGCCGTGAATATCGGACCTTTGCTACAGTTGTGAGTGCATGTTACTCTATTCTAACAAGAAATTTAAAGAAAAAACTTGGAGCCCCTTTTGAGAAAATTTCGAAAAGTTCAGTGGGCATTATTGAAAATACCCCTAAATTTTAAACAATGTTTTTTAAATCTCAAAGCTTCGTATCGAGCCAGATGGACACGGATTTCTTCAATTTAGAAAAATCGTACGTAATATATGTATATATATGTATATATGTGTATATATGTATATATGTATATATGTATATATATGTATATATGTATATATATGTATATATGTATATATATGTATATATGTATATATATGTATATATGTATATATATATATGTATATATGTATGTATATATGTATATATGTATATATATATGTATATATGTATATATATGTATATATATGTATATATATGTATATATGTATATATGTATATATGTATATATATATTGTGACGTACCTGGTGATGCCGGGTATTTCACTGCAATATAATACTAAAGGAGGGTATCTTTTCCGTGAATGGGTCCCTGGATAAGTTGGTATAACATTGGGAAAGTTAATTAGAAATGGAAATACAATCATGAACAAGATTTATTTGCAAATCAAATTTGTTAATTACATGATCTGACAACCTTTATACACTCTGCCTTGGTACCAAGATTAGGTGTAATATGCATTTATCATACCTTCGGGGCTCCGACCAAATACCTTCGATGCTCGTAGAACAGCTCGTATCGACAGGGTTGCCGACCTCTACAGCAGCTGTGGGCCGTCGGCGGCTGATGGCGTGGCGGTTGTCCCGGGCTGGTGACCTTGCGATTCCTTCCCGACTCGGATCTTGATACCACGGCGTTGCACCTCTCTCGAACCACCTTCTGTCGCTGGATATAATTACCCAACCCGCGCCTATCACGCGTGCTGGTCTCTGTTCCGTACCACACAGTTTCGATAAAGTTTCCACTACGCTAACTAATACGAGCGCGATCGACTGTTCTATCAACACGAATCTTTTATTCTAATGATACACTCATCATCTACTTTACGTATTTACTGCCTCACAATTACTATTATTTTACGAACGCATCGCATGTTCCCTGTTGTCCATGCGCTAACGGCGAGCTTTTCGCCACACGTCCGAACTCTTCGCCGCTCCGCTAACGTCTGTCTTCTTCGCAATTCTCCTAACGACTGCCCGCACGTGCTCGCTGCCCAGTATGTAACCGACATTCTCACGCTGGCCTCCCGGCGGTGGCACCGGTGGCGGTAGCGACCGTTGCTAGCTCCCGTCGTTGTTCGCAGCGCTTGGCGTACGTACCGCGCAGTCCAAAATATATATTGATTACTTACACTAATGTTTTAATTAGTGTAAGGGAACACATTCTGTGTTTCATCACCCCCCTCCTTTCTTTTTTTGGATTTTTCCCGCCTCCGGAAAAATTCACTTTAGTATCATCGTCTCTGCCGATGGTTGCACTGACTTGTATATTACATGAACCCTATATACACTTATACCCTAACATCGAATTAACACGTGATTGTTTAGATTAACACTAAGATTACACTTATTTACACTTCACTATTTTCCATACCTATGGGACAGGGTCTTAGGTTATGGAAATTGTAGTGTCCCACCACTTCTTGTTTGTCATTTAGTAACTTAGCCACATTTTTATCCGTAACTTTATCTATCACATATGGTGTAACCCTGTTCTGCAGCTTTCCTTGCAAAATCTTGTCCTCGCATTGAATCAACGCAGCTCCGCTATTGCGTAACCCGAATGGCACTCTACAAAACACATAACATATTCCCTCAAATGCGAATTCTGTATACTGCTGGTCCTCTTCCGCCACTTGCATTTGCCAATAAGCTTTACTAAAATCAGTACTAGAGAAAATGATGTTCCCTCCAAACCTCTGCAATGCTTCTTCCACCGATAACGGAGCATCCCTGTATGGTTGTGTTACTGCATTTAGTCTTCGTGCATCTAGGCATAATCGTATTCCTCCATCTTTCTTTTTGACGATCACGATTGGGTTAGTGTAGGATGTCTGTGCCTTTCTTATGATTCCATCATTTACCATTGATGCTAATAGTTCAGAAACATCTTGCTTCAGCGCTGCTGGTATCGGATAGTTACGCTGTCGAAATGGTGTTGTATCTGTAAGTTGGATTCGAAATGTGAATCCCTTTATTGGGGCGCGATTCTTCTGGAATACTTCTTTATTCTCCATCAACAACTGCAACAGTTGCTCCTTGTGACGCGTATTTAATATCTCTATCTTCTCCGTCTGCTGCCTCAGCTGTTCTTCTAATGATTCTTCGGCCACTGCGCCCGTGCATACTTCGTATCCTTCGTCTATCCCCAAGTCGAATCCTATCGCCTGGCTCCCCAGCTCCACCACTTGCCGTTCTAGATCAATAATTGCTCTGTGATCGACCAGAAAATCCGTCCCTATGATTATCGGGTGTAATAACTTTTTGACTACCAGGGCCACTATCTCGTATACTTGGTCGCCAATCCTAGCTCGAAACATTATTTGTTTTGTGATGGGGCTTGACTTCTTCTGAGTAGCTCCAATCACATACGCCCTATTCATAGGCAAACACATTATTTCTTTTCCTTTTGCTTTTAATTCCTCGTACATTTCCTCCGACACTACTGTAGTCGTGCACCCTGTGTCTACTAATGCTTCTTTAACTACTCCCTCACATTCCATCGTAATCGTGGGACATTTCCTGATTCTGATCGCTGAGCTCTTACTTCTCTGCCACGGTTGGGCATCGTGAGTTACTGGCTGTATAGTATTATGGAGACCACGTTAACTTTCACAATTTCCGCGTCCGTAATGGGGCCACCTTTCACCACGGACTTTATTGGTTTAAATAGTGCTCTTGTTCTCTACTTGTGCTTGGCTGTGCTGGTTGGTCGGCTGCACTTCCGCCCCCGCCTCTTGACTCCGTGCGGTTTAGGTTGGGTCCGCTCCAGGCCGGTCTTTAGTTCCTCGGCTCTGGTCTCCATCCATCTCCCCCTCTTCCGCGTTGATTTCCCTGGTAATTAGTGCTCCTATCACTCCCTTGCCCCTGATTCCGTTCCGTTCTTAGCATATTAATGTTCCCCTCATTCCTGTTTTTTGGTGCGCCTGCAAAAGTTAGGTCGTACCCTCCTAACACATTCTGGAATCTCTCCAAGTTAGTGTGCTGCACACTACGTAATAGATTCTGCACCGTGACTGGGAATTGTCTCGTTAGTACACATATAATTTCTTGATCGCTCATCGGTGGGGATAACGTTTTGTATTCCATGATACGCCTTGTTGCGTATTCCCGCAAGCTTCCCATTGACTGGTTATAGTGATTATTCATCAAGCTGATTTTAAAATTAATTTGAATCTCCTCATTCCAGTACCGCTCAAAGAACCGATCTTTAAATACCTTCACTGATTCGGGAAACTCATCAAATGTATCGGCCCATGTCCTTGCGTTCCCTTCCAGCATTAAATATAACAATTGTATCTTACACCTTTCCGAGGTATTGATGACAGCTAAATGTCGTTCTGCCGCCCTCATGAATATGCACGGATTTTCTTTACCGTCTCCTGAAAATTTTAGTGATCTTGGAGGGGTGAATGGAACCGTCCCGCTTGCTGCAATTGGGGATGCCTTACATTCTTTTATTTGTTCGATCTCTGTTCGTAGTGACACAACCTTCTCTTCGCATTCCCGCTTATTCTCCTGCATTTCTTCCTTGACTACCAACTGCATCCTTTCAATTTTCTCGTCCTGCTTAGCGGTTTTAGCATCTAATTGCTGGTTCAACTTATTCTCCAAATCTCCCCCCAGACTAATTACTTGGGATTCTAATTTCTTTTTCTGTTTCCCTAATTCTTCGGCAGTCCATTGCTCATAAATTTCCACCCGCTCCGCGATTTTGGTCATCTCATTCTTCGTTAACTCAATTTGTTCTTCAGCGCGTCCTATTCGCCCCCCTATTGCATCTAATTTCCTATTCTGTTCTTCTGCCAGCTTCCTAATCTGTTCCTCTGTGAATAATTTCTGTTCGTCTAATTTCCTACTCTGTTCTTCTGCCAACTTCCTAATCTGCTCCTCTGTGAATATTTTCTGTTCATCTAATTTCCTATTCTGTTCTTCTGCTTTCCTATACAGTTCTTCAATCAACTTCTGATCTGCCGCTTTCTTCTGATCTTCTGCCGCTTTCTTCTGATCTTCTGCCGCTTTCTTCTGATCTTCTGCCGCTTTCTTCTGATCTTCTGCCGCTTTCTTCTGATCCTCCCATACCTTCATCATCAACTGCATCATAACTGAATAGGTATTTTCCCCATCCCCCGGATTTGGATTTCCTGTTGCCTGGATCATCGGTGTTGATGTAA
This sequence comes from Gryllus longicercus, assembly GCA_038098605.1. Classification (NCBI taxonomy): domain Eukaryota; kingdom Metazoa; phylum Arthropoda; class Insecta; order Orthoptera; family Gryllidae; genus Gryllus; species Gryllus longicercus. The sequence continues at coordinate 1,136,502 of JAZDUA010000257.1, read as the reverse complement.
CTTGTACATCTTTATTGAAGCTGTCCCCTGACGTATCATCCAACCGACTTCCAATACCACTATCCCTGCTTTCCGATGACATGTTATTATCGATTCCTACATCTATCTCCCTTACTTCATCCACCTTCTCCTCCCGGTCCAGCACTACATTTTGCGCCTCCATTCTGTTACTTTGAGCTATCCGTTCGATCCTCACTTCGCTAAAATACTCGCACAAATTTTCCTTTTGCCTCACCTAACAACGGTACAACAGTTATCCTATGGATTTACTATGCCCGCCACAGCACTGTATACTCTTTATAACTGTTATAATGCACTAATATTTCAAATGCTGAATGATGACGAACACACCCTCACTCACCACAAAAACACAATAAACATATTCTCTGCAATCAGTAATATTATTACCATTTGACTACGTATATGCCGCTGACAAACTTATTAACATTATTACAAAAATGCTCTCAAATTTTAATAAATCCACTATTAACTTGAAATTACTTCTCAACACAATTATTGCTATATTATGTACACAACAATCACTCACAGTTACATGTCATATCTTCTCCATAAATTTCCCTCAATAGTGCCATATGAATATTAAAAATATACATTCACAATGCTGCTATACATTCCCCAACCTAGTATCCTTTCCATTGAATTCGACAAACTTTACCATTACCAATGGACAATGCGCTGCTGAATAAACATTCCCAGCAAGTAATGTGCACAATTTATACAATAATATTAACCACCCTTATATTTCCACAAGAATTATTATTACTTCCCAATTCTTTAATTTCCATGTTATTAAAAACTACCAAGCAATTCAAACATTATTAACATGTTTTACAAAATTTGAAATTCTATTACATTATATCATTTACAATATGTACATGTGTGGCTTTCATAAACTCAGTAACTGCAGTAGTAACTTTATACTGGTTACTCTCAAATAATTTCCTATATCTGCCCACAATTAATTTCACAACAAAATTTCTATAAATATCAAATATTCATTATGCTTACATGACTTATGCATGCTTTGTTAATACATGTACTGTTACTTTTTGTTCCCTATAATAATAAACTTTACACTGCCTGCCTATTATCTTTAACCTGCATTACTATACATCCAATACATGCACCGTGCTTTCCAATATTTTACCAACTTTCCTAAGGCCACATTTCTTAATTACACGCTTTCCAGACTTGTTCGGGCGCCAGCTGTGACGTACCTGGTGATGCCGGGTATTTCACTGCAATATAACACTAAAGGAGGGTATCTTTTCCGTGAATGGGTCCCTGGATAAGTTGGTATAACATTGGGAAAATTAATTAGAAATGGAGATACAATCATGAATAAGATTTATTTGCAAATCAAATTGGTTAATCACATGATCTGACAACATTTATACACTGCCTTGGTACCAAGATTAGGTGTAATATGCATTTATCATACCTTCGGGGCCCCGACCAAATACCTTCGATGCTCGTAGAACAGCTCGTATCGACAGGGTTGCCGACCTCTACAGCAGCTGTGGGCTGTCGGCGGCTGATGGCGTGGCGGTCGTCCTGGGCTGGTGACCTTGTGACTCCTCCCCGACTCGGATCTTGATACCACGGCGTTGCACCTCTTTCGAATCACCTTCCGTCGATGGATTCAATTACTCAACCCGCGCCTATCACGCGTGCTGGTCCCAGTTCCGTACCACACCGTTTCGGTAAAGTTTCCACTACACTAATTACTACAAGCGCGATCGATTGTTCTATCAACACGAATCTTTTATTCTAATGATAATCTCATTGTCTACTTCACTTATTTACTGCTTCACAATTACTATTGCTTTACGAACACATCGCATGTTCCCTTTTGTCCATGCGCTAACGGCGAGCTTTTCGCTACACGTCCGAACTCTTCGCCGCTCCGCTAACGTCTGTCCTCTTCGCAATTCTCCTAACGACTGCCCGCACGTGCTCGCTGCCCGGTTTGTAACTGACATTCTCACGCTGGCCTCCCGGCGGTGGCACCGGTGGCGGTAGCGACCGTTGCTAGCTCCCGTCGTTGTTCGCAGCGCTTGGCATACGTACCGCGCAGTCCAAAATATGTATTGATTACTTACACTAATTTTCTAATTAGTGTAAGGGAACACATTCTGTGTTTCAATATATATATATATATATATATATATATATATATATATATATATATATGTACGTATGTATGTGTATGGACGTATGTGTGTGTGTATGTATGTATGTGTATATGTACGTATGTACTTCGTTTTGGAGCGAACTACGGCCGCGATTGAATTCACCATACCATCTATAAACACTGGTCCTTGATGGAGTCTTATCGTCAAAAATTGAATTTAGTTCATCCATGCACTGTTGCTGAGTTAATCCACGTCGAAAGTTGTAAAAAATAATCGCACGAAAATGTTAGATTTAATTCCATTTTTGGGCTAAGATGAATCTTTTAAGTTACTGTAAACAACACAAATAGCGCTCGTATGTAAAAACGTTCCGAGTACGTATAACCTCAAAACATCCAACTTTACGATAGAGCTGTCAGTTATCAGATTGCAACACCAGCTTTGCCAAATCCTGAAACATAAAAGACAACCTTTGTATGTATCATATTTGGTCAATGTTTTCTGGCCTTTCCAATGACATTTATCAACGTTTTTCAGTGCCTTAAGTTCTGATTCAGTTTCTTCCTTCGCCACAAATATACTTGGATAATATTGCATCCCGGATTTTACTACAACATAATCGTTTTCATAGAAATTAACTTCACGTATCTCACTTGTAGTGGAGCGAGTTGCCAGAACTTGAAAATCAATGCTTCCTAAAACCGTATCTGAAGCAAGTGACATTGCATTTGAATCTGACTCAATATCACACTCTCAATCAGTTTCTTCGCCTTTTCTTCAGTTTAATTTTTTGCATTTTCATTGGTATTTTTCTCTTGATTTATTATTATTTATTATTATTTTATTTATGAACTGAGTATGACACTTCTTTTACTAAGATATATGAGCAATTCCAGAATTAACTGCCACTTAGAGGGTAAAAAAAATATTTTTTTTTCAAGTGGCACACCTCTGGAAAGCTATTTCCCGTGTTCAGGAGACCCTAAAAAGCTAAGAAAAAATAGGGTGCCATTGAAACAAGCAGGGTGACACCTCCAAAAGTGGAAAAATTTAAAATTACCTTTTAAAATTTAAAAAAATAATTGAAATCGAGTTTGAAGTGTTCGATTTCAGTATGATATTGTTATTTAAGCTATAAAAATTTAAAGGGGTCTTCGAAAAGTTAAAAAAATTTTGGCGCCAGGCTATTTAGGCGCCAGAAATTATAAGTGCTAGGTCTAAAAAATGATTAGTGGGTAAATTTTATTTAATGTTTCTAAATGGTGCTTGAATTTATTTCCATCTTTACACCTAAATATTTTAGAGCCTAAATTCTTCAGCGTCTGTATACTTCGACGTCCAATCAGTATCGCTATAATCTAATTTCATTTGTCAAAAAATATTGATATAATTTTTTTTAAACTTCCAGATATTAAATTTTGATCTCAATAAAATTTGTAAATAATTACTTTAAAAAAGAATAATTATAACATACTTTTTTCCACTTTTAATTTTTAATAGTTAAACAAAATTCAACATTGTTGTTTTTAAACTATTCAGCATATAACAATAAAAGGATTATAATATGCTCAATAAAGAACAACAATTAATCATAAACAAGAATTGAAATTGAAATAATAGAAATAATTGAAATAATATAATGTAAGCTTTGCTATTGACTGAACTACTGGCCGAGAGATGCCGCTTCCCGCAACAATGTATACTAGTATACTGCTTGAATTTGATTTCATATTTACAATTTTGCAACAATATTAGAATAATTATCAGTTACCTAAAATCTCTCTATTGTTAAACATTTGAAATTATTTCATTTAATTATTATTTCGGAAAACATTTTAAAAAACGTCAAATACTTCACGGTTGGCTGTATAATTTATAATGCAAGATATTATAACAAATGTTCGAAAGTTAAAACTTTTACAAAAAAGAGAGTTTGTGAAAAACAAAAGGAACAAATTAAATGAAGCAATTTTTTTTTATTTTTTGACAAATGAAATTAGATTATAGCGATACTGTTTGGGCGCCGAAGTATACAGACGCTGAAGAATTTGGGCTCTAAAATATTTAGGTGTAAAGATGGAAATAAATTCAAGCACCATTTAGAAACATCAAATAAAATTTACCCACTAATCATTTTTTAGACGTAGCACTTATAATTTCTGGCGCCTAAATAGCCTGGCGCCAAAATTTTTTTAACTTTTCGAAGATCCCTTTAAATTTTTATAGCTTAAATAACAATATCATACTGAAATCGAACACTTCAAACTCTATTTCAATTATTTTTTTAAATTTTAAAAGGTAATTTTAAATTTTTCCACTTTTGGAGGTGTCACCCTGCTTGATTCAATGGCACCCTATTTTTTCTTAGTTTTTTAGGGTCTCCTGAACACGGGAAATAGCTTTCCAGAGGTGTGCCACTTGAAAAAAAAAAAAAATTTTTTTGACCCTCTAAGTGGCAGTTAATTCTGGAATTGCTCATATGGTAATAATAGATTTTGAAAATAATTTTATATTTAAGTTATATATTCGTTTTTATCTTTGTATTCAGTTATTTTTTGTTGTTTTCTTCTTGTTTGGCTACAATGTTTAAACAAAAACTGGTTATTGGATAGTGCAAAGGACGTTTAAGAGACTGGTAAAGCTCGCATATTCGTTGAAAACCTTGATTTTGCTTGTAATAGTTCAACATTTTTTCGACGTCTTCCTACAACAAAACTATTAAAGATTTTATTTTTCCCTTAATAAAATCTCTTTTGAAAATAAGTATTTTGCATGTGGATTCTGACTAATTTTTCGAAAATTGGGGAAATTTTCGGGTAATTTTGAGGAAAATGTAGGTAATTTTATTTCTCAATAAATTTTAAACACGGTTATCTACTATTTTGAAAATTTTGACCACAAATTGAATATAAGTTCCTGAAGAGAATGCTGAATATCTCATGTTCGTTAAAAATTCTGATTTTTGAAAATTACAAAATTCATTTTTTAGTATTCTATAAACATTTTTTCTTACTGAAGTGTGTTGATATTTATATGAAAAACGAAGTTTTGCACCGAATATGGTACAGTTTGTAATGAGTTTTTCGAAAAATTATGTGCGTGATGTGTTGATCCGGAGAGAATTTTTGGTATAAATAGAACTACATAACAATTACTAAGGCCGTAAAATAAGTGCTCTTTTAGCACCACTAGTTTTGGCATATAAACCCCTAGAGGCACATTATTGCATTATCACCAAGTTTGTGATGCATCTTATTGTTTATATGCAAGGGACATTTCCAAATTACCTAGAAAACTATTACGGACTCAGTAATATACATAATGTTAAAATATACTAATATACGTAATACATACACATTGTTAAATATTTAAACCATATAATAATGAAGTGAATAATACAGGATTAGAGTTTTGTGTTTCTTGAAATGCGCAGGTGACCTTCGCATTACCCTACAATCCATCGCCCTTCAGCATAGTCGCTGGAGCTCACGCTGCCAACCTTCCGGTGATGATTCACCCACACCCTGAGAACCCCTCACGTGGATTTGTAAATGTACTTACTGTGCGTGGAGGAAGATTCTCTCCTGATCTTCTGGCCACGTTCTTAACTACTGGGCTCTCAACCAACGTTCAGGGTTATTTCTTAATAGTGCATTTGGACAACGTTTCCACCAGGGACTTTCTTCAAGATGTATATTCAGAGTTCTACCGCCAACTCGGCACTACTCGGGTGCTGCACCTGAGCCCAGACAGCGACCCGTACGTCTATTTCGCAAAGCCTTACGATCCAGAGCGGAGACTATGGCCCAACGTGGCAAAAATCGTGACAGATTACTGCAGAGACCAACGTCATGAGCGCACCAGGCTCCTGCGTCTGTCGAATGGAGTTGAACACCTCAAAGGATTCAGGTTCAGTTTCATAATCCGAGAGCAACACATGTGGGTGGATAGAAGAGGAGACACGCGGTTTGGAGAACGTGACTACGAGTTTGCCAAGATGCTCCTACAGCTGGGAATGCGGCTGGAAATACTTACACAGGAAATTGGAATATATTCATTTATGGAGAGACGCGTGGAAGTTGTTTTGCCTGTCACAAAAATTAGGATTTTTAACTTGGAAATAATCGAACAGTATGCGGAATTAACAATAGCTGCATTGTAAGTAATAATTTTATCATTCTTAGTCCTGTATGTGTAGGTTATGTTTTCTCACGAGAGAGGTGGTGGTGCCGCCTCCCCCCCCCCCCCCCCGTTGACCCGTCACCGACTTACTCGTTGGAATTCCCCTGCCCCGCGTTACGAGGCGTCAAGGAATGTTGCGCGATTAGCAGTTGTTTACTCCAAGGAAGCTGCGACCGAATTGACCTAAATATTTTGGTGGTTGTTCCTTACTTTAATACAAATTTGTGTCGTTTAAAAGCGCAGTATTTTTTAAGGGATGAATTATACGGAATATAGTTTCTATCCAGTATAGTAAATGGTTTTGGTTGGTTAATTGGACAGTTTTCTGGATTTTCCATAACTGTAAAGGAGCGCATATTTATGTTTGCATTATAGTATAGGTTATGTAGTGTTTCGAAAGATGACATTGTGTTACTAAGTTACTAATTGTCCTCTTTGCATTTCCTACAAAATGAAAAACTATGCATTCGTTTAAGTTGGGGTATGAAAAAACTATTCCCGAAAATAAGCCCCGAACCCTGAACCTGTTACAATATTATAAGTCATTCTGTTTCATTTCAGATAGCAGCCTGTCAAAACTCAAATTGCAAAGGATACATATTTGTTTCATGAGAAATTAGCCAGGTCAACATTTGTTTAAATAAGAATAATAATTATTTGAAAATTTTGCACTTATTTTAGTTGATGTAAAATAAAATACACATAAAACAGTAAGCAATGTTATTCATAATATAGTCTTCATCTAAAAGATATTTTCATTCTATTCCTTGACGTGTAATTCATTTTTATTTATGGACTTTAACAAAATGATTATGAGTTATTATGATAAGTATATTTACGAAGACAGTTAATTATTCCTTCAGAGCTAATGATTTGTAATCCTAGTGTTTCCGATTTAAGACTGCAAATGCTGTAGGCGCTTTTGTCCGTAGGCTGACGAGCACCTAGTGGTGCGCCGGGCCCAGCGCATGCCCTTTGGGTTGGTGCTCGTGCTGCCCTTCCGTTGGCAGACCTGGTGCTCCCTCGGTGCCATGTTGGCGCTGATGGTGGTCGCTTGGACGTTGGTGCGGACGCACCAGGTCAACTTCGTCGACGCGGCCAATGGCGCCCTGGACGTCCTCGAGATGGTCCTCACCGGGAGAACCTCCAGACGCATTCCTCTGCTCTCTCACAGGATTCCTCATGTGGCTAGTGGCTGCCAACGCCTACACGGGACTGCTGCTTGGCTTTCTCACAGTTCCCCGATATTTTAATGAGTTTGACACTATCGAAGATGTTGTGCAGGGGACTGACAGATTGTACGTTGAAAGCAACGAGTATTTGAACTTTAAGTCTGGAATGACTTACAATTTAGGCAATCTTGCAGAGAACGTAACACGAATTCTTCGGACACATGAAAGAGATACAAGTGTGCAGGACATTGTCGAGACTGGAAAAGCTGCAACATGGATGAACTCACATTTGTTTTCTATCGTATCTCGTTACAGAAAGTATACAAAGGATGGTCAAAGGTTGCTTCACAGAGTAAAAGAGCCAATAGAGTCCACCAGTTTGTATACATACTTTGTGCGTCGGAATAACAGGATCCTTTACGTGCTTAACTCTCTTATTCTCCGTCTTTTGGAGTCCGGCTTGAGTGACCACTGGGACCGAATGCTGGAGTATAGTTTGGATTTAGATGGGCAGGGAGAGAAATCGTTATTCAGAGGGGATGCGAAACCTGAAAAGCTGAAAGTAGCTCAATTCGCGGGGCATTTTGTTCTGTATGGCATTGGCGTATCGCTTGCGGGAATAACATTTATAGTAGAGCAGATTCTAGGTCGTTGGTGGGTTCGCCGCTACAGTGACGCAGTTTTGTGGTAGGCGATGTCATGGCGTGTCATTATCTCAACGTCTTAAGAAGATTCAAAAAACTTTAGACATCGTGAATTGTGTTCGCTTCTTTTTGTTTGTGTAGGTCGGGTATGGAGTTTGCATGGTCTACTGATTGTTCTTTTGACTTTCTCGCATACTACTATCAATTTATCGTTTTATTAATTTAGAGTAGCAGCGAAAACCGTGTTTTGTTTAAATAAAACACATTTTTGTGTCCGGGACCTTAAAAGAGAGCAATTAGGGCATTCTATAAATTACGTCACTCAAATTTGGAGTATTTTGAATATATTCTCTCCTATCTGGAACTCTTTTGTGACGCGCGCTTGAACCCCTATAATAATTACGTAACGCTTGAGCAACCCCTTCCTAATTTCAATAAATGAAACACAATTATAAGGCAGTAACGAGTTGTGTTAAATGTATTTCTCTTACACATTAAAATTTATTGTAATTAACGCGAGAATTAGTTTGTGGTTCGGACTGCGCAAACAATACGTTTGGGGACAATTTTATGGAAGAAAGATGGTCGCGTAGACGACAAAATGTCTAACAAATTGTGCACATGCCGTCGTGGAGGACGCATAGGCTCCGTGTCTACTGCTCCAACCAATTTGATTCCAGAATATAGTACAGATCGGTTCTGTATATTTTCCTCACCATATAAAAGATACAATTTATGTATCATTGATGACAAATGTTCCACTGGGCTTTAGAATATACTACAGATCGGTTCTGTATATTTTCCTCATCATCTAAAAGAATCTATTTATAAATAATTGATGACAAATGTTCCAGTGGATTCCAGAATATACTACAGATCGGTTCTGTATATTTCCCTCATCTAAAAGATTCTATTTATATATCATTGATGACAAATGTTCCAGTGGATTCCAGAATATACTACAGATCGGTTCTGTATATTTTCCTCATCTAAAAGATTCTATTTATATATAATTGATGACAAATGTTCTAGTGTATTCCAGAATATACTACAGATCGGTTCTGTATATTTTCCTCATCATATAAAAGATTCAATTTATATATCATTGATGACAAATGTTTTCAATTCTTGCAATGATTTATAGATTATAACTTCTTTCATTTATTTTTTTATATTTATTAATATGGTAATGTTTTATTATGAGAAAAAAAGAGATGGTTTCAGGAAATGTTGAAAGATTTTAAAATAAATATCAGCAGCACGTACCACCCCTCTACCTCTAGGTAACGCTGCGTTACGCAGTAAACACAAACACCTCATCAGCATAACGACCAATTTACTTATCTTGTGTATAGTGGATTCCTTCCTCTAACACATTGATTACATTTCGTTGCTCCATGATCCCGAAAAATTGGTTTAGATGAAACTATTTTCCCCATCTTTAGAAAACACTAAGAATTATCGGTTCAGACGTTTTCTTTTTTTCAAAATTTATATTCACGGATCCAGGGAGTCAAGGGGCGAAGAATTACAAAAGTATTTTAATTTTTGCTGATTGGCATTCTGAGAAAAGGTGTTTCATTTTGTATCTTTTAATTACTTTATTTTGTATAGAACACACGACGTTTATGAAGATGGCGCATGTCTCGCTGTCGTTCACCGCTCAGCAATTTGCAACAATTCCAAAGATTGAAAAATCTTCAGGCCTGTTCTTACAACTACAATACTCTTCCTAAAAAACTGATTTTTCAACGAGGAAAAACCGTTTTCGAAAATATGGGTCTCCTTCGCTTAATTTGCATCAAAGGTAATTTCAAAACTAATTTCCAAAATCCCTATATTTTTTTAGTAAAAGCTAGGTTAGCTGTTAAAAATGGTATCAGCAGGTCTTACATTGGGCACTTTGAAACTGCAAAAACGTAATATTGCTTCAGTACAATATTGGAAAAGAAGAATTTTTTATGAAAAACGTTAAAAAAATTGAACGTTAAAAAAGGTGATGTAGAATTTTTTGGAACGACAAGATGTTTCCACGTAAATTCTTCTTCAAATTACAACTTTTTTTACATCGCTAAAATTATTCCATATTTATCAGAATAGATCAAAATGAGCTTGTACAAATTGCAAACTTTTAGAACTCTGAATTGTTTAAAAGTGCAGAATTTACAAATAATCCGAGTTTGTACGTACTTTTCTATCACCACTACATTCTTATACTATTACCTAGGAATACGAGGCGTAGGCAGATGGTAGGCTTGGTAGACTGATGGTAGGCTTCAATGATGTTTCACGCAGGTACCGCTGTCTACCGACTCTTTAGGAAACTACTGCAGTATTAGTTTGATGTAGTAATCGTTTGCCAGTCGGTAAGGTTATTTTTTCAAGTCATACAATGATGGGAACCGTAAATCTAATATTGGATTTAAAATTGGCAAGCTCCCACATAAGCCAAATTCGAAACTTGAATCCATCAGTTCACTCATGTAGACCACGGGCATTAACATTGGCAATTTTAAAAAAACAACCAAAACAAGATTTTATCAAAATCAGCTTAAATTTTTTCTTTAAGCTTTTCGTAGGGATAGTGCTAATTGTACTCTATAAGGTGACTTAAACAACAGTTTGCTTTATTCATTTGTTTTTTTCAAAAATTGCAAAAAATTAATTTACTTGTCAGGTCTCACGTTAATATTTACATTAGCGGCGATCTATTCACACTACTTTATTTATTTATTTATGTATATTTACATGTGATTTAAGTATTATCGCATAAAGTTTCTCAAAACTTCAACCGTTTTCTGTGAAAACTAGCTAAAATGTCCGCATTTTCAGAAAGGCTCAAACGACATTTTCTCTTAAACGGCTGCAAATTTTTTCTTCACACTTCTTGAATGGATAGAGCTAATTGCACTCTTTAATATGACATAAAGTTAATTTTGTTTTATTTTTTTCAAAAATTACCCAAAAGGAATTTTTTTGAAAGATCCGTCACATAATTAGTACGCACTTTTCCAGCAATTTATGACATTGTTGTATTTGTGAGCTTACGTGCTTCAAATGACTCCAAATGAAGTTTTTCGAGAACTCAAAAATTGTCTGTAAAAAGGAGCTTCAGAAATCAAATTTACAGTAGCGCTCCAAATGTTTCAAAGAAAATTTCCATTTAGAATGAAGTTTTACTTTCTCAAAGTAATATTTCCGCTCTACTATTAGGAAACCGAAAAACTAAGATGTCAAAAAATATTCCTTGAGCGGCAATAGATAGCAGCTTGCAAGATTATGTGGCAAGTCTGAATAGCTAGCCGAGTCTAAAGGTAATAGAATATTAATACGGGAATCTTTGTGCCTTTTTGTAGCTTCATTAGTTTTATATACCTCTCATGCCAATTAGAGCATATATTCTAGATTTTTACGTAGAAGTGGGCTGAAGCGAGACATTCCCGATACTTAATAACTTTTTTGTTTGATATAATGTTGGAAAAATATTTTTATTGTCGCTGTTGCCACGTGAGACGAAATTTTCATCTATGAATACCGAATGCGAATAAGCATTTCGTTGTCAAAAATAACTTCTTTTCTCTTGAGAATTTTCTTATCCCATTTGTGACTACTACAAATACGGATCTCAATGCGCTGCCCCCTTTCGTGAAGTGAAATTGATTTGGTTTCTGATAGTGGCGAATTTTCGGCGCTAGCTAGATAATTTCACTCGATTTCAAATTGTCTGTCTCTGGTTACTTGCTCAAAGCGCTCGAGTCCAATTGAATTCTATTGAATCTCCGTACACCTCCTTACGAGTAGATGGAGAAAGGGCGAATATTGTTTGTGAGTCATTCTCGACTGGTGCGGGGGCGTCAAACACTTCAAAAAGCGGTTTGCCCGCTAATCTCCTCTTCCTTGCTTCACTCGGAAGGCTACAACCTATGCAGCGAATGAACTCACTTTCTTCTCCCAATCTGGTTCGAATTCCACAGGCTTGGCGTGTGATCATCTGGTCCCAGAGAAAGCTTGAGAATTGAGACATTGGGTGGTATGAATAATAGTAAGCAAGTACTTTTTGCTCCGAGTTTCCGAGATCTTACTCAGTTTCGTATGAATAAAGTGGGTAAGCAATTGCTCAGTCTCTGAGTACTTGATTCAACTCTGAGCGTACTCTCAACTGGCGAGCAAATGCTCAGAATTGGTATGAATAAAGTTAAGCGTTTACTCTCTAGAGTGAGCACTTGCTCCAAAATTTCGGAGGGACCTTAGTAGCAGACTCACGTTTGAAAAGTAAGGTTAAATTGGCCGATTTTTTACCGTGTGTTGTTATGCATATGCAGCGGACTAAAAAAATGCAAGATTAGGCGAAATTCTCGTGATGTAGACTATTAGAATCTTTGCCGAATCGAAAAGTACAATGCATGGTTGGTACGATTTTTATCGGCGTTTGCTTTCAGGCGCGTATTCAATTTTTCGGGGTACTGTTTTTTGAAACTTTGTAATGTTTCGTTTCGGCCACAGCGTACTTCCGAAAGCTGGCTCTTTTCAAAAATAATTTTATATTCACTTAGCATTTCGGTAAAAATTAGCTGGGCTACTAGCGCCTGGTTTTCGTTACTGCTATTCATATTCGAATTTAAAGAATGAGACAACAAACTATTGCTCTTTATTCCGCACAAATGTGCGCGACGCGCGTAACGTATGTAACCTCTTTGTTGCTCAAGAACCCAATTTTTTAAACTCTTAGCCTGCACTATCACATGTTCACAACGAGCAAATGCTCGCGAGACATGAGTAAGTTCTTCGGAGACACACGAAGTTTCTATTCATACGAAATGGAGCTTTTGCTCAGTGCCGCGGAGTAGACTCACTTTGTTCCGGAGCAAGTACTCATGAAAAGTGCTCATTTTTATTCATATGACCCATTGTCAGGGCCACTTTCTCTCATCTCTCCCTTTTCCCTCTTTCATTATGCAGCCCTCACCATCGTCACCATCGTCGTTTTTCTCGTCTCCCCACGCTTCTCCCTCTTCGCATTCCCTGCCCTCTCCCCCCCCCCCACGTACCCTCTTTCTCGCAACCCTCTTCTCCACTTCCCTCGTCTCTTCCGCTTTCCTCCGCACTTTTCCTGAATTGATTCGAACTTCACACCACTAATTTTATCAGCCGTCATCTCGTACGAGCGATGGAGTTTTAGGCCCACAATTGAATATTATAAATAAACGCTGAGACTCGATAAGAATACAGCTAGAACGGGTTAAACAGCATTATTACTTAGGAATAGAAATAAACTCTTAGCTAGCCAATATGAATTTGAAATAAGTATAAAAGATAAAGATAAAATTGCGTGAAAGTTAAATAAACGGTAATTAAAGAGGTATTTCAATATGCTCTTTCTCTACTCCACGGAAGTCGTGATTTGCCAAAGACTTGACATAAAGGTTTCTTAAAACTTCTTAACATATCTTCGAATGAGTCTTCATAAAAATCCAAAATAGCATGAAAAATACTTTTTGAGGGAGAAATATTGAATTGCTGCCGGGAAGAATTTTCTATTTCCTTTATTTAAAGCATTAGTAACGACGCAAAAGGGAACTTCATTCTTTAAATCTTCCTGTACAAATTCTGTTGACTATGGAAAGAATACTTGGTATTTCAAAGTTTTATTGCGTCACTTGGTTTCTATTGTTTTAATTACATGTATTAATACTTTTAAGGAGCAAATTTAAGCAGCATACGAAATTTGATGATAGATGCTGTGGTAAATCTCAGTTAATACGGAAATTGTAACTTTTCACTTTTCGCACTGCATTTTGGTGTAAAGAAAGATTCAATTCGCTGAGACATGGCAACAGCGCTTTCAGACTCTGTGTTTCCTAGATGCAGCGTAGTGGATTAATGTTTTTAAATGGTCATAAGCTACATGAACGTATTTTTACCCAATATGTAATAATCTCTTGTTCTGTTTTCGTCACGTCATATTTATTTAACAATGAAAAACGCGATTCGTAGTCAGCATTATAGTATCAAGCTGTTATCTCCTTAGGTAGAGTTGCTTTTCTGGTAGTTATAGGTGCTTCATCGTCTTCCACTTGACAAACACAAACAATGAAACATAGCACGAGACAACTACGTGTATATTGTCTTGTCACACTACACAAACACAAGACCAAGTATAACTAGATTGCTACACGAAGGAACAAGCTAGTATGTTCAGTTCCCAAAGTGACACTGTATACCCTATATTTTGACTATAAATAAATTATTTTAAAATTCAGACACAAACAAACACAACATTGAGACAGTAACTACTTAGCAGAACTGGAAATCTGATCACATGCCATCTATATATTGGTGCATTGTAGACGTAGCTAACTTTAAAATGAATGCTTATCATGATATATACGTGATATAAAAGGAATAGTTGTTAGAATACTTTTTATCATTTTTGCCATTTTTTTATTTTGAGTATTTTCGGGTGATTTTCCTCATTTTTGTCTTCTTTAAGCATTTTGTTTCCTTTCCATGTTTCTTGTTAGTAAATGTTTCATTTTTTACTACGAATCACTAAAAAGTTATTAAAACACTTTTAACACACGATGACAACTTAAAAAATATATATTATTATTATTATTATTATTATTATTATTATTATTATTATTATTATTATTATTATTATTATTATTATTATTATTATTATTATTAATATTATTAATTTTATTATTATTATTATTATTATTATTATTATTATTATTATTAATATTATTAATTTTATTATTATTATTATTATTATTATTAATTTTATCATTTTTATTATCTTTATTATTAGCGATTGTGATTAGCGTAGTGCCTGAGCGTATTGCCGTTGCCGGAAGGAGTAGAGTCAAAATTTGGCAAAAAAAGTAGTTTTTTGGATTTATAGTGCAGTGAAAGTGTTGTGAGCTGTTAGGACTACAGTTAGTGAATATCGATTGTTGTTAGGAAAAGAAGAAATCAAGTGAAACTCTCAAAAAGAAGAAAAATCAAGTGCCAGTGACACCTTGCAGGAACCTCCACCGCGTGCGGCGTCGCTGGCCTTTCGATCGGCTCTTATTAGGCGGTACCCTGATATTGCTACTAGCGCGGAATTGAGAGAATGCTTCAACCAGGTTTCGCTTATGAGAAGTGCATGAAAACGGTGTTTAGATATAATTTCCGTTACTTCGTCGAAATGGCAGGGCAGAGACTGGGCATTTAAGTGTGCAACGTGCAGAGAGAGGGAGCGAGGATTAGGCTCATTTATAGTGCCAGACGCTTGGACTGTCGGGGAAAGGGTCCGGCCACCCACAGGTAACAGGTTTACGGGATGTGCAGGGAAGGAAGTAGGTAGCATTTACAGAGGATTTGCAGAGGCAATGTTCGGAGAAGAAGAAGGGAAGGAGAGTTCTCGGAAAAAATCCGAACGTTGTTGTGTCGGGGAGGTGTAGAGTGGGGGTGGAAGGGTGGGGGCGCTCCTACGCTAAGGATTAAGTGCCTCTAGCTGGGCCCTGGTTTGCACCCGGGCACGACCGTTACCGTGTTTAATAATGATGTTGCCATCTTCTGTCCACACGTTCCTGAGGCCAAACTTCTCGATGGCAGCTTGTAGCAAAACCAGGCGCGATTTCGTGAGGTCCTCGCGAATCGTTATCCCAGTATGCTTGAGCAGCCGTTTCGAGCGGAACATTTCGTTCCGTTTCCTGTAACTGACAAATTTAACAATGATAGGTCTGTTTTTGCCAGTTATTTGACGACCTACCCGATGACTTCTATCAATATCTTGTAGGTTTAGATTAACACTTATCTTTTTTGCAACATTTTCGATGACCAGCTTGTCGGTGTCTTCAGATTCAGTTTCTTCAACGCCGAATATCCGCAAGCAGTTTCGACGTAAGTCTCGAGCTGATCTGTCCTTTCTTCTAACTGAGATTTTAGAAACGAAATCTCGCAATCCCGTTCAGCCAATTTCTTTTCTAAAGATGTCACAAGATTATTATTAAAATTCATCGAATCTTCTAGTTGCTTTGCTACTAATGCAGTGAGCACAGATGCCAAAGAGCTTAAGAATGTAGGCGATGTTACTGCCCTATCCAGTGCCTCAGTCACTTGCGCCGCAATTTTACTTTCAAGATCAATATTG
The DNA here is from genome assembly GCA_038098605.1 of Gryllus longicercus. Classification (NCBI taxonomy): domain Eukaryota; kingdom Metazoa; phylum Arthropoda; class Insecta; order Orthoptera; family Gryllidae; genus Gryllus; species Gryllus longicercus. The sequence goes on along the minus strand of JAZDUA010000257.1, from coordinate 1,120,208 downwards.
GCACTAGATGAGTTCTTGTTGCTCTTCGTCATCTTAAGAAAAAAAAATATACAGAGAAAATCAGATGAACAGGAAAACGAACTAGGAGAGTTGCTTTGTGGAGAAATGGGACAAGGAGTGGAATAGAGCAATAGAGCAGATCTTAAAATTTAAGAATACGAATTAATTCTAAAAGATAGAGATTAATACAGTTACACTGAGCGGCAGAGTAAGGCAAAATATACTTATCTTTGTAGGCTTCTACAGCGTCAAGCAGTCGTTGAGTGTGAAAGCTGTAACGGTGACTACCTGCGAATAAAACTACCTGCTACTTAGCTAGGAGCGCCAAGGCACGATGCTTACACCGCGACGGTCATGGACAGACTGACCTGTTACTCTCATTCAGTTTCGTTAATGGTTCACGGTATGGACCAATTATTTAATTTCCAATGATTTATAATTGGACAATTTAACTCAAGTTAATGTCAGCTGCCATTTGTTAATTTCGATATGCCTTTTTTTTAAATTTAGATAATAATTTTATTTCGTTTTGCTTGTTGATTTGTCACTACAAATTTTCAAAATGGTAATTAAGTATAACTTAGTTTTCATATTAACCAGTTGCCAACTAACATACATTTTTATTTATTTACAATTTATTTGTTATTCTAGATAATTGGATGATTTTGATTTCTTTCTGCCTGTTCAGTTTTCTTGGAAAAAACTAAATTCCAATAAAAACAATTCATGTCAAACAGTACTGATAATGTGTGAACTATAATCAACCACGGTAATACAAAAAAGATAAAAAGAAAAAAACAGAACAAAACAAGCGTACAATGTAACACACCCCTCTCTGAGAAGTACATAAAGTACTTAGAGAGGGTTTGAAGTATACTGAATAAGAAAAAAAAGTGTAATAAATATATTTAAATTTAAACCTGATAAGACCAGAATTTATAATGAAAGGTTAAACAGGATGTATAATGTATGTAAAGTAGTCAAACAAAATTGGTATTCTTTCTTATTGTTTTTTTATGGTGATGGTTTTTGTACACTGTCAATGTAATTCTTTTGGAAATTTATTATTAGTATTATTATTTATATTATTATTATTATTTATATTATTATTATTATTTATATTATTATTATTTATATTATTATTATTATTTATATTATTATTATTTATATTATTATTATTATTTATATTATTATTATTATTATTAACATTATTATCATTATTATTGTTATTATTCCGTTACGTTTACGTGTTTATAAGTCGTAGTCCTTAAGTCATCAAGAGAACCGCCAGGTAGCGTGTCCGCACTTCTCTCCAAGCGCTCCATCGTCACTGCCCAGCGTCCAGAATTGGGAAGGAATTAGGATTCGGGTAGGCTTTTGGACACTTCACCGGACTAGCCGTAGTAAAGCAGCTGAACTTGTTTGTGGCTACAAATTTCTCACGAGATTGACCGGGAATCGAACCCAGATTTCCTTGGAGAAGGCGAGCGACTTCACTCTGAATAACGAGCGAGCCACATCTGCAGTGGACTCTGTTTTCCAAACTCTCGAAATCTTCGGTAACTTCCTCGACTTTTCAAAACCGACGGTTGGTAGAACGAAGCTAACGGTTACATTTCTCCCTTAAAATATACTTTATATTAAATATAATTTTATATAAATAATTTTTACTTAACTTTTAAAATTCTGGTGGTACAATAAATGCACGATATGTGCACAAGAACGAGGATAGAGGAGGTCAAAGCCACGTTTATTGCAAGGCAACGCACATCTACCTAAGACCTTGAACATGTGTTTTCGAGATGCCTGGGTTTACTGGTTTAATTCCCACAGTAAACTCGTGGGCAAAGAGAAACACTGCACTACCAATTGTGCTGAATTTATTCCAAGGATTTCAGCTTTAGTATTCATGCAGAACACAACTAGAGTTTCTACAACAAAATGTGCATTTTTGCATCACAAGTGATTACGTAGAATTATAACACCGCAATTTTTGTTTAAATTAAAAAATCCCATCATCACTTATTACTAGGGACGGATTGTAATGAAATGTCATCTTTTTTCTTTTCTCTTAAAACAAAGCCGTTTAGCACAGAAAGAGATTTCAATATGACAATATGAAATGACCCATATAATAATCTTTTTCCGTCAATTTTGAATAATAAGACGCCTTTTTATGTCAATTTTAATGAATTTTCGGGCGATTTTATAGATTATAATATCTTTTTAATGGTACTTGCTTCAAATAATATTTACGGGGTGCAATAAATGTTCACCACAGAATTCTTGAGTAGTCTGTTCGATTTCTTCGCTCATATATTGTAATGTCAACCGTTGTCAGTACTATATATTCTAAGGTACCTGTGGCCATTGGCAATTCGGCCGATTTCGCGATACATAAAGGCGGGGGGTTCCTTTTAACTAACAGTCCAAACCAACGTTTGCACGCTGAGTTCACTTGAACAATAGAACGAAGCCTTGATTACAACAGTAACATACGCAACAGCTTGATTTCTTCATCTGAAGTGGTTTTGATCAAATTTGTTCGTTAGATGGCAAGCACTAGTTTAGGTTTGATAGGAAATACAAGGACAAACGGACTTGTCGAACAACCAGCGAAAGATGAGGGTAAAGGACACTTGATTAAAAAATCAAAATGGTCTTTTTTAAAAATTTGTTGCGTCTACGCTTGACACAACGTGTCTCTTGACTTCATAAGGAGCGTTGAGCGCACTGGAGTAATCCTCCGTTAATAAGCGCTCATTAGGGGCCGCTGTGTTGTCAAGTGACGCCAGTCATAGTGAAGTCAGGGAATCGCTGACAGATAGCGTCTTCGGGATCGCGTCTCTTGCCCATCGGACAGTATTGAGAAGGAATATGGATGGGGAGAAGAATGTTCTGAGAAGCAGACAAACTCTTATTGTCGTTACAAATTTCACATCGGGGGACACAACGGGAATCGAACCTGAAACCTCAGTGGTGAAAAGCAAGCGTCACTGAGCCACGATGGAATTTTTTCGCCCACCCGAAAAAAACAAGTTATACTCTAACTAACTAGAGAGAGAGAAAGAAACTGCGAATGCGAGGAAAATAAAACTATTGATTAATCTGACTATGAATATCTACAAATTTGAAACAACAACGTACGAAGAGGTAACGAGGAGTAAAGAAAGTTAAAAAAGCTTTCGCAGGGAAACTGGTGGCAAGGAAAAAACACATTTTGGTATAACGGACTCATAAAGACTTTCAGTTAAAACAATCGCCATTTATTCTTGCAGAATTGTACAACTTTCTCTTCAGCACGTGATAGTAAACGGATCTAGTGGTGCTATATGACTACTTATAATTTTTTCGAAAAGGTGTGATGTAAAGTGTAACTTTTTTGAAGATGTATTTTTTATAATGTTAAGAAAGTAAGAGATGTATAAGAAAATAATTGTTTTGTATATTATACTTTCAGAGTTATGTTAATTCTTTGCAGTTCTCACAAATATAGTGTTCATTCAAAATGGGACCTGCACCATTTTTGTAAGTGAACTTTGCTCTGATCGAGATAAAAGCTAGTGGTGTTAAACAGCATATACTTTCTCGCTCTTGGGAAAGGATACGAAATATTTTACTGAAATTTCTGTCCATATGAACACACATCTCAGTCTCAATGCGATGAGAACAATGCGTGCATTCAACAATAAGCAATGGCATCAACGGACACATGCAACAATGGACGATGGCAAGGATTGATACATATTTTTTTTCAATTATTGCCAACAAATGCATTCTTGCGATAAATGGAACATTTTCAGTTTTCGTTGTTGGGACTTTTATGAAGGTTCTTATAAGGCGTTCTTTCTAGGACAGTATTGCCAGTCTTTCGAATACATAAGTTATTTTTCGCAGTGCCTGCAAGAATATTCTAATTTAATGCTTAAATTTTTCATTTTAAATGGAAACTTACAAACAAACAAATCCATTATTACTCTTTTCACAATTGATGTCTTGCAACACAAACTATGTAAATAGACATAGGTGCCTCCAAAACTATTAGAGTAAAAAATCTGTCCAGAATGTCTCGTTTTTGCTGAGAACTCGCCTAAAAAAACTGTTCCAAATTCGCACGTTTACTTTTGAAAAAGTTAAAAAATAGGAAATAATAAATAAACGTTTTAATTTGTCAGGATCCCGGGCACGAGTTTTTCTGTCGAAAATCCGTCGTTCTTGTTGCCATAACATTAGAATACTTTCTCTATAACTTACAAGAATTTGTAAGTAAAAAGGTATGCGAAAAAGTAAAAAGAATTATCAGTAGGTGATGAAACCTTTTTAGGACGACACAGACAAAAAATCCAGCAAATACAAATTCACGTTCTATTTTTTTTAATATCTTCTTAAGCCATTTGGAACATTGCCGTGACACCGCTTTATCAAAATGATTGTCCAACTAGAGCAGCGAACCCACCAACGTCCTCGAATCTGTTCCACTATAAACGTTATTCCCGCAAGCGACAGCCCAATGCAATACAGGACAAAATGGCCTGTGAATTGAGCGACTTTTAGCTTTTTAGGTTTTGAATCCCCTTGAAAAGCGAGCATTCGGTCCCAGTGGTCACTCAAGCCGGATTCCAAAAACGGAGAATAAGAGTGTTCAAGACGTAAAGGATCCTGTGATTCCGACGCACAGGGTATGTATACAAACCGGCGAACTCTACTGGCTCTTTGACATTGTGAAGCAACTTCTCACCTTCCTTCGTGTACTTTCTGTAGCGAGATAAGATGGAATACATATTTGAGTCCATCCAAGTTGCAGCTTTTCCAGTTTCAACTATATCTCTAACACATGAATCTCTATCATATGAATAATGAATTCGGGTTATATTTTCTGCAAGGTGTCCTGAATTATTAGTCATTTTAGACTCTGCGACGTGCCTTTATCTGTATAAGAATTCTTTCCTTACATCTATTAAGTATTTACCTCAGACCCGAATTCTGTTTAACGAATTTTAAAATAATAATCTTTTGGGCATGTGCAGCGTCGCCACTGGACAATTTATATTTGTTCGTGGGACTGAAGTTCCCTCTGGAACAGGATGGGGGGAAATGATATTTCTCGTTATCTTATTGGTAATCGGAATTATCTTTCTTAATCTATACACCAAATGGTGATTTGGAATTTTTTGAACTGCATATTCAGTACCGTGTTAGTTTGTACTGTAGTTTATTCGGCGAAGTTAATCTTCTCTGTCGCTACTTTCATGTGTAACGGTACCGATAAAATCATTACGCAAAACAAAAAACCTTCAATACAATAACAAAAGGATTTAAATTAAATATTCACACCTTATAACAAACTATTTTCACTATTCTCATTCATACCGTGCACATTCTAATTTTGATGGCCATGTGCATTGTTTAAACTTCACTACTAAAGCTACTTCAATACTTAGCCTTCTTTAAAATTTATCCCGTACGCAATTACCCATAATTTTGCAGAATGTCCACTTCCCTGACTGTGATAGTTTTGCCGTTGGCTTGCAAATGCGTTCTATTTACCATTTCACCATGAAGATCCATCAGCTGGGCCCAACGTTCCATATTTCCACACATCCTATGCGTTTCTACGCAACCTACTAAATGAAGAATATCTGGCTTCCAATACACCTTCTCTCTAAAAAACTGTCCCCAAAACACAATTACTTGCTAGCGCATGTCGTCGGCTCAGAATCTATCGTCCCTCTGTCTCTTAGCAACCAGTTGAGTCTTCCGATCGTTTTTCAACAATAATAAACTTTCGCTTTCCTCTGTCACCGAGATCTTTTTTAACATTTTACATTTTCTTTACTCCTATTCTGATTTGGAACTTTTCAGAACTTCTTAAAATTTTACCTTTTAATTCCCCAAAGTTCATTGCCTTCTGGTTCACCTGTTTTGCCGAATATACAACCTCTTTCGAAAACTACTTTCATCAGTGGCCTATATTCAATTGTGTTTACGTGTAAGTATCTTTTTGCCTCTAAGTTCTTCTTCTAAATTTTTGTCGCCCTTTTCGTATTGCTTCAGGTTGATTCCTAAAATGGTTCATTTTTCTAAATCTCGTTTCCTAGCTCGAAAGTTTAGTTCGAGAATCGGACTGAAAAAAATTTGCTGCTTGAAAACACTTTTCCTCGTTTATGTTGTAATATAATGTTGCGCGAGATTTAAAAACAATGCAGAAAATTATGTATCTGTAACAATGTTCCTGATTGTGGTTTTTTAAGGAAAAAATTACTACTTGGGCTCGCCACCTTTCAAATGCATTCTTAGTTCTTAATTTATTCCAATGAGGACTTACAGTTGTATTATTTAAGGTTATGCACCAAATTTGACCCACTTTTTGCGCTTATGTGTTAACACCTTTTTGTCTGCAGTTACAAATGGTGAGGGTAAAAGTGGTCTCCAAAATAATTGCTGTTCATTATTTAATACAACAAAATTACAAGGGATGTGTAGAATTTAAATCATGTTAAGTCTCCATATGGGTGCCTACTATTTTTTTATAAATTATGGGCTTATGCAAAAAGAAAAAGTAATATAATGCCAGTTTAAACATGAATTTTGCTTTCCTGTGTACATACGTATATATGGAGTAATGCTCTTTCTCCATTCACCAATTCTGCGGAAAATTGATTTTAAAGCTTGAACGGAAATTCGTATTTTGGAGTCTCCTGATAACGAAAAGATGTTTTTTCAAAATGACTGTCTGGCCGCTTGGCTGTGCGTGTCTGTTCATCCATCTGTGAACACTACCGCACCTACATCATTCGTGCGGTTGTTTTCCAAAATGGATATCCCCCGGTCGATCTGGCTCCACTCGACGCGCCACGATTTTGAACAATTTTCTCTAAAATTTCAGTGTACTTTGTTTCATAATTCCAGGGAATTTTCAAAATTTTCTCAAAAACGGTTACAAATTTTTCTTTAATTTTCTTGTAAAAATAGAGAAAAATATGATTTCAATTGAAGTTTGTTAACAATAATCAGCTCTTTCATTCAAGTTATGTTAAATTTTTTGAGAAATTTTAGTGATTATCGCGCAATATTGCATGAAATATGTCCAATTTCAAAAAAGTATATTAAATATTTTTCTCAAAGATGGTTTTAAATGTTTTCTGGAAATTTTAATATGGATAGTGCAAAATGTGCTCTATGAGATGAGGTAAATATCATATTGCTCTATTATTGTTTTTTAAAAATTACGAACTATTATTTTTTACCTGTCTCTCATGTTGCTAATATTCATATTAGCGGCGATTTGTTCACATTGTTATAATTTTGAAAACATGTGGTTTATATAATGCCTTTTCTCGAAAACTGTTACTGTGAAAACTAACTCAAAATTTTGCATTTAAAAACACACACAAACACCTTTTTTCTCAAAAACGGCTCTAAATTTTGTCTTCAAACTTTTCGATAGTGCGAATTGCACATTTTAATATGACGTAAAGTTAATCTCGGGTCGTAAGAACGTGGAAGACCTCACGCCCTTAATATGCCATCTAAAAAGACATAATATATTTTTATATAACTTACATATTATTTACATTGTCTTCAGAAAATTCATTTTGAACCATTGCTCCCGGATAATTTTATCTGTGTGTAACATATAACTACGAATTTCTACATTAGAATTTGGAACTTGGATATACATTACAAAGCGAGTAAACTTATCTGAAGCGTTTCTTGAAATGCGCAGGTGACTTTTCCATTACCCGAGTAACCATCGCCCTGGAGCATCGCCGCCGCAGCTCATGCTGCCAACCTTCCGGTGATGATGGATCCATACCCTTGTAACCCTTCACGAGGATTTGTAAACGTACTGACAGTACGTGGAGAAAGAATCTCTCCTGACCGTCTGGCCAAATTTTTATCTAGTGTGCTCTTTACAGACGTTCAGGGTTATTTCTTAATAGTGCATTTCGAGAACGCTTCTACCAGGGATTTTTTCTAGGTATATACTCAAGAGTTTTATCGCCAACTGGTCACTATTCGGGTGTTGCACCTGAGCCACGACATCGAGCCGTATGTGAATTTCGCAAAGCCTTATGATCCTGCGCGGAGACTGTAGCCCAACGTGGAAAAGAGCGTGATAGATTTCTGCAGAGACCAACGCCATGAGCGCACCAGGCACCTGCGTCTGTCAAAGGGAGTTGGAAACCTCAAAGGATTCAGGTTAACTTTCATAATTCGAGAACAACACATGTGGTTGGACAGAAGAGGAGAAACGCAGTTTGGAGGACGTGACTACGAGTTTGCCAAAATGCTCCTACAGCTGGGGATGAGCCAGGAAGTGTTTCCAGAGGAATCTCTCGGTCATTCATTAAAGGAGAGACGCGTGGAAGTTATTTTGCCTGTCACAAAAATTACGATTTTCAACTTGGAATTAATGGAACGGTATGCGGAATTAACGGTAGCTGCATTGCAGGTAATAATTTTATTGTCTTTAGTCCCGTAAGGGTGGGTTATGATTTGTCACAGGAGAGATAGTGGTATTCCTCCTCCCCATTGACTTAGAGCTTGACCCTTCACCGACTTGCTCGTCGGCAATGCGGATGTTCTCCAACCAGGTATTTTCCAGCAGCCGATAACTGCTCCAGAGGAGACAAGCTGAAAGCTCCCGGGGTTGTCGGTGTAGTCCATGTCAGTGTCTGAGAGTAAGGGAGTGGGACAGAACAAGAGAAAGGAAAGATCGCAAACAGTTTGCGACCAGAATCTATCGATCAGAGCAGTCGACCGCTGGAATTTTCCACCAGAGAGCAGCTGAATTCGACCTAGTGATCTAGCGAGTGTCAATTGTCTTGTGAATCTCGTAAAAGCCGCGAGACTACTTCGTATTTGTAACTTAATTGTTTTAGAACTGAAAAAAAGCCAATTGAAAGAAAAATTAAAAAGTTTGCCACGGAGAGGTAAGACTCATAAATTAAGAAATGAATTCTCCATTTCGCGGAGTAGACAGAATCCCTGAATTGTGGTTCTTTGATACCGAAAAATCAAATTACATTACAATCAACGTCCGTCCGTCTGTCAGTCTGTAAACAACACTAGCGCTTCAACCATACGTAGAAATTTGCTCTCAAAATGAATATTTCCTAATTGATCTGGGACTATTCGAAGCTTTGAGACTTTGAAAAACAATCTCTAAAATTTGGGGGAACCTTGTATGAAAATTCACATTTTCATTTTTTTTCAAAAGTGGTTACAAATGTTTTCATTCAATTTCTTGTAGGAATAGAGTAAAATACAGTTTTAAAACTGGCATAGGTTTCATTTTCACTGTTTACTCTCAATTTACGAAAATTGTAACTGTACTTTCTTGAAAGATTGAGGAAATTTAGCAAAATATTACGTACAATTTGTGCAATTTAAAAAATAACAAATACCTGATTTTCTCGAATATACAACCATTTTTTCTTTAAACTGTTGCTAGTTGTGGATAGTAATAAATGTACTCTATTAGATAACGTAAACGTAATATTGCTCTATTCTTTTTTTATAATTACGAAAGTGTAATTTTTTTGACTAAGCTCTCACGTCGTTAATATGCACTTTAGTCATTTGTTCACATTATTTCTTATGAGTACTTTTTCTTTAAATAATATAATGTTTGCCGAAACCTCAAAAGTTTTCTGTGAAAATTACCTCATAATTCTGCATTTTCAGAACACTTGAAACTGTCAATTTGTGAAAAACGCTCCAAATTCTTTCTTAAAACGTTTTGCATTGAGATGACATAAAACCCAAACTATTCTCCATGCTTGCATTATCAACAAAATTAATACTTGTGCATTCGTTGAAATTGGGTATGGAAACGCTATACCCGAAAATAAGCCCGAATTCTCATATGCCCCTCATACAAGTCGACCTGTTAGAAAAATGTAGATGATTCTGTTTAAAACTTCAGAGAGCAAGTTGTAAAATACAAAATTGTAAGGGGTACACATTTGTTTCATGAAAAATGTGCAAGGTCAACCTTCTTTAAGCAAGAATAAAAATAATTTGAATATTTTGCACTCCTTTTAGTTGATGAGAAGTAACATACACATGAAAGAATCAGCAGTATTTTAGGTAATAAACCCTTGATTTAAAAAAGGTATTCATTTCATTTCCTTAACGTCTAATTCACTTATATTTATGAACATTTACAAAATTATTATGAGTTATTGTGACATTGTTATGAAGACGATTAATTATTGATTCTGTGCTAATGATCTTTAATCGCAGTGTTTCTGCTTTAGGAGCGCAGATGCTGTCTGTGCCTTTTGTCCGCAGGCTGACGAGCATCTAGTGGTGCGCCGGGCCCAGCGCATGCCCTTTGGGTTGGTGCTCCTGCTGCCCTTTCGTTGGCAGACATGGTGCTCAATCGGTGCCATGTTGGCGCTGATGGTGTTCGCTTGGACGTTGGTGCGGACGCACCAGGTCAACTTCGTCGACGCGGCCAATGGCGCCCTGGACGTCCTCGAGATGGTCCTCACCGGGGGAACCTCCAGACGCATTCCTCTGCTCTCTCATAAGCTCGTCTTCGTCTGTGGATTCCTCATGTGGCTAGTGGCTGCCAACGCCTGCACGGGATTGCTGCTTGGTTTTCTCACAGTCCCCCGATATTTTAATGAGCTGGACACCATTGAAGAAGTTGTTCAGGCGACTGACAGAATGTACGTTCAAAATAACATGTATTTGAACTTTCTAGCTGGAATGACATACAAATTAGGGAAGCATGGAGATAATGTAAAACCAATTCTTCTTACATCTGAAAGAGATTCATGTATTCAAGACAATATAGAGACGGGGAGAGCTGCAACTTGGATGGACTCACATTTGTATTCCATCGTATCTCACTACAGAAATCAGAGGATCTTAACTCTCTTATTCTCCGACTTTCGGAGTCCGGCTTGAGTGACCACTGGAACCGAATGCTCGAGTACAGTTTGGTTTTGGATGGGCAGGGGGAGAAGTCATTAATCAGAGGGGATGCGAAACCTGAAAAGCTGAATTTCGTTCAATTCACGGGGCATTTTGTTCTGTATGGCATTGGCCTATCGCTTGCGGGAATAACGTTTATAGTGTAACAGATTCGAGGTTGTAGGTGGGTTCGGCGCTATAGTGACGCAGTTTTTTAACGAGGCGTTTTCTTGGCGTGCGATGTTTTCAGTGGCTTAAGAAAGTCTTTAAAAAACTTAGACGTCTTGAATTTGCGTTCGCCGCTTTTTATTTGTCTTGGTCGTCTAGAATGTTGACAACCTTCTGATTGTTCTTTTTACTTTCTCCCATACTACTTACAAATTATAGATTTACTATTGTATTGCAGCAGCAAAAACTACGGTTCTTACAAACAACTGGTTTTTTTAACCCTCACCCAAAAAGGGGCGTTGTCGGGTCCATAAATTACGTAACGTACATTCTGAGTATCTTGTATGATTTCTCTCCCCCCTGTAACGCGCGCTTCAACCCCTTCTAATATTTACGTACCTCTTGAGACCGATTTAATAATAACTTCATAATAAGTCAATTATGAAGCAGTAACAAGTTGTATTAATTGTAATTGTGTTAAACATTAAAATATATTGTAATTAACGAGAATTGGTTGGTGACGCGAACTGCGCTTAACAAGATGTTTGGGGACAATTTTGTTAATGAAATTAAGACGCGTAGACTAGAAAATGTCTGAACTCATGGAGGCCGACACGGAAATTTTGAAATTGCACTTTTCCCAAATTTTGTCGAGTTTCCCCCAGTCTTTAAAAGATTTCACCTATGTCATACAATGGATTCAAATGGAATTCACTGTTGTCGATCTAATTCTAATGAAAGACGTTCACAAGTGAATTTTGATGTTTGGAAATCTTTCTGTAAAAAATTTGCCTAGTGTTTGCTGATCAATTAAAACGTACACTCTAAGTCACAGAACGCATTAATTCGAAAATCATACGTTTTGAAATTTGTACTGTTATACACTTGCCTGCGTACGTCGAAATTTTAATCCAAGCATCATTTCACAACGTTTCGTGCGATTGTATTTTTGAACCTCTAGAAAGGTGTGATACACTTGTGCAAGGTATCTAAAAATATTAACATCACAAAACATCTGTTCTTTTTAAAATTATATATCAATAAACTCCTAATTAATAGTCGGTTGCAAGCTTTTAAAGTAATTTCATTATTAGTCCGTTTTAATCTTTGTACAAAACACGTGATAGTATCTGGAAACTGATGATCATGGCTAAGCCATTGGAATCTGCTATTGCAATAAACAATATTGTTTTTAAAAGTCTCTTTATTTAGATTTAACAAGGCTGTGTGCTGAAGAATATCCTCCGACACAAAAATGTAAATGTATCATTTACATTCAAAGTTTCCGAACATGTAAACTAACTCCCAGTTACTCAACAATGATACTACTGGCCATGAGTACTATCGTCTTCGGAGTCATTTACAAAATGTATATTTTTGTTCTTTTGTACCTTATAAAACTTAAATAAAAAAACATCGCATGCACTTGCTCTTTAAAGATTCGGCATGTAGACTAATCGGCTTCGATGTCACTTCGCCGCCACCTGATTTTTAACATTTCAGCCTCATTTTCAATGAACTACACAAAGTGCAACTATGACATTATTAAACGATGATGTAAAGATGTGTTCACTCAGTATGAGACTTGCGCAATTTTTTCAGCAAACTTTGCTCTCATTGAGAAAAAAACAACTTATAGCCATTTACAGGAAAAAAATTAAATTATATTTGACGCAAATTATGTTAAAACTATTCATATTTTTAAAAATCTGTTAATATTTTACAAATTTATTGTAAATGTTATTTGAAATTATCCTCCCCTGGGGACACCGCCTTGAAGTAGCACTGTCCGTGCGGGCGGGGAGGCTTGTGTGCTTTAGTGAGGTGGAGGGCTAAGCCGGCGGTAGCATGAATATTTTATACGCATGACTACTGGTAGGGTCACCCATGCCGGACAGGCCAAAACTGAGGGGCCAGACTAAGTCGTGTCCTACCACGTCCTATCCATCCCAATCTTAATCGTGCATTCTTTCCTATCTTTCGTCCTTCCCCCATAACGGTGTGTTCATAACGTTATGGTTCCTTCATCTACCATTGTGACATCTTTAACTTTCTTGTGCCACAATGCTTTCATCTATTCTATCGGCCTCCCTTGGTCAACTCTTGTTTTTTTCTGACCCCGACGCTATTAGGTTTCGAGGTCGAGGGAGTCTTTCCTCATCTTTCTTATTTCTTTAGAGTGTAGTAGACAGGTCTTATGTGGGTAGCACTCCAGAAGCATCCAAGTATGAATGGTGCATGATCCAACAGAGGAAGGTGGGATTCAGTAACCTTGGGAATTAATTCCCTAAAGAGTGGATCAGGGGTAGGCTGGATTCCTTAAGCTACGGTGGAAGCAATCAGCCTAAGGGATGGGAACCTCTGTAATAAAAGCTCCGGTCCTCTAGGTTTGGGGGTTGTGCTGTAGGCCAGCACCCTTCACACTTAAAACATCACACCGCTAAAAATCTCAGTTATAGGAATGCCTCGGATATGTTACAAGGGAAACGACATCGGCAAAGAAATTGGACTCTGAATATTGGTACAAGTATATGGTACTTGTATTATATGGTACTTGTATTATAAGGTATTGGTACTTATATATGGAATGTACAAAGTATATCAAACAAACAACACGTAATCCAGGAAATGATGAGAAGAAACATAGATACAGCCGTCTGCTCTGAAACAAAAAAAAAGGCAAGGGAAGCGAAACACAACATCTTTGTGCACTTTTACAGTGGCGTAAACAAACATGAAAATGCCAAAGCCGGAATTTCTATTGTTATTGGTGAAAGATTCGGTAAATGTATAAAAAGTTGGGAGTATATAAAAGATCGTCTTATTAAAGTAGTGTCAAAAATCAGAGAAAAATACATAAGTGTCATAGGAATATATTATTTGAATGACGATGCCGAAATTTAAGTTTTCATTTATTTTTAGTCCATCCATTCCTGAAATTAAAACCGAAACAGTATTGGTGGGACACAAGTCTTGAAGAAAAGATTACGAGGAAAAGAGAACTGTATTTAAAATGGCTTAGTGACAAAAAAAACTAATTTACAGTACAAAGCAATAAGTAGAGAAGTAAAACAAGAAGTGTTATCAAGGAAAAATAAATTATGGCTGGACAAATTCGATTATATAGAACAATTCATAGGTGGAGCACAGAGCTCAGATGCCTGGAAAGTAATTAAATCTATTAAATCGAATGAGAAAAAACGATATCGCATTATCAAACATTAGAATCAATAAATGGAAAGAGTATTTCGGAAGACTGCTAGAAAACAAACTTCCTATCACAAGGAAGTGAAATATGAGCAAAGGGTAGATTTGACAATAAAAGATTTAGAAAAAGCATTTAAGACTATGAAATCCAATAAGTCACCTGGTCCGGGAGATATACCGGCAGAATTACTGAAATATGGTCCCTATAAACTGCACCAGAAGCACAAACATGTTTTTATGGTGCATGAATGGAGAGGATCCTCCTCAGGAGTGGCGAACTTACCTAACACCAATCCATAAGAAAGGATCTAGAGACAATGAAGCGAACTACAGAGGAATCGCAGTTATTGGATCTTTAGGTAGACTGTATAGCAAAATAATACGAAATAATATAGAAGAAAAGATAAAAGGAAAAATAGGAGAGGAACAATGTGGTTTTACTGCCGGCAGGTCGGTCATAGACAAAATATTTACATTAAAACAACTAATAGAAAGGAGAACAAGGAGAGGTAGGGAAGTTCATCTTTGTTTCATTGATCTTCAGAAAACGTACAACAATGTACCGGTTGCTTGAGTATGGGAAGAAATGGATGGACTAAAAATCAGTGAAAACTTAATTAGTGCCACACAGAATCTATATAAGAACAACACTTCTCAGATTAAGATCTACAGCAGGCTCTCGGATCCATTCCCAGACAGGGAAGGTGTTAGTCAGGGTTACTGCGTTTTCCAACAGTGTTTAAAATATATCTGCATCAAATTTTACAGCAGTTGGAGAAACAATGCCGAGTAATGGGAATGACGATCGGAGAGGATAAAATGTTTACATTATATTTTGCTGTTGACCAGATAGTAATTGCAGAAGATGCGGCCGATTTGAGTTTCATGATCCGTAAACTCAATGAACACATTTTAAAAGCAGGACTTAATATTAATATGGACAAATCTGAATACCTGGCAGTTGGTGAAAATGAAAAAAAGAAGACCTTCTTGTGGAAAATGGAGGAAAAATGAAAGGGGTAAACAAATATAATCACCTTGGTGTACTTTTTAACAAAAAGGGAAATAGCCAAGACGAAATTGAGAGACGAATAAGCTTGGGGAGAAACGTGACACGAAGTATAAACTCTGTCTTATGGAATAAAACCATTACTAACACTACTAAAATACGTCTTTAGTCCTCGCTAGTTATGAGTGTTACAACATACGGTTCAGAAGTTTGGGAGATTGATAAAAGAACCAAAGGGAAGCCGCTGGTCCTTGAAATGGACTTCTGGCGTAGAAGTTGCTGTTATAGCAGACCTGCCAGAATCAGGAACGACGAAGACATAAGAAAGAAAATGGATGAGGAAACCTATCCTTGACGAAATAGAGATAAAAACAATTCGTCTGGTACGGTCATGTTATGCGAATGACAGACGAAAGATGGCCAAAACGAGTCCTGAATTGGATGCCGACTGAAACACAGAAGAGAGGAAGACCCAGACTTGCATTAAACAGGGAGTGCAAGAGGCTATGACGGCAAGAGAAATGCCAGATGATCTATGGTCCAATAGAGGGGCATGGAGACTGAGAGCGGAGAAACGGCGACAGCTGTAGAGCAACTCCTACAATGTATCTTTAAAATTATTTCTTATAATTATTATTTTAGTTCAATTATAACAAAATTATTTCATTTAAAAAATGAAAATCTGTGTTTGAAAAACTTTATCGTAGTCGTAGGAAAACTCCTAAATATTTTAGAATCTTTGCAGTTTTTGCAAATTGCTGAGTGATCAGCGACAGCAAAACGAGCCCCATTTGCACAAACGTTTTTTGTTCTAACAAAATAAATAAATTAATTATAAAATACAAAATGGAACCCTTTTTTAGAATGCCAAGGCTTATCAGCATAAATCATAATATTTTTTTGTAGTTCTTCCAGTCCCGTGTTCCCCAAGATCGGTAGATATTAATTTTGAAAGAAAATCGTCTGAAAGGATAACACCCACTTTTTACCAACGACGGGAAGATATTTTGATGTAAACCTCTTGCTCGGGATACACGAGTGTGATATTAAGGTGCAAGCAAGCAACAAAGCAGTTAACTGTGGTAACTTTTATATATATATATATATATATATATATATATATATATATAAAAGTTATATAGTATATATATATATATATTGTGACGTACCTCGATTTGCGGTACTTTTCACTACATTTAATTGAGAAAGGACGGGTGTCTTTGTTCGTGAATGGGTCTCGTAAAGTTTGGACAAGAACATTGGAAAAACAAATTATAATTTTCTCTGAACAAATAAACACATTATTACTGAAATCACACATTTAGTACATTAAGTTCAATTTACTTATTCCCTGATTTGGTACCAAAACTACATTCATGATTTTAGATTTCACAATTCCTCGAATACCAAAATAGCTCGTTTCTTCTCGAATGTCGCCTAACGGCTGCGATAATCGGCGGCCTTCGGCGCGATTCGGCGCCCCTTCGGACGGTTGTCGGCGTGGATGCTTGCGACACCGGCCCCTGCAGCGGTTACACCATGCCTCTGCCTCAACTCCGACCGTTGCACGTGTTCTCCAAATCGGGCAGGCACTACGTCTATATCACCGTCCACCTCTCTCTTGCAGTTTATCTCGATGCTTTCTTGCGGCACGATCTACCAGTTCTTCTACGCTAACCTTTTAAGATCATGCAGGCACGTGGTCACTACCCATGCTGTTGCCTACCACGCGGCTTACAATTCTTGCCCTTTTCACCACTGTTCCTGATGCTAAATCCACGACTACCAGCTTTCTCTATTTAATATTTCCCACTGTCACTCTTAACTCACTTCTTGATAGCTTCCCTTACATTATTGAACTTCCTTTTGTCCTTTGTTCACCGCACGCACCAACATCGCTCCGTTCTCATTCGAGTTCTGCTCCACACTGCAACTGCCGTCGTCTCGCCCCGTCTCGCCGCCTTCTCGCGCCTGACTCGTTCCCTTGTCGCTTGTCCGTTACTCGCTGCCGTTGCCGCGCAATTCAAAATGGGCGTAATTGGAATAACATGCCCTGCGTTTCTAATTAATTAGAGAAACGCTCTGCGTTTCAATATATATATATATATATATATATATGATTATAATATTATAATATATAATAAAATAAATAAATATAATAAATATATATAATAAATATATATATATATATATATATATATATATAATATATTGTAATAAAACCTAATGTAAGCGGGGGAGGGCGCCAAGTTCAGCTCCTGAAATATGACTGGATGGAAGTGTTGGGAGGTCATGAATTATAGCACAGAGTCATTTATAACAAATAATAGTTTATTCCTGGCACCATGAGCTGCCAGGGAAGTTACATGTCGCAAAGGGCGACGCAAGTTTCTTACTCACTCTACTCTGTGAGCTCATTATCCTTATTACTAATTGATAATTGCCTTAAGGCTAACATATTAGGCTTACTCTTTGATGAAACGTGCAATTCACCATTTAAGATCTGCAGGGCCTGAGCGCGGCCACTAACAATTTCTCGCCGTTAAAATTGTCCTGCGTGACGGCTTCGCCTCGGAGCTTTCACCAGTGGCTGTGCTGTCTCCACGAGCGGGCCGGGCGGCAGCCCTCGGAGGCAGGGGCGGCGAGCGGTCCCAGGTCGCTGACCTTCTGCGGCGCGTCCCCTCTCAGCTGGCAGCGGCAATCTCAGGTCGCCGACTCGAGCAGGCTCAGTCGGGCGAGTGGCCACGGGCGCTGACGTAATGCGGTGGGCTGTCAATGGGCCCGGCGTCCAAAAAAGCGCGGAGGCCGACGGGCCGATGCGGAAATAGTGCGGGATCCGACCGTCACCCGCCCGAGTTTCCTCCGCGACAAAGTCCACTGGTTGCGTTCAAACTTATTAGACTCTGGGAAAGTCTTTCCCAACTCGCGTTCCGGTCAAAAGTACTTCCTCTCTCTGGGAGTGTTCCTCCCCCGTCGCGCTCCGATCGCAAGTAAAGTTTCCTCTCTCATCTCGTATTCAAGAAAACTCCCTTTCCCCTTCCCAAAATGTTTCTAACTCTGAATTCCCTCATGGCCCTTCCCTCATGGCGAAGCTTCCCATTGGCTGAGGGTAACTGTGTCGCAGGATTCTGATTTACCAATCATGTGGCAATTTTCCTGTAATTTTCCGTAGATCGTTCTCTGTCTAACACGGCTCCTCTCCTCTCTCTCGCTTCCCTTTGTCAGATGTTCCAGAAGCTCCTCGCAGCTGTCTGGACACGTGTTCAAGCAGGAGCGCATTTCACGGGTCATCTCGGTCGGCAAAAGGCTTATCGGCAGCCTGCTGTGTTTAATTTGTAAATAGCCCCCGTGGGGTTCGGGTGCCTTACTCAAGGCGCGTGCCATCGGGTGCGGGGGCGGGCATTGTTCGAAAGGGGGGTCGGTTGACGGCTGAGAAAGGTCTCGTTCACGACGCGTTGTAAATGTGTCTTCCTCTTAATCGACACCCGTGCAAACTCCTTCGGGGCTTGGCCTTCCTTCCCAGGGTGGTGGCAAAAGAGGGGGCGCGAGGGCGTGCATTGTCCGACCGGGTTTCGGCCAGGGGGCCAGTGTGTCTTTTATGAGGGCAATAAACGGGTCGCCTCTGAAAAGGGCCTGAATGCGGTCGGGGCAAGCCCTGCTGCGCAACAAAAGGACCTTCGCGGCGAAGGCAGTGTCCCTCGACCCACTTCTGCCTCGACGGGAGCTATCATTAGATGTAATAATTATTTTATTATTGGCGACGCCACAATAAAATTATACTAATTAATTGGTGACGCCACAATATATAAAATATTATAAGTATATAATATTTTAAGTATATAATATTTTATATATTAGTATCAAAGTGAAATTATAATCAAATTTATTTTAAAAAAATTACAACAAATTAAAATTGACAAGCATGACATAATTTTAAATGCTATTTAATGTACACAATCTAACGAGACATTTATTAGATAGATTTTTAAAGGTTAATTGAGAATATATGGTTTGTAAACTTCTCTGTGATTGGTGAAGAACTTGTATCATAACTAAATCTGTATCGTAATAGGTATCATTATACAAATGATTGCAGCCATCAAATGACAGAATTATAAAATGGGTGTAGTAAAAATATATACTACTCTAAACTCCTCCGCAAATGTTATATTTTCCGGTCTAGGTATTACTTGCACAATTTTTCTTGAACGGTGGATTGAAGAAATATGGGTAGTCTCCGGGTATTAGTTACGAAATTGACCACTAGGGTTAATGAAAAAAGCAATATCTGAATATACAATCATACCCTCGTAACTTTCCCAATAACGTTCTAACTTTCTCAGGATTTCGAGGTATCTCCTCTGACCTATCTTCACTGGCTTCGGTCATTTCGTTAGATTGTTTGGAGAATATCACGGACAGAATTTCTCTTCAAGATTAAATAGTTTTTATTTCGCGTCAGTGAAAACGTGTTTGGAATGTTGTCATCAGTGCACGCTACGAACTTTTGCCTTGAACTGTTTATTGTGCCAGAGAGGGGGAAGCAAGGTCATCGTTGAAGAAAAGTTGAGTGATTAATATTTTAACGTGCGATTTTGTGGCAATTACGTACTTTATTTTCATAGCTATTAAGGAAAGCGCGTGTTCATTTATTAATTTTGTAGCAAAGATAATATTTTTTAGCAAACCTCTACGATCAGCAATAAAAGTCAAGTTTTGGTTTTACATGTTCAGGTGTATAATTTAAGTTTACTTATACATTTAGGCCTAGATATTTATTTGTCTATCTAATGACACATAGAATATATCTTCTTGCTGTATCGTATTCCTTTAAAATGTAAATTATATTCTACATTCGTAGTGTATGTATCATTTATAGTAACATGTTCATGCAAAATACAAGTAGGAAGAGCCAAAAAGTAGTCTTTCTAAGTAAAATTAATTTCATTTCTGTTTTTAAGTATTAATGGAGGAATTATAGGCAAATAAGTATAATTCATAGAAAAACTAGTGCTGGATCAAGGGCACATTTTCTATTCTTTTAATTGTGACTGTAATTGATTACTGTAAGTTTTCAACTAATTTCATACTAGCATTGAAGCGATTTGTTCAAGAACATTAATAAATTATAAAAACGTTGGAAAAAATTCATAACTTTAATTTTTGAAAATTTAAAAGTCTTCTTCTTCTTATCTTCAAGTATTTAGGCATAATGCCTGTTACGCCGCTTAATTTTGGTCCCTCCAGCGCATTCTTGGACGTCCTATATTCCTTTTTCCTCTCGGCTGATAATTTGCCACTTGTTTAGGAATTCTGTCGTTGTTCATTCGCAACATGTGATCTTGCCATGAGAGTCTGTAGTTGGTGACTTTCTCTACAAGACTTTCTACATTTAGCTCGTTTCGGATTTGTGTGTTTCTTTGTCTGTCCAAAAGGCTATATCCCGCTACCGCTCTAAGGAATCTCATTTCCGCTGCCTGCAGTCTTGATATATCTTTTTTCATTTGTCATTGTCCACACTTCACTCCCGTATAAGCAGATTGGTCCATTCATTTGATTGAATCTTTCTATTTTCTTATTTATGTCGATTTCGCCATAGAATGATATGTCTGCTCCCAAGAATGTGAAGTGTTGTATTTGCTCTACTGTTTTATTATTTACTACAATTTTTGAGCGTATCGGGTATCGACCTTGGAATGCCATCACTTTCGTTTTGGTGTCTGATATTTCAAGATTATATTCTGCCATTATCCGCTGCAGTTCATATGTTGCTTTTTGTAATATATCTTCTCCTTCTGCTATTATTGCTTGGTCATCTGCAAAAAGTATTGTCCATAATTTTGGTGTAGTTAGGTCTAGGCTATAAAATTTTAATCTGCTCTTCCACTCACGAAGAGCTTCGTCTATGTAGATATCAAACAGTAGCGGTGAAAGACTACATCCTTGTCGTAGGCCTTGGTCCACTTCCGCTTTTCGGTCTGGTTTCCAAGTATTTCAGATTTATTATACATATTTTCAATTACAAGGATAAGATGTTCGGGGATTCCTTTCTTTCTTAGTATTTCAAAGAGGGTATGCCTGGCTACAGTGTCAAAAGCTTTCTTGTAATCTACAAACAAGATGTGGGTTTCCTTGTTATATTCTCTGTGTTTCTCTAAAATTTGTTTTAAGATGAAGATATTGTCTGTGCAGGACCTTCCTTGACGAAAGCCACTTTGTTCTTCCATCAACACTGTTTCTGCAATTTTTCTTAGTCTAGTGGTCACAATTTTTGAATATATCTTATAAGCAACGTTTAGAAGACTTATACCTCTGTAGTTGTCACATATTGATCGGTCTCCCTTTTTGAAAATAGGTAGCACTACGGCGAGTTTCCATTCGGTTGGTATTTTTCTTCTATTCCAGCATAGGTTGAAGAAGTGGAGAAGCCTTATTTTAAATTCTTCATTTGCACATTTAAGCATTTCTGCCTTTATGCCATCACTGCCACTAGCTTTTCTATTTCTCATTTTACTTAGTGCCTCTTCCAGTTCTTCCCTTTCTATCTGATCTACGCTGTTTTCAATGAGGTTTTCATTTTTGTCTTCCTTCTTCTTATTATCCCTCGCATTCTTATTTGTCTATAAGTTCCTGTAGTAAGAAAGCCATTCATCTGGTTTAATTATTTGTATATCTGCTATGTCCTTCTCTTGTCTGTTAAGGTGTCTCATAATTTTATATGCTGTTTTCTGCCGTCCATGTATGTCAATTACGATATCAGCTATATATTTATCCCATGAATCCTGTTGGGCTTTTCTTGTTAGGTACCTGACGTGGTTGGAAATTGTGGTGTATTCCTTCTTAGTTTTTGAGGATTTGTTAGATAGATATCTCAGATATAGTTTCTTTTTCTCGTTAACAGCTTCTTCGATTTCTTCATTCCATATTTTAAGCCCTTTCTTCTTCGTTCTCTTTGAAGTAGAGCCTAGTGTTTCATATGCTGTTACTTCAATTATAGTTTTCAAATTCCTCCATTCTTCTTCCACATCATTACTAATTTCAATTGTTTTATTATGTTGGTTCAGACGTTGTTGGTACATCAGTTTGACAGATTCTTTATTTAGTAGATATACTTTCCAGGTTTTTTGGGTAGGACAGGTTTGACTGTTTTTGATTTTAACCCATCTCTTCAATAATTTTAGCTTTCCAAGAAGTGCGAAGTGATCACTATCTATATCATAGCTTCTATAAGCTCTTACATCCGTAAAGAGATTGCTTATTTTAACGTTTGCCATGATGAAGTCAATAGTACTAATTTGACCACGTGCTGCCCATGTCATCTTGTGAATACGTTTATGCTTCTAGAAAGTGTTCATTATTTTCATATTGTTAAAACATGCAAAATCTCTTAGTTTGCGTCCATGGACGCAAAATTTAAAAGTTTAAATGAAAATTCATTTCTATAATTGAATTCTGTTGTATACTAACTAACGTTTACAGAATTGTTTTTTATCAAGAAATTATTTTACTCATTACCTTGAAGTAAGGAGTAAAATGCAACTCATGAGAAAAGTTACTGTTGCATGGACATATGTACTGATATGTGACATAGGGTATTTTCATTTCTTATTGTGTTGGCAATTGTTGCTGCCAACATTATATGAATTACCCGACGTATTTGGTAATAATGAAAAAATGACATGTTACTTATTTATGTTTCGCAACAAAAAATGACGACTTCCGCTGATTCAGCCAACATTTCAACACGACTTCTCTATTGTAGGAATGTTCCGTAACGAACTAGTTCAATTGAACCATTCCCGAAAAGGAACCTTTCGATTCAGAACGACCATTTCGTGAACGATCCTTCATCTGTAATCGTTCGTAGTTCGCCGGCCATCAATCACCGTTCCTCACATATTGCTGTTGGCGAAGAATTTCTGTATCGGAATCAGACCAGATCTCGATTTTGTTGATTTCATGTAACAACCCCAAAGATTTGTAGTGTTTGTTCCTAGAGTGAACTCTCTATCTGTGACACTAAACCCATGAATTATTTTAGTTCGCATAATTTATAAATTGAAAAATGTGTACATAAACATGTTGGCATTTTTAAACAAGCGTCATTGTATGCAGGACGGCAAGTGTGATGTCACAATTTAACAATGGCAAGAGTTCTAACAGAGGATAATAAATAAAATTCAAAAGATTCAACCCATTGCATTAAAATGTATCGCTACTATCACATACCGTGAAGCCAATCACGTGAGTGTAAACAGAATGCAAGTATGTGTTCCGCACCTACACGAATTGGTGCTGTATCTTGCTCGCCACTGGGAGCGCGGAGATCGCACCGGATGAAAAAAATCATAGGGAGCTTCACAACTGTTACACTATACCTTGGTGTAATAACCCACGAGGTAAAATAGGTTACATAGAGTGGCTAGAGGGCCTCCATTTTTGCATCAAATTGATGTCGCGTTTTTTTTTCGGTCAAAGCAGTGCCATCTGGAGAAAAATAATATTTCAGTATTCCGTTTGGCGCTAGTTATACGGCCGGGTGGGCGTGGGTCACGCGTTACATAAATCCTCTTTCTCTGTGTTCCACGACTAAGAACTAATCATTTAAAAACGAAAACCAATGTGTAAGGAGAACGAATTGAGAAACATTAGAAACACTTCCTGCATTGGCTATTTCAGAATGGATGCTGTAGAAATCTTTGAAAAAAATAGACTGAACGGTTGATACGCTAGCGTTGTACACAGACCGACGGACAGAAAGAAAGACGTTTTGCGGTCAATCGATTTTTCGGTATGAAGCACGTACAAAACATGGATTCTGGATACACCACGCGTTAAAGGATTTTTCTGAATTTAGAAACTGGATTTAATCACTTTTTACTTATCAGTGCCCGGCAATAAGAGTTTTTGTGTCGGAAATTCGCCGTTTTCCGGCCCACGATTCCTACACTTTTTTCTTACGTTTGTAAGTGCGAGAAAGACAACTAGTGGTGCTAAAACAGTTCATACTTTTCGTATGTTGGTAACGGGTGTATAATAAGAATATATCGCATTTCTCTCTATACCAACACGTCTCATACAACAAAACGCGCATGCAATGGGCACTTATTTTCTTAGCAATTCTTTTTAAAAACATCATTTCTACCATAAATAGAACTGACTTTTAGTTTGAATTGTTGTGTATTTATGAATGTTTTTGTAAGACGTTTTTTCTGAAACACTATTGTTTGTTTCGAATTCATACCATTATTTTTCGCTAAGTCCCATTGATATTTTCAGTTCATTCTCAAATGTTGTGTTTTGTTTTATTTTGTTTTAAATCAAGTCTTACAACAAAATAAGCCTCATCATAATTCATTAAGAAATTAAACAGTTACAGATGCCCTGGAGAGTAGGAAAGCAGAAAACCCGACGGAACGTTTCATCCATTTTTCATCCATTTGCTTCCATGTTAGATTTTTGAAAAACAATCAAATTGTAAACAACAAACACGATTATAAACAAAAACGATTTTTTGTTTCTATCTCATTATACAGGAAAGCAAGGATAATTTCACAAATGAATGGAACATCCAGAAATAAATGCCATCCAATATAATGTAACCTTCTTTACTTTCAATTATTGCTAGGAGGGTCATAACAGTGATCTGTTCTCAATCATCAGTAAAAAAAATAATTTTGGAAAATATATTTTTCTTTAAGGATCGTGGATCTTTCTTTCCCCTTTTAGAATAGGAAGTAATTATCCATAAACTATTTAAACCTAAATACATATATTGTCACAAAAACAACAACAAAATTTGCTCTTTTTACAATAACAAACATCACTTTGCACATGTTTCTTCCCTATTCTAGAAGAAAACAACAAAATTTAACACATTCATTTACAATTATACTGTCTTTGTAACACTTTGACCATGATAGAGTAGTAAAGAAAGCACAGTTTGCAAAGTTCTTGCCAACGTTAGAAACATTAATTTGAATAACATCAAAAGAAGATAAAATCAATTTTATCCACTCTCTTAATTTAACATTAGTAATTCTTGTCAAATTACACAGTATAATATAATCACACATATTACACCAAAAAAACACACTTAGATCAGTACAATCTGTCTCTTGAAAACAACGTAAAACCTTTACAACACTTTGAAATTGCAAATTTATGTTCTCTGGCATGTTCCTTATTATCCCTGAACTGAATATTGTTTCACACCCAATTATAGTTTTATTCGTGAACTATTCCCCTAAAAAATTGTATTTGAATGTTTCTTCCTCCATACACGAGCACTTAATGAAGTTCCATTCCCTCCAAATATCTATTCACGCTCCAAATTTTTATAATTTCCATTTTTAGAAGTGAGTCGAAGTGTAGAGGCCATGGAAATTAAATACATACGTTTTCAAGTGAGGTGTTTCTGATTTAATCTCTCCAATGATTGTCTCTAATTAAAAGAAAAATAAATACCTAAATAGACTATCAATAATCATTAATAAGTGATCTAATAGCCCATTTTTATTTTGAATATCATAATTAAAAGAAAAACAAAAGTCGGCAACGGGCATGTCTATAAAGATAATTTTTTTTGAATCGCCCATAGGCCTTGAAAGACACGTTTAAATTAATAAATATTTCCAAATAATCACCAGCATATACGTCCGGAATTAATAAATAAATAATTAGTCTTATTAATTAAATCAATTAAAAATAATTAATTGCCTGGATATACTCTCACCTTGATATACATTTTGTAGGGGGTGTTGCTTGCACACCACAGTTCTATGATATCTTAAAACGTACATTATGATTTTATGAATGATGGCCTAAATAACACAGCAATATAAGAGTTATTTGCTTCCGGTATGAAAGAACGATGAAAGCAATTATGTGGTCGGCAGACCGTCAACTTATTATACTCGTTTATGAATACATTAGAAGTACTAATTGATGAATTAAGTAACGTAAAGAAGCAAGAATGCGCATATAGAATTAATATAGGTATTTTCAATAGGATTATATGATTAAAATTAAATTAATTCGTTTTCATATCATTCAAGATTTTTTCTCGAGGAACATAGTTGGTGAGAAAATGTATATATTTCATTCTTTTGAAGCAGAAATCATGAAAATGAGAACTCTCTTAAACGTCATTGAGATTATTCAACGACAAAATTTACTCAAAAATTGTGGATACTTTTTTTTTAAATTTTGAAAATGTCCCAGGGGCTTCATGTAAAGTACCTCCAAATTTGAAATGTGTGTTTCAAATACCAGGGGCCGCGACATCAGGTAGAACGAATGGGGAATATGAATTTTAGAGAACATCTTCTGAACGGTTTGTGGGCTAGTGTTGTACGCAGTCAGACGCACAGGCGGACAGTCAGACGAATTTTTGGTATCGGTCGGTATCAACGGCCCAGAAAACGGATTTTTTTCTACACCACGTGTTAGAGGAATTTTTGTTCTATGTTTACACACGTTGCTCCCACTATTTCCTTATCAGGATCCGGCAAAGTGAAGTTTTGTGTCGAAAATTCGCCGTTTTCCGGCGCACGATTACAATATTTTTCTCCTTACTTTAGTAAGTGCGAGAAAGTAAAAACCGCTTTCGAAAAAAATAACATTTTTCCAGGACGTCAGTTTCACCTCTACAACGCGTAACTCTCATTTATTTTTTTAAAGCGAGCGTATATGATGTTTTGCTTGTAGAGTTAATTAGTCGTATATAATTGATCAAAACGTTACGAAAAAATTAAATTCTTTATGGTTTTATGAGCGTTAGCAATTACCAAGCGACCTCGTAGCTGCTCCAACAAGAACGCTGTTCCAGCCAGGACCAGACCCCCTCCCCACAGGAGAAAAGGTCCTGTCAACTGATCCAGAGTCAGTTTCTCAGGCCCATCACTTTCTCCCACTTGTCTCATGTCTGTCTGCCCGTCTAGATCCAAACTGAACAACAGCATATGTTCCCACTCATTGAACAACCCCGACTCCCACAAGCGAAGGATAAGCATGTTGATGACATGAATCACGAAGTGATTCCTACGTACCGTATATACCCCGTAACTGACAGAGCGTAAAGGCTCCTTCACCTTGTGTAACATTATTCTCCCCTCGTGAGTGTACTTTCTGTAGCGGGAAATGACTTTATAAATATTTTCGTCCATACAAGTAGCAGCTTTTCCGCTGTCAACTATGTCTCGTACGGAGATATCCCTGTCTTCTATCGAGCGAATTATAATCAATTTTTCATCTAGGTTCTCTAAATGCCTTTGGTATCCTCTATTAATATCGTCATAATAGTTCGTAGAGACGTAAAGTCTTTCAGCTACCTTCACAACATCTTTGATACTGTCTAGCTCTTGAAAGTATCTGGGGACACTAAGAAAGCCTAGGAGAAGTCCCGTGTATGAGTTTCCGATTATAACGTGTAACAGGATTACACTGAAAACTACCAAGCGCTGTTTAAACAAATATATTAACCTTGATGTGCTTCCTGTAACGATCATTTCAATGATATCAAAGATGGAATAAAAAATGCTCATGATTTGGAATTGATGCTTTTGCACCAGTTCCCATGCTAGCACCAACAGCACCATCGTGGCTCCGAAACAGCTCCAAGTAGACCACTGGAAGGGCAAGAAGAGTACCAGTCCAAAAGGAATGCGCTTGGCAACGCGTACCACGAGGTAGTCGCCAATCTGCACAAGATTAACACACGCATCTAAAATTCTTCTGCAATATAAAGAACGCGATTTGGATAAAACTACTGACAGCTTGCTTGTAGAAGCATACTTAGGCATAATCATACGACAAATACTGTGTAAGCGAAAATACGCAGTTACGTGATGAATCAAGGAATATTGTTCAGCAATATATATACGGAGGTCACTTCAAAATAATACACATGAGTTTTTTTAATTTTATTTAATTTTTTTTGTTTTGCGGGGTTAAGGGGACGCAAGCAGCCTACCCCCGATATGAGCCAAGAGGCGCACCTAGTGCCCTTAAACGCCTGGATGTGACTCTTAACTTTTTCTGAGAGAAGTTGATTCCAGTAATATCTGAACTCTCTCACAAGGAGAACTTGAGATGTCGTTAGAACGGGACTTTGTCAGAGGGATATAATTCGCCGAACATGTGCCCGGGATCTTTGAGACGCCACAAGCCATCCTCATCTTTGTGATGCCAAGGCTTCTGCAGGTTTTTTTCGTCTCTCGAAAATGCGCACACCCGATCCGAGATCGAAGTGGGATCGTCTGGGAATTCAAAGGCCAATGAACCAAAGACTCACCCAAGAAGATCCGCACTTCCGACAGAACCCTCGACAGATCGTGCAGGAGAATTAATCAAAGCACATTTCGCGACTTTTAGGTGTGTTTGCTAACTCTGAAACACGACTAGCCTGTTTGTTCTTTCCGTTTTAACTCCTTAAAAGAAAACTGAGATCTTATAAAAAATGTTCGTACTTTGTCTTCAGCCCGGAAGCTGCAAGCTGTAAGGATGTGATTCGTGATTCGTGATCAAACGGTTGTTCAGCATAATATAATTTTTTATCACAGGCAACATTTTTTATTTACCTATAGAAGGAGTATTACGAACTGGATCCGGACGGCATTATTGGTTAAAAACTTAATACGCTGCTGCTAAACTAATGCGTACATTGCAAAAGATTCATGAGATTAATGTACTCCCCGGTAATATGATCCGATCGTTAACATGGTCACATAAAAAAGAAAATCCGAAGAAAACTGAACAAATCTACACGAATATTTCTAATAAAGAGACAAGGATTCCCCTAGCAATCACATATCCCTTTTCTGTTATCCGCTTCGTATTAATGTTAGGGCGAGACTTTTTTCCTCTGATCGAATGCCGGAAACTGACGTTTGAACGCTCTGTTGACAATACGTTTTTTTAGTTGACTTTAAGTTTTATTTATTACTTTTTTAATCAATAAATATTTCTTTCAAATACACCGTGTGGTTTTGACATTCCTATGAATTTTTCGTATTACTTGTGGTTTCACCTCAGTCATTAATATGAATCATATCGGATAATGTTAGACGTGGGTGTCTGGAAACCTGAAGAGCAGTTTAAATCGAAGGTGTGTAACGTTGTAGCCTTAAAATGTACGGTTACTTTTAACCAACAATACAGATACTTTTTGCAGTCGTTAACTTACTACCGTATTCCCTGAGTGATAGTATTTTGCTTTTACATCGTATTACCCTTTCACAACCTACATTATAATCGCCGTTATACTTTCCACTGAGAGTGCGAAAAATATTACCTGTTCTGCTACCATGGAATATTCCACATGTGATTGGATATACAGCTGTCCGTAGATAGCAAGATTCGATACGGGTAAAATCATTTCAATAGCTGCTTCCTTCATCATATCAAACATTGAAGTGTCATTTTTAACTAGGTACCATTTCATTCCATGTTCTAAAAGTAGCTTCGCAAACATTACCTCCCGCCCTGCAATATATTTTACACCTTGTTTATCGATCCAAAAGTTGTGTTCGGGAACTATGAATGCAAATCTAGTTCCCTTCAGCTGTTCAAGGTTGGCGGAAAGCTGAACAGTTGTAGTGCGTTTGTCAGTTTGCTCTTTACAGAAATCAGAGAGAGTCTGTTGTTTTAAATACCAATGTTTCCTTCTTGAATAACTGGTAATCACGGAAGACACATCATGATATTTAGTTAGCACCAGATAAATTATCCGGATTCTACCCATTGCGCCAACTAAGACTTCATGCAACTTAGGAATGTTTTCATACGTTCCCAAGTGAAGAATTATGAAAATGCCAAGTGGATTAGTCGCTGTTGTCATTAGAAGAGATTTGGTGAATATCCATATATCATTCATAATTGCTATGTGAATATCACCTCGCGTTGGCCCTTCCGGCGCAATCATCACTGGGATTTGTACGTCATGCAAGATGGCTGCTGGCATCCGTATATACGGTAGATCCAGAGGTGGGAACACCGTTGCCTGTGAAAAAAGTAAATTCCAATTCAATTTCAGTTCAATACTCTTAAAACTGCAAAAAATAAAATAAAATGTGAATGTACTTGCCCTACACTGTAGTACACACTAAATGACTATATGTTTAAAGACCTGAAGGCAAAGTAAAGTCTTAGTAAATATAATTAAATTACTTACAAATGGGGACAGTCGTCTTAGTCAAACTTGTTATTGCGAACATATATTTCGTTTAATTAAATTTACATCCCTTTTTTTATCTGTTAAATCATCATTATCATAAAAATTAAATAACTGTTGGATTCTGTCTAGGAACGTACAGAGTAGTGTGGTGAATGTACGAACGGCGACATAAGGTTATCTTGGAAGATACGGGAGCACGTGAATTATGTGTACCATTTTACGGTGAAAAATTGTTCTCGATCTCTAGCAAATTTATTTAAGACGTGTGTGAAACACAAGCTAAATACCTGCAGATGTTCTAAAGCCTTTCCTTTATCTCACGTTCTTCCGTTGCTTCTTTATCTCATTGGGAGGAAGACAATTCTAATGCAATATTAGCACGAAAGAGGGAAGAGGGGTCAGGTATAACGGGCACTTGCCTCAAATAGAGCATCTCTCCTACTTGGGCGGACCAAGATTGACGCGGGCAGAAGGGAGGGAGAAGTGCTGCGCCTTCCTCGCACTTGAACTTTACCAGGGGGAATTCACTTCGGATTGAGTTTTTACTTGTTGAATTGCGTTAATATATTAGATTTCTGGATACAAGAATCCCCTAAGGTATTTTGCATTTATTCAAAACATATTATTATAATTATGTTCATACATATTTAATGCATGAAAGAAACAATAAAGGGATTACAGCGACTAGAAACACTCAATCCTTTGATAAAATAACGACGATTCGTCGAAAAGAAAATCGGACAGTAGACGATCACATAAAATGATCTGATTGCAAGAAGCAAAGGCAGATCACAGACAACCTTAGTAGAGATCAGACATGCAGATAGAGATGGAGGGAAGTTGCCAAAATGGGCGGTGCGCATCTCGAAAATACGTTTCTTGAATAGGTTTCTGGTAGAAATAATAATTAATTGAATCGTGATGATGGGAACGTTAATTTCTACGTTTGAAAATGAAATTAGATCAGGCAAAAGAAATGAGATTTTAATTAAAAGTTTTGAGTGTGTAAAGAAATGGTGTAATGAACGCAGAAGTGTTTGCGAGATCAATTCGTCGTCCCAAACTTGCTGTGCAAATTCCGAAAAGGAAGTTAAATTTTGCAAAAGAAAAAGAAATTGAAAATTTTGTTCAAGGTCAAGATTGCAGTAAGATTTAAATTATCTAAACTAAAAGAGTTTGTGGGCTAATGGCCGCTGATTGGTTTCGAATTTTGAAACAATGCAAAGTTTCGAGCAGGGATATGATGAATGGTTGTTTCAAGAAGCAGTCGTGTGTATGTCGTTATATATATATATATATATATATATATATATATATATATATATACATATGTCGTTATGTAATATATTTTTCATTGTTCAATATTTGTTAATGTTTATATGTGTATGTTCAATGTTAACTTGTAATACAAATCGAATGTGACGTTGCCTAAGGAAGACATCTTTAATTAAGAATAAATAGCATAGGGCATAGTTACGCTAAAGTAATAGAATAAGTTTGGTGTTAATATTATAATGATAAATAAATAATTTTCTTCGGTCCCAAATTCCCCCGTTTAAATATTCTATAATCCGAGAACTCACGGATTGTGTTTTCAGGACCACTATTTTATCAAAACAAAGAAGAATAAAAACACTGAATTATTGCTCTAAAGATTCATAAGATTAGAGATTTAAGACAAAAACTGAGGTAAACTATGTAAGTAGAAATAGAAAGAAAGCAAGTAAGGGAAGAAATAATATTTGTATTACAATTCGTGTGTTCATGTGTGTATGCGTATAAACTCGAACTTGGTATATTTACATAATGAGAAACTACTTTTTGCGCTTGAATTCATTACCTGAAGAAGTCTGGGTTCATCTAGACATTCCAAGAGCGTTGATAGTGCCGACATGCTATCCCTTAACGCATCACGCCACAGAAAATCATAAATAATGTTTAAACGTGACTTCCTTGCTTCAGATTGTTGAAGTTTGGTATCTATCATGAAGAGAAGAACCAACGTGAGACGAAACCTGCAAAAAATTTTAACATACTCTACAAAACCAACTTCTTTCTCTCAGATTAGGTAGTTCTAATTTTTTTGTCTCGAGGGTGAAATCTAAATTTCTTGGCTTCAACCAAATATTTGTTTGCATACGAGAAAAATTTAAGTAGCCCTAGATGAGAATAATCGAGAGTAAATTTTTAGGAATTTTTGTATATTAGGGTGTCTCAAAAAAATTGAAGACAATTGCTTAGTGAAAAGATGCTTGAACAACATCGGCACCAATGAAGCCATTTTCAAAATTGGTTTAATGGTGCCACAAACCCTATAAACACCCCGTTTATTGGCCTTTTTTCGATACTTTTTAGAAAACCAAGAATAAATATTATATATTGTTATTTTTATCAATGTACTTTTTGCCGAAAAGGTACCCACAACAATTTTATGATTATCAAGCATTACATGACTCAAAGAGTGTGCCTCATTAGCTAGATTATGGCCAATTTCACGTTAAAACCATAGAAATGGACACTTTCCAAATTTTTATTCAAAATACGTTTAATTTCAATAGGATTAAAGCTTGACACCTCTCTTTCAAGAAGTTTTCTTCGCACAATTTAACAATTCCACTGCAATCGGTTAAAGATGCGCCGCACGCCATCATTATAAACGACCCACAATTGTACCTCTGATGTATCTAATTCTTTATTCACTATTAGGCAGCATTGAACATATTTGTAGAGGAATCAAACTGTGGGGGATGTTACTAGCCTCCAAAAAACGCAATATGTCATTTGGAAGTGCAAGAGATATTTCCCCCTCTTCGTTTCGGTGCATGCAACAGTGTCCATGACGTCACATCCGCTGGCCCGCCCTGCGCGCCTCTCGGGCCCCCGCCACTGCAGGCGTCACACTCATTAATGCTTTCTGACAAGCCCCCCTTTTGTACGCGTAAGCTTCCGCGGCTCGAATCCATAAATTCTCGGCTGTCCGGGAGACGCCGCGTCGTTGGCTGGGATTCCGACGTTTCGCCAGACATGTCACAGGCTTCCTCAGGGCAGTGACTAACTGCCCTGAGGAAGGCCATCATCCCAGTCGACATCCCAGCCAACGACGCGGCGTCTCCTGGACAGCCCAGAATTTAAAGCCGCCCATTTATTTGTCCAGATTCCTTCTGAATTTCGATTTTCCGCGGTTTTACATAACTTTTTCTATAGAACGAATAATACTCATACGGGAAATACGTATACGGGAAAGTAAAAATAACCCATGGACTTCCAAATGCCGTAGAGTGTTTTTCAAGTCTATTTGCATCAAAACCCGTTTGATTCCTCTACAAATATGTTCAATGCAGCCTAATAGTGAATAAAGAAATTAGACACAGCAGTGCGGTACAATTGTAAGTCGTTTATAGTGTTATGTTTTTATTTAGTTTTGTTTTACTAATTCATTGCTTTGTGTATACGGACATGAAAAATAAAACAATTATCGTGAATGTCAATATTCTTGGGAGGCTCTTTGATTGATTTTGAACTAGGGAGGCATTTTGAATACTTTATGCTCGCTCTAATACCAACACAACAAATACATTTTTGTAAATCTGATTTATTGAAGTAAAGAT
The DNA here is from genome assembly GCA_038098605.1 of Gryllus longicercus. NCBI lineage: Eukaryota > Metazoa > Arthropoda > Insecta > Orthoptera > Gryllidae > Gryllus > Gryllus longicercus. The sequence continues at coordinate 1,086,112 of JAZDUA010000257.1, read as the reverse complement.
AAAAGGAAATACATTAAATAAAAGCCACAATGCTGAAATATGTAAAAAATGCTCAAATATGTAATTTACTACCGTGTTGATGATACAATATACATTATGTGACTATGAAGACCAAGGTTGTGTTTCCAGGAAAAAAAAGGATTTTTCTTGAAAACGTTTCTGACGAATAGAGCAATTTGCAGTAAAATACATAGTATGTCTGGTTTTGAATAATGTTTTAGAACTTTTGAAATTTACCAAATGTTTGAAAATTGCAAATTGCATTCTCCCAAATGTGAATTGAAAAAACTTATCGCCGAAATAGCTGCAGAATTTGTTGAATACGCGGTAAAATATGTAGTACATTCCGTAACCATAATAACGTGTAAGAGGAAGTAAGTACTGTTGTCATTTTATCATAAAATTAATCCTTCCGACGTAAAGGGTACGAGTTATTTTGAGCATACGACTCTGGTCGAAAAATCTAGACAAGTGTCGGTATGAAGAAAGATTAATAACTACATAATAAATGTTAATTAACTGAACGAATCTTTCTTACCTCATTTTTAAAATATCTTTTCGGCTGGTTGCAAATGGACGTGACTTCTATTATGTTTCTGAGAACTAAGACCTCTGTTCTCGGGCTCCAATTTTTTTTGTCTCATGATGCAAGCGTTGCCTCACATTCTTCAAAAGAGATATCGTACACTCCGAAAAGTTCCTTTATTGCCCCCTCAGCACATTAATGTAATGGAAAAGTTGGAGTATATTGCGGAAACTAGGAATAACTCTACCCGTTTTCCTACATACTGAATATTTGGTTATTGCCTTGGCATAATATGAGAACGTTTCTTAGATTAAAATTCCGTTCTTTCTTTTTTAGTAAATAACGATTTTTTTCAAGACCAAGAAAATTATTACAGCATAAAGAAGTTATAATTTTTTAAAAATTATTGCTATTTCGATCTCATCTTTTTTCCAGACACTTTTTTTCAGACACTAAAGAAGACAGTTTCCCGACGCGCGAACCCGCGACGTATAATTGTCCATACGCGAAACAGGGAAACTCTAAGTTGATTCCACAAACTTCTAACGACTGTCCTTGCGATTTATTTATGGTCATCGCAAAGGCCAGACGTACTGGAAATTGTAAGCGTTTAAAATCGAATAGTAAGTCCGTTGGAATCGTCTGTATCCGCGGGATCAAGACATTCTCTCCTTTGTATTTTCCTTTTATGATTGTTGCCTCAATGACGTTATTCATCAGCTTTTTCACAGCCAGTCTTGTTCCATAGCATAGTCGAGGATGATTAATGTTTCGCAACATGATGACAACTGATCCTACTTTTAACTGCAAATTGTGAGGTGAAAATACAGGCAATTCCAGTTAATTTAAAAACTCCGTGGGATAGTTGACTACGTCATCCTGGTTGATAACGGTGTCGACTGATTTGAAGGAAACCAACTGTCCTGGAAGAATATTCTGAATGGCCGCATTGAGATCCTCCACATCTTTATTTTTCGCCGCCAATATTGCCCGTTCAACCAGCCAATTATGGTTATTGAACGTTTGCGCTATATCTGGGAAAACACGCTGAATAAACTCCTCTTTTGTGTCTGTGATGTGACAAAAATCTGTGGGTAAAATAAAATTAATTCAACTAAAGCCACTCTTAAATCGCAATAGTAAGCTCTCATTAAACAATGCCATCACCATCTATAAATCAATAATTAGATCCCTAATGCTTTATGCATGCCCTATCTGGATCAATGCTTCTAAAACTAATATAAATAAATTACAGATCATCCAAAATAATTTCCTCAGACTTGCCACTCATGCACCCTGGTTCATCTCAAACATTCAACTGCATAAAGAATTTAATTTACCTCCTATACTTTACCATATCGCGCTCCTATCTAACAATTTCTTCTCCAAAATAAACACAATAACCCAAGCCACCCATTACGGCCTAGCCACCACCTACCAGCTCCCAACAAGAATAAAAAATAGATATCCATTAGATTCATTCCTCAGCATATTTTCAGAACTCAATTAACCACATAGGTGCTCTGTGAGTTTCCTATTCATGTGTAGTTAGATTTAGTTGTAAGATTAGCATTTAAGTTAAATATGCGTCATAAAATACATATGATGTAGTATAAGTAATACTGAACTATGTACATTTGTTCACTAATAAAGATATAATAAAAAAGGACGAATAAGAATGATGAGATAAAAACCATCATTGAAGATAAGAAAAGGGCTTATCTAAAGTACTTGCAAACACAATCAATACAAGATAGGATAACGTATAAGCATAAATGTGCATTAGTTAAAAGAGAAGTTCGAAAATTAAATAGAGAAAGTTGGGATAGATACATAAGTGAAATCGAATATGATATACATGGAGCCCAAAATAAAGCGTACAAAATTCTAAAACACCTAAATAAAGACGAAAAAGACACTGTACAAATAAATAATATACCCGAAAAGCAATGGCTGAGATACTATAAGGAATTGTGGACTTCAAACACACAAGAAGAAAAAATCGCAGAACGAGAATTTGCAAACGTAGACCCATTAGAAATGAACGAACTCGAAGAGATACATATAAATTTAAACAACAAAAAATCACCTGGTAGCGATGGACTGAATATAGAATTATTCAAGTATGCACCTTCACAAATCAAACTAAGGTTTCTCTTTATACTAAATATATGTTGGAATACATATCAAATCCCAAAAGAATGGAAGAAATCCATTATACACCCAATATTTAAGAAAGGAAATAGACAAGACTGTAACAATTACAGAGGAATTAGCCTATTAAACTCTGCCTACAAAATCTATGCTAAGATAATTACTAGGAGATTAAATAAAATAAGTAATAACCTACTTTCGGAATTCCAAAATGGATTCCGAAAGGGACGTTCATGCGCAGATATCCTGTTCATAGATTTTGAAAAGGCCTTGGACAAAGTCTCTCGGGATAAGTTATGGAGTATTATGCGTAATAGAGGATACCCTAACCACATCATACAAACTATCAAAAGCTTATATTTTAAAACCACTATTAGTATTGACAAAGGAACAGCGAAAAACCTAACTGAATATACAAACCAAGGAATCAAACAAGGGTGCCCGATGTCCCCGACCCTTTTTAATAATATATATCGATCATATTATTCAAGAATGGCAAAGTAAACTAACCACACATTTTAAAATAAGCAATACAACTTTAAACACCACTCTATTTGCAGATGACCAGGCCATTTTTAGTACTTCAGAAGACGACCTACAAAGAGCTGCCCATTACCTCGAGTTAACAGGGAAAAATTATAACTTGAAGATATCAACCTCTAAAACGAAAACAATGGCATTCCAGGGGAAAAACCATCTCAGATGTAAAGTAGTGATAAACGGAAAAAGTATTGAACCAGTAAACAACTTTAATTATCTAGGATTTAACATCTCATACTGCGACAAAAAAGATATAAACATAAAGACCCAAAAATTCCAGAAATTGTGCGGTACTATACGCAGAGCACTGAGACAAAAGACCAGACAAGACACCCAACTAAAATTTTACAAAACTATGGCAGTCCCAATGCTAACTTATGGATCCGAAAATTGGACAGTCAATAGGTCAGACAGAAGAAAGATCGAAGCGGCAGAAATGAGATTCCTGAGATCATTACCAGGATATACACTACTAGATCATAAGAGAAATCAAGACATCAGAGGTGAACTACAGATCTCCAGCACACTGGAGAAGATCGACTCAACGAGGAAGAATTGGCTCGAACACCTAACCAGAATGCCACAAGAACGGCTACCCAAGACTATCCTCGAATACAAACCAAAGGGGAAACGACCCAGAGGCAGACCCCACACAAGATGGAAAGAGACTCTTGAGAGCGGAACGGGCCACTAGGCCCAAACCTTGTTGTTGATGATGATGATGATGAAGAGGGAAGATCCACAATGCTATATCTAAATTCTCAGACACGTCGTGAAGCTGCCCTTTTCTAAAAACAGAGATTAATAATCCGCAAGGTTACTACTCTCACGTGACATACACCCTGACCGGCACGACCTGATTCAGAGGACTCGAATTAAATTGAAAAAAACGAAATGTTTCTAAAAAATAACAACACTGACAATCAGGCACTGTACAAATTTTATATAAATAATTTTTGTTAAGTTTTCATAAATTTGGGATGTAATGTTTGCAAATATATAACAGCTACTATCGTAATAATATTGCAAATATTTACATAAAATTTATACAAATTTTTATTATAAAATAAAAGTGTTATATAAATGTAAAGAGTATATTATTTTTAATTTGATTTGTCATATTTATTTCGTTCCAAAATTCGCATTCTATTTCTGTAAATTCTTGAAAATTATTATTTTGTAATTATAAATTACCAATGCATTAAATGGGCAGGAAAAATTTTTCAACCCTTCATAATGAGCCAAAAAAGAAAAGTAATCCATGTCAGATGAGCGACTGAAATAGGCGGGGGATCGCAGTAAGGTAACGTATGATTTTTCAAAAATTTTAGCAGCATTCTTGTAATTTTTCTGTAATTCCTAAACCGCTTCTATCCACAAAATCCGCCGTTCTTTTTAGTGGATAGTGGAAAGAAAGCTGAAAATCTTTGCATATCTGTCATTTTATTGAACTTTCATCGAACTTAAATTTTCGAAATTTGCATACGTTTACAACCATGTGAAAAAATTGAACTGTTTAGCTCCAAATTTTTCATACATCACCTGTAATGGCCTGTCGCTGTCCAAGCACAGCAGAATACTTTTCAGGGAGGATATTAAAATTTTCTCTTTATGATCAAGATATACTTCTGCCTTGATGAAGAGCATCTTTTTTTCAAATTGTGTATCCACGAGAATCCACTCCATCGATGTCATCAACATGATCATCCACACGAGGCGTAACCAACGACAACCAGTTATTGCGTGAGGGAAGATTGCCATTTTGCCATTAACAATTATCACAGAGACACCGTTCGATTCATTATGTTCTTTCATGTTCTACAATACTTTGTCCCGTAAGTGAAGTGCTTGTTATATCACGAGAGTGGCAGTGTGCTTCCCACGCTAGAATTTGAGATCAGGGCTGGCCTACTCTTTGACTTGCAACGTCGTCTTAAGGTATCTCTCCCAGAGGAGAACCGCACCAACCAGTTCAATCACTGAGCTACGGAGTGTCCTGAAATGTGTGGTAGTGTAGTGCAAATAGTTGTAACAATGTGCTTTGTAACAGCCCCTGACGCCCGTAAGAGTTTTTGAGATTCGTAGTGTTCGCCAGACGGGCATAGTTACAAATCTGTCATAATGCTGGGACCTGGATAGGAGAAGGAGGAATTGTACTAGGCCCTTGGTCCGTATTCTAATTTTTTCTCGGATATTCGGCTTCAAGCCTCACAGTGACTCCAAATCGAGTTAAACCCAACCGAGTCTCCTCGCAAGAATAGAATCTGTAGGCTTGAGCCGCAAGCTTCAATGCTGGCCGCTAGTTGAAATTTCTACAGAACGATGAGCGAAGCGTCATGTTGACGGTGAACGGTTATAAAGGCCTGACAACTCACTGTTTTGATTTTTTCGCAAGAGATAGTTGCAAATGTAAGGAAGAACAATTTAAACTAAGGAATTGTACATATGTGTCCACACAAATCTTACCTCATTGTTGCAGCTTTCAAATTTGACGAATCAGAGGAACACCGTTTTGTAGGTGGCGTTGTCCTACAAAGACTACTACATCATGTCCAACGTATTGATTCACATTTTTGAGAGAGATTTCCTCATCCGGCACTTGGCTCTTCTAATGGAAAAGTTTGAGAATATAATTTTGAAAAGGCGAGCATGATACTTTTTGTACGTGATCAATACTTGATTACAGAATAAAAATCATAACAGGAAACGTATACTGCTTTGGAAATTTTAATATTATGATGTGAATACGATCTCTTTACGTTTGTGGATCTCTGCTCACTAAAATGGTAATGAAATAAGGAATCTGGAGCCATCTTTTAAGAAATATGCGCCGATAACTATTCTTTAACCTAGTTGGGTTTGAATTGATCCAACGGGTCTCCAAGACCTTAGGGGTGTTGAGCGCTTTGCGCTTTTTGTGTAATCCTCCATTAGTTTACATTGCTTGTCACGTCTCATCTTAAGTCAGTTTTCAGAGGACCGTCAGATAGCATCTCCGCGTTCACGCCTCTCACTTTTGCGCTCCTTCATCACTTCCTAGCCGCAAGAATTGGAAAGAAATTAAGATAGGCACAGGATTTAGGAGACTTAACAGGTATTGGACTAGCCCTTAATAAACAGGAAAACACATTTTTAAAATCAAATTTCGCATGAGATTGTCCGGGACACTAACACCAACGGGTCTAATGACTGTAGTAGTTGCATCAACCGGCATCACTTAAAATCCGGCAATCTAACCAGATTAATGCTGTTCGTACTTCACTGATTGAGCAGACTCTTGTCCGAGAAGATCCCGACTCCCCGCAATGTGCTACGTCTGTCCTCTTATTTCACACATGGAGAGGCGGTCATCACACATGCAGAGGCGGTTCCCGAACCATTCTAGAGTGAACGAAGACCACAAAGATAACAGCGAGCACTTATCTATTGTTATTATCATTCTTTAACTTTGTTTTGAAAGTTAAAAAATAACACAAATTAATAAACACATCCATTGTTAGATCATTTTTTTCAGCCGAACGTTTTATGTTAGTTTACTAAACTAGTTTAAAACATCCATGTTTCAAAACACGACCTAAACGTCGGCACCTTTGCATTGGGCGGGGCGTCACCCGGACAGCCAATTAAATACTGATTCCGGCCGCGGAAGCTTACGCTCTTACTCATTATGAAACTAATTTCATTATGTAACACATTCTGGACTAATCACGTAGACGTTTTCAAACCAAGTTATGACAATTAATCATTAAGAAACTATCTCGTAAATCATTCGTTCGATAGTGAACATTAAAATTGCATTATGCTTATCAGGTTTAATTCCTTTATTGTAAGTATTTTTTCGTGGTACTTTATTTAAAATAAATTTTATCATAATTTCACTGTAATCCAATTTGACTAGCGCAGTACTCCTTCGTATGCAGAGTGGTAACAAAAGACACCTACGGCAAAGAAAGGTAGGGTTAAGAAGGTGTCCGCTAAGTGTCCTTGGCTGAATTCTGCATGTCAACAACCACAAAACGATTCAACGTAAAAGTTTAATTTACAAAAAATCCAGAGTTAACTTTTAAAAGTTATTCGCACGTTCCTCACTCGTATCGTAGTATCACACTGGTGTAGTAATACCCATCATTACACCATCGTTTAATAATGTACTATTAGCATCCTGTGGAGTTTGTTAAAAACGACGCTAAAATCTAGGCAACGACAGCAAAGCCGATTATCTACTGGCCTAATCTTTAAAGAATAAGTGGACACGATGCAATTTTGTTATTTAAGTATTATAATGTACAATACAATTTAAAAATAATCATTTTATAATATCAGTTCGAAGACGATAATGTTAAGACCCACAGTATCTTTGTTGAGTTATTGGGTGTTAGTTTGCCTGTTCAAAATTCAGGAACTGTAAATAAGACATACGTTTATATTTTTGTGCCGTAGGATAACCTTGAGGCCACAGTATTGGAAAAATAAAATAAACAGAAGCGTTTTGTGGCAACAATATTGTTTATTGAAATAGCAACTTCCGAATACAACCATGATCATTACTTTTCAAATACACTAACTTATACAAAGATTAAAAATACAGTTAAGGGCTAATTAATTACTATGTGAGAGTTTATTAATATATTGTTTAATGTGTTTTATGATATTAATTTCTTTCAAATATCCTTACAAAAGACCATCACCCCCACAAAAGGTTCAAAAATACAATTGGGCAAAACGTTGGAAACTGGTGCTTGGTTTGAAATTTCTACGTAAGCAGATAAGTGTATTATAACAACAACAAAAAAACAAAACCTATTATTTGCAAATTAATGGGTTGGACGGCTTAGGGTGAACGTTTTATTTAATCACACAATCACTAGGCAAATTTTACACCAAAATATTATTTTAAAATATAAAAAGTTACTGGTAAATGTGTGAATTCCAATTAAATCATGGGAGAAACCTTTTGAAGACTGGGAGAAACTCGAAAAAAATTGTAAAAGTGCAATTGTGAAATTTCCACCCGATCTCAATGAGTGAGCTGATGGTTTTAAATTTCGAATTTGATTTACGTAATGTGCTACACGCTTTTTTAATCCAATATTGTGATTACCATTATTGTACGACATGGGCAAGAAATTCTTCCTGACTGGCAAACGATTACATCAATCCAACACTGCAGTAATGTCCTAAAGGATCGTTAGACAGCAATGCATGCGTAAATAATCATTCAAGCCTACCATCAGTTAAATATTGTTCACCTGACTTTAGTTTCACAATACGCTTCTTACTACCACGTAATAGTACACGAATGTAGTGGTGATAGAAATGTACATTCAAACTCACACTATTTGTAAATACTGTCCTTTTCAGAAATTCAGGCATCAACTGCGCTATTTTTAAAACAGTGTTTAGCTCTGTTCTGAAAAGAAGAAAAAATGTAATCGATTTTGAGAATTAAAAAAAAATAATTCGAAGTAAAACTTCCGTGAAAACTTTTTGCAATTCAAAAAATTATACATTACTTTTTTCAATGCGTATGTTTTTTTAGAAAGCTTTCCTTCTGAAAACGTTATTTTACAAATATTGCTCTTAGGCAATATTACCTTTTTGCCATTTACTAAATACAAAGAGTTCACTCAAAGTGAGCTCTGCGCTATTTGTAACAGGAAACCTTGCTCTGATTGAAAAAAAATCCGAAAAATTCTAGCCATTTTTATAAAATAGTTTGTAAATTTTTTAACGCAAATAAAGCGAAAACTAATAATATTTTCGAAAACTTCTGTATTTCCTCATTTAAACATCTGTATAACTATAATATTGCTTTTGTAGGAGCACGCCTAAATATTTTTGAACCTTTGCAATTTTTGCAAATTGCTGAGTGTTCAACCCAAACGGGACATGCGCCATTTTCATAAACGTCCTGTGTTCTATACAAAATAATACAATTTTTAAAATATCAAAAAGAGACCATTTTTTACAATGCCAAAGCGTCTTGTAACGTATCAGAAAAAATCAGGATGTTAGTAATTTTTTGCGACACAATATCACCTAGTCAAAACCTAGTGGTTTTTTTGTTCCTTTTTTTAGGGAGAAAGAGACCAACGAAAATTATAAACACTCAACGTATTAGAGGAAGTAATTCACTACACGTAAGTACAAGAAATGTTCTCTTTTTGTGACTGGATGCTGACAACGAATTATCTGTTGAAAAATCGCAATTTTCGCCGCAGCATTACAATACTACATTCATAATACGGTAGTAGTATGCAAGAAGGTACAAAAAAAATAGTAAGTGATGAAAACACTCTGCACGACTTAAACATAAGGCGTTGAACACAAATTCACGATTTCAATTTTTTTTAATACCTGCTTAAGCCACAGAGAAAATTGCACGCCGTGGCACCTCCTCACCCAATACATTGTCTAACTATGGCGGCGGACCGTACAACGTCCTAGAATCTGCTCTACTATAAACGTTATTCCCGCAAGCGATAGGCCAATGCCATACAGAGCAAAATGCCCCGTGAATTGAACGACCTTCAGCTTTTCAGGTTTTGCATCCCCTCTGAATATAGACTTCTCCCCCTGCCCATCCAAATCCAAACTGTACTCGAGCATTCGGTCCCAGTGGTCACTCAAGCCAGACTCCGAAAGACGGAAAATAAGAGAGTTAAGCACATAAAGGATCCTGTGAATCCGACGCACAAAATATGTATACAAACTGGTGGACTCTATTGGCTCTTTTACTATGTGAAGCATCTTTTGACCGTCTTTTGTGTATTTTCTGTAGCGAGAAACGATAGAATACAAATGTGAGTTCATGCAAGTTGCAGCTTTTCCAGTCTCGACAATGTCTTGCACACATGAATCTCTTTCATGTGTTCGAAGAATTCGTGTTACGTTCTCTGCAAGTTTCCCTAAACTGTAAGTCATTCCAGCCATAAAGTTCAAATACGCGGTATTTTCAACGTAAAGTCTGTCAGTCGCCCGCACAACTTCTTCAATGATATCCAGCTCATTATAATGTCGGGGAACTGAGAGAAAACCAAGCAGCAGTCCCGTGTAGGCGTTGGCAGCCACTAGCCACATGAGGAATCCACAGACGAAGACGAGCCTGTGAGAGAGCAGAGGAATGCGTCTGGAGGTTCCCCCGGTGAGGACCATCTCGAGGACGTCCAGGGCGCCATTGGCCGCGTCGACGAAGTTGACCTGGTGCGTCTGCACCAACGTCCAAGCGACCACCATCAGCGCCATCAGGGCACCGAGCGAGCACCAGGTCTGCCAACGGAAGGGCAGCAGGAGCACCAACCCAAAGGGCATGCGCTGGGCACGGCGCACCACTAGGTGTTCGTCAGCCTACGGACAAACCATGCCTACAGCATCCGCGCTTCTAAAGCGGAAACACGACGATTAGAGATCATTAGCACAGAAGCCATAATAAACTCTCTTCATAAAAAACTTATGATAAATTAATTAGACGTTAAGCAAATGAAATGAACATCTTTGTTAGATCAAGCGTTTATAACCAGAAATACTGCTGATTCTTTATGTGCATTTAGTTAACATCAACTAAAAGGAGTGCAAAATATTCAAATAATTTTCATTCTTGGTTAAAGAAGGTTGATCTGGCACATTTCTCCTGCAATAAATGTTTAGCCTTTGCAATTTTGAATTTTACAGGTTGCTCTCTGAAGGTTTAAACAGAACGACTTACATATTTGTAACAGGTTGTCTTGTATGAAGGACATGTGAATGTTCTGGGTTTATTTTCAGGTGCAGTGTTACCTTACTCAACTTAAACGAATGCATATATATATATATATATATATATATATATATATATATATATATATATATTTTCTAACCGTCTTACCTACACCACACAACTCGTACCTTCTGCACACACAGCCGCGTGCACTGTAAGCAAGTCGTTAAGATATTATGCTCGTGAAGCGAGCTTAGAATCTCAGGAAGCAGGATCTTTGGGGTACGAGAAAGGTCTGAACCCTTGACACAATAAAAGTCACACAAATCACACATAAACGAGCATATAATTCACTCAAAATTCTGTGGCATGAATTGATAACAACGAAAAACAAATCAAACATAAAATTACACTTCCAAAAATGATCAAATAAACACAAATAAGCAACTTTCACAGCCTATTCAACAAATGAACACTTAATTTTGTTCAGAACTAATTTTCTGAAGCAATTTCTCTGACCAGTACTGGGAATTCCCTTTGAAAATTCACTACGTCTAAATTTAAATTATTCTAATTACAATTGTATGTGAAACTAAACCTAATTTACAATCTCTTGCCTTTCCGAAATATTACATACAATAATTTACATGTGGGCAAGCGCACTACTCTCAATTTGTCTTTTAAATTATAAGTGCTGGTAACAGAATAATGACTGCTACAATAGAATGGTTAAAGGCAAGCAATTACGCATTAAATCTCCCACTCCCAAGCTACAAATTATTAACATCCGTGTCCTCAATTTTTAACACTTCTGAAACTGTTCTTTCCCTGCCGACGTGAACTTGACCTAATTTCAGTTCTACAGGTTACCTCGAAACTGTCCGTCTTTCAACCTTGAAACAGCGTGCTGCGTTCCGCACCGCGTTGCTCGATTCCGAAGTTCTGCGTTGCCTTCGATGTCCTCTTGCGTCTTTTCCTCGGTCGTCGTCTTCTCCCGGTCGACCCGCGTTTTCTTCCGTCTCCACTAATCGGTTTCTTCTCCTCCCACGGCTGCTACCGCCTTCGATTACGCCCAATTTGCAGAAAATGTCCCTTGCACTTCCCTAACTGCCAGTGCAAGTACTTCGCTCGTTCCTAACTTTTATTTTGTTAATCAAGAACTTTCAGAGCTTTCCTGACAACGGGCACACTTTTACTTCCCGCATTAGTTAATAGAAGAATATTTCGCTAATTCCTGACTACTGCGCGGACGACTAGCTAGACGTTTTGTTGCAACGCCGTGCACTCCTATCTAAACAGTCGTTGCGGCAATTTCTAACTAATCTGATGCTCTGATAAAATCTGCTCATTTGCCGAGCGGTACCTTACAAGAAGAACTGCTGACCGACGCGTGCTAGCAGAAGAGAGATGTTGACTCCAGGCGAGGTGGCGACAAAAGAGAGCTCCCGCTTCCGCGTTTGCGTATTTATTGGCGTTCGCCTGGGGAAATTCGACGTGGTGGGGATTATTTCTCCTACTTGTGCCTTCCACCAGCAAAAACGTGGCTTGATAGTTCGCGGCGACTAGTGCGAGCAACGGATACCAGGCTGCGCGTTTTGCTAGTATTGTTTTCGGCCGCTCTTCTCGCTGCCTGTGAACGTTTATGCCGGCGAAACTGTGGTGTTATGGGGTTGTATAATCCCATCTCGCCACAATATATATATATATATATATTCCTTTTGTGGAAAATGTAAGCATAAAAAATCGTAACTTCAAATAAATTTGAACACAATGTCGTTTTTCGAAACTCTACATAACATGTACATAACGCAAACATCCGTGTGAAAACCTTTACAGATATGCATGGTACACAAATCCGTCCAATTAATGATCGAAAACCAACTACTATAGTGAACAGTATCTAGATTGCGAATAATTCAACCCTTACAAAATACTTCATTTTTAAACACACACAAAACTGCATTAAATTAAAGAAAGAGACAACCGCCTAAGTACGTAGGCCAATTCGGTCGCAGCTCCCTTGGAGTAAACAACTGCTAGTCGTGCGACTTTCCTTGACGTTTCACAGCGCGGAGGGAGGGGGGAGGAGGCTACGCCTACGTCACATGCGACAGGGGTTGCCAACTGCAGCATTATTAAAACTATTGTCGCATCTTCCATTCATACAAGATATTATAGAGGACGAAATAGACCGAAATCCGTATCGTGAAGAAAAGAAGGAAGCAAAATGTCGTCGCATAAATTAGCAATAAATCACAGGGCGCAGCAAAGATCAGCGAACTTAAACAAATTGTACGCAATATTTTGCTAAAATTACTAAAAGTATCAAAAATGTACATAACTGTAATAAAAACTAATTATGTACAACAAATTAATTTCAATGGAAAATCATACATTTAATTTTGTTGTTGTGGGAAGGCGACAAAAAAGTTCAAACTTTTGCAATTTACAAAATTCATAAGTAAACCGTGAAAATGGGACCTATGCAACTTTTAGAAATGTATTTTACTTTATTCTTACAAGAAATTCAAAGAAAACATTCGCAGTCGTTTTTGAAAAAAATTGAAAATATCCTTGGGGTTTCATATAATGTACCGCCAAATTTTTAAGAATATTTTTCAAAGTCTCAAACCTTTGAATACTCTCAGATCAATTAGGATATATCCATTTTGAAAACGAATTTCTACGTATGGTTGATGCGTTAGTGGTGTTTACAGACTGAGACGTGGGCGGACGTTCTGTACATTGATTTTCGGTACAAAGGACCCACAATACATTGATCTTGCCAGCCCCCTCTCTGTGCCAAACGTTCTAAGTTTTGTTTCATATTGATTTATTTCACATCTAAAACACACAAGTCACAAATACGAAGTAGTCTCACTGCTTCTAGAAGATAAAGGGTAATCGACACTCGCTAGATCACTAGGTCGCATTCAGCTGGAAAAAGTGCAGCGGTCGACCGCTCTGAGCGATAGCTCCTACAAACGGATCGCGATCTTTCCTTTCTCTTTTTCTATCCCGCTCCCTACTCGCAGACTCTGGCATGGAGGACACCGACAAACCCCGGGAGACCAGTTGGGAGCTTAGGTCTTGTCCCGACTGAAGCGGTGCTAGGCTGTTTGAAAATACCTGGTGGGGGAAAACCCCACATGCCGACGAGTAAGTAGGTGACGGGTAAGTCGACTGGGGGGGGGCACAACTATCTATCCCGTGTCAAATCATAACTACACTTACGGGACTGAGGACAATAAAATTATTACCTGCAATGCAGCTACCGTTAATTCCGCATGCCATTTGCTTAATTCCAAGTACAAAATCGTAATTCTTATGACTGGCAAAACAACTTCAACGCGTCTCTCTATAAACAAATGAAGGACAGTTTCCAATGGAAACACTTCGTGCTGCATCCCAACTGCAGTAGCATATTGGAAAATTCAACGTCACGTCCTCCAAACCGCGTGTCTCCTCTTCTATCCACCCACATGTGTTGTTCTCGGATTACGAAACTGAACCCGAATCCTTTCAGGTTTTCAACTCCATTTGACAGACGCAGGTGCCTGGTGCGCTCATGGCGTTGGTCCTTGCAGAAATGCGTCACGCTTTTTGCCACGTTGGGCCATAGTCTCCGCTCAGGATCGTAAGGCTTTGCGAAATAGACGTACGGGTCGCTGTCTGGGTTCAGGTTCAACACCCGATTAGTGCCGAGATGGCGATAGAACTCCTAATATACACCTTGAAAAAAGTCCCTGGTGGAAACGTTGTCCAAATGCACTACTATGAAATACCCCTGAACGTTGGTAGAGAGCACAGTAGATAAAAATTTGGCCAGAAGTTCAGGAGACACTCTTCCCTTTCGTAGTGGCAGTACGCTTACAAATCCACGCGCAGGGTTGTCAGGGTGTGCGTGCATCATCACTGGCAGGTTGGCAGCATGAGCTCCGGCGCCGATGTTCCAGAGCGATGGCCAGTAAGGTAATGGGAAGGTCACCTGCGCGTTTCAAGACACACTTCACATAATTCCTAAATTACTTGTGTTGTGATGTATACTCACGTTACATATTCTAATAAAGTATTACGTAGTTATATGTTACACTCAGATAAACAATAGATGAGAAAGAATGGTTCAAAATGAATATTCTGAACACAATAAATATAATATTTAATTTGTGTAAACATTATATATTGTGACCTCTCTTCTAGATCAATTTAAAAAAGTACATGCATACTATATTTATAAACAGGATGGCATGGTTTTTCTTTAAAGCTAATCGCAAAACATAATAGAAATTTGTAATAGAATAGAATTTTCATAATAGAATTTAAACAATGCCACAACCGGTATTTGAAAAGCACAATATTGTTGAGATGATGGCAGTGATAAGATTCAGTTGTTAGTCGAGCGTGTTTATCCAAATTAAACTCTTAGAAATGATTGTAAACCTGTTTGATAATCCATATTTTTGGTATCGATTTTCTCTCGTGCCCTAAAAGGAACAGTGCTGACAATAGCATGATTTGTACACCGTAACTCCTTGGCCGAGAGCCAATATTTCCGTTTGCCATGAATATCTGTTACCAGTTCCAACCCTGTTAGCACACATTATTTAATTCAACAACCGGACCTGCTGTGGCAGATCGCGTAGACATGAGGTGCAAGCAACGAGCTGGTACGTACTATACAGTGTGTCTGTCCTTACAGTTTCAGCGCCCTTGGTGGAGGCTCGCGAAACTAGTGGTCGCCATGTTGTCTGATGTTAAAACATAAGAATGCCGGTGTACCCGTTCGCAACCAACGCCAAACGTAATTCTGTACTCAGATTTTCGCCACTTTGCCCCTGGCAGTTATCAGCTGCTGAGTTTCATCAAATTGGAACCATAGGCGTAACCATAGTGGTGAAGAGGCAATTGTGTTGTTCAAGCCCCCGATTGAAAGAACCGTGAACAGCTGAAACCTTCCAGGGGCAGAGTTGAATTAATCGCAGTATACAATACTTTATTTTTCAGAGGGCGCTGCTATGACTACAAAAACGTGCCTTCAATTTGCTCCAAGATGGAGGCGCTTCAGCCTCCACCTCGCATTCTCGCATTCCTCGACCATTCCCTCTCTACAGGAGGAGGTATATCCATAAAGTTGGTCAAACATCATCTTATTGTATTTTTGGAGTTCATTACAGAAATATTCAATGGCATTTTAAAAGGAGGTAAAATGCCTGAAATATGCAAATTAGCCTATATAAATTCAATTTACAAAAGAGGCTGTAAAAACGATTGTAATAATTATAGAGGGATAAGTGTGACTTCATCTTTGGTTATACTGTATGAACGTGTGCTAAAGAATAGAATTGAAATGCAAACATCACTCAGAGGAGCAAAGTGGTTTTCGACCAGGAAGTTGTTGTCCTGTATTGACAATATTTTCTGTCTCAAACAACTGATGGAAAAACAATTGAGCGAGGAAGAGAACTTCACTTAATTTTCATTGATCTCAAAAAGGCTTACGATAATGTACCAGTAAAAGAAGTATGGGGGCAATGGAAGAAAAAGGAATATCAACATATATAAATGCAGTCAACTTTATAAAGATATCAAAAGTCAAGTAAAAGTGGGGGAAAAGTTTATCAGACAACTTCCCAGTATATAAAGGACTACGGCAAGGCTGCTGTATATCTCCAACCCTGTTTAAGATATACATTGACAAAGCCCCAACAGAATGGAAAAGAAAGTGCAAAAGAATGGGTGTTAAAATAAGTGATAAAACATTGTTTAGTCTACTATTTGCAGACGACCAGGTGATAATGGCTGAAGATGAAGATGATGTAACTTATATTTTCAAAAAATTAGTAGAAGAGTATGGAAAATGGGGAATGGAAATAAATGTACAAAAAACTGAATATATGGTGGTGGGAGGTATGCCCCATTATTTGGAGACTGGTATAGGAATAATTAAAGGTAATACACAATATAAGTATTTGGGAGTCATACTAACAGCAGATCGTAGAGACGAACAGGATTTGAAAATTAAATATATAAGAGGAAAAATAGCCACAAGGCAGTTGAATCCAGTCCTACTGAACTCAATTATTGCAATAAAGACAAAGAAACGCATATATAGCTCCTTCATAGAGAGTATGAAGTATGTACACTCTATGGGGCAGAAGTCTGGACACTAACAAAAAGTTGACAAACTTCAATCAAAGAAATGTCGTTTTGGCGTAGAAATTGTAAACTTTCTCTGTTAGACAAAATAAGTAATGATGAAATAAGAAATAAATGAAAGTGCAAACAACCTTGAACGAGACGATCGAAATGAAACTACTAAAATGGTGTGGACATAGGAGGTTGAAATCGGATAGACTTCCACAAAAAGTTTGGGAGTGGATACCAAATCGAAGAAGATACAGGGGAAGACCGAGAAGAACGTGGAACATGGCAATAACTGAAGCCATGGAAAAAAGAGAAATGGAGGAAAATGATGTATGGGATAATGGGGCAAGGAAATTGGGATGCAGAAAACGGCCAAGGCTGTAAAAAAAACCTCGCTTTATAGATAAATAGATAATAATGAGAACAAATAGCTGATAATTAAAATATTTGCGGCGTGAGAGACATGCCAAAAATACATTTTTTAATTTATGAAAACGAAAGAATAAAACAATGACGTTTATGTTATCTCATATAGTGCATTTAATCCCTACCAAAAGTGTAATGAAACAAATTGGAGCCCTTTTTTGCGCAAATCTTGTTTTCGTTATTTTTTAAAATTGCACATATTGCAAACAATACTACAAAAAGTTGTAATTTTCGAAAATTCAGAATTAGCCATGAAAATTGGGCCAAAGCCACCATTATAGGAGTAATTTACTCTAGTCTTACAAGTAATTGAAAGAAATAATTTGGAGTCATTTTTGAAAAAAGTTGAAAATATCAGAGAGGTTTCATGTAAAGTACTCCCAAAAAGTAATGATTGATTTTCAAAATCGCACTGCTTTGACTCAGGCCAAATGGAAATTTGGCCAATTTGAAAGTAATCCTACGTATGGTTTAGGCGTTAGTGTTGTTCTCAAAAACCAGACGGATATGACTCCGTATATATGTGCGTATACAAGAAAGTAAGTCTTTTACTCATCATACCAAAAAAATTACAATTTGTTCTTCTGTGTAATATATGTTTTGTAGGTTTGTTATAATTTCACAAACAAGTGTTTTTGGACACATTTTGGAGAAATAAAAAATAGTGCGTTTTAGAATGCTGTAGCTCGCTCGATAACTGGTTTCCAAATAAATGTCACATAGGAAATTTGTGAGAAATTGTTTTCTCTTTATTATTGAATTTAATAATTTGTAAGAAGAAAACTAGGAATTTTAACTCGAGCCTGGGTATATAAACATCAAAAGAAAAGTGTTTATGGCCTTTTTCAATGTAACACCCCTTTTTAGTACCTTCCGGCTAGACTAAAAGGAGCCGAACTATTACAATTTCTCATACAATCAAACATATCTTCTACAATTTGCACTGTGACTCATGATTAAGGAACTTCCTGTTTCTGAAACTTCAGAATAAATTTACATGAACTCCGACACCATTAACAAAAGCAAAGTTTCTTTAAACAAACATGGACCACAGTCATGATCTTTGGAGGATGTCGGTGACGTTTTGATCAGAAACACCGTGAAATTTAATTACCACAGTCTTCTGTGGAAGTGACAGTTTCCTCCAGCAATACAGAAATATACTAACTAGGAAATATGTTTTATTTGCCAGTAACTGGAATTGAAAATGAGATCATTAAATCGTTGGTAAATCAAAGCAAGATTTTATTTCCACCACTACATGCCACACTAGAATCCATTTCGTAACATAGAAATCGTTTTGCAAAGATATAGATATTACGCATTCACTTATTTGAGTCAAAAATTCTAGTGATATCTAAAGTGTCGTGAGTTGTCGAATAAGACATTTTTCAAAACACCATTTTGAAGCAGTGCTATTTAATATACTCATTAATTCATATGATATCTGTAAGAAATTTCAAGGAAATTCTGCACCGAGAATTTTAATCAATTCGAAGAATTTTTGGTCTTGTAAAACAAAAAGGCAAAAATTATACGCTGGGCCAAAAGAAAAACAACGGAAAATACAGAATTATAAACGGGCCAAAAAAGTATACCTACAAAAAAATATTTTTATATTAAAAAGGAAATTCTGAGAATGTTGTAATACGTGTAATAATATTAGTATCTCCAAAATGATTGCGTGTTCATTTTGGCATTACTTTCGTGTTCAGAGAAGGTACCATATGTCGCCAATAAAGAGATTATAGTATTTTCCTCATACCATTAAATTTTTCGAAAGAGTGTAATTTTTTATTTTTTTTCAATATTTTAAAACTATAATCGAATATTGGCCACGTACAAAAGGGATTGTGTGCTAGGCTGTCGAAAATATTGAATTATCAAACTTTTCCATTAGATGAGGTAAAGTGCTAGATGAAGTAATCTCTTTCCCAACATGTGAAGCAATACTTTGGACGTGGAATACAGGTCTTTGTTGTGGCAACGACGCCTGCAAAAAGTAGTCCTACACTAACCCGAAAATCTCGAAACTTTTCTCCAAAAATGAGGTAAGAATCGTTTGCACACATATCTAGAGTTCCTCTATTTACAGTTGTCTTCTTTACACATTTGGACGCATAAAAATACGTCAAAAGAGTGTATTGTAAGGGCCTTATAATTTTTTATCCATAACCCAATTCTTTTTGCGGTCGTCGATCTGGAGAGGTGGCTCAGGGCGTCAACCGATATCTCTGCTGTGCCTCTGACCGCGCGGTGCTACGGTTCGAGTCCCGACTTTCACAGGATTTCCCACATTACCCGGAGAGCTAGGTCGAGTTGTGCCGCAGTCTGGAGAATTCTAGCCGCGAGCTACTCTGATCGGCAGTTTTCCGTGGTATTTACGATCAGTAGCGGGCGCTTGCTAGAGCAGCGCCCTAAAGAACGGTGCATCAACCGCGCACGAGCGTGCCTTACCCATTTCTTACCCCATCCTGACATCTTACACTCAGATGCAGTACACTACCTCGCACACCAGTCGGGAGCTCAGAGCTTGTCGCGGCAGGGGCGGTGCCCCGCTGGTGGGAGATACCTGGAAAGGGGAAAACCCGGTCAGCGCCATCCAGCGGCACAAGAAACCACCGCCACCTCCTGAGCAAAAACATGCAGTACACTTACGGGAGAAATGACCTTAGAAGTGGACGCGCCCGGAATCACTAGTAATGCCTCGATTGGAGTCTTCGCCTTGTCTCACGTCAGTCATTTGTCCTAGCGGTGACCGTTAAGGTTTACGGCTCAAGCGCCCGAGTGATTGGGAAGTGGCAGGTTCTATCTACACCATGTGCTGGAGTTTCTCGTGAGCTTAACATTGGCGCTTAGGGCCCCTCCCAAATCGAAGGCAAAGACCACCAGCTGCCATCAGTGGCTTTCTGTAGCGATCTCCCCCCCAGATGTTTCCAGGTGAATGTCGCAGAAGCGCCTTAAAATTCGGACCAATGTCCCCATCTTTGCGGCGGGTCGATGCGTCGATTGCCTATCACCGTGTGGCCAACCCTGCAAATCTCAAATATCTCTGAAAAGCGTTACTTCACAGTTTGTTACACTTGCTCTGCCACATGTCAGGTGGCCACTCCGTAGCTTAGAGCTTCTTCTGGTACCCCACTGGGGGAGATGGCTAGAGAGGGAAACTGGCTAGTCGAAGAGGTCAGTCCTGGTATCAAATTCTGGCTTGGGAAGAACACATTCACTCTCAAGATACAACACACACTACATTTACGGAACTAACAGAGAACATGACTCATCCGGAAAGAAAATAATTAATCCAAAGGTCTCTCTGTGATAATTGTTAACGGCAATCGTCCCTCACTCAATAACTTATTTTCGTAGGTTATGCCTCTTGTGGTTGAGTCTGTTGACGCAGTGGATTGTCGTGAATACACAATTCAAAACAAATCCGTGGTTCATCCAGCAAGTTTTAACTTTCGAATATTTTGAAGGAATCCTAAGATCATCTCTGAAAAGAATTCTAATGTGCTTAGAAAACGACGGACCTTTACAGGTGATGTATGAAAGATCTTTTTTCTACAATTATTTCATATTTCCAGTTTTTAAAAAATTCAGGTTGTACGGTAGTTTAGTTATGACGGTTATGCCATTTTCATCGTCCTTTCCTCTATTTGCTGGAAAAATTAAAGATAAAAATTTGAAATTTTCTTTAACAAAAATATTTGAGAATTGCAAAAATGTTACGTGAACACTAAGATTTTTGAAAGAAGATACATTACATTATTTCAAGATTTGTCATTGAACAAAATACTACAGTAAGTAAAAACTCTATATACAATGGTCTTGTTGCAGAAAAACGCCGTTCCAACTTTTAGTTTAATTATAAATATGAAATTTAGAGATTCCAACAAAAATGTGACAAGCGGTAATTGTATGCTTTTTTATGCTATTCCAGAACATTAAAAAAATATTTGAACAATTTTTGTGATTTTACTTTAGTAAGTAATGCAATACACGTAGTATAGGGAAAGTTATGTAATGCTGCGGAAAATCGATTTCGAGATTCTCGCAGAAATAGACGTTTTGGGATTCCCTAATACCGAAAAAGGGTTGTTTTTTAAAAAAAAGTTCGTTTATAAACGCTACTGGGGCCTAAACTATGCGTAGATTATTTTTCAAAATGAAGAAACCCTTGTCTATCTGGCATGAGTCGAAGTTTTGAGACGTTGAAAATCTCTTTAAAATTTTCGAGGGACTTTACATGAAGCTCCAGGAATATTTTCAAATATTTCACAAAAACGGCTCAAAATGTTTTCTTTAAATTTATTGTAAGAATGAAGTAAAATACTCTTATGAGGGTGGCATAGGTTTGATTTTCACTGTTTACTCAAAAATATGATTTTTTTCGGCGTTATTACAACGAAACTGAAGACAGAGATTTTTCTTCATTTCAAATTTTGTTCTCCATAATAAGTTCATTCATTAAGGGCAACTATATTTTAAAATTTTTGTAGTTTTTTAGCAATATTTTTTACATGTGCAATTTTGAAAATAACAAAAACAATATTTTCTATAAAACGACTCTTTACATTTTTTCTTTAAACTTTTGGTAGGGGCAAAGTTAAATTCACTCTACAAGGTAGCATAAACGCACTATTTCTCTATTCTTTATTTTTCCAAAAATTACAAAAATTTATTTTTTTGATTTTTCTATTGTGTCGTATTTACTTCAGTCATATATACTTACGTGACAATTTTCACATTAATGAAGTAATGTGACAAAACCATGTGCTTTAAATACTGTTCTATACAGTTCCTATACTCTTAAAAACTCGACCGTTTTCTGTGTAAACTAGCTCAAAATTCCGCTTTCGAGTAGCTTTATGAGACATAATTTAATGCACATGTACTCATAAATACAATAATGTGAACAAATTGACGCTAATGTAAAAACTAACAACGTGAGAGTCTAGTCAAAAAACTTACACTTTTGTAATTTTCGAAAAAACAAAAGAATACGGCAACACGTCGTTAATATCATCTTAGAGAGTGCATTTAGCACAATACTTACCAAACGTTTAAAGAAAAAAGTGGGGACGTTTTTTGCGAAAATCTTGTTTTGTAACTTTTTTAAATTGCACAAATCGCAGGCAAAATTGCACGAAAAGTACTAAAGTTTTCGAAAATATGTGCATGACGTTAATAAAAGTACTAATTATGTACAACAAATTTTAATTGAAGGAAAAATATTTATCTTTAATTTTGTAGTTGTAGGAAGACATCAAAACAAATTCAAAATTTTTAAATTTTGGAAAATTCAGAGTTAGCCGTGAATATCGGACCTTTGCTACAGTTGTGAGTGCATGTTACTCTATTCTAACAAGAAATTTAAAGAAAAAACTTGGAGCCCCTTTTGAGAAAATTTCGAAAAGTTCAGTGGCAATTATTGAAAATACCCCTAAATTTTAAACAATGTTTTTTAAATCTCAAAGCTTCGTATCGAGCCAGATGGACACGGATTTCTTCAATTTAGAAAAATCGTACGTAATATATGTATATATATATGTATATATGTGTATATATGTATATATGTATATATGTATATATGTATATATGTATATATGTATATATGTATATATGTATATATGTATATATGTATATATGTATATATGTATATATATGTATATATGTATATATATGTATATATGTATATATATGTATATATGTATATATGTATATGTGTATATATATGTATATATGTATATATATGTATATATGTATATATGTATATATGTATATGTGTATATATATGTATATATGTATATATGTATATATATGTATATATGTATATATATGTATATATGTATATATATGTATAGATGTATGTATATATATGTATATATGTATATATGTATATATATTGTGACGTACCTGGTGATGCCGGGTATTTCACTGCAATATAATACTAAAGGAGGGTATCTTTTCCGTGAATGGGTCCCTGGATAAGTTGGTATAACATTGGGAAAGTTAATTAGAAATGGAAATACAATCATGAACAAGATTTATTTGCAAATCAAATTTGTTAATTACATGATCTGACAACCTTTATACACTCTGCCTTGGTACCAAGATTAGGTGTAATATGCATTTATCATACCTTCGGGGCTCCGACCAAATACCTTCGATGCTCGTAGAACAGCTCGTATCGACAGGGTTGCCGACCTCTACAGCAGCTGTGGGCCGTCGGCGGCTGATGGCGTGGCGGTTGTCCCGGGCTGGTGACCTTGCGATTCCTTCCCGACTCGGATCTTGATACCACGGCGTTGCACCTCTCTCGAACCACCTTCTGTCGCTGGATATAATTACCCAACCCGCGCCTATCACGCGTGCTGGTCTCCGTTCCGTACCACACAGTTTCGATAAAGTTTCCACTACGCTAACTAATACGAGCGCGATCGACTGTTCTATCAACACGAATCTTTTATTCTAATGATACACTCATCATCTACTTTACGTATTTACTGCCTCACAATTACTATTGCTTTACGAACACATCGCATGTTCCCTTTTGTCCATGCGCTAACGGCGAGCTTTTCGCCACACGTCCGAACTCTTCGCCGCTCCGCTAACGTCTGTCTTCTTCGCAATTCTCCTAACGACTGCCCGCACGTGCTCGCTGCCCAGTTTGTAACCGACATTCTCACGCTGGCCTCCCGGCGGTGGCACCGGTGGCGGTAGCGACCGTTGCTAGCTCCCGTCGTTGTTCGCAGCGCTTGGCGTACGTACCGCGCAGTCCAAAATATATATTGATTACTTACACTAATGTTTTAATTAGTGTAAGGGAACACATTCTGTGTTTCATCACCCCCCTCCTTTCTTTTTTCGGATTTATCCCGCCTCCGGAAAAATTCACTTTAGTATCATCGTCTCTGCCGATGGTTGCACTGTCTTGTATATTACATGAACCCTATATACACTTATACCCTAACATCGAATTAACACGTGATTGTTTAGATTAACACTAAGATTACACTTATTTACACTTCACTATTTTCCATACCTATGGGACAGGGTCTTAGGTTATGGAAATTGTAGTGTCCCACCACTTCTTGTTTGTCATTTAGTAACTTAGCCACATTTTTATCCGTAACTTTATCTATCACATATGGTGTAACCCTGTTCTGCAGCTTTCCTTGCAAAATCTTGTCCTCGCATTAAATCAACGCAGCTCCGCTATTGCGTAACCCGAATGGCACTCTACAAAACACGTAACATATTCCCTCAAATGCGAATTCTGTATACTGCTGGTCCTCTTCCGCCACTTGCATTTGCCAATAAGCTTTACTAAAATCAGTACTAGAGAAAATGATGTTCCCTCCAAACCTCTGCAATGCTTCTTCCACCGATAACGGAGCATCCCTGTATGGTTGTGTTACTGCATTTAGTCTTCGTGCATCTAGGCATAATCGTATTCCTCCATCTTTCTTTTTGACGATCACGATTGGGTTAGTGTAGGATGTCTGTGCCTTTCTTATGATTCCATCATTTACCATTGATGCTAATAGTTCAGAAACATCTTGCTTCAGCGCTGCTGGTATCGGATAGTTACGCTGTCGAAATGGTGTTGTATCTGTAAGTTGGATTCGAAATGTGAATCCCTTTATTGGGGCGCGATTCTTCTGGAATACTTCTTTATTCTCCATCAACAACTGCAACAGTTGCTCCTTGTGACGCGTATTTAATATCTCTATCTTCTCCGTCTGCTGCCTCAGCTGTTCTTCTAATGATTCTTCGGCCACTGCGCCCGTGCATACTTCGTATCCTTCGTCTATCCCCAAGTCGAATCCTATCGCCTGGCTCCCCAGCTCCACCACTTGCCGTTCTAGATCAATAATTGCTCTGTGATCGACCAGAAAATCCGTCCCTATGATTATCGGGTGTAATAACTTTTTGACTACCAGGGCCACTATCTCGTATACTTGGTCGCCAATCCTAGCTCGAAACATTATTTGTTTTGTGATGGGGCTTGACTTCTTCTGAGTAGCTCCAATCACATACGCCCTATTCATAGGCAAACACATTATTTCTTTTCCTTTTGCTTTTAATTCCTTTTACATTTCCTTCGACACTACTGTAGTCGTGCACCCTGTGTCTACTAATGCTTCTTTAACTACTCCCTCACATTCCATCGTAATCGTGGGACATTTCCTGATTCTGATCGCTGAGCTCTTACTTCTCTGCCACGGTTGGGCATCGTGAGTTACTGGCTGTATAGTATTTATGGAGACCACGTTAACTTTCACAATTTCCGCGTCCGTAATGGGGCCACCTTTCACCACGGACTTTATTGGTTTAAATAGTGCTCTTGTTCTCTACTTGTGATTGGCTGTGCTGGTTGGTCGGCTGCACTTCCGCCCCCGCCTGTTGACTCCGTGCGGTTTAGGTTTGGTCCGCTCCAGGCCGGTCTTTGGTTCCTCGGCTCTGGTCTCCATCCATCTCCCCCTCTTCCGCGTTGATTTCCCTGGTAATTAGTGCTCCTATCACTCCCTTGCCCCTGATTCCGTTTCGTTCTTAGCATATTAATGTTCCCCTCATTCCTGTTTTTTGGTGCGCCTGCAAAAGTTAGGTCGTACCCTCCTAACACATTCTGGAATCTCTCCAAGTTAGTGTGCTGCACACTACGTAATAGATTCTGCACCGTAACTGGGAATTGTCTCGTTAGTACACATATAATTTCTTGATCGCTCATCGGTGGGGATAACGTTTTGTATTCCATGATACGCCTTGTTGCGTATTCCCGCAAGCTTCCCATTGACTGGTTATAGTGATTATTCATCAAGCTGATTTTAAAATTAATTTGAATCTCCTCATTCCAGTACCGCTCAAAGAACCGATCTTTAAATACCTTCACTGATTCGGGAAACTCATCAAATGTATCGGCCCATGTCCTTGCGTTCCCTTCCAGCATTAAATATAACAATTGTATCTTACACCTTTCCGAGGTATTGATGACAGCTAAATGTCGTTCTGCCGCCCTCATGAATATGCACGGATTTTCTTTACCGTCTCCTGAAAATTTTAGTGATCTTGGAGGGGTGAATGGAACCGTCCCGCTTGCTGCAATTGGGGATGCCTTACATTCTTTTATTTGTTCGATCTCTGTTCGTAGTGACACAACCTTCTCTTCGCATTCCCGCTTATTCTCCTGCATTTCTTCCTTGACTACCAACTGCATCCTTTCAATTTTCTCGTCCTGCTTAGCGGTTTTAGCATCTAATTGCTGGTTCAACTTATTCTCCAAATCTCCCCCCAGACTAATTACTTGGGATTCTAATTCCTTTTTCTGTTTCCCTAATTCTTCGGCAGTCCATTGCTCATAAATTTCCACCCGCTCCGCGATTTTGGTCATCTCATTCTTCGTTAACTCAATTTGTTCTTCAGCGCGTCCTATTCGCCCCCCTATTGCATCTAATTTCCTATTCTGTTCTTCTGCCAGCTTCCTAATCTGTTCCTCTGTGAATAATTTCTGTTCGTCTAATTTCCTACTCTGTTCTTCTGCCAACTTCCTAATCTGCTCCTCTGTGAATATTTTCTGTTCATCTAATTTCCTATTCTGTTCTTCTGCTTTCCTATACAGTTCTTCAATCAACTTCTTCTGATCTTCTGCCGCTTTCTTCTGATCTTCTGCCGCTTTCTTCTGATCTTCTGCCGCTTTCTTCTGATCCTCCCATACCTTCATCATCAACTGCATCATACCTGAATAGGTATTTTCCCCATCCCCCGGATTTGGATTTCCTGTTGCCTGGATCATCGGTGTTGATGTAACTTGTACATCTTTATTGAAGCTGTCCCCTGACGTATCATCCAACCGACTTCCAATACCACTATCCCTGCTTTCCGATGACATGTTATTATCGATTCCTACATCTATCTCCCTTACTTCATCCACCTTCTCCTCCCGGTCCAGCACTACATTTTGCGCCTCCATTCTGTTACTTTGAGCTATCCGTTCGATCCTCACTTCGCTAAAATACTCGCACAAATTTTCCTTTTGCCTCACCTAACAACGGTACAACAGTTATCCTATGGATTTACTATGCCCGCCACAGCACTGTATACTCTTTATAACTGTTATAATGCACTAATATTTCAAATGCTGAATGATGACGAACACACCCTCACTCACCACAAAAACACAATAAACATATTCTCTGCAATCAGTAATATTATTACCATTTGACTACGTATATGCCGCTGACAAACTTATTAACATTATTACAAAAATGCTCTCAAATTTTAATAAATCCACTATTAACTTGAAATTACTTCTCAACACAATTATTGCTATATTATGTACACAACAATCACTCACAGTTACATGTCATATCTTCTCCATAAATTTCCCTCAATAGTGCCATATGAATATTAAAAATATACATTCACAATGCTGCTATACATTCCCCAACCTAGTATCCTTTCCATTGAATTCGACAAACTTTACCATTACCAATGGACAATGCGCTGCTGAATAAACATTCCCAGCAAGTAACGTGCACAATTTATACAATAATATTAACCACCCTTATATTTCCACAAGAATTATTATTACTTCCCAATTCTTTAATTTCCATGTTATTAAAAACTACCAAGCAATTCAAACATTATTAACATGTTTTACAAAATTTGAAATTCTATTACATTATATCATTTACAATATGTACATGTGTGGCTTTCATAAACTCAGTAACTGCAGTAGTAACTTTATACTGGTTACTCTCAAATAATTTCCTATATCTGCCCACAATTAATTTCACAACAAAATTTCTATAATTATCAAATATTCATTATGCTTACATGACTTATGCATGCTTTGTTAATACATGTACTGTTACTTCTTGTTCCCTATAATAATAAACTTTACACTGCCTGCCTATTATCTTTAACCTGCATTACTATACATCCAATACATGCACCGTGCTTTCCAATATTTTACCAACTTTCCTAAGGCCACATTTCTTAATTACACGCTTTCCAGACTTGTTCGGGCGCCAGCTGTGACGTACCTGGTGATGCCGGGTATTTCACTGCAATATAACACTAAAGGAGGGTATCTTTTCCGTGAATGGGTCCCTGGATAAGTTGGTATAACATTGGGAAAGTTAATTAGAAATGGAGATACAATCATGAATAAGATTTATTTGCAAATCAAATTGGTTAATCACATGATCTGACAACATTTATACACTGCCTTGGTACCAAGATTAGGTGTAATATGCATTTATCATACCTTCGGGGCCCCGACCAAATACCTTCGATGCTCGTAGAACAGCTCGTATCGACAGGGTTGCCGACCTCTACAGCAGCTGTGGGCTGTCGGCGGCTGATGGCGTGGCGGTCGTCCTGGGCTGGTGACCTTGTGACTCCTCCCCGACTCGGATCTTGATACCACGGCGTTGCACCTCTCTCGAATCACCTTCCGTCGATGGATTCAATTACTCAACCCGCGCCTATCACGCGTGCTGGTCCCAGTTCCGTACCACACCGTTTCGGTAAAGTTTCCACTACACTAATTACTACAAGCGCGATCGATTGTTCTATCAACACGAATCTTTTATTCTAATGATAATCTCATTGTCTACTTCACTTATTTACTGCTTCACAATTACTATTGCTTTACGAACACATCGCATGTTCCCTTTTGTCCATGCGCTAACGGCGAGCTTTTCGCCACACGTCCGAACTCTTCGCCGCTCCGCTAACGTCTGTCCTCTTCGCAATTCTCCTAACGACTGCCCGCACGTGCTCGCTGCCCGGTTTGTAACTGACATTCTCACGCTGGCCTCCCGGCGGTGGCACCGGTGGCGGTAGCGACCGTTGCTAGCTCCCGTCGTTGTTCGCAGCGCTTGGCATACGTACCGCGCAGTCCAAAATATGTATTGATTACTTACACTAATTTTCTAATTAGTGTAAGGGAACACATTCTGTGTTTCAATATATATATATATATATATATATATATATATATATATATATATGTACGTATGTATGTGTATGGACGTATGTGTGTGTGTATGTATGTATGTGTATATGTACGTATGTACTTCGTTTTGGAGCGAACTACGACCGCGATTGAATTCACCATACCATCTATAAACACTGGTCCTTGATGGAGTCTTATCGTCAAAAATTGAATTTAGTTCATCCATGCACTGTTGCTGAGTTAATCCACGTCGAAAGTTGTAAAAAATAATCGCACGAAAATGTTAGATTTAATTCCATTTTTGGGCTAAGATGAATCTTTTAAGTTACTGTAAACAACACAAATAGCGCTCGTATGTAAAAACGTTCCGAGTACGTATAACCTCAAAACATCCAACTTTACGATAGAGCTGTCAGTTATCAGATTGCAACACCAGCTTTGTCAAATCCTGAAACATAAAAGACAACCTTTGTATGTATCATATTTGGTCAATGTTTTCTGGCCTTTCCAATGACATTTATCAACGTTTTTCAGTGCCTTAAGTTCTGATTCAGTTTCTTCCTTCGCCACAAATATACTTGGATAATATTGCATCCCGGATTTTACTACAACATAATCGTTTTCATAGAAATTAACTTCACGTATCTCACTTGTAGTGGAGCGAGTTGCCAGAACTTGAAAATCAATGCTTCCTAAAACCGTATCTGAAGCAAGTGACATTGCATTTGAATCTGACTCAATATCACACTCTCAATCAGTTTCTTCGCCTTTTCTTCAGTTTAATTTTTTGCATTTTCATTGGTATTTTTCTCTTGATTTATTATTATTTATTATTATTTTATTTATGAACTGAGTATGACACTTCTTTTACTAAGATATATGAGCAATTCCAGAATTAACTGCCACTTAGAGGGTAAAAAAAAATATTTTTTTTTCAAGTGGCACACCTCTGGAAAGCTATTTCCCGTGTTCAGGAGACCCTAAAAAGCTAAGAAAAAATAGGGTGCCATTGAAACAAGCAGGGTGACACCTCCAAAAGTGGAAAAATTTAAAATTACCTTTAAAAAAAAAATTTAAAAAAATAATTGAAATCGAGTTTGAAGTGTTCGATTTCAGTATGATATTGTTATTTAAGCTATAAAAATTTAAAGGGATCTTCGAAAAGTTAAAAAAATTTTGGCGCCAGGCTATTTAGGCGCCAGAAATTATAAGTGCTACGTCTAAAAAATGATTAGTGGGTAAATTTTATTTAATGTTTCTAAATGATGCTTGAATTTATTTCCATCTTTACACCTAAATATTTTAGAGCCTAAATTCTTCAGCGTCTGTATACTTCGACGTCCAATCAGTATCGCTATAATCTAATTTCATTTGTCAAAAAATATTGATATATTTTTTTTAAACTTCCAGATATTAAATTTTGATCTCAATAAAATTTGTAAATAATTACTTTAAAAAAGAATAATTATAACATACTTTTTTCCACTTTTAATTTTTAATAGTTAAACAAAATTCAACATTGTTGTTTTTAAACTATTCAGCATATAACAATAAAAGGATTATAATATGCTCAATAAAGAACAACAATTAATCATAAACAAGAATTGAAATTGAAATAATAGAAATAATTGAAATAATATAATGTAAGCTTTGCTATTGACTGAACTACTGGCCGAGAGATGCCGCTTCCCGCAACAATGTATACTAGTATACTGCTTGAATTTGATTTCATATTTACAATTTTGCAACAATATTAGAATAATTATCAGTTACCTAAAATCTCTCTATTGTTAAACATTTGAAATTATTTCATTTAATTATTATTTCGGAAAACATTTTAAAAAACGTCAAATACTTCACTGTTGGCTGTATAATTTATAATGCAAGATATTATAACAAATGTTCGAAAGTTAAAACTTTTACAAAAAAGAGAGTTTGTGAAAAACAAAAGGAACAAATTAAATGAAGCAAAATTTTTTTATTTTTTGACAAATGAAATTAGATTATAGCGATACTGTTTGGGCGCCGAAGTATACAGACGCTGAAGAATTTGGGCTCTAAAATATTTAGGTGTAAAGATGGAAATAAATTCAAGCACCATTTAGAAACATCAAATAAAATTTACCCACTAATCATTTTTTAGACGTAGCACTTATAATTTCTGGCGCCTAAATAGCCTGGCGCCAAAATTTTTTTAACTTTTCGAAGATCCCTTTAAATTTTTATAGCTTAAATAACAATATCATACTGAAATCGAACACTTCAAACTCTATTTCAATTATTTTTTTAAATTTTAAAAGGTAATTTTAAATTTTTCCACTTTTGGAGGTGTCACCCTGCTTGATTCAATGGCACCCTATTTTTTCTTAGTTTTTTAGGGTCTCCTGAACACGGGAAATAGCTTTCCAGAGGTGTGCCACTTGAAAAAAAAATAATTTTTTTTGACCCTCTAAGTGGCAGTTAATTCTGGAATTGCTCATATGGTAATAATAGATTTTGAAAATAATTTTATATTTAAGTTATATATTCGTTTTTATCTTTGTATTCAGTTATTTTTTGTTGTTTTCTTCTTGTTTGGCTACAATGTTTAAACAAAAACTGGTTATTGGATAGTGCAAAGGACGTTTAAGAGACTGGTAAAGCTCGCATATTCGTTGAAAACCTTGATTTTGCTTGTAATAGTTCAACATTTTTTCGACGTCTTCCTACAACAAAACTATTAAAGATTTTATTTTTCCCTTAATAAAATCTCTTTTGAAAATAAGTATTTTGCATGTGGATTCTGACTAATTTTTCGAAAATTGGGGAAATTTTCGGGTAATTTTGAGGAAAATGTAGGTAATTTTATTTCTCAATAAATTTTAAACACGGTTATCTACTATTTTGAAAATTTTGACCACAAATTGAATATAAGTTCCTGAAGAGAATGCTGAATATCTCATGTTCGTTAAAAATTCTGATTTTTGAAAATTACAAAATTCATTTTTTAGTATTCTATAAACATTTTTTCTTACTGAAGTGTGTTGATATTTATATGAAAAACGAAGTTTTGCACCGAATATGGTACAGTTTGTAATGAGTTTTTCGAAAAATTATGTGCGTGATGTGTTGATCCGGAGAGAATTTTTGGTATAAATAGAACTACATAACAATTACTAAGGCCGTAAAATAAGTGCTCTTTTAGCACCACTAGTTTTGGCATATAAACCCCTAGAGGCACATTATTGCATTATCACCAAGTTTGTGATGCATCTTATTGTTTATATGCAAGGGACATTTCCAAATTACCTAGAAAACTATTACGGTCTCAGTAATATACATAATGTTAAAATATACTAATATACGTAATGCATACACATTGTTAAATATTTAAACCATATAATAATG
Source organism: Gryllus longicercus (assembly GCA_038098605.1). NCBI lineage: Eukaryota > Metazoa > Arthropoda > Insecta > Orthoptera > Gryllidae > Gryllus > Gryllus longicercus. Next base: position 1,053,274 of record JAZDUA010000257.1, on the reverse strand, counting down.
AAGTGTATAAAACAGCATTAGACTTTTGGGTTTCTTGAAATGCGCAGGTGACCTTCGCATTACCCGACAATCCATCGCCCTTCAGCATAGTCGCTGGAGCTCACGCTGCCAACCTTCCGGTGATGATTCACCCACACCCTGAGAACCCCTCACGTGGATTTGTAAATGTACTTACTTTGCGTGGAGGAAGATTCTCTCCTGATCTTCTGGTCACGTTCTTAACTACTGGGCTCTCAACCAACGTTCAGGGTTATTTCTTAATAGTGCATTTGGACAACGTTTCCACCAGGGACTTTCTTCAAGGTGTATATTCAGTATCTACCGCCAACTCGGCACTACTCGGGTGCTGCACCTGAGCCCAGGCAGCGACCCGTACGTCTATTTCGCAAAGCCTTACGATCCTGAGCGGAGATTATGGCCCAACGTGGCAAAAAGCGTGACAGATTACTGCAGAGACCAACGTCATGAGCGCACCAGGCTCCTGCGTCTGTCGAATGGAGTTGAACACCTCAAAGGATTCAGGTTCAGTTTCATAATCCGAGAGCAACACATGTGGGTGGATAGAAGAGGAGACACGCGGTTTGGAGAACGTGACTACGAGTTTGCCAAGATGCTCCTACAGCTGGGAATGCGGCTGGAAATACTTACACAGGAAATTGGAATATATTCATTTATGGAGAGACGCGTGGAAGTTGTTTTGCCTGTCACAAAAATTAGGATTTTTAACTTGGAAATAATCGAACAGTATGCGGAATTAACAATAGCTGCATAGCAGGTATAATAATAATTTTATCGTTCTTAGTCCCGTATGTGTAGGTTATGTTTTCTCACGAGAGAGGTGGTGGTGCCGCCTCCCCCTCCCCCCCCCCCCCGTTGACCCGTCACCGACTTACTCGTTGGAATTCCCCTGCCCCGCGCTACGAGGCGTCAAGGAATGTTGCGCGATTAGCAGTTGTTTACTCCAAGGAAGCTGCGACCGAATTGACCTAAATATTTTGGTGGTTGTTCCTTACTTTAATACAAATTTGTGTCGTTTAAAAGCGCAGTATTTTTTAAGGGATGAATTATACGGAATATAGTTTCTATCCAGTATAGTAAATGGTTTTGGTTGGTTAATTGGACAGTTTTCTGGATTTTCCATAACTGTAAAGGAGCGCATATTTATGTTTGCATTATAGTATAGGTTATGTAGTGTTTCGAAAGATGACATTGTGTTACTAAGTTACTAATTGTCCTCTTTGCATTTCCTACAAAATGAAAAACTATGCATTCGTTTAAGTTGGGGTATGAAAAAACTATTCCCGAAAATAAGCCCCGAACCCTGAACCTGTTACAATATTATAAGTCATTCTGTTTCATTTCAGATAGCAGCCTGTCAAAACTCAAATTGCAAAGGATACATATTTGTTTCATGAGAAATTAGCCAGGTCAACATTTGTTTAAGTAAGAATAATAATTATTTGAAAATTTTGCACTTATTTTAGTTGATGTAAAATAAAATACACATAAAACAGTAAGCAATGTTATTGATAATATAGTCTTCATCTAAAAGATATTTTCATTCTATTCCTTGACGTGTAATTCATTTTTATTTATGGACTTTAACAAAATGATTATGAGTTATTATGATAAGTATATTTACGAAGACAGTTAATTATTCCTTCAGAGCTAATGATTTGTAATCCTAGTGTTTCCGATTTAAGACTGCAAATGCTGTAGGCGCTTTTGTCCGTAGGCTGACGAGCACCTAGTGGTGCGCCGGGCCCAGCGCATGCCCTTTGGGTTGGTGCTCGTGCTGCCCTTCCGTTGGCAGACCTGGTGCTCCCTCGGTGCCATGTTGGCGCTGATGGTGGTCGCTTGGACGTTGGTGCGGACGCACCAGGTCAACTTCGTCGACGCGGCCAATGGCGCCCTGGACGTCCTCGAGATGGTCCTCACCGGGGGAACCTCCAGACGCATTCCTCTGCTCTCTCACAGGCTCGTCTTCGTCTGTGGATTCCTCATGTGGCTAGTGGCTGCCAACGCCTACACGGGACTGCTGCTTGGCTTTCTCACAGTTCCCCGATATTTTAATGAGTTTGACACTATCGAAGATGTTGTGCAGGGAACTGACAGATTGTATGTTGAAAGCTACGAGTATTTGAACTTTAAGTCTGGAATGACTTACAATTTAGGCAAGTTTGCAGAGAACGTAACACGAATTCTTCGGACACATGAAAGAGATTCATGTGTGCAGGACATTGTCGAGACTGGAAAAGCTGCAACATGGATGAACTCACATTTGTATTCTATCGTATCTCGTTACAGAAAGTATACAAAGGATGGTCAAAGGTTGCTTCACAGAGTAAAAGAGCCAATAGAGTCCACCAGTTTGTATACATACTTTGTGCGTCGGAATCACAGGATCCTTTACGTGCTTAACTCTCTTATTCTCCGTCTTTTGGAGTCCGGCTTGAGTGACCACTGGGACCGAATGCTGGAGTATAGTTTGGATTTAGATGGGCAGGGAGAGAAATCGTTATTCAGAGGGGATGCGAAACCTGAAAAGCTGAAAGTAGCTCAATTCGCGGGGCATTTTGTTCTGTATGGCATTGGCGTATCGCTTGCGGGAATAACATTTATAGTAGAGCAGATTCTAGGTCGTTGGTGGGTTCGCCGCTAGAGTGACGCAGTTTTGTGGTAGGCGATGTCATGGCGTGTCATTATCTCAACGTCTTAAGAAGATTCAAAAAACTTTAGACATCGTGAATTGTGTTCGCTTCTTTTTGTTTGTGTAGGTCGGGTATGGAGTTTGCATGGTCTACTGATTGTTCTTTTGACTTTCTCGCATACTACTATCAATTTATCGTTTTATTAATTTAGAGTAGCAGCGAAAACCGTGTTTTGTTTAAATAAAACACATTTTTGTGTCCGGGACCTTAAAAGAGAGCAATTGGGGCATTCTATAAATTACGTCACGCAAATTTGGAGTATTTTGAATATATTCTCTCCTATCTGGAACTCTTTTGTGACGCGCGCTTGAACCCCTATAATAATTACGTAACGCTTGAGCAACCCCTTCCTAATTTCAATAAATGAAACACAATTATAAGGCAGTAACGAGTTGTGTTAAATGTATTTCTCTTACACATTAAAATTTATTGTAATTAACGCGAGAATTAGTTTGTGGTTCGGACTGCGCAAACAATACGTTTGGGGACAATTTTATGGAAGAAAGATGGTCGCGTAGACGACAAAATGTCTAACAAATTGTGCACATGCCGTCGTGGAGGACGCATAGGCTCCGTGTCTACTGCTCCAACCAATTGGATTCCAGAATATAGTACAGATCGGTTCTGTATATTTTCCTCACCATATAAAAGATACAATTTATGTATCATTGATGACAAATGTTCCACTGGGCTTTAGAATATACTACAGATCGGTTCCGTATATTTTCCTCATCATCTAAAGGGATCTATTTATAAATAATTGATGACAAATGTTTTCAATTCTTGCAATGATTTATAGATTATAACTTCTTCCATTTATTTTTTTTATATTTATTAATATGGTAATGTTTTATTATGAGAAAAAAAGAGATGGTTTCAGGAAATGTTGAAAGATTTTAAAATAAATATCAGCAGCACGTACCACCCCTCTACCTCTAGGTAACGCTGCGTTACGCAGTAAACACAAACACCTCATCAGCATAACGACCAATTTACTTATCTTGTGTATAGTGGATTCCTTCCTCTAACACATTGATTACATTTCGTTGCTCCATGATCCCGAAAAATTGGTTTAGATGAAACTATTTTCCCCATCTGTAGAAATCACTAAGAATTATCGGTTCAGACGTTTTCTTTTTTTGAAAATTTATATTCACGGATCCAGGGAGTCAAGGGGCGAAGAATTACAAAAATATTTTAATTTTTGCTGATTGGCATTCTGAGAAAAGGTGTTTCATTTTGTATCTTTTAATTACTTTATTTTGTATAGAACACACGACGTTTATGAAGATGGCGCATGTCTCGCTGTCGTTCACCGCTCAGCAATTTGCAACAATTCCAAAGATTGAAAAATCTTCAGGCCTGTTCTTACAACTACAATACTCTTCCTAAAAAACTGATTTTTCAACGAGGAAAAACCGTTTTCGAAAATATGGGTCTTTTTCGCTTAATTTGCATCAAAGGTAATTTCAAAACTAATTTCCAAAATCCCTATATTTTTTTAGTAAAAGCTAGGTTAGCTGTTAAAAATGGTATCAGCAGGTCTTACATTGGGCACTTTGAAACTGCAAAAACGTAATATTGCTTCAGTACAATATTGGAAAAGAAGAATTTTTTATGAAAAACGTTAAAAAAATTGAACGTTAAAAAAGGTGATGTAGAATTTTTTGGAACGACAAGATGTTTCCACGTAAATTCTTCTTCAAATTACAACTTTTTTTACATCGCAAAAATTATTCCATATTTATCAGAATAGATCAAAATGAGCTTGTACAAATTGCAAACTTTTAGAACTCTGAATTGTTTAAAAGTGCAGAATTTACAAATAATCCGAGTTTGTACGTACTTTTCTATCACCACTACATTCTTATACTATTACCTAGGAATACGAGGCGTAGGCAGATGGTAGGCTTGGTAGACTGATGGTAGGCTTCAATGATGTTTCACGCAGGTACCGCTGTCTACCGACTCTTTAGGAAACTACTGCAGTATTAGTTTGATGTAGTAATCGTTTGCCAGTCGGTAAGGTTATTTTTTCAAGTCATACAATGATGGGAACCGTAAATCTAATATTGGATTTAAAATTGGCAAGCTCCCACATAAGCCAAATTCGAAACTTGAATCCATCAGTTCACTCATGTAGACCACGGGCATTAACATTGGCAATTTTAAAAAAACAACCAAAACAAGATTTTATCAAAATCAGCTTAAATTTTTTCTTTAAGTTTTCGTAGGGTTAGTGCTAATTGTACTCTATAAGGTGACTTAAACAACAGTTTGCTTTATTCATTTGTTTTTTTCAAAAATTGCAAAAAATTAATTTACTTGTCAGGTCTCACGTTAATATTTACATTAGCGGCGATCTATTCACACTACTTTATTTATTTATTTATGTATATTTACATGTGATTTAAGTATTATCGCATAAAGTTTCTCAAAACTTCAACCGTTTTCTGTGAAAACTAGCTAAAATGTCCGCATTTTCAGAAAGGCTCAAACGACATTTTCTCTTAAACGGCTGCAAATTTTTTCTTCACACTTCTTGAATGGATAGAGCTAATTGCACTCTTTAATATGACATAAAGTTAATTTTGTTTTATTTTTTTCAAAAATTACCCAAAAGGAATTTTTTTGAAAGATCCGTCACATAATTAGTACGCACTTTTCCAGCAATTTATGACATTGTTGTATTTGTGAGCTTACGTGCTTCAAATGACTCCAAATGAAGTTTTTCGAGAACTCAAAAATTGTCTGTAAAAAGGAGCTTCAGAAATCATATTTACAGTAGCGCTCCAAATGTTTCAAAGAAAATTTCCATTTAGAATGAAGTTTTACTTTCTCAAAGTAATATTTCCGCTCTACTATTAGGAAACCGAAAAACTAAGATGTCAAAAAATTTTCCTTGAGCGGCAATAGATAGCAGCTTGCAAGATTATGTGGCAAGTCTGAATAGCTAGCCGAGTCTAAAGGTAATAGAATACTAATACGGGAATCTTTGTGCCTTTTTGTAGCTTCATTAGTTTTATATACCTCTCATGCCAATTAGAGCATATATTCTAGATTTTTACGTAGAAGTGGGCTGAAGCGAGACATTCCCGATACTTAATAACTTTTTTGTTTGATATAATGTTGGAAAAATATTTTTATTGTCGCTGTTGCCACGTGAGACGAAATTTTCATCTATGAATACCGAATGCGAATAAGCATTTCGTTGTCAAAAATAACTTCTTTTCTCTTGAGAATTTTCTTATCCCATTTGTGACGACTACAAATACGGATCTCAATGCGCTGCCCCCTTTCGTGAAGTGAAATTGATTTGGTTTCTGATAGTGGCGAATTTTCGGCGCTAGCTAGATAATTTCACTCGATTTCAAATTGTCTGTCTCTGGTTACTTGCTCAAAGCGCTCGAGTCCAATTGAATTCTATTGAATCTCCGTACACCTCCTTACGAGTAGATGGAGAAAGGGCGAATATTGTTTGTGAGTCATTCTCGACTGGTGCGGGGGCGTCGAACACTTCAAAAAGCGGTTTGCCCGCTAATCTCCTCTTCCTTGCTTCACTCGGAAGGCTACAACCTATGCAGCGAATGAACTCACTTTCTTCTCCCAATCTGGTTCGAATTCCACAGGCTTGGCGTGTGATCATCTGGTCCCAGAGAAAGCTTGAGAATTGAGACATTGGGTGGTATGAATAATAGTAAGCAAGTACTTTTTGCTCCGAGTTTCCGAGATCTTACTCAGTTTCGTATGAATAAAGTGGGTAAGCAATTGCTCAGTCTCTGAGTACTTGATTCAACTCTGAGCGTACTCTCAACTGGCGAGCAAATGCTCAGAATTGGTATGAATAAAGTTAAGCGTTTACTCTCTAGAGTGAGCACTTGCTCCAAAATTTCGGAGGGATCTTAGTAGCAGACTCACGTTTGAAAAGTAAGGTTAAATTGGCCGATTTTTTACCGTGTGTTGTTATGCATATGCAGCGGACTAAAAAAATGCAAGATTAGGCGAAATTCTCGTGATGTAGACTATTAGAATCTTTGCCGAATCGAAAAGTACAATGCATGGTTGGTACGATTTTTATCGGCGTTTGCTTTCAGGCGCGTATTCAATTTTTCGGGGTACTGTTTTTTGAAACTTTGTAATGTTTCGTTTCGGCCACAGCGTACTTCCGAAAGCTGGCTCTTTTCAAAAATAATTTTATATTCACTTAGCGGTAAAAATTTTCTGTAAATTCTAATTTTCGGTAAAAATTAGCTGGGCTACTAGCGCCTGGTTTTCGTTACTGCTATTCATATTCGAATTTAAAGAATGAGACAACAAACTATTGCTCTTTATTCCGCACAAATGTGCGCGACGCGCGTAACGTATGTAACCTCTTTGTTGCTCAAGAACCCAATTTTTTAAACTCTTAGCCTGCACTATCACATGTTCACAACGAGCAAATGCTCGCGAGACATGAGTAAGTTCTTCGGAGACACACGAAGTTTCTATTCATACGAAATGGAGCTTTTGCTCAGTGCCGCGGAGTAGACTCACTTTGTTCCGGAGCAAGTACTCATGAGCAAGTGCTCATTTTTATTCATATGACCCATTGTCAGGGCCATTTTCTCTCATCTCTCCCTTTTCCCTCTTTCATTATGCAGCCCTCACCATCGTCACCATCGTCGTTTTTCTCGTCTCCCCACGCTTCTCCCTCTTCGCATTCCCTGCCCTCTCCCCCCCACGTACCCTCTTTCTCGCAACCCTCTTTCTCGCAACCCTCTTCTCGGCTCTTCTGCACTTCCCTCCTCTCTTCCGCTTTCCTCCGCACTTTTCCTGAATTGATTCGAACTTCACACCACTAATTTTATCAGCCGTCATCTCGTACGAGCGATGGAGTTTTAGGCCCACAATTGAATATTATAAATAAACGCTGAGACTCGATAAGAATACAGCTAGAACGGGTTAAACAGCATTATTACTTAGGAATAGAAATAAACTCTTAGCTAGCCAATATGAATTTGAAATAAATATAAAAGATAAAGATAAAATTGCGTGAAAGTTAAATAAACGGTAATTAAAGAGGTATTTCAATATGCTCTTTCTCTACTCCACGGAAGTCGTGATTTGCCAAAGACTTGACATAAAGGTTTCTTAAAACTTCTTAACATATCTTCGAATGAGTCTTCATAAAAATCCAAAATAGCATGAAAAATACTTTTTGAGGGAGAAATATTGAATTGCTGCCGGGAAGAATTTTCTATTTCCTTTATTTAAAGCATTAGTAACGACGCAAAAGGGAACTTCATTCTTTAAATCTTCTTGTACAAATTCTGTTGACTATGGAAAGAATACTTGGTATTTCAAAGTTTTATTGCGTCACTTGGTTTCTATTATTTTAATTACATGTATTAATACTTTTAAGGAGCAAATTTAAGCAGCATACGAAATTTGATGATAGATGCTGTGGTAAATCTCAGTTAATACGGAAATTGTAACTTTTCACTTTTCGCACTGCATTTTGGTGTAAAGAAAGATTCAATTCGCTGAGACATGGCAACAGCGCTTTCAGACTCTGTGTTTCCTAGATGCAGCGTAGTGGATTAATGTTTTTAAATGTTCATAAGCTACATGAACGTATTTTTACCCAAAATGTAATAATCTCTTGTTCTGTTTTCGTCACGTCATATTTATTTAACAATGAAAAACGCGATTCGTAGTCAGCATTATAGTATCAAGCTGTTATCTCCTTAGGTAGAGTTGCTTTTCTGGTAGTTATAGGTGCTTCATCGTCTTCCACTTGACAAACACAAACAATGAAACATAGCACGAGACAACCACGAGTATATTGTCTTGTCACACTACACAAACACAAGACCAAGTATAACTAGATTGCTACACGAAGGAACAAGCTAGTATGTTCAGTTCCCAAAGTGACACTGTATACCCTATATTTTATCTATAAATAAATTATTTTAAAATTCAGACACGAACAAACACAACATTGAGACAGTAACTACTTAGCAGAACTGGAAATCTGATCACATGCCATCTATATATTGGTGCATTGTAGACGTAGCTAACTTTAAAATGAATGCTTATCATGATATATACGTGATATAAAAGGAATAGTTGTTAGAATACTTTTTATCATTTTTGCCATTTTTTTATTTTGAGTATTTTCGGGTGATTTTCCTCATTTTTGTCTTCTTTAAGCATTTTGTTTCCTTTCCATGTTTCTTGTTAGTAAATGTTTCATTTTTTACTACGAATCACTAAAAAGTTATTAAAACACTTTTAACACACGATGACAACTTAAAAAATATATATTTTATCATTAGTTCACGACAAAATTCCCTTTATTTTATTTGTTTCGTCTTCGTAATGACGCAATGCGTCTCATAATCCTCATTGAGAGTTGTGCGAGTAATTATTATTATTATTATTATTATTATTATTATTATTATTATTATTATTATTATTATTATTATTATTATTATTATTATTATTATTATTATTATTATTATTATTATTATTATTAATTTTATTATTATTATTATTATTATTATTAATTTTATCATTATTATCATTTTTATTATCTTTATTATTAGCGATTGTGATTAGCGTAGTGCCTGAGCGTATTGCCGTTGCCGGAAGGAGTAGAGTCAAAATTTGGCAAAAAAAGTAGTTTTTTGGATTTATAGTGCAGTGAAAGTGTTGTGAGCTGTTAGGACTACAGTTAGTGAATATCGATTGTTGTTAGGAAAAGAAGAAATCAAGTGAAACTCTCAAAAAGAAGAAAAATCAAGTGCCAGTGACACCTCGCAGGAACCTCCACCGCGTGCGGCGTCGCTGGCCTTTCGATCGGCTCTTATTAGGCGGTACCCTGATATTGCTACTAGCGCGGAATTGAGAGAATGCTTCAACCAGGTTTCGCTTATGAGAAGTGCATGAAAACGGTGTTTAGATATAATTTCCGTTACTTCGTCGAAATGGCAGGGCAGAGACTGGGCATTTAAGTGTGCAACGTGCAGAGAGAGGGAGCGAGGATTAGGCTCATTTATAGTGCCAGACGCTTGGACTGTCGGGGAAAGGGTCCGGCCACCCACAGGTAACAGGTTTACGGGATGTGCAGGGAAGGAAGTAGGTAGCATTTACAGAGGATTTGCAGAGGCAATGTTCGGAGAAGAAGAAGGGAAAGAGAGTTCTCGGAAAAAATCCGAACGTTGTTGTGTCGGGGAGGTGTAGAGTGGGGGTGGAAGGGTGGGGGCGCTCCTACGCTAAGGATTAAGTGCCTCTAGCTGGGCCCTGGTTTGCACCCGGGCACGACCGTTACCGTGTTTAATAATGATGTTGCCATCTTCTGTCCACACGTTCCTGAGGCCAAACTTCTCGATGGCAGCTTGTAGCAAAACCAGGCGCGATTTCGTGAGGTCCTCGCGAATCGTTATCCCAGTATGCTTGAGCAGCCGTTTCGAGCGGAACATTTCGTTCCGTTTCCTGTAACTGACAAATTTAACAATGATAGGTCTGTTTTTGCCAGTTATTTGACGACCTACCCGATGACTTCTATCAATATCTTGTAGGTTTAGATTAACATTTATCTTTTTTGCAACATTTTCGATGACCAGCTTGTCGGTGTCTTCAGATTCAGTTTCTTCAACGACGAATATCCGCAAGCAGTTTCGACGTAAGTCTCGAGCTGATCTGTCCTTTCTTCTAACTGAGATTTTAGAAACGAAATCTCGCAATCCCGTTCAGCCAGTTTCTTTTCTAAAGATGTCACAAGATTATTATTAAAATTCATCGAATCTTCTAGTTGCTTTGCTACTAATGTAGTGAGCACAGATGCCAAAGAGCTTAAGAATGTAGGCGATGTTACTGCCCTATCCAGTGCCTCAGTCACTTGCGCCGCAATTTTACTTTCAAGATCAATATTGGCACTAGATGAGTTCTTGTTGCTCTTCGTCATCTTAAGAGAAAAAATTATACAGAGAAAATCAGATGAACAGGAAAACGAACTAGGAGAGTTGCTTTGTGGAGAAATGGGACAAGGAGTGGAATAGAGCAATAGAGCAGATCTTAAAATTTAAGAATACGAATTAATTCTAAAAGATAGAGATTAATACAGTTACACTGAGCGGCAGAGTAAGGCAAAATATACTTATCTTTGTAGGCTTCTACAGCGTCAAGCAGTCGTTGAGTGTGAAAGCTGTAACGGTGACTACCTGCGAATAAAACTACCTGCTACTTAGCTAGGAGCGCCAAGGCACGATGCTTACACCGCGACGGTCATGGACAGACTGACCTGTTACTCTCATTCAGTTTCGTTAATGGTTCACGGTATGGACCAATTATTTAATTTCCAATGATTTATAATTGGACAATTTAACTCAAGTTAATGTCAGCTGCCATTTGTTAATTTCGATATGCCTGATTTTTTAATTTAGATAATAATTTTATTTCGTTTTGCTTGTTGATTTGTCACTACAAATTTTCAAAATGGTAATTAAGTATAACTTAGTTTTCATATTAACCAGTTGCCAACTAACATACATTTTTATTTATTTACAATTTATTTGTTATTCTAGATAATTGGATGATTTTGATTTCTTTCTGCCTGTTCAGTTTTCTTGGAAAAAACCTAAATTCCAATAAAAACAATTCATGTCAAACAGTACTGATAATGTGTGAACTATAATCAACCACGGTAATACAAAAAAGATAAAAAGAAAAAAACAGAACAAAACAAGCGTACAATGTAACACACCCCTCTCTGAGAAGTACATAAAGTACTTAGAGAGGGTTTGAAGTGTACTGAATAAGATAAAATAAATGTAATAAATAAATTTAAATTTAAACCTGATAAGACCAGAATTTATAATGAAAGGTTAAACAGGATGTATAATGTATGTAAAGTAGTCAAACAAAATTGGTATTCTTTCTTATTGTTTTTTTATGGTGATGGTTTTTGTACACTGTCAATGTAATTCTTTTGGAAATTTATTATTATTATTATTTATATTATTATTATTATTATTTATATTATTATTATTTATATTATTATTATTTATATTATTATTATTTATATTATTATTATTTATATTATTATTATTATTATTATTTATATTATTATTATTTATATTATTATTATTAACATTATTATCATTATTATTGTTATTATTCCGTTACGTTTACGTGTTTATAAGTCGTAGTCCTTAAGCCATCAAGAGAACCGCCAGGTAGCGTGTCCGCACTTCTCTCCAAGCGCTCCATTGTCACTGCCCAGCGTCCAGAATTGGGAAGGAATTAGGATTCGGGTAGGCTTTTGGACACTTCACCGGACTAGCCGTAGTAAAGCAGCTGAACTTGTTTGTTGCTACAAATTTCTCACGAGATTGTCCGGGAATCGAACCCAGATTTCCTTGGAGAAGGCGAGCGACTTCACTCTGAATAACGAGCGAGCCACATCTGCAGTGGACTCTGTTTTCCAAACTCTCGAAATCTTCGGTAACTTCCTCGACTTTTCAAAACCGACGGTTGGTAGAACGAAGCTAACGGTTACATTTCTCCCTTAAAATATAATTTATATTAAATATAATTTTATATAAATAATTTTTACTTAACTTTTAAAATTCTGGTGGTACAATAAATGCACGATATGTGCACAAGAACGAGGATAGAGGAGGTCAAAGCCACGTTTATTGCAAGGCAACGCACATCTACCTAAGACCTTGAACATGTGTTTTCGAGATGCCTGGGTTTACTGGTTTAATCCCCACAGTAAACTCGTGGGCAAAGAGAAACACTGCACTACCAATTGTGCTGAATTTATTCCAAGGATTTCAGCTTTAGTATTCATGCAGAACACAACTAGAGTTTCTACAACAAAATGTGCATTTTTTCATCACAAGTGATTACGTAGAATTATAACACCACAATTTTTGTTTAAATTAAAAAATCTCATCATCACTTATTACTAGGGACGGATTGTAATGAAATGTCATCTTTTTTCTTTTCTCTTAAGCCGTTTAGCACAGAAAGAGATTTCAATATGACAATATGAAATGACCCATATAATAATCTTTTTCCGTCAATTTTGAATAATAAGACGCCTTTTTACGTCAATTTTAATGAATTTTCGGGCGATTTTATAGATTATAATATCTTTTTAATGGTACTTGCTTCAAATAATATTTACGGGGTGCAATAAATGTTCACCACAGAATTCTTGAGTAGTCTGTTCGATTTCTTCGCTCATATATTGTGGCGAAACCGATTTCATCATAATTTTCAAAGAAAATCAAAATTTAAACAAACAAGATTCGGCCACCCAGGATTTCTGCCGAGAGATTACGCAGACGGGCACACGTGCGCGACTCTGTTATCGCGAGAGTCCCTTACGCCCCCGGCGCATTAACGAAGCCGTTTAGAAGGCTGGCATTGACAGATTCAATGGACACACGTGTTCACTGCGCCGGCTACGCAATTTCGACATCGCCCGCTCGTTTCGGGGAATCCCAAACTCATAAATTTCTTTCACGCAAACGCGCCCCCCCTTTACGCAAACATGGGGCGATGTTCTAGAAGGAATTGGAAAATTCTGGACGCTTGCAGCTGACGCGGGGAGCGGAAAGTTCTGTGGCTTCATGCGTGGCGATTGGCTGGAAATAGTTCACTGCGCCACAAATTTTGGCCAATAGCTACACGTCTATTACAAGGATCTGGGGCACATACGAGAATATTGGGTGGGGGGAAAAGTTTACCTTATAAGATTTCGACGGAGAGAAAATCAGAAGAGCTTGGGCATCAGACGGGGCCAGATCATTAGACGGGGGGGGCAGTCGTCGGTCAGAGGCAAAGTTCGCCTCTGCCGGACTTAGAAATTTTTCATCAATCTGACGGGGCCAGAGTATTAGGCATCGGGGAAAAGACTATTGTGTCTCTGGGAAACTTCTTATTGTTTGAGCTTGAATATTGGACTGAGGGCAGTTGAGAGAAGAATTTATGTGGGGGTGGGAATTATTCGGGCGATAATGCCTATGTGGGGACTTATATTATTTTACTGCGAGTTTTGAGCTGTGAGCCGACTGCAGTGGAGAGAGAATTTTCTCTGGGGTGGGTTTTCCGTCGTGAAGAGAGGCGAATGTTTCTCCAATCGAATTTTAAACTGTCCGAAGTTGTGTTCGACTTCTTATCATAAAAGTCAGAGAGAGACGCATAGTTGACCACTCCGTTTCTGAGACCGTCCGGCCAGATCAGCTAGTACTGCCAGTCACTTCCAGAACTTCTAGAATCCGCCAGATCAACCAGAACTTCTAGACACCGCCTACGCGGCAACGCATCGCAGCCTTTTGGTGACGTCACAGCCGACCGTCAGCTGTAGCCCGGAGGGTTACTGACCTCTGCTGCATTTTTTCTGGAGGACGCCCAGCCGCCGCCCTCGACCGAGCCACGGCCGACCCCGGCCGCACAAAGACCCTCTCCAGGCAATACCGTTTAGGGCTACCGCCTATTGTATAAATTTTCGTAATGCGGTGTCACGCTCTGACACACTGACCAGTAGCAATTTCACCCATTGTAATTGTTAGTTATAATCCTTCTTAGTTTTTTAAGCTTAACTCCTAAAACTAACTTTTCAATTTTTTTTTCTTTTTCTCTTCATCTAATTTTCCCACTATTCTTTTTATTCAATTTAAGAGTGTAACTTCCCTGGGGCATGTTAATCATATTGCCCAGGAATAAATGTGAATTTTTACCAGTGAACAAGTGTTTATTTTGTGTTTCCACCGTACTGTGTAACAATTCCTTCCATCACCGACTTGAGCTAGCATCAGGGCCGCTATCCGGTTCCCCAGGTAACCGGGAGTGTTACAATTGGCGCCCAACGTGGGGCTCGATGAACTAATTACCGCGGTGAGTGTTACAATTGGCGTTTCCCACCGTGAGGCCCGACGGCCGAATAATTGAGTTTTTTCACGCCCAAATTTTAAATTTGACTAAATTCTTGTTGTAAATGGATGGAAGGACATTGTTACGAGAGAAACAATTTGTGGACTGGTAAAGATTTGCTTTATTGTTGTATTTTGTTTGTGAGTGCTATTGTTGTGGTGTTCCTTGTGTGTTGTAATCGTGTGCGTGATTCATTCAAAACTTCCAAAATGCTGGACAAATCAAGTGTTAACGTGGCTGGAAATAGTAGTCCAAGGAAACAATCACCGCCCGAGATCACCCTCAGAGACCTCATGCGAATCATTATGAAAAATTCTGAAAGCATGGAAAAACAGATTGCAGAGCTCAAGGAATCACTCTTGGAACAAATTTCAGAAAGTTACAAACAACGATTAGAAAAAATGTCAGAATTTGACAAAAAACGTTCTGAAAGCATGGAAAAACTCATGAAAGAAACGTCAGAATACACAAAACAGACTTCAGAATTTAAGGAATCCTTCACGACTCAAATGTTAGAAAATAGTGATAAACTTATGAAAATGTCAGAAAATCAGAAAACCCTCTCAGAACAAATTTCGGAGATTAATGAGAAACATTCGCAGAGATTTGACCGGCTGGACAGCAGCTTAGCCGACAACGGCGTAAAATTAGAAAAATTAGAAGCAGTAATTGATCGTGGGATTGGAACAGTGCGGAACAGTCTCGATGATAGATTCGTGAAAATTCAGAATAGTGTAGAAAATTTGAGCAAAGAATTAGAGAATTCGAGAACTGATGTAAATTCGTATTCTGGGAATATTCAGGTAGAAAGTAGTCAAAAGCTCCAGGCAGGTGACAGCGAAATTGAAGCGTACTGCGAGTCAGTTATCGGAAATACTACCGAGATTAGGTCGGAAATGAGCGACGAACTGACTAGGATCGAACCTAAACTTGACAAAGAAGTCAGCCAAATCTGCGACAAATTCGAGAAATCAGGCATTATTAATGGGGGAAATGTTAGGAAAAAGGAAGAAAATTTAAAGATGGAAGTTGTGCAAAATTTAAATCGATTAGTGAAAGTGGAGGTAAAGAAGGAAACTGAAAATAAACCGACAGTACATTTGCTAGGCGCATTAGATTTGAGATTATCGTGGATTCCTCCGCAATTTAAGAAATCAGGTATTACCGACGGGGGAAATATCAGAAAAAAGGAAGGAAATCTAAAGATGGAAATTGGACAAAATTTAAACCGGATAGTGACAGAGGGACTAAAGAAGGGAACGGAAATTAACTCGACGGTGCATTTACTTGGCGTATTAGATGTGAGATTCTCGTGGATTCCTCCGCAGAACTTGTGTTTCTGGGGCAAGCAGAAGGAAAATCCAAAACCACCCTGGCGTTACCAAACGTTTCTCTCTTTTCCTAAATTTTTTAATTTTACTGAGTTTTTCAATTTTTTTCTACTTTATTAGATTTAATTAGAAATCACATTTTTATTTTTAACTTACAATGGTGAATTAGATTTTATTAGAACTACGGGTAAAGCATTCATTTCTGGTATCGCTATTTTTTTGAATTTTGACTTAAACAAAAAAAATTCTCGCTTTTCAAAATTTAATTTTTCGAACTCCAATTTTTTTTTATTCGGAGGGGAAGGCCAATGTGGCGAAACCGATTTCATCATAATTTTCAAAGAAAATCAAAATTTAAACAAACAAGATTCGGCCACCCAGGATTTCTGCCGAGAGATTACGCAGACGGGCACACGTGCGCGACTCTGTTATCGCGAGAGTCCCTTACGCCCCCGGCGCATTAACGAAGCCGTTTAGAAGGCTGGCATTGACAGATTCAATGGACACACGTGTTCACTGCGCCGGCTACGCAATTTCGACATCGCCCGCTCGTTTCGGGGAATCCCAAACTCATAAATTTCTTTCACGCAAACGCGCCCCCCCTTTACGCAAACATGGGGCGATGTTCTAGAAGGAATTGGAAAATTCTGGACGCTTGCAGCTGACGCGGGGAGCGGAAAGTTCTGTGGCTTCATGCGTGGCGATTGGCTGGAAATAGTTCACTGCGCCACAAATTTTGGCCAATAGCTACACGTCTATTACAAGGATCTGGGGCACATACGAGAATATTGGGTGGGGGGAAAAGTTTACCTTATAAGATTTCGACGGAGAGAAAATCAGAAGAGCTTGGGCATCAGACGGGGCCAGATCATTAGACGGGGGGGGGGGGACAGTCGTCGGTCAGAGGCAAAGTTCGCCTCTGCCGGACTTAGAAATTTTTCATCAATCTGACGGGGCCAGAGTATTAGGCATCGGGGAAAAGACTATTGTGTCTCTGGGAAACTTCTTATTGTTTGAGCTTGAATATTGGACTGAGGGCAGTTGAGAGAAGAATTTATGTGGGGGTGGGAATTATTCGGGCGATAATGCCTATGTGGGGACTTATATTATTTTACTGCGAGTTTTGAGCTGTGAGCCGACTGCAGTGGAGAGAGAATTTTCTCTGGGGTGGGTTTTCCGTCGTGAAGAGAGGCGAATGTTTCTCCAATCGAATTTTAAACTGTCCGAAGTTGTGTTCGACTTCTTATCATAAAAGTCAGAGAGAGACGCATAGTTGACCACTCCGTTTCTGAGACCGTCCGGCCAGATCAGCTAGTACTGCCAGTCACTTCCAGAACTTCTAGAATCCGCCAGATCAACCAGAACTTCTAGACACCGCCTACGCGGCAACGCATCGCAGCCTTTTGGTGACGTCACAGCCGACCGTCAGCTGTAGCCCGGAGGGTTACTGACCTCTGCTGCATTTTTTCTGGAGGACGCCCAGCCGCCGCCCTCGACCGAGCCACGGCCGACCCCGGCCGCACAAAGACCCTCTCCAGGCAATACCGTTTAGGGCTACCGCCTATTGTATAAATTTTCGTAATGCGGTGTCACGCTCTGACACACTGACCAGTAGCAATTTCACCCATTGTAATTGTTAGTTATAATCCTTCTTAGTTTTTTAAGCTTAACTCCTAAAACTAACTTTTCAATTTTTTTTCTTTTTCTCTTCATCTAATTTTCCCACTATTCTTTTTATTCAATTTAAGAGTGTAACTTCCCTGGGGCATGTTAATCATATTGCCCAGGAATAAATGTGAATTTTTACCAGTGAACAAGTGTTTATTTTGTGTTTCCACCGTACTGTGTAACAATTCCTTCCATCACCGACTTGAGCTAGCATCAGGGCCGCTATCCGGTTCCCCAGGTAACCGGGAGTGTACAATATTGTAATGTCAACCGTTGTCAGTACTATATATTCTAAGGTACCTGTGGCCATTGGCAGTTCGGCCGATTTCGCGATACATAAAGGCGGGGGGTTCCTTTTAACTAACAGTCCAAACCAACGTTTGCACGCTGAGTTCACTTGAACAATAGAACGAAGCCTTGATTACATCAGTAACATACGCAACAGCTTGATTTCTTCATCTGAAGTGGTTTTGATCAAATTTGTTCGTTAGATGGCAAGCACTAGTTTAGGTTTGATAGGAAATACAAGGACAAACGGACTTGTCGAACAACCAGCGAAAGATGAGGGTAAAGGACACTTGATTAAAAAATCAAAATGGTCTTTTTTAAAAATTTGTTGCGTCTACGCTTGACACAACGTGTCTCTTGACTTCATAAGGAGCGTTGAGCGCACTGGAGTAATCCTCCGTTAATAAGCGCTCATTAGGGGCCGCTGTGTTGTCAAGTGACGCCAGTCATAGTGAAGTCAGGGAATCGCTGACAGATAGCGTCTTCGGGATCGCGTCTCTTGCCCATCGGACAGTATTGAGAAGGAATATGGATGGGGAGAAGAATGTTCTGAGAAGCAGACAAACTCTTATTGTCGTTACAAATTTCACATCGGGGGACACAACGGGAATCGAACCTGAAACCTCAGTGGTGAAAAGCAAGCGTCACTGAGCCACGATGGAATTTTTTCGCCCACCCGAAAAAAACAAGTTATACTCTAACTAACTAGAGAGAGAGAAAGAAACTGCGAATGCGAGGAAAATAAAACTATTGATTAATCTGACTATGAATATCTACAAATTTGAAACAACAACGTACGAAGAGGTAACGAGGAGTAAAGAAAGTTAAAAAAGCTTTCGCAGGGAAACTGGTGGCAAGGAAAAAACACATTTTGGTATAACGGACTCATAAAGACTTTCAGTTAAAACAATCGCCATTTATTCTTGCAGAATTGTACAACTTTCTCTTCAGCACGTGATAGTAAACGGATCTAGTGGTGCTATATGACTACTTATAATTTTTTCGAAAAGGTGTGATGTAAAGTGTAACTTTTTTGAAGATGTATTTTTTATAATGTTAAGAAAGTAAGAGATGTATAAGAAAATAATTGTTTTGTATATTATACTTTCAGAGTTATGTTAATTCTTTGCAGTTCTCACAAATATAGTGTTCATTCAAAATGGGACCTGCACCATTTTTGTAAGTGAACTTTGCTCTGATCGAGATAAAAGCTAGTGGTGTTAAACAGCATATACTTTCTCGCTCTTGGGAAAGGATACGAAATATTTTACCGAAATTTCTGTCCATATGAACACACATCTCAGTCTCAATGCGATGAGAACAATGCGTGCATTCAACAATAAGCAATGGCATCAACGGACACATGCAACAATGGACGATGGCAAGGATTGATACATATTTTTTTTCAATTATTGCCAACAAATGCATTCTTGCGATAAATGGAACATTTTCAGTTTTCGTTGTTGGGACTTTTATGAAGGTTCTTATAAGGCGTTCTTTCTAGGACAGTATTGCCAGTCTTTCGAATACATAAGTTATTTTTCGCAGTGCCTGCAAGAATATTCTAATTTAATGCTTAAATTTTTCATTTTAAATGGAAACTTACAAACAAACAAATCCATTATTACTCTTTTCACAATTGATGTCTTGCAACACAAACTATGTAAATAGACATAGGTGCCTCCAAAACTATTAGAGTAAAAAATCTGTCCAGAATGTCTCGTTTTTGCTGAGAACTCGCCTAAAAAAACTGTTCCAAATTCGCACGTTTACTTTTGAAAAAGTTAAAAAATAGGAAATAATAAATAAACGTTTTAATTTGTCAGGATCCCGGGCACGAGTTTTTCTGTCGAAAATCCGTCGTTCTTGTTGCCATAACATTAGAATACTTTCTCTATAACTTACAAGAATTTGTAAGTAAAAAGGTATGCGAAAAAGTAAAAAGAATTATCAGTAGGTGATGAAACCTTTTTAGGACGACACAGACAAAAAATCCAGCAAATACAAATTCACGTTCTATTTTTTTTAATATCTTCTTAAGCCATTTGGAACATTGCCGTGACACCGCTTTATCAAAATGATTGTCCAACTAGAGCAGCGAACCCACCAACGTCCTCGAATCTGTTCCACTATAAACGTTATTCCCGCAAGCGACAGCCCAATGCAATACAGGACAAAATGGCCTGTGAATTGAGCGACTTTTAGCTTTTTAGGTTTTGAATCCCCTTGAAAAGCGAGCATTCGGTCCCAGTGGTCACTCAAGCCGGATTCCAAAAACGGAGAATAAGAGTGTTCAAGACGTAAAGGATCCTGTGATTCCGACGCACAGGGTATGTATACAAACCGGCGAACTCTACTGGCTCTTTGACATTGTGAAGCAACTTCTCACCTTCCTTCGTGTACTTTCTGTAGCGAGATAAGATGGAATACATATTTGAGTCCATCCAAGTTGCAGCTTTTCCAGTTTCAACTATATCTCTAACACATGAATCTCTATCATATGAATAATGAATTCGGGTTATATTTTCTGCAAGGTGTCCTGAATTATTAGTCATTTTAGACTCTGCGACGTGCCTTTATCTGTATAAGAATTCTTTCCTTACATCTATTAAGTATTTACCTCAGACCCGAATTCTGTTTAACGAATTTTAAAATAATAATCTTTTGGGCATGTGCAGCGTCGCCACTGGACAATTTATATTTGTTCGTGGGACTGAAGTTCCCTCTGGAACAGGATGGGGGGAAATGATATTTCTCGTTATCTTATTGGTAATCGGAATTATCTTTCTTAATCTATACACCAAATGGTGATTTGGAATTTTTTGAACTGCATATTCAGTACCGTGTTAGTTTGTACTGTAGTTTATTCGGCGAAGTTAATCTTCTCTGTCGCTACTTTCATGTGTAACGGTACCGATAAAATCATTACGCAAAACAAAAAACCTTCAATACAATAACAAAAGGATTTAAATTAAATATTCACACCTTATAACAAACTATTTTCACTATTCTCATTCATACCGTGCACATTCTAATTTTGATGGCCATGTGCATTGTTTAAACTTCACTACTAAAGCTACTTCAATACTTAGCCTTCTTTAAAATTTATCCCGTACGCAATTACCCATAATTTTGCAGAATGTCCACTTCCCTGACTGTGATAGTTTTGCCGTTGGCTTGCAAATGCGTTCTATTTACCATTTCACCATGAAGATCCATCAGCTGGGCCCAACGTTCCATATTTCCACACATCCTATGCGTTTCTACGCAACCTACTAAATGAAGAATATCTGGCTTCCAATACACCTTCTCTCTAAAAAACTGTCCCCAAAACACAATTACTTGCTAGCGCATGTCGTCGGCTCAGAATCTATCGTCCCTCTGTCTCTTAGCAACCAGTTGAGTCTTCCGATCGTTTTTCAACAATAATAAACTTTCGCTTTCCTCTGTCACCGAGATCTTTTTTAACATTTTACATTTTCTTTACTCCTATTCTGATTTGGAACTTTTCAGAACTTCTTAAAATTTTACCTTTTAATTCCCCAAAGTTCATTGCCTTCTGGTTCACCTGTTTTGCCGAATATACAACCTCTTTCGAAAACTACTTTCATCAGTGGCCTATATTCAATTGTGTTTACGTGTAAGTATCTTTTTGCCTCTAAGTTCTTCTTCTAAATTTTTGTCGCCCTTTTCGTATTGCTTCAGGTTGATTCCTAAAATGGTTCATTTTTCTAAATCTCGTTTCCTAGCTCGAAAGTTTAGTTCGAGAATCGGACTGAAAAAAATTTGCTGCTTGAAAACACTTTTCCTCGTTTATGTTGTAATATAATGTTGCGCGAGATTTAAAAACAATGCAGAAAATTATGTATCTGTAACAATGTTCCTGATTGTGGTTTTTTAAGGAAAAAATTACTACTTGGGCTCGCCACCTTTCAAATGCATTCTTAGTTCTTAATTTATTCCAATGAGGACTTACAGTTGTATTATTTAAGGTTATGCACCAAATTTGACCCACTTTTTGCGCTTATGTGTTAACACCTTTTTGTCTGCAGTTACAAATGGTGAGGGTAAAAGTGGTCTCCAAAATAATTGCTGTTCATTATTTAATACAACAAAATTACAAGGGATGTGTAGAATTTAAATCATGTTAAGTCTCCATATGGGTGCCTACTATTTTTTTATAAATTATGGGCTTATGCAAAAAGAAAAAGTAATATAATGCCAGTTTAAACATGAATTTTGCTTTCCTGTGTACATACGTATATATGGAGTAATGCTCTTTCTCCATTCACCAATTCTGCGGAAAATTGATTTTAAAGCTTGAACGGAAATTCGTATTTTGGAGTCTCCTGATAACGAAAAGATGTTTTTTCAAAATGACTGTCTGGCCGCTTGGCTGTGCGTGTCTGTTCATCCATCTGTGAACACTACCGCACCTACATCATTCGTGCGGTTGTTTTCCAAAATGGATATCCCCCGGTCGATCTGGCTCCACTCGACGCGCCACGATTTTGAACAATTTTCTCTAAAATTTCAGTGTACTTTGTTTCATAATTCCAGGGAATTTTCAAAATTTTCTCAAAAACGGTTACAAATTTTTCTTTAATTTTCTTGTAAAAATAGAGAAAAATATGATTTCAATTGAAGTTTGTTAACAATAATCAGCTCTTTCATTCAAGTTATGTTAAATTTTTTGAGAAATTTTAGTGATTATCGCGCAATATTGCATGAAATATGTCCAATTTCAAAAAAGTATATTAAATATTTTTCTCAAAGATGGTTTTAAATGTTTTCTGGAAATTTTAATATGGATAGTGCAAAATGTGCTCTATGAGATGAGGTAAATATCATATTGCTCTATTATTGTTTTTTAAAAATTACGAACTATTATTTTTTACCTGTCTCTCATGTTGCTAATATTCATATTAGCGGCGATTTGTTCACATTGTTATAATTTTGAAAACATGTGGTTTATATAATGCCTTTTCTCGAAAACTGTTACTGTGAAAACTAACTCAAAATTTTGCATTTAAAAACACACACAAACACCTTTTTTCTCAAAAACGGCTCTAAATTTTGTCTTCAAACTTTTCGATAGTGCGAATTGCACATTTTAATATGACGTAAAGTTAATCTCGGGTCGTAAGAACGTGGAAGACCTCACGCCCTTAATATGCCATCTAAAAAGACATAATATATTTTTATATAACTTACATATTATTTACATTGTCTTCAGAAAATTCATTTTGAACCATTGCTCCCGGATAATTTTATCTGTGTGTAACATATAACTACGAATTTCTACATTAGAATTTGGAACTTGGATATACATTACAAAGCGAGTAAACTTATCTGAAGCGTTTCTTGAAATGCGCAGGTGACTTTTCCATTACCCGAGTAACCATCGCCCTGGAGCATCGCCGCCGCAGCTCATGCTGCCAACCTTCCGGTGATGATGGATCCATACCCTTGTAACCCTTCACGAGGATTTGTAAACGTACTGACAGTACGTGGAGAAAGAATCTCTCCTGACCGTCTGGCCAAATTTTTATCTAGTGTGCTCTTTACAGACGTTCAGGGTTATTTCTTAATAGTGCATTTCGAGAACGCTTCTACCAGGGATTTTTTCTAGGTATATACTCAAGAGTTTTATCGCCAACTGGTCACTATTCGGGTGTTGCACCTGAGCCACGACATCGAGCCGTATGTGAATTTCGCAAAGCCTTATGATCCTGCGCGGAGACTGTAGCCCAACGTGGAAAAGAGCGTGATAGATTTCTGCAGAGACCAACGCCATGAGCGCACCAGGCACCTGCGTCTGTCAAAGGGAGTTGGAAACCTCAAAGGATTCAGGTTAACTTTCATAATTCGAGAACAACACATGTGGTTGGACAGAAGAGGAGAAACGCAGTTTGGAGGACGTGACTACGAGTTTGCCAAAATGCTCCTACAGCTGGGGATGAGCCAGGAAGTGTTTCCAGAGGAATCTCTCGGTCATTCATTAAAGGAGAGACGCGTGGAAGTTATTTTGCCTGTCACAAAAATTACGATTTTCAACTTGGAATTAATGGAACGGTATGCGGAATTAACGGTAGCTGCATTGCAGGTAATAATTTTATTGTCTTTAGTCCCGTAAGGGTGGGTTATGATTTGTCACAGGAGAGATAGTGGTATTCCTCCTCCCCATTGACTTAGAGCTTGACCCTTCACCGACTTGCTCGTCGGCAATGCGGATGTTCTCCAACCAGGTATTTTCCAGCAGCCGATAACTGCTCCAGAGGAGACAAGCTGAAAGCTCCCGGGGTTGTCGGTGTAGTCCATGTCAGTGTCTGAGAGTAAGGGAGTGGGACAGAACAAGAGAAAGGAAAGATCGCAAACAGTTTGCGACCAGAATCTATCGATCAGAGCAGTCGACCGCTGGAATTTTCCACCAGAGAGCAGCTGAATTCGACCTAGTGATCTAGCGAGTGTCAATTGTCTTGTGAATCTCGTAAAAGCCGCGAGACTACTTCGTATTTGTAACTTAATTGTTTTAGAACTGAAAAAAAGCCAATTGAAAGAAAAATTAAAAAGTTTGCCACGGAGAGGTAAGACTCATAAATTAAGAAATGAATTCTCCATTTCGCGGAGTAGACAGAATCCCTGAATTGTGGTTCTTTGATACCGAAAAATCAAATTACATTACAATCAACGTCCGTCCGTCTGTCAGTCTGTAAACAACACTAGCGCTTCAACCATACGTAGAAATTTGCTCTCAAAATGAATATTTCCTAATTGATCTGGGACTATTCGAAGCTTTGAGACTTTGAAAAACAATCTCTAAAATTTGGGGGAACCTTGTATGAAAATTCACATTTTCATTTTTTTTCAAAAGTGGTTACAAATGTTTTCATTCAATTTCTTGTAGGAATAGAGTAAAATACAGTTTTAAAACTGGCATAGGTTTCATTTTCACTGTTTACTCTCAATTTACGAAAATTGTAACTGTACTTTCTTGAAAGATTGAGGAAATTTAGCAAAATATTACGTACAATTTGTGCAATTTAAAAAATAACAAATACCTGATTTTCTCGAATATACAACCATTTTTTCTTTAAACTGTTGCTAGTTGTGGATAGTAATAAATGTACTCTATTAGATAACGTAAACGTAATATTGCTCTATTCTTTTTTTATAATTACGAAAGTGTAATTTTTTTGACTAAGCTCTCACGTCGTTAATATGCACTTTAGTCATTTGTTCACATTATTTCTTATGAGTACTTTTTCTTTAAATAATATAATGTTTGCCGAAACCTCAAAAGTTTTCTGTGAAAATTACCTCATAATTCTGCATTTTCAGAACACTTGAAACTGTCAATTTGTGAAAAACGCTCCAAATTCTTTCTTAAAACGTTTTGCATTGAGATGACATAAAACCCAAACTATTCTCCATGCTTGCATTATCAACAAAATTAATACTTGTGCATTCGTTGAAATTGGGTATGGAAACGCTATACCCGAAAATAAGCCCGAATTCTCATATGCCCCTCATACAAGTCGACCTGTTAGAAAAATGTAGATGATTCTGTTTAAAACTTCAGAGAGCAAGTTGTAAAATACAAAATTGTAAGGGGTACACATTTGTTTCATGAAAAATGTGCAAGGTCAACCTTCTTTAAGCAAGAATAAAAATAATTTGAATATTTTGCACTCCTTTTAGTTGATGAGAAGTAACATACACATGAAAGAATCAGCAGTATTTTAGGTAATAAACCCTTGATTTAAAAAAGGTATTCATTTCATTTCCTTAACGTCTAATTCACTTATATTTATGAACATTTACAAAATTATTATGAGTTATTGTGACATTGTTATGAAGACGATTAATTATTGATTCTGTGCTAATGATCTTTAATCGCAGTGTTTCTGCTTTAGGAGCGCAGATGCTGTCTGTGCCTTTTGTCCGCAGGCTGACGAGCATCTAGTGGTGCGCCGGGCCCAGCGCATGCCCTTTGGGTTGGTGCTCCTGCTGCCCTTTCGTTGGCAGACATGGTGCTCAATCGGTGCCATGTTGGCGCTGATGGTGTTCGCTTGGACGTTGGTGCGGACGCACCAGGTCAACTTCGTCGACGCGGCCAATGGCGCCCTGGACGTCCTCGAGATGGTCCTCACCGGGGGAACCTCCAGACGCATTCCTCTGCTCTCTCATAAGCTCGTCTTCGTCTGTGGATTCCTCATGTGGCTAGTGGCTGCCAACGCCTGCACGGGATTGCTGCTTGGTTTTCTCACAGTCCCCCGATATTTTAATGAGCTGGACACCATTGAAGAAGTTGTTCAGGCGACTGACAGAATGTACGTTCAAAATAACATGTATTTGAACTTTCTAGCTGGAATGACATACAAATTAGGGAAGCATGGAGATAATGTAAAACCAATTCTTCTTACATCTGAAAGAGATTCATGTATTCAAGACAATATAGAGACGGGGAGAGCTGCAACTTGGATGGACTCACATTTGTATTCCATCGTATCTCACTACAGAAATCAGAGGATCTTAACTCTCTTATTCTCCGACTTTCGGAGTCCGGCTTGAGTGACCACTGGAACCGAATGCTCGAGTACAGTTTGGTTTTGGATGGGCAGGGGGAGAAGTCATTAATCAGAGGGGATGCGAAACCTGAAAAGCTGAATTTCGTTCAATTCACGGGGCATTTTGTTCTGTATGGCATTGGCCTATCGCTTGCGGGAATAACGTTTATAGTGTAACAGATTCGAGGTTGTAGGTGGGTTCGGCGCTATAGTGACGCAGTTTTTTAACGAGGCGTTTTCTTGGCGTGCGATGTTTTCAGTGGCTTAAGAAAGTCTTTAAAAAACTTAGACGTCTTGAATTTGCGTTCGCCGCTTTTTATTTGTCTTGGTCGTCTAGAATGTTGACAACCTTCTGATTGTTCTTTTTACTTTCTCCCATACTACTTACAAATTATAGATTTACTATTGTATTGCAGCAGCAAAAACTACGGTTCTTACAAACAACTGGTTTTTTTAACCCTCACCCAAAAAGGGGCGTTGTCGGGTCCATAAATTACGTAACGTACATTCTGAGTATCTTGTATGATTTCTCTCCCCCCTGTAACGCGCGCTTCAACCCCTTCTAATATTTACGTACCTCTTGAGACCGATTTAATAATAACTTCATAATAAGTCAATTATGAAGCAGTAACAAGTTGTATTAATTGTAATTGTGTTAAACATTAAAATATATTGTAATTAACGAGAATTGGTTGGTGACGCGAACTGCGCTTAACAAGATGTTTGGGGACAATTTTGTTAATGAAATTAAGACGCGTAGACTAGAAAATGTCTGAACTCATGGAGGCCGACACGGAAATTTTGAAATTGCACTTTTCCCAAATTTTGTCGAGTTTCCCCCAGTCTTTAAAAGATTTCACCTATGTCATACAATGGATTCAAATGGAATTCACTGTTGTCGATCTAATTCTAATGAAAGACGTTCACAAGTGAATTTTGATGTTTGGAAATCTTTCTGTAAAAAATTTGCCTAGTGTTTGCTGATCAATTAAAACGTACACTCTAAGTCACAGAACGCATTAATTCGAAAATCATACGTTTTGAAATTTGTACTGTTATACACTTGCCTGCGTACGTCGAAATTTTAATCCAAGCATCATTTCACAACGTTTCGTGCGATTGTATTTTTGAACCTCTAGAAAGGTGTGATACACTTGTGCAAGGTATCTAAAAATATTAACATCACAAAACATCTGTTCTTTTTAAAATTATATATCAATAAACTCCTAATTAATAGTCGGTTGCAAGCTTTTAAAGTAATTTCATTATTAGTCCGTTTTAATCTTTGTACAAAACACGTGATAGTATCTGGAAACTGATGATCATGGCTAAGCCATTGGAATCTGCTATTGCAATAAACAATATTGTTTTTAAAAGTCTCTTTATTTAGATTTAACAAGGCTGTGTGCTGAAGAATATCCTCCGACACAAAAATGTAAATGTATCATTTACATTCAAAGTTTCCGAACATGTAAACTAACTCCCAGTTACTCAACAATGATACTACTGGCCATGAGTACTATCGTCTTCGGAGTCATTTACAAAATGTATATTTTTGTTCTTTTGTACCTTATAAAACTTAAATAAAAAAACATCGCATGCACTTGCTCTTTAAAGATTCGGCATGTAGACTAATCGGCTTCGATGTCACTTCGCCGCCACCTGATTTTTAACATTTCAGCCTCATTTTCAATGAACTACACAAAGTGCAACTATGACATTATTAAACGATGATGTAAAGATGTGTTCACTCAGTATGAGACTTGCGCAATTTTTTCAGCAAACTTTGCTCTCATTGAGAAAAAAACAACTTATAGCCATTTACAGGAAAAAAATTAAATTATATTTGACGCAAATTATGTTAAAACTATTCATATTTTTAAAAATCTGTTAATATTTTACAAATTTATTGTAAATGTTATTTGAAATTATCCTCCCCTGGGGACACCGCCTTGAAGTAGCACTGTCCGTGCGGGCGGGGAGGCTTGTGTGCTTTAGTGAGGTGGAGGGCTAAGCCGGCGGTAGCATGAATATTTTATACGCATGACTACTGGTAGGGTCACCCATGCCGGACAGGCCAAAACTGAGGGGCCAGACTAAGTCGTGTCCTACCACGTCCTATCCATCCCAATCTTAATCGTGCATTCTTTCCTATCTTTCGTCCTTCCCCCATAACGGTGTGTTCATAACGTTATGGTTCCTTCATCTACCATTGTGACATCTTTAACTTTCTTGTGCCACAATGCTTTCATCTATTCTATCGGCCTCCCTTGGTCAACTCTTGTTTTTTTCTGACCCCGACGCTATTAGGTTTCGAGGTCGAGGGAGTCTTTCCTCATCTTTCTTATTTCTTTAGAGTGTAGTAGACAGGTCTTATGTGGGTAGCACTCCAGAAGCATCCAAGTATGAATGGTGCATGATCCAACAGAGGAAGGTGGGATTCAGTAACCTTGGGAATTAATTCCCTAAAGAGTGGATCAGGGGTAGGCTGGATTCCTTAAGCTACGGTGGAAGCAATCAGCCTAAGGGATGGGAACCTCTGTAATAAAAGCTCCGGTCCTCTAGGTTTGGGGGTTGTGCTGTAGGCCAGCACCCTTCACACTTAAAACATCACACCGCTAAAAATCTCAGTTATAGGAATGCCTCGGATATGTTACAAGGGAAACGACATCGGCAAAGAAATTGGACTCTGAATATTGGTACAAGTATATGGTACTTGTATTATATGGTACTTGTATTATAAGGTATTGGTACTTATATATGGAATGTACAAAGTATATCAAACAAACAACACGTAATCCAGGAAATGATGAGAAGAAACATAGATACAGCCGTCTGCTCTGAAACAAAAAAAAAGGCAAGGGAAGCGAAACACAACATCTTTGTGCACTTTTACAGTGGCGTAAACAAACATGAAAATGCCAAAGCCGGAATTTCTATTGTTATTGGTGAAAGATTCGGTAAATGTATAAAAAGTTGGGAGTATATAAAAGATCGTCTTATTAAAGTAGTGTCAAAAATCAGAGAAAAATACATAAGTGTCATAGGAATATATTATTTGAATGACGATGCCGAAATTTAAGTTTTCATTTATTTTTAGTCCATCCATTCCTGAAATTAAAACCGAAACAGTATTGGTGGGACACAAGTCTTGAAGAAAAGATTACGAGGAAAAGAGAACTGTATTTAAAATGGCTTAGTGACAAAAAAAACTAATTTACAGTACAAAGCAATAAGTAGAGAAGTAAAACAAGAAGTGTTATCAAGGAAAAATAAATTATGGCTGGACAAATTCGATTATATAGAACAATTCATAGGTGGAGCACAGAGCTCAGATGCCTGGAAAGTAATTAAATCTATTAAATCGAATGAGAAAAAACGATATCGCATTATCAAACATTAGAATCAATAAATGGAAAGAGTATTTCGGAAGACTGCTAGAAAACAAACTTCCTATCACAAGGAAGTGAAATATGAGCAAAGGGTAGATTTGACAATAAAAGATTTAGAAAAAGCATTTAAGACTATGAAATCCAATAAGTCACCTGGTCCGGGAGATATACCGGCAGAATTACTGAAATATGGTCCCTATAAACTGCACCAGAAGCACAAACATGTTTTTATGGTGCATGAATGGAGAGGATCCTCCTCAGGAGTGGCGAACTTACCTAACACCAATCCATAAGAAAGGATCTAGAGACAATGAAGCGAACTACAGAGGAATCGCAGTTATTGGATCTTTAGGTAGACTGTATAGCAAAATAATACGAAATAATATAGAAGAAAAGATAAAAGGAAAAATAGGAGAGGAACAATGTGGTTTTACTGCCGGCAGGTCGGTCATAGACAAAATATTTACATTAAAACAACTAATAGAAAGGAGAACAAGGAGAGGTAGGGAAGTTCATCTTTGTTTCATTGATCTTCAGAAAACGTACAACAATGTACCGGTTGCTTGAGTATGGGAAGAAATGGATGGACTAAAAATCAGTGAAAACTTAATTAGTGCCACACAGAATCTATATAAGAACAACACTTCTCAGATTAAGATCTACAGCAGGCTCTCGGATCCATTCCCAGACAGGGAAGGTGTTAGTCAGGGTTACTGCGTTTTCCAACAGTGTTTAAAATATATCTGCATCAAATTTTACAGCAGTTGGAGAAACAATGCCGAGTAATGGGAATGACGATCGGAGAGGATAAAATGTTTACATTATATTTTGCTGTTGACCAGATAGTAATTGCAGAAGATGCGGCCGATTTGAGTTTCATGATCCGTAAACTCAATGA
The DNA here is from genome assembly GCA_038098605.1 of Gryllus longicercus. NCBI lineage: Eukaryota > Metazoa > Arthropoda > Insecta > Orthoptera > Gryllidae > Gryllus > Gryllus longicercus. Next base: position 1,022,488 of record JAZDUA010000257.1, on the reverse strand, counting down.
ACACATTTTAAAAGCAGGACTTAATATTAATATGGACAAATCTGAATACCTGGCAGTTGGTGAAAATGAAAAAAAGAAGACCTTCTTGTGGAAAATGGAGGAAAAATGAAAGGGGTAAACAAATATAATCACCTTGGTGTACTTTTTAACAAAAAGGGAAATAGCCAAGACGAAATTGAGAGACGAATAAGCTTGGGGAGAAACGTGACACGAAGTATAAACTCTGTCTTATGGAATAAAACCATTACTAACACTACTAAAATACGTCTTTAGTCCTCGCTAGTTATGAGTGTTACAACATACGGTTCAGAAGTTTGGGAGATTGATAAAAGAACCAAAGGGAAGCCGCTGGTCCTTGAAATGGACTTCTGGCGTAGAAGTTGCTGTTATAGCAGACCTGCCAGAATCAGGAACGACGAAGACATAAGAAAGAAAATGGATGAGGAAACCTATCCTTGACGAAATAGAGATAAAAACAATTCGTCTGGTACGGTCATGTTATGCGAATGACAGACGAAAGATGGCCAAAACGAGTCCTGAATTGGATGCCGACTGAAACACAGAAGAGAGGAAGACCCAGACTTGCATTAAACAGGGAGTGCAAGAGGCTATGACGGCAAGAGAAATGCCAGATGATCTATGGTCCAATAGAGGGGCATGGAGACTGAGAGCGGAGAAACGGCGACAGCTGTAGAGCAACTCCTACAATGTATCTTTAAAATTATTTCTTATAATTATTATTTTAGTTCAATTATAACAAAATTATTTCATTTAAAAAATGAAAATCTGTGTTTGAAAAACTTTATCGTAGTCGTAGGAAAACTCCTAAATATTTTAGAATCTTTGCAGTTTTTGCAAATTGCTGAGTGATCAGCGACAGCAAAACGAGCCCCATTTGCACAAACGTTTTTTGTTCTAACAAAATAAATAAATTAATTATAAAATACAAAATGGAACCCTTTTTTAGAATGCCAAGGCTTATCAGCATAAATCATAATATTTTTTTGTAGTTCTTCCAGTCCCGTGTTCCCCAAGATCGGTAGATATTAATTTTGAAAGAAAATCGTCTGAAAGGATAACACCCACTTTTTACCAACGACGGGAAGATATTTTGATGTAAACCTCTTGCTCGGGATACACGAGTGTGATATTAAGGTGCAAGCAAGCAACAAAGCAGTTAACTGTGGTAACTTTTATATATATATATATATATATATATATATAAAAGTTATATAGTATATATATATATATATATTGTGACGTACCTCGATTTGCGGTACTTTTCACTACATTTAATTGAGAAAGGACGGGTGTCTTTGTTCGTGAATGGGTCTCGTAAAGTTTGGACAAGAACATTGGAAAAACAAATTATAATTTTCTCTGAACAAATAAACACATTATTACTGAAATCACACATTTAGTACATTAAGTTCAATTTACTTATTCCCTGATTTGGTACCAAAACTACATTCATGATTTTAGATTTCACAATTCCTCGAATACCAAAATAGCTCGTTTCTTCTCGAATGTCGCCTAACGGCTGCGATAATCGGCGGCCTTCGGCGCGATTCGGCGCCCCTTCGGACGGTTGTCGGCGTGGATGCTTGCGACACCGGCCCCTGCAGCGGTTACACCATGCCTCTGCCTCAACTCCGACCGTTGCACGTGTTCTCCAAATCGGGCAGGCACTACGTCTATATCACCGTCCACCTCTCTCTTGCAGTTTATCTCGATGCTTTCTTGCGGCACGATCTACCAGTTCTTCTACGCTAACCTTTTAAGATCATGCAGGCACGTGGTCACTACCCATGCTGTTGCCTACCACGCGGCTTACAATTCTTGCCCTTTTCACCACTGTTCCTGATGCTAAATCCACGACTACCAGCTTTCTCTATTTAATATTTCCCACTGTCACTCTTAACTCACTTCTTGATAGCTTCCCTTACATTATTGAACTTCCTTTTGTCCTTTGTTCACCGCACGCACCAACATCGCTCCGTTCTCATTCGAGTTCTGCTCCACACTGCAACTGCCGTCGTCTCGCCCCGTCTCGCCGCCTTCTCGCGCCTGACTCGTTCCCTTGTCGCTTGTCCGTTACTCGCTGCCGTTGCCGCGCAATTCAAAATGGGCGTAATTGGAATAACATGCCCTGCGTTTCTAATTAATTAGAGAAACGCTCTGCGTTTCAATATATATATATATATATATATATATATGATTATAATATTATAATATATAATAAAATAAATAAATATAATAAATATATATAATAAATATATATATATATATAATATATTGTAATAAAACCTAATGTAAGCGGGGGAGGGCGCCAAGTTCAGCTCCTGAAATATGACTGGATGGAAGTGTTGGGAGGTCATGAATTATAGCACAGAGTCATTTATAACAAATAATAGTTTATTCCTGGCACCATGAGCTGCCAGGGAAGTTACATGTCGCAAAGGGCGACGCAAGTTTCTTACTCACTCTACTCTGTGAGCTCATTATCCTTATTACTAATTGATAATTGCCTTAAGGCTAACATATTAGGCTTACTCTTTGATGAAACGTGCAATTCACCATTTAAGATCTGCAGGGCCTGAGCGCGGCCACTAACAATTTCTCGCCGTTAAAATTGTCCTGCGTGACGGCTTCGCCTCGGAGCTTTCACCAGTGGCTGTGCTGTCTCCACGAGCGGGCCGGGCGGCAGCCCTCGGAGGCAGGGGCGGCGAGCGGTCCCAGGTCGCTGACCTTCTGCGGCGCGTCCCCTCTCAGCTGGCAGCGGCAATCTCAGGTCGCCGACTCGAGCAGGCTCAGTCGGGCGAGTGGCCACGGGCGCTGACGTAATGCGGTGGGCTGTCAATGGGCCCGGCGTCCAAAAAAGCGCGGAGGCCGACGGGCCGATGCGGAAATAGTGCGGGATCCGACCGTCACCCGCCCGAGTTTCCTCCGCGACAAAGTCCACTGGTTGCGTTCAAACTTATTAGACTCTGGGAAAGTCTTTCCCAACTCGCGTTCCGGTCAAAAGTACTTCCTCTCTCTGGGAGTGTTCCTCCCCCGTCGCGCTCCGATCGCAAGTAAAGTTTCCTCTCTCATCTCGTATTCAAGAAAACTCCCTTTCCCCTTCCCAAAATGTTTCTAACTCTGAATTCCCTCATGGCCCTTCCCTCATGGCGAAGCTTCCCATTGGCTGAGGGTAACTGTGTCGCAGGATTCTGATTTACCAATCATGTGGCAATTTTCCTGTAATTTTCCGTAGATCGTTCTCTGTCTAACACGGCTCCTCTCCTCTCTCTCGCTTCCCTTTGTCAGATGTTCCAGAAGCTCCTCGCAGCTGTCTGGACACGTGTTCAAGCAGGAGCGCATTTCACGGGTCATCTCGGTCGGCAAAAGGCTTATCGGCAGCCTGCTGTGTTTAATTTGTAAATAGCCCCCGTGGGGTTCGGGTGCCTTACTCAAGGCGCGTGCCATCGGGTGCGGGGGCGGGCATTGTTCGAAAGGGGGGTCGGTTGACGGCTGAGAAAGGTCTCGTTCACGACGCGTTGTAAATGTGTCTTCCTCTTAATCGACACCCGTGCAAACTCCTTCGGGGCTTGGCCTTCCTTCCCAGGGTGGTGGCAAAAGAGGGGGCGCGAGGGCGTGCATTGTCCGACCGGGTTTCGGCCAGGGGGCCAGTGTGTCTTTTATGAGGGCAATAAACGGGTCGCCTCTGAAAAGGGCCTGAATGCGGTCGGGGCAAGCCCTGCTGCGCAACAAAAGGACCTTCGCGGCGAAGGCAGTGTCCCTCGACCCACTTCTGCCTCGACGGGAGCTATCATTAGATGTAATAATTATTTTATTATTGGCGACGCCACAATAAAATTATACTAATTAATTGGTGACGCCACAATATATAAAATATTATAAGTATATAATATTTTAAGTATATAATATTTTATATATTAGTATCAAAGTGAAATTATAATCAAATTTATTTTAAAAAAATTACAACAAATTAAAATTGACAAGCATGACATAATTTTAAATGCTATTTAATGTACACAATCTAACGAGACATTTATTAGATAGATTTTTAAAGGTTAATTGAGAATATATGGTTTGTAAACTTCTCTGTGATTGGTGAAGAACTTGTATCATAACTAAATCTGTATCGTAATAGGTATCATTATACAAATGATTGCAGCCATCAAATGACAGAATTATAAAATGGGTGTAGTAAAAATATATACTACTCTAAACTCCTCCGCAAATGTTATATTTTCCGGTCTAGGTATTACTTGCACAATTTTTCTTGAACGGTGGATTGAAGAAATATGGGTAGTCTCCGGGTATTAGTTACGAAATTGACCACTAGGGTTAATGAAAAAAGCAATATCTGAATATACAATCATACCCTCGTAACTTTCCCAATAACGTTCTAACTTTCTCAGGATTTCGAGGTATCTCCTCTGACCTATCTTCACTGGCTTCGGTCATTTCGTTAGATTGTTTGGAGAATATCACGGACAGAATTTCTCTTCAAGATTAAATAGTTTTTATTTCGCGTCAGTGAAAACGTGTTTGGAATGTTGTCATCAGTGCACGCTACGAACTTTTGCCTTGAACTGTTTATTGTGCCAGAGAGGGGGAAGCAAGGTCATCGTTGAAGAAAAGTTGAGTGATTAATATTTTAACGTGCGATTTTGTGGCAATTACGTACTTTATTTTCATAGCTATTAAGGAAAGCGCGTGTTCATTTATTAATTTTGTAGCAAAGATAATATTTTTTAGCAAACCTCTACGATCAGCAATAAAAGTCAAGTTTTGGTTTTACATGTTCAGGTGTATAATTTAAGTTTACTTATACATTTAGGCCTAGATATTTATTTGTCTATCTAATGACACATAGAATATATCTTCTTGCTGTATCGTATTCCTTTAAAATGTAAATTATATTCTACATTCGTAGTGTATGTATCATTTATAGTAACATGTTCATGCAAAATACAAGTAGGAAGAGCCAAAAAGTAGTCTTTCTAAGTAAAATTAATTTCATTTCTGTTTTTAAGTATTAATGGAGGAATTATAGGCAAATAAGTATAATTCATAGAAAAACTAGTGCTGGATCAAGGGCACATTTTCTATTCTTTTAATTGTGACTGTAATTGATTACTGTAAGTTTTCAACTAATTTCATACTAGCATTGAAGCGATTTGTTCAAGAACATTAATAAATTATAAAAACGTTGGAAAAAATTCATAACTTTAATTTTTGAAAATTTAAAAGTCTTCTTCTTCTTATCTTCAAGTATTTAGGCATAATGCCTGTTACGCCGCTTAATTTTGGTCCCTCCAGCGCATTCTTGGACGTCCTATATTCCTTTTTCCTCTCGGCTGATAATTTGCCACTTGTTTAGGAATTCTGTCGTTGTTCATTCGCAACATGTGATCTTGCCATGAGAGTCTGTAGTTGGTGACTTTCTCTACAAGACTTTCTACATTTAGCTCGTTTCGGATTTGTGTGTTTCTTTGTCTGTCCAAAAGGCTATATCCCGCTACCGCTCTAAGGAATCTCATTTCCGCTGCCTGCAGTCTTGATATATCTTTTTTCATTTGTCATTGTCCACACTTCACTCCCGTATAAGCAGATTGGTCCATTCATTTGATTGAATCTTTCTATTTTCTTATTTATGTCGATTTCGCCATAGAATGATATGTCTGCTCCCAAGAATGTGAAGTGTTGTATTTGCTCTACTGTTTTATTATTTACTACAATTTTTGAGCGTATCGGGTATCGACCTTGGAATGCCATCACTTTCGTTTTGGTGTCTGATATTTCAAGATTATATTCTGCCATTATCCGCTGCAGTTCATATGTTGCTTTTTGTAATATATCTTCTCCTTCTGCTATTATTGCTTGGTCATCTGCAAAAAGTATTGTCCATAATTTTGGTGTAGTTAGGTCTAGGCTATAAAATTTTAATCTGCTCTTCCACTCACGAAGAGCTTCGTCTATGTAGATATCAAACAGTAGCGGTGAAAGACTACATCCTTGTCGTAGGCCTTGGTCCACTTCCGCTTTTCGGTCTGGTTTCCAAGTATTTCAGATTTATTATACATATTTTCAATTACAAGGATAAGATGTTCGGGGATTCCTTTCTTTCTTAGTATTTCAAAGAGGGTATGCCTGGCTACAGTGTCAAAAGCTTTCTTGTAATCTACAAACAAGATGTGGGTTTCCTTGTTATATTCTCTGTGTTTCTCTAAAATTTGTTTTAAGATGAAGATATTGTCTGTGCAGGACCTTCCTTGACGAAAGCCACTTTGTTCTTCCATCAACACTGTTTCTGCAATTTTTCTTAGTCTAGTGGTCACAATTTTTGAATATATCTTATAAGCAACGTTTAGAAGACTTATACCTCTGTAGTTGTCACATATTGATCGGTCTCCCTTTTTGAAAATAGGTAGCACTACGGCGAGTTTCCATTCGGTTGGTATTTTTCTTCTATTCCAGCATAGGTTGAAGAAGTGGAGAAGCCTTATTTTAAATTCTTCATTTGCACATTTAAGCATTTCTGCCTTTATGCCATCACTGCCACTAGCTTTTCTATTTCTCATTTTACTTAGTGCCTCTTCCAGTTCTTCCCTTTCTATCTGATCTACGCTGTTTTCAATGAGGTTTTCATTTTTGTCTTCCTTCTTCTTATTATCCCTCGCATTCTTATTTGTCTATAAGTTCCTGTAGTAAGAAAGCCATTCATCTGGTTTAATTATTTGTATATCTGCTATGTCCTTCTCTTGTCTGTTAAGGTGTCTCATAATTTTATATGCTGTTTTCTGCCGTCCATGTATGTCAATTACGATATCAGCTATATATTTATCCCATGAATCCTGTTGGGCTTTTCTTGTTAGGTACCTGACGTGGTTGGAAATTGTGGTGTATTCCTTCTTAGTTTTTGAGGATTTGTTAGATAGATATCTCAGATATAGTTTCTTTTTCTCGTTAACAGCTTCGATTTCTTCATTCCATATTTTAAGCCCTTTCTTCTTCGTTCTCTTTGAAGTAGAGCCTAGTGTTTCATATGCTGTTACTTCAATTATAGTTTTCAAATTCCTCCATTCTTCTTCCACATCATTACTAATTTCAATTGTTTTATTATGTTGGTTCAGACGTTGTTGGTACATCAGTTTGACAGATTCTTTATTTAGTAGATATACTTTCCAGGTTTTTTGGGTAGGACAGGTTTGACTGTTTTTGATTTTAACCCATCTCTTCAATAATTTTAGCTTTCCAAGAAGTGCGAAGTGATCACTATCTATATCATAGCTTCTATAAGCTCTTACATCCGTAAAGAGATTGCTTATTTTAACGTTTGCCATGATGAAGTCAATAGTACTAATTTGACCACGTGCTGCCCATGTCATCTTGTGAATACGTTTATGCTTCTAGAAAGTGTTCATTATTTTCATATTGTTAAAACATGCAAAATCTCTTAGTTTGCGTCCATGGACGCAAAATTTAAAAGTTTAAATGAAAATTCATTTCTATAATTGAATTCTGTTGTATACTAACTAACGTTTACAGAATTGTTTTTTATCAAGAAATTATTTTACTCATTACCTTGAAGTAAGGAGTAAAATGCAACTCATGAGAAAAGTTACTGTTGCATGGACATATGTACTGATATGTGACATAGGGTATTTTCATTTCTTATTGTGTTGGCAATTGTTGCTGCCAACATTATATGAATTACCCGACGTATTTGGTAATAATGAAAAAATGACATGTTACTTATTGATGTTTCGCAACAAAAAATGACGACTTCCGCTGATTCAGCCAACATTTCAACACGACTTCTCTATTGTAGGAATGTTCCGTGACGAACTAGTTCAATTGAACCATTCCCGAAAAGGAACCTTTCGATCCAGAACGACCATTTCGTGAACGATCCTTCATCTGTAATCGTTCGTAGTTCGCCGGCCATCAATCACCGTTCCTCACATATTGCTGTTGGCGAAGAATTTCTGTATCGGAATCAGACCAGATCTCGATTTTGTTGATTTCATGTAACAACCCCAAAGATTTGTAGTGTTTGTTCCTAGAGTGAACTCTCTATCTGTGACACTAAACCCATGAATTATTTTAGTTCGTATAATTTATAAATTGAAAAATGTGTACATAAACATGTTGGCATTTTTAAACAAGCGTCATTGTATGCAGGACGGCAAGTGTGATGTCACAATTTAACAATGGCAAGAGTTCTAACAGAGGATAATAAATAAAATTCAAAAGATTCAACCCATTGCATTAAAATGTATCGCTACTATCACATACCGTGAAGCCAATCACGTGAGTGTAAACAGAATGCAAGTATGTGTTCCGCACCTACACGAATTGGTGCTGTATCTTGCTCGCCACTGGGAGCGCCGAGATCGCACCGGATGAAAAAAATCATAGGGAGCTTCACAACTGTTACACTATACCTTGGTGTAATAACCCACGAGGTAAAATAGGTTACATAGAGTGGCTAGAGGGCCTCCATTTTTGCATCAAATTGATGTCGCGTTTTTTTTTTCGGTCAAAGAAGTGCCCTCTGGAGAAAAATAATATTTCAGTATTCGGTTTGGCGCTAGTTATACGGCCGGGTGGGCGTGGGTCACGCGTTACATAAATCCTCTTTCTCTGTGTTCCACGACTAGGAACTAATCATTTAAAAACGAAAACCAATGTGTAAGGAGAACGAATTGAGAAACATTAGAAACACTTCCTGCATTGGCTATTTCAGAATGGATGCTGTAGAAATCGGAGAAAAAATCGGCTGAACGGTTGATACGCTAGCGTTGTGCACAGACCGACGGACAGAAAGAAAGACGTTTTGCCGTCAATCGATTTTTCGGTATGAAGCACGTACAAAACATTGATTCTGGATACACCACGCGTTAAAGAATTTTTTCTAAATTTAGAAACTGGATTGAATCACTTTTTACTTATCAGTGCCCGGCAATAAGAGTTTTTGTGTCGAAAATTCTCCGTTTTCCGGCCCACGATTCCTATACTTTTTTCTTACGTTTGTAAGTGCGAGAAAGACAACTAGTGGTGCTAAAGCAGTTCATACTTTTCGTATGTTGGTAACGGGTATATAATAATAATATATCGCATTTCTCTCTTTACCAACACGTCTCATACAACAAAATGCGCATGCAATGGGCACTTATTTTCTTAGCAATTCTTTCTAAAAACATCATTTCTGCCATAAATAGAACTGACTTTTAGTTTGAATTGTTGTGGATTTATGAATGTTTTTGTAAGGCGTTTTTTCTGAAACACTATTGTTTGTTTCGAATTCATACCATTATTTTTCGCTAAGTCCCATTGATATTTTCAGTTCATTCTCAAATGTTTTGTTTTGTTTTATTTTGTTTTAAATCAAGTCTTACAACAAAATAAGCCTCATCATAATTCATTAAGAAATTAAACAGTTACAGATGCCCTGGAGAGTAGGAAAGCAGAAAACCCGACGGAACGTTTCATCCATTTTTCATCCATTTGCTTCCATGTTAGATTTTTGAAAAACAATGAAATTGTAAACAACAAACACGATTATAAACAAAAACGATTTTTTGTTTCTAGCTCATTATACAGGAAAGCAAGGATAATTTCACAAATGAATGGAACATCCAGAAATAAATGCCATCCAATATAATGTAACCTTCTTTACTTTCAATTATTGCTAGGAGGGTCATAACAGTGATCTGTTCTCAATCATCAGTAAAAAAAATAATTTTGGAAAATATATTTTTCTTTAAGGATCGTGGATCTTTCTTTCCCCTTTTAGAATAGGAAGTAATTATCCATAAACTATTTAAACCTAAATACATATATTGTCACAAAAACAACAACAAAAATTGCTCTTTTACAATAACAAACATCACTTTGCACATGTTTCTTCCCTATTCTAGAAGAAAACAACAAAATTCAACACATTCATTTACAATTATACTGTCTTTGTAACACTTTGACCATGATAGAGTAGTAAAGAAAGCACAGTTTGCAAAGTTCTTGCCAACGTTAGAAACATTAATTTGAATAACATCAAAAGAAGATAAAATCAATTTTATCCACTCTCATAATTTAACATTAGTAATTCTTGTCAAATTACACAGTATAATATAATCACACATATTACACCAAAAAAACACACTTAAATCAGTACAATCTGTCTCTTGAAAACAACGTAAAACCTTTACAACACTTTGAAATTGCAAATTTATGTTCTCTGGCATGTTCCTTATTATCCCTGAACTGAATATTGTATCACACCCAATTATAGTTTTATTCGTTAACTATTCCCCTAAAAATTGTATTTAAATGTTTCTTCCTCCATCCACGAGCACTTAATGAAGTTCCATTCCCTCCAAATATCTGTTCACGCTCCGAATTTTTATAATTTCCATTTTTAGAAGTGAGTCGAAGTGTAGAGGCCATGGAAATTAAATACATACGTTTTCAAGTGACGTGTTTCAGATTTAATCTCTCCAATGATTGTCTCTAATTAAAAGAAAAATAAATAACTAAATAGACTATCAATAATCATTAATAAGTGATCTAATAGCCCATTTTTATTTTGAATATCATAATTAAAAGAAAAACAAAAGTCGGCAACGGGCATGTCTATAAAGATAATTTTTTTTGAATCGCCCATAGGCCTTGAAAGACACGTTTAAATTAATAAATATTTCCAAATAATCACCAGCATATACGTCCGGAATTAATAAATAAATAATTAGTCTTATTAATTAAATCAATTAAAAATAATTAATTGCCTGGATATACTCTCACCTTGATATACATTTTGTAGGGGGTGTTGCTTGCACACCACAGTTCTATGATATCTTAAAACGTACATTATGATTTTATGAATGATGGCCTAAATAACACAGCAATATAAGAGATATTTGCTTCCGGTATGAAAGAACGATGAAAGCAATTATGTGGTCGGCAGACCGTCAACTTATTATACTCGTTTATGAATACATTAGAAGTACTAATTGATGAATTAAGTAACGTAAAGAAGCAAGAATGCGCATATAGAATTAATATAGGTATTTTCAATAGGATTATATGATTAAAATTAAATTAATTCGTTTTCATATCATTCAAGATTTTTTCTCGAGGAACATAGTTGGTGAGAAAATGTATATATTTCATTCTTTTGAAGCAGAAATCATGAAAATGAGAACTCTCTTAAACGTCATTGAGATTATTCAACGACAAAATTTACTCAAAAATTGTGGATACTTTTTTTTAAATTTTGAAAATGTCCCAGGGGCTTCATGTAAAGTACCTCCAAATTTGAAATGTGTGTTTCAAATACCAGGGGCCGCGACATCAGGTAGAACGAATGGGGAATATGAATTTTAGAGAACATCTTCTGAACGGTTTGTGGGCTAGTGTTGTACGCAGTCAGACGCACAGGCGGACAGTCAGACGAATTTTTGGTATCGGTCGGTATCAACGGCCCAGAAAACGGATTTTTTTCTACACCACGTGTTAGAGGAATTTTTGTTCTATGTTTACACACGTTGCTCCCACTATTTCCTTATCAGGATCCGGCAAAGTGAAGTTTTGTGTCGAAAATTCGCCGTTTTCCGGCGCACGATTACAATATTTTTCTCCTTACTTTAGTAAGTGCGAGAAAGTAAAAACCGCTTTCGAAAAAAATAACATTTTCCCAGGACGTCAGTTTCATCTCTACAACACGTGACTCTCATTTATTTTTTTAAAGCGAGCGTATAAGATATTTTCTTGTAGAGTTAATTCGTCGCATATAATTGATCAAAACGTTACGAAAAAAATATTTCTTTATGATGATTCTTTATGAGCGTTAGCAATTACCAAGCGACCTCGTAGCTGCTCCAACAAGAACGCTGTTCCGGCCAAAACCAGACCCCCTCCCCACAGGAGAAAAGGTCCTGTCAACTGTTCCAGAGTCAGTTTCTCAGGCCCATCACTTTCTCCCACTCGTCTCGTGTCTGTCTGCCCGTCTAGATCCAAACTGAACAACAGCATATGTTCCCACTGATTGAACAACCCCGACTCCCACAAGCGAAGGATAAGCATGTTGATGACATGAATCATGAAGTGATTCCTACGTACCGTATATGCCCCGTAACTGACAGAGCGTAAAGGCTCCTTCACCTTGTGTAACATTATTCTCCCCTCGTGAGTGTACTTTCTGTATCGGGAAATGACTTTATAAATATTTTCGTCCATACAAGTAGCAGCTTTTCCGCGGTCAACTATGTCTCGTACGGAGATATCCCTGTCTTCTATCGAGCGAATTAGAGTCAATTTTTCATCTAGGTTCTCTAAATGCCTTTGGTATCCTCTATTAATATCGTCATAATAGTTCGTAGAGACGTAAAGTTTGTCAGCTCTCTCCACCACATCTTTGATACTGTCTAGCTCTTGAAAGTATCTGGGGACACTAAGAAAGCCTAGAAGTAGTCCCGTGTATGAGTTTCCGATTATAACGTGTAACAGGATTACACTGAAAACTACCAAGCGCTGTTTAAACAAAAATATTACCCTTGATGTGCTTCCTGTAACGATCATTTCAATGATATCAAAGATGGAATAAAAAATGCTCATGATTTGGAATTGATGCTTTTGCACCAGTTCCCATGCTAGCACCAACAGCACCATCGTGGCTCCGAAACAGCTCCAAGTAGACCACTGGAAGGGCAAGAAGAGTACCAGTCCAAAAGGAATGCGCTGGGCAACGCGTACCACAAGGTAGTCGCCAATCTGCACAAGATTAACACACGCATCTGAAATTCTGCAATATAAAGAACGCGATTTGGATAAAACTACTGACAGCTTGCTTGTAGAAGCATACTTAGGCATAATCATACGACAAATACTGTGTCAGCGAAAATACGCAGTTACGTGATGAATCAAGGAATATTGTTCAGCAATATATATACGGAGGTCACTTCAAAATAATACACATGAGTGTTTTTAATTTTATTTAACTTTTTTTTTGTTTTGGGTAGTTAAGGAGACGCAAGCAGCCTACCTCCTATATGAGCCAAGAGGATCTTCTTGGAGCAGGCGCACCTAGTGCCCTTAAACGCCTGGATGTGACTCTTAACTTTTTCTGAGAGAAGTTGATTCCAGTAATATCTGAACTCTCTCACAAGGAGAACTTGAGATGTCGTTAGAACGAGACTTTGTCAGAGGGATATAATTCGCCGAACATGTGCCTGGGATCTTTGAGATGCCACAAGCCATCCTCATCTTTGTGATGCCAAGGCTTCTGCAGGTTTTTTTCGTCTCTCGAAAATGCGCACACCAGATCCGAGATCGAAGTGGGAACGTCTGGGAATTCAAAGGCCAATGAACCAAACACTCACCCAAGAAGATCCGCACTTCCGAAAGAACCCTCGACAGATCGTGCAGGAGAATGTGGAGCAGAATTAATCAAAGCACATTTGGCGACTTTTAGGTGTGTTTGCTAACTCTGAAACACGACTAGCCTGTTTGTTCTTTCCGTTTTAACTCCTTAAAAGAGAACTGAGATCTTATAAAAAATGTTCGTACTTTGTCTTCAGCCCGGAACCTGCAAGCTGTAAGAATGATGGCTTCGTGATCAAACGGTTCTTCGGCATAATATAATATTTGATCACAGGCAACATTTTTTATTTACCTCTAGAAGGAGTATTACGAACTGGACCCGGACGGCAATATTGATTAAAAACTTAATACGCTGCTGCTAAACTAATGCGTACATTCCAAAAGAATCACGAGATTAATGTACTCCCGGTAATATGATCCGATCGTCAACATGGCCACATAAAACAGAAAATCCGAAGAAAACTGAACAAATCTACGCGAATATTTCTAATAAAGAGACAAGGATTCCCCTGCAATCACATATCCCTTTTCTGTTATCCGCTTCGTATTAATGTTAGGGCGAGACTTTTTTCCTCTGATCGAATGCCGGAAACTGACGTTTGAACGCTGTGTTGATAATACGTTTTTTAGTTGACTTTAAGTTTTATTTATTACTTTTTTAATCAATAAATAGTTCTCTCAAATACACCGTGTGGTTTTGACATTCCTATGAATTGTTCGTATTACTTGTGGTTTCACCTCAGTCATTAATGTGAATCACATCGGATAATGATAGATGTGGGTGTCTTGAAACCTGAAGAGCAGTTTAAATCGAAGGTGTGTAACGTTCTAGTCTTAAAATGTACGGTTACTTTTAACCAACAATACAGATACTTTTTGCAGTCGTTAACTTACTACCGTATTCCCTGAGTGATAGTATTTTGTTTTTACATCGTATTACCCTTTCACAACCTACGTTATAATCGCCGTTATACTTTCCACTGAGAGTACGAAAAATATTACCTGTTCTGCTACCGTGGAATATTCCGCATGTGATTGGATATACAGGTGTCCGTAGATAGCAAGATTCGATACGGGTAAAATCATTTCAATAGCTGCTTCCTTCATCATATCAAACATTAAAGTGTCATTTTTAACTAGGTACCATTTCATTCCATGTTCTAAAAGTAGCTTCGCAAACATTACCTCCCGCCCTGCAATATATTTTACACCTTGTTTATCGATCCAAAAGTTGTGTTCGGGAACTATGAATGCAAATCTAGTTCCCTTCAGCTGTTCAAGGTTGGCGGAAAGCTGAACAGTTTTAGTGCGTTTGTCAGTTTGCTCTTTACAGAAATCAGAGAGAGTCTGTTGTTTTAAATACCAATGTTTCCTTCTTGAATAACTGGTAATCACGGAAGGCACATCATGATCTTCAATTAGCAACAGATAAATTATCCGGATTCTACCCATTGCGCCAACTAAGACTTCATGCAACTTAGGAATGTTTTCATACGTTCCCAAGTGAAGAATTATGAAAATGCCAAGTGGATTCGTCGCTCTTGTCATTAGAAGAGATTTGGTGAATATCCATAGATCATCGTAATATTTAATTGCTATGTGAATATCACCTCGCGTTGGCCCTTCCGGCGCAATCATCACTGGGATTTGTACGTCATGCAAGATGGCTGCTGGCATTCGCATATACGGTAGATCCACAGGTGGGAACACCGTTGCCTGTGAAAAAAAGTAAAATTTGCCTCTTAAAACTGCAAAAAATAAAATAAAATGAGACTGTACTTGCCCTACACTGTAGTACACACTAAATGACTATATGTTTAAAGACCTGAAGGCAAAGTAAAATCTTGGTAAATATAATTAAATTACTTACAAATGGGGACAGTTGTCTAAGTCAAACTTGTTATTGCGAACTTATATTTCGTTTAATTAAATTTACATCACTTTTTATCTGTTAAATCATCTTTATCATAAAAATTAAATAACTGTTGGATTCTGTCTGGGAACGTACAGAGTAGTGTAGTGAATGTACGAATGGCGACATAAGGTTAATTTGGAAGATACGGGAGCACGTGAATTATGAGTACCATTTTACGCTGAAAAATTGTTCTCGATCTCTAGCAAATTTATTTAAGACGTGTGTGAGACACAAGATAAATACCTGCATATGTCCTTAAGTCTTTCCTTTATCTCACGTTCTTCCGTTGCTTCTTTATCTCATTGGGAGGAAGACAATTCTAATGCAATATTAGCACGAAAGAGGGAAGAGGGGTCAGGTATAACGGGCACTTGCCTCAAATAGAGCATCTCTCCTACATGGGCGGACCAAGATTGACGCGGGCAGAAGGGAAGGGAGAAGTGTGAACTGCACTGCGCCTTCCTCGCACTTGAACTTTACCAGTGGGAATTCACTTCGGATTGAGTTTTTACCTGTTGAATTGCGTTCATATATTTGATTTCTGGATACAAGGATTCCCTAAGGTATTTTGCATTCTCTCAATACATATTATTATAATTATGTTCATTCATATTTAATGCATGAAAGAAACAATAAAGGGATTACAGCGACTAGAAACACTCAATCCTTTGATAAAATAACGACGATTCGTCGAAAAGAAAATCGGACAGTAGACGATCACATAAAATGATCTGATTGCAAGAAGCAAAGGCAGATCACAGTCAACCTTAGTAGAGATCTGACATGCAGATAGAGATGGAGGGAAGTTGCCAAAATGGGCGGTGCGCATCTCGAAAATACGTTTCTTGAATAGGTTTCTGGTAGAAATAATAATTAATTGGATCGTGATGATGGGAACGTTAATTTCTACGTTTGAAAATTAAATTAGATCATGCAAAGGAAATGAGATTTTAATTAAAAGATTTGAGTGTGTAAAGAAATGGTGTAATGAAGGCAGAAGTGTTTGCGAGATCAATTCGTTGTCCCAAACTTGCTGTGCAGATTCCGAAAAGGAAGTTAAATTTTGCAAAAGAGAAAGAAATTGAAAATTTTGTTCAAGGTCAAGATTGCAGTAAGATTTAAATTATCTAAACTAAAAGAGTTTGTGGGCTAATGGCCGCTGATTGGGTTTCGAATTTTGTAACAATGCAAAGTTTCCAGCAGGGATATGATGAATGGTTGTTTTAAAAAGCAGTCGTGTGTATGTCGTTATATATATATATATATATATATATATATATATATATATATATATATACATATGTCGTTATGTAATATATTTTTCATTGTTCAATATTTGTTAATGTTTATATGTGTATGTGTCAATGTGAACTTCTAATGCAAATCGAATGTGACGTTGCCTAAGGAAGACATCTTTAATTAAGAATAAATAGCACAGGGCATAGATACGCTAAAGTAATAGAATAAATTTGGTGTTAATATTATAATGATAAATAAATAATTTTCATCGGTCCCAAATTCCCCCATATAAATATTCTATAATTCGAGAATTCACGGATTGTGTTTTCAGGACCACTATTTTAACAAAACAAAGTAGAATAAAAACACTGAGATATTGCTCTAAAGATTCATAAGATTAGAGATTTAAGACAAAAACTGAGCTGAACTATATAAGTAGAAATAGAAAGAAAGAAAGTAAGGGAAGAAATAATATTTGTATTACAATTCGTGTGTTCATGTATGTGCGTATAAACTCGAACTTGGTATATTTACATGATGAGAAACTACTTTTTGCGTTTGAATTCATTACCTGAAGGAGTCTGGGTTCATCTAGACATTCCAAGAGCGTTGATAGTGCCGACATGCTATCCCTTAACGCATCATTCCACAGAAAATCATTAATAATGTTTAAACGTGACTTCCTTGCTTCCGATTGTTGAAGTTTGGTATCTATCATGAAGAGAAGAACCAACGTGAGACGAAACCTGCAAAAAATGTTAACATGCAGTACAAAACCAACTTCTTTCTCTCAGATTAAGTAGTTCCATTTTTTTGTCTCGAGAGTGAAATCTAAATTTCTTGGCTTCAACCAAATATTTGTTTGCATACGAGAAAAATTTAAGTAGCCCTAGATGAGAATAATGGAGGGTCAATTTTTAGGAATTTTTGTATATTAGGGTGTCTCAAAAAATTGAAGTCAATTTCTTAGTGAAAAGATGCTTGAACAACATCGGCACCAATGAAGCCAATTTCAAAATGTGTTTAATGGTGCCACAAACCCTATAAACACCCCGTTTACTGGCCTTTTTTCGATACCTTTTAGAAAACCAAGAATAAATATTATATATTGTTATTTTTATCAACGTACTTTTTGCGGAAAAGGTACCCACAACAATTTTATTATTATCAAGCATTACATGACTCAAAGAGTGTGCCTCATTAGCTCGAATATGGCCAATTTCACGTTAAAACCATAGAAATGGCCACTTTCCAAATTTTTATTCAAAATACGTTTAATTCAAATAGGATTAAAGCTTGACATCTCTCTTTCAAGAAGTTTTCTTCGCACAATTTAACAATTCCACTGCAATCCGTTAAAGATTAGCCGCGCGCCATCATTATAAACGACCCACAATTGTACCTCTGTTGTATCTAATTTCTTCATTCACTATTTGGCTGCATTGAACATATTTGTAGAGGAATCAAACTGTGGGGGATGTTATTAGCCTCCAAAAAACACAATATGTCATTTAGAAGTGCAAGAGATACTTCCCCCTCTTCGTTTCGGTGCATGCAGCAGTGTCCATGACGTCACATCCGCTGGCCCGCCCTGCGCGCCGCTCGGGCCCACGCCACTGCAGGCGTCACACTCATTAATGCTTTCTGACAAGCCCCCCTTTTGTACGCGTAAGCTTCCGCGGCTCGAATCCATAAATTCTCGGCTGTCCGGGAGACGCCGCGTCGTTGGCTGGGATTCCGACGTTTCCCCAGACATGTCACAGGCTTCCTCAGGGCAGTGACTAAGTGCCCTGAAGAAGACCGTCATCCCAGTCGATATCCCAGCCAACGACGCGGCGTCTCCTGGACAGCCCAGAATTTAAAGCCGCCCATTTATTTGTCCAGATTCCTCCTGCATTTCTATTTTTCGCGGTTTTACGTAACTTTTTCTATAGAACGAATAATACTCATACGGGAAATACGTATACGGGAAAGTAAAAATAACTCGTGGACTTCCAAATGCCGTAGAGTGTTTTTCAAGTCTAGTTGCATCAAAACCCGTTGATTCCTTTACAAATATGTTCAAGGCAGCCTAATAGTGAATAAAGGAATTAGACACAGCAGTGCGGTACAATTGTAAGTCGTTTATAGTGTTATGTTTTTATTTAGTTTTGTTTTACTAATTCATTGCTTTGTGTATACGGACATGAATAACAAAACAATTATCGGTAATGTCAATATTCTTGGGAGGCTCTTTGATTGATTTTGAACTAGGGAGGCATTTTGAATACTTTATGCTCGCTCTAATACCAACACAACAAATACATTTTTGTAAATCTGATTTATTGAAGTAAAGATAAAAGGAAATACATTAAATAAAGCCACAATGCTGAAATATGTAAAAAATGCTCAAATATGTAATTTACTACCGTGTTGATGATACAATATTCATTATGTGACTGTGAAGACCAAGGTTGTGTTTCTAGGGGGAAAAAAGGATTTTTCTTAAAAACGTTTATGACGAATAGAGCAATTTGCAGTAAAATACATAGTAAGTCTGGTTTTGAATAATGTTTTAGAACTTTTGAAATTTACCAAATGTTTGAAAATTGCAAATTGCATTCTCCCAAATGTGAATTGAAAAAACTTATCGCCGAAATAGCTGCAGAATTTGTTCAATACGCGGTGAAATATGTAGTACATCCCGTAACCATAATAACGTGTAAGAGGAAGTAAGTACTGTTGTCGTTTTATCATAAAATTAATCCTTCCGACGTAAAGGGTACGAGTTATTTTGAGCACACGACTGTGGTCGAAAAATCTAGACAAGTGTCGGTATGAAGAAAGATTAATAACTACATAATATATGTTAATTAACTGAACGAATCTTTCTTACCTCATTTTTAAAATATCCTTTCGGCTGGTTGCAAATAGACGTGACTTCTATTATGTTTCTGAGAACTAAGACCTCTGTTCTCGGGCTCCAATTTTTTTGTCTCATGATGCAAGCGTTGCCTCACGTTCTTCAAAAGAGATATCGTACACTCCGAAAAGTTCCTTTATTGCCCCCTCAGCACATTAATGTAATGGAAAAGTTGGAGTATATTGCGGAAACTAGGAATAACTCTACCAATAACTGAATATTAACTAACCAATAACTGAATATTTGGTTATTGCCTTGGCATAATATGAGAACGTTTCTTAGATTAAAACTCTGTTCTTTCTTTTTTTTATTAGTAAATAACGATTTTTTTCAAGACCAAGTAAATTATTACAGCTTAAAGACGTTATATTTTTTTAAAAATTATTGCTATTTCGATCTCATCTTTTTTCCAGACACTTTTTTCCAGACACTAAAGAAGACGGTTTTCCGACGCGCGAACACGCGACGTATAATTGTCCATACGCGAAACAGGGAAACTCTAAGTTGATTCCACAAACTTCTAACGACTGTCCTTGCGATTTATTTATGGCCATCGCAAAGGCCAGACGTACTGGAAATTGTAAGCGTTTAAAATCGAATGGTAAGTCCGTTGGAATCGTCTGTATCCGCGGGATCAAGACATCCTCTCCTTTGTATTTTCCTTTTATGATTGTTGCCTCAATGACGTTATTCATCAGCTTTTCAACAGCCAGTCTTGTTCCATAGCATAGTCGAGGATGATTAATGTTTCGCAACATGATAACTGATCCTACTTTTAACTGCAAATTGTGAGGTGGAAATTCAGGCAATTCCAGTCAATTTAAAAACTCCGTGGGATAGTTGACTACGTCATCCTGGTTGATAAAGGTGTCGACTGATTTGAAGGAAACCAACTGTCCTGGAAGAAAATTCTGAATGGCCGCATTGAGATCCTCCACATCTTTATTTTTCGCCGCCAATATTGCTCGTTCACCCAGCCAATTATGGTTATTGAACGTTTGCGCTATATCTGGGAAAACACGCTGAATAAGATCCTCTTTTGAGTCTGTGATGTGACAAATATCTGTTCGTAAAATAAAATTAATTCAACTAAAGCCACTCTTAAATCGCAATAGTAAGCTCTCATTAAACAATGCCATCACCATCTATAAATCAATAATTAGACCCCTAATGCTTTATGCATGCCATATCTGGATCAATGCTTCTAAAACTAATATAAATAAATTATAGATCATCCAAAATAATTTCCTCAGACTTGCCACTCATGCACCCTGGTTCATCTCAAACATTCAACTGCATGAAGAATTTAATTTACCTCCTATACTTTACCATATCGCGCTCCTATCTAACAATTTCTTCTCCAAAATAAACACAATAACCCAAGCCACCCATTACGGCCTAGCCTCCACCTACCAGCTCCCAACAAGAATAAAAAATAGATATCCATTAGATTCATTCCTCAGCATATTTTCAGAACTCAATTAATCACATAGGTGCTCTGTGAGTTTCCTATTCATGTGTAGTTAGATTTAGTTGTAAGATTAGCATTTAAGTTAAATATAAGTCATAAAATACATATGATGTAGTATGAATAATACTGAACTATGTACATTCGTTCACTAATAAAGATATAATAAAAAAAACGAATATGGAATGATGAGATAAAAACCATCATTGAAGATAAGAAAAGGTCTTATCTAAAGTACTTGCAAACACGATTCATACAAGATAGGATAACGTATAAGCATAAATGTGCATTAGTGAAAAGAGAAGTTCGAAAATTAAATAGAGAAAGTTGGGATAGATAAATAAATGAAATCGAATATGATATACATGGAGCTCAAAATAAAGCGTACAAAATCCTAAAACACCTAAATAAAGACGAAAAAGACACTGTACAAATAAATAATATACCCGAAAGGCAATGGCTGAGATACTATAAGGAATTGTGGACTTCAAACACACAAGAAGAAAAAATCGCAGAACGAGAATTTGCAAACGTAGACCCATTAGAAATGAACGAACTCGAAGAGATACATATAAATTTAAACAACAAAAAATCACCAGGTAGCGATGGACTGAATATAGAATTATTCAAGTATGCACCTTCACAAATCAAACTAAGGTTTCTCTTTATACTAAATATATGTTGGAATACATATCAAATCCCAGAAGAATGGAAGAAAGCCATTATACACCCAATATTTAAGAAAGGAAATAGACAAGACTGTAACAATCACAGAGGAATTAGCCTATTAAATTCTGCCTACAAAATCTATGCTAAGATAATTACTAGGAGATTAAATAAAATAAGTAATAACCTACTTTCGGAATTCCAAAATGGATTCCGAAAGGGACGTTCATGCGCAGATATCCTGTTCATAGATTTTGAAAAGGCCTTGGACAAAGTCTCTCGGGATAAGTTATGGAGTATTATGCGTAATAGTGGATACCCTAACCACATCATAGAAACCATCAAAAGCTTATATTTTAAAACCACTATCAGTATTGACAAAGGAACAGCGAACAACCTAACTGAATATACAAACCAAGGAGTCAAACAAGGGTGCCCGATGTCCCCGACCCTTTTTAATAATATATATCGATCATATTATTCAAGAATGGCAAAGTAAACTAACCACACATTTTAAAATAAGCAATACAACTTTAAACACCACTCTATTTGCAGATGACCAGGCCATTTTTAGTACTTCAGAAGACGACTTACAGAGAGCTGCCCATTACTTCGAGTTAACAGGGAAAAATTATAACTTGAAGATATCAACCTCTAAAACGAAAACAATGGCATTCCAGGGGAAAAACCATCTCAGATGTAAAGTAGTGATAAACGGAAAAAGTATTGAACCAGTAAACAACTTTAATTATCTAGAATTTAACATCTCATACTGCGACAAAAAAGATATAAACATAAAGATCCAAAAATTCCAGAAATTGTGCGGTACTATACGCAGAGCACTGAGACAAAAGACCAGACAAGACACCCAACTAAAATTTTACAAAACTATGGCAGTCCCAATGCTAACTTATGGATGCGAAAATTGGACAGTCAATAGGTCAGACAGAAGAAAGATCGAAGCGGCAGAAATGAGATTCCTGAGACCATTACCAGGATATACACTACTAGATCATAAGAGAAATCAAGACATCAGAGGTGAACTACAGATCTCCAGCACACTGGAGAAGATCGACTCAACGAGGAAGAATTGGCTCGAACACCTAACCAGAATGCCACAAGAACGGCTACCCAAGACTATCCTCGAATACAAACCAAAGGGGAAACGACCCAGAGGCAGACCCCACACAAGATGGAAAGAGACTCTTGAGAGCGGAACGGGCCACTAGGCCAAAACCCTGTTGCTGATGATGATGATGATGAACAAACAAAATCCACAATGCTATATCTAAATTCTCAGACACGTCGTGAAGCTGCCCTTTTCTAAAAACAGAGATTAATAATCCGCAAGATTACTACTCTCACGTGACATACACCCTGACCGGCACGACCTGATTCAGAGGACTCGAATTAAATTGAAAAAAACGAAATGTTTTCTAAAAAATAACAACACTGACAATCAGGAACTGTACAAATTTTACATAAATAATTTTTGTTAAGTTTTCACAAATTTGGGATGAAATGTTTGCAAATATACAACAGCTACTATCGTAATAATATTGCAAATATTTACATAAAATTTATACAAATTTTTATTATAAAATAGAAGTGTTATATAAATGTAAAGAGTATATTATTTTTAATTTGATTTGTCATATTTATTTCGTTCCAAAATTCGTATTCTATTTCTGTAAATTCTTGAAAATTATTATTTTGTAATTATAAATTACCAATGCATTAAATGGGCAGGAAAAATTTTTCAACCCTTCATAATGAGCCAAAAAAGAAAAGTAATCCATGTCAGATGAGCGACTGAAATTGGCGGGGGATCGCAGTAAGGTAACGTATGGTTTTTCAAAAATCTTAGCAGCATTCTTGTAATTTTTCTGTAATTCCTAAACCGCTTCTATCTACAAAATCCGCCGTTCTTTTTAGTGGATAGTGGAAAGAAGGCTGAAAATCTTTGCATATCTGTCATTTTATTGAACTTTCATCGAACTTAAATTTTCGAAATTTGCATACGTTTACAACCATGTGAAAAAAATTGAACTGTTTAGCTCCAAATTTTTCATACATCACCTGTAATGGCCTGTCGCTGTCCAAGCACAGCAGAATACTTTTCAGGGAGGATATTAAAATTTTCTCTTTATGATCAAGATATACTTCTGCCTTGATGAAGAGCATCTTTTTTTCAAATTGTGTATCCACGAGAATCCACTCCATCGATGTCATCAACATGATCATCCACACGAGGCGTAACCAACGACAACCAGTTATTGCGTGAGGGAAGATTGCCATTTTGCCATTAACAATTATCACAGAGACACCGTTCGATTCATTATGTTGTTTCATGTTCTACAATACTTTGTCCCGTAAGTGAAGTGCTTGTTATATCACGAGAGAGGCAGTGTGCTTCCCACGCTAGAATTTGAGATCAGGGCTGGCCTACTCTTTGACTTGCAACGTCGTCTTAAGGTATCTCTCCCAGAGGAGAACCGCACCAACCAGTTCAATCACTGAGCTACGGAGTGTCCTGAAATGTGTGGTAGTGTAGTGCAAATAGTTGTAACAATGTGCTTTGTAACAGCCCCTGACGCCCGTAAGAGTTTTTGAGATTCGTAGTGTTCGCCAGACGGGCATAGTTGCAAATCTGTCATAATGTTGGGACCTGGATAGGAGAAGGAGGAATTGTACTAGGCCCTTGGTCCGTATTCTAATTTTTTCTCGGATATTCGGCTTCAAGCCTCACAGCGACTCCAAACCGAGTTAAACCCAACCGAGTCTCCTCGCAAGAATAGAATCTGTAGGCTTGAGCCGCAAGCTTCAATGCTGCCCGCTAGTAGAAATTTCTACAGAACGATGAGCGAAGCGTCATGTTGACGGTGAACGGTTATAAAGGCCTGACAACTCACTGTTTTGATTTTTTCGCAAGAGATAGTTGCAAATGTAAGGAAGAACAATTTAAACTAAGGAATTGTACATATGTGTCCACACAAATCTTACCTCATTGTTGCAGCTTTCAAATTTGACGAATCAGAGGAACACCGTTTTGCAGGTGGCGTTGTCCTACAAAGACTACTACATCATGTCCAACGTATTGATTCACATTTTTGAGAGAGATTTCCTCATCCGGCACTTTGGCTCTTCTAATGGAAAAGTTTGAGAATATAATTTTGAAAAGGCGAGCATGATACTTTTTGTACGTGATCAATACTTGATTACAGAATAAAAATCATAACAGGAAATGTATACTGCTTTGGAAATTTTAATATTATGATGTGAATACGATCTTCTTACGTTTGTGGATCTCTGCTCACTAAAATGGTAATGAAATAGGGAATCTGGAGCCATCTTTTAAGAAATATGCGCCGATAACTATTCTTTAACCTAGTTGGGTTTGAATTGATCCAACGGGTCTCCAAGACCTTAGGGGTGTTGAGCGCTTTGCGCTTTTTGTGTAATCCTCCATTAGTTTACATTGCCTGTCACGTCTCATCTTAAGTCAGTTTTCAGAGGACCGCCAGATAGCATCTCCGCGTTCACGCCTCTCACTTTTGCGCTCCTTCATCACTTCCTAGCCGCAAGAATTGGAAAGAAATTGAGATAGGCACAGGATTTAGGAGACTTAACAGGTATTGGACTAGCCCTTTTATACAGGAAAACACATTTTTAAAATCAAATTTCACATGAGATTGTCCGGGACACTAACACCAACGGGTCTAATGACTGTAGTAGTTGCATCAACCGGCATCACTTACAATCCGGCAATCGAACCAGATTAATGCTGTTCGTACTTCACTGATTGAGCAGACTCTTGTCCGAGAAGATCCCGACTCCCCGCAATGTGCTACGTCTGTCCTCTTATTTCACACATGGAGAGGCGGTCATCACACATGCAGAGGCGGTTCCCGAACCATTCTAGAGTAAACGAAGACCACAAAGATAACAGCGAGCACTTATCCATTGTTATTATCATTCTTTAACTTTGTTTTGAAAGTTAAAAAATAACACAAATTAATAAACACATCCATTGTTAGATCAATTTTTTTCAGCGTAATGTACTATTAGCATCCTGTGGAGTTTGTTAAAAACGACGCTAAAATGTAGGCAACGACAGCAAAGCCGATTATCTACTGGCCTAATCTTTAAAGACTAAGTGGACACGATGCAATTTTGTTATTTAAGTATTATAATGTACAATACAATTTAAAAATAATCATTTTATAATATCAGTTCGAAGACGATAATGTTAAGACCCACAGTATCATTGTTGAGTTATTGGGTGTTAGTTTGCCTGTTCAAAATTCAGGAACTGTAAATAAAACATACGTTTATATTTTTGTGCCGTAGGATAACCTTGAGGCCACAGTATTGGAAAAATAAAATAAACAGAAGCGTTTTGTGGCAACAATATTGTTTATTGAAATAGCAACTTCCGAATACAACCATGATCATTAGTTTTCAGATACACTAACGTATACAAAGATTAAAAATAAGTTAAGAGCTAATTAATTACTATTTGAGAGTTTATTAATATATTGTTTAATGTGTTTTATGATATTAATTTCCTTCAAATATCCTTACAAAAGACCATCACCCCCACAAAAGGTTCAAAAATACAATTGGGCAAAACGTTGGAAACTGGTGCTTGGTTTGAAATTTCTACGTAAGGAGATAAGTGTATTATAACAACAACAAAAAACCTATTATTTGCAAATTAATGGGTTGGACGGCTTAGGGTGAACGTTTTATTTAATCACACAATCACTAGGCAAATTTTACACCAAAATATTCTTTTAAAATATAAAAAGTTACTGGTAAATGTGTTAATTCCAATTAAATCATGGGAGAAACCTTTTGAAGACTGGGAGAAACTCGAAAAAAATTGTAAAAGTGCAATTGTGAAATTTTCACCCGATCTCAATGAGTGAACTGATGGTTTCAAATTACGAATTTGATTTATGTAATGTGCTACACGCTTTTTTAATCCAATATTGTGATTAGCATTATTGTACGACATGAGCAAAAGATTCTTACTGACTGGCAAACGATTACATCAAACCAACACTGCAGTAATGTCCTAATGGATCGCTAGACAGCAATGCATGCGTAAATAATCATTCAAGCCTACCATCAGTTAAATATTATTAACCTGACTTTAGTTTCACAATACGCTTCTTACTACCACGTAATAGTACACGAATGTAGTGGTGATAGAAAAGTACATTCAAACTCACACTATTTGTAAATACTGTCCTTTTCAAAAATTCAGGCATCAACTGCGCTATTTTTAAAACAGTGTTTAGCTCTGTTCTGAAAAAAAGAAAAAATGTAATCGATTTTGAGAGTTAAAAAAAATATAATTCGAAGTAAAACTTCCGTGAAAACTTTTTGCAATTCAAAAAATTATACATTACTTTTTTCAATGCGTATTTTTTTAGAAAGTTTTCCTTCTGAAAACGTTATTTTACAAATATTGCTCTTAGGCAATGTTACCTTTTTGCAATTTACTAAATACAAAGAGTTCACTCAAAGTGAGCTCTGCGCCATTTTTAACAGGAAACCTTGCTCTGATAAAAAAAAAATCCGAAAAATTCTAGCCATTTTTATAAAATAGTTTGTAATTTTTTAACGCAAATAAAGCAAAAACTAATAATATTTTCGAAAACTTCTGTATTTCCTCATTTAAACATCTGTATAACTATAATATTGCATTTGTAGGAGGACGCCTAAATATTTTTGAACCTTTGCAATTTTTTGCAAATTGCTGAGTGTTCAACCCAAACGGGACATGCGCCATTTTCATAAACGTCCTGTGTTCTATACAAAATAATACAATTTTTAAAATATCAAAAGGAGACCATTTTTTACAATGCCAAAGCGTCTTGTAACGTATCAGAAAAAATCAGGATGTTAGTAATTTTTTGCGACACAATATCACCTAGTCAAAACCTAGTGTTTTATTGTTCCTTTTTTTAGGGAGAAAGAGACCAACGAAAATTATAAACACTCAACGTATTAGAGGAAGTAATTCACTACACGTAAATACAAGAAATGTTCTCTTTGTGTGACTGGATGCTGACAACGAATTATCTGTTGAAAAATCGCAATTTTCGCCGCAGCATTACAATACTACATTTATAATACGGTAGTAGTATGCAAGAAGGTACAAAAAAATAGTAAGTGATGAAAACACTCTGCACGACTTAAACATAAGGCGTTGAACACTAATTCACGAATTCAAGTTTTTTTTTAATACCTGCTTAAGCCACAGAGAAAATTGCACGCCGTGACACCTCCTCACCCAATACATTGTCCAACTATGGCGGCGGACCGTACCACGTCCTAGAATCTGCTCTACTATAAACGTTATTCCCGCAAGCGATAGGCCAATGCCATACAGAGCAAAATGCCCCGTGAATTGAACGACCTTCAGCTTTTCAGGTTTTGCATCCCCTCTGAAAAACGACTTCTCCCCCTGCCCATCCAAATCCAAACTGTACTCGAGCATTCGGTCCCAGTGGTCACTCAAGCCAGACTCCGAAAGACGGAGAATAAGAGAGTTAAGCACATAAGGGATTCTGTGAATCCGACGCACAAAATATGTATACAAACTGGTGGACTCTATTGGCTCTTTTACTATGTGAAGCATCTTTTGACCGTCTTTTGTGTATTTTCTGTAGCGAGAAACGATAGAATACAAATGTGAGTTCATCCAAGTTGCAGCTTTTCCAGTCTCGACAATGTCTTTCACAAATGAATCTCTTTCATGTGTTCGAAGAATTCGTGTTACGTTCTCTGCAAGTTTCCCTAAACTGTAAGTCATTCCAGCCATAAAGTTTAAATACGCGGTATTTTCAACGTAAAGTCTGTCAGTCGCCTGCACAACTTCTTCAATGGTGTCCAGCTCATTAAAATATCGGGGGACTGTGAGAAAACCGAGCAGCAGTCCCGTGTAGGCGTTGGCAGCCACTAGCCACATGAGGAATCCACAGACGAAGACGAGCCTGTGAGAGAGCAGAGGAATGCGTCTGGAGGTTCCCCCGGTGAGGACCATCTCGAGGACGTCCAGGGCGCCATTGGCCGCGTCGACGAAGTTGACCTGGTGCGTCCGCACCAACGTCCAAGCGACCACCATCAGCGCCAACGGCGCACCGAGCGAGCACCAGGTCTGCCAACGAAAGGGCAGCAGGAGCACCAACCCAAAGGGCATGCGCTGGGCACGGCGCACCACTAAGTGCTCGTCAGCCTACGGACAAACCATGCCTACAGCATCCGCGCTTCTAGCGCAAACACGACGATTAGAGATCATTAGCACAGAAGCAATAATAAACTCTCTTCATAAAAAACTTATGATAAATTAATTAGACGTTAAGCAAATGAAATGAACATCTTTGTTAGATCAAGCGTTTATAACCAGAAATACTGCTGATTCTTTCATGTGCATTTAGTTAACATCAACTAAAAGGAGTGCAAAATATTCAAATAATTTTCATTCTTGGTTAAAGAAGTTTGATCTGGCACATTTCTCATGCAATAAATGTTTAGCCTTTGCAATTTTGAATTTTACAGGTTGCTTTCTGAAGGTGTAAACAGAACGACTTACATATTTGTAACAGGTTGTCTTGTATGAAGGACATGTGAATGTTCTGGGTTTATTTTCAGGTGCAGTGTTACCTTACTTAACTTAAACGAATGCATATATATATATATATATATATATATATATATATATATATATATTTTCCTTTTGTGGAATATGTAAGCATAAAAAATCGTAACTTCAAATAAATTTGAACAAAATGTCGTTTTTCGAAACTCTACATAACATGTACATAACGCAAACATCCGTGTGAAAACCTTTACAGATATGCATGGTACACAAATCCGTCCAATTAATGATCGAAAACCAATTACTATAGTGAACAGAATCTAGATTGCGAATAATTCAACCCTTACAAAATACTTCATTTTTAAACACACACAAAACTGCATTAAATTAAAGAAAGAGACAACCGCCTAAGTACGTAGGCCAATTCGGTCGCAGCTCCCTTGGAGTAAACAACTGCTAGTCGTGCGACTTTCCTTGACGGTTCACAGCGCGGGGGGAGGGGGGAGGATGCTACGCCTACGTCACATGCGACAGGGGTTGCCAACTGCAGCATTATTAAAACTATTGTCGCATCTTCCATTCATACAAGATATAATAGAGGACGAAATAGACCGAAATCCGTATCGTGAAGAAAAGAAGGAAGCAAAATGTCGCATAAATTAGCAATAAATCACAGGGCGCAGCAAAGATCAGCGAACTTAAACAAATTGTACGCAATATTTTGCTAAAATTACTAAAAGTATCAAAAATGTACATAACTGTAACAAAAACTAATTATGTACAACAAATTAAATTTCAATGGAAAATCATACATTTAATTTTGTTCTTGTGGGAAGGCGACAAAAAAGTTCAAACTTTTGCAATTTACAAAATTCATAAGTAAAACGTGAAAATGGGACCTATGCCACTTTTAGAAATGTATTTTACTTTATTCTTACAAGAAATTGAAAGAAAACATTCGCAGTCGTTTTTGAAAAAAATTGAAAATATCCTTGGGGTTTAATATAATGTACCGCCAAATTTTTAAGAATATTTTTCAAAGTCTCAAACCTTCGAATACTCTCAGATCAATTAGGATATATCCATTTTGAAAACGAATTTCTACGTATGGTTGATGCGTTAGTGGTGTTTACAGAGTGACAGGTGGGCGGACGTTCTGTACATTGATTTTCGGTACAAAGGACCCACAATACATTGATCTTGCCAGCCCCTTCTCTGTGCCAAACGTTCTAAGTTTTGTTTCATATTGATTTATTTCACATCTAAAACACACAAGTCACAAATACGAAGTAGTCTCACTGCTTCTAGAAGATAAAGGGTAATCGACACTCGCTAGATCACTAGGTCGCATTCAGCTGGCAAAAGTGCAGCGGTCGACCGCTCTGAGCGATAGATCCTACAAACGGATCGCGATCTTTCCTTTCTCTTTTTCTATCCCGCTCCCTACTCTCAGACTCTGGCTTGGAGGACAAACCCCGGGAGACCAGTTGGGAGCTTAGGTCTTGTCCCGACTGAAGCGGTGCTAGGCTGTTTGAAAATACCTGGTGGGGGAAAACCCCACATGCCGACGAGTAAGTAGGTGACGGGTAAGTCGACTGGGGGGGGGGGCACAACTATCTATCCCGTGTCAAATCATAACTACACTTACGGGACTGAGGACAATAAAATTATTACCTGCAATGCAGCTACCGTTAATTCCGCATGCCGTTTGCTTAATTCCAAGTACAAATTCGTAATTCTTATGACTGGCAAAACAACTTCAACGCGTCTCTCTATAAACAAATGAAGGACAGTTTCCAATGGAAACATTTCGTGCTGCATCTCCAGCTGCAGGAGCATCTTGAAAAACTCATAGTCACGTTCTCCAAACTGCGTTTCTCCTCTTCTGTCCAACCACATATGTTGTTCTCGGATTATGAAAGTGAACCTGAATCCTTCGAGGTTTCCAACTCCATTTGACAGACGCAGGTGCCTGGTGCGCTCATGGGGTTGGTCTCTGCAGAAATCTACCACGCTCTTTTCCACGTCAGGCCATAGTCTCCGCTCAGGATCGTAAGGCTTTGCGAAGTAGACGTACGGGTCGCTGTCTGGGTTCAGGTTCAACACCCGAGTAGTGCCGAGATGGCGATAGAACTCCTAATATACACCTTGAAAAAGTCCCTGGTGGAAACGTTGTCCAAATGCACTACTATGAAATACCCCTGAACGTTGGTAGAGAGCACAGTAGATACAAATTTGGCCAGAAGTTCAGGAGACACTCTTCCCTTTCGTAGTGGCAGTACGCTTACAAATCCACGCGCAGGGTTGTCAGGGTGTGCGTGCATCATCACTGACAGGTTGGCAGCATGAGCTCCGGCGCCGATGTTCCAGAGCGATGGCCAGTAAGGTAATGGGAAGGTCACCTGCGCGTTTCAAGACACACTTCACATAATTCCTAAATTACTTGTGTTGTGATGTATACTCACGTTACATATTCTAATAAAGTATTACGTAGTTATATGTTACACTCAGATAAACAATAGATGAGAAAGAATGGTTCAAAATGAATATTCTGAACACAATAAATATAATATTTAATTTGTGTAAACATTATATATTGTGACCTCTCTTCTAGATCAATTTAAAAAAGTACATGCATACTATATTTATAAACAGGATGGCATGGTTTTTCTTTAAAGCTAATCGCAAAACATAATAGAAATTTGTAATAGAATAGAATTTTCATAATAGAATTTAAACAATGCCACAACCGGTATTTGAAAAGCACAATATTGTTGAGATGGTGGCAGTGATAAGATTCAGTTGTTAGTCGAGCGTGTTTATCCAAATTAAACTCTTAGAAATGATTGTAAACCTGTTTGATAATCCATATTTTTGGTATCGATTTTCTCTCGTGCCCTAAAAGGAACAGTGCTGACAATAGCATGATTTGTACACCGTAACTCCTTGGCCGAGAGCCAATATTTCCGTTTGCCATGAATATCTGTTACCAGTTCCAACCCTGTTAGCACACATTATTTAATTCAACAACCGGACCTGCTGTGGCAGATCGCGTAGACATGAGGTGCAAGCAACGAGCTGGTACGTACTATACAGTGTGTCTGTCCTTACAGTTTCAGCGCCCTTGGTGGAGGCTCGCGAAACTAGTGGTCGCCATGTTGTCTGATGTTAAAACATAAGAATGCCGGTGTACCCGTTCGCAACCAACGCCAAACGTAATTCTGTACTCAGATTTTCGCCACTTTGCCCCTGGCAGTTATCAGCTGCTGAGTTTCATCAAATTGGAACCATAGGCGTAACCATAGTGGTGAAGAGGCAATTGTGTTGTTCAAGCCCCCGATTGAAAGAACCGTGAACAGCTGAAACCTTCCAGGGGCAGAGTTGAATTAATCGCAGTATACAATACTTTATTTTTCAGAGGGCGCTGCTATGACTACAAAAACGTGCCTTCAATTTGCTCCAAAGATGGAGGCGCTTCAGCCTCCATCTCGCATTCTCGCATTCCTCGACCATTCCCTCCCTACAGGAGGAGGTATATCCATAAAGTTGGTCAAACATCATCTTATTGTATTTTTGGAGTTCATTACAGAAATATTCAATGGCATTTTAAAAGGAGGTAAAATGCCTGAAATATGCAAATTAGCCTATATAAATTCAATTTACAAAAGAGGCTGTAAAAACGATTGTAATAATTATAGAGGGATAAGTGACTTCATCTTTGGTTATACTGTATGAACGTGTGCTAAAGAATAGAATTGAAATGCAAACATCACTCAGAGGAGCAAAGTGGTTTTCGACCAGGAAGTTGTTGTCCTGTATTGACAATATTTTCCGTCTCAAACAACAGATGGAAAAAACAATTGAGCGAGGAAGAGAACTTCACATAATTTTCATTGATCTCAAAAAGGCTTACGATAATGTACCAGTAAAAGAAGTATGGGGGCAATGGAAGAAAAAGGAATATCAACATACATAAATGCAGTCAAACAACTTTATAAAGATATGAAAAGTCAAGTAAAAGTGGGGGAAAAGTTTATCAGACAACTTCCCAGTATATAAAGGATTACGGCAAGGCTGCTGTATATCTCCAACCCTGTTTAAGATATACATTGACAAAGCCCCAACAGAATGGAAAAGAAAGTGCAAAAGAATGGGTGTTAAAATAAGTGATAAAACATTGTTTAGTCTACTATTTGCAGACGACCAGGTGATAATGGCTGAAGATGAAGATGATGTAACTTATATTTTCAGAAAATTAGAAGAAGAGTATGGAAAATGGGGAATGGAAATAAATGTACAAAAAACTGAATATATGGTGGTGGGAGGTATGCCCCATTATTTGGAGACTGGTATAGGAATAATTAAAGGTAATACACAATATAAGTATTTGGGAGTCATACTAACAGCAGATCGTAGAGACGAACAGGATTTGAAAATTAAATATATAAGAGGAAAAATAGCCACAAGGCAGTTGAATCCAGTCCTATTGAACTCAATTATTGCAATAAAGACAAAGAAACGCATATATAGCTCCTTCATAGAGAGTATGAAGTATGTACACTCTATGGGGCAGAAGTCTGGACACTAACAAAAAGTTGACAAACTTCAATCAAAGAAATGTCGTTTTGGCGTAGAAATTGTAAACTTTCTCTGTTAGACAAAATAAGTAATGATGAAATAAGAAATAAATGAAAGTGCAAACAACCTTGAACGAGACGATCGAAATGAAACTACTAAAATGGTGTGGACATAGGAGGTTGAAATCGGATAGACTTCCACAAAAAGTTTGGGAGTGGATACCAAATCGAAGAAGATACAGGGGAAGACCAAGAAGAACGTGGAACATGGCAATAACTGAAGCCATGGAAAAAAGAGAAATGGAGGAAAACGATGTATGGGATAATGGGGCAAGGAAATTGGGATGCAGAAAACGTCCAAGGCTGTAAAAAAAACCTCGCTTTATAGATAAATAGATAATAATGAGAACAAATAGCTGATAATTAAAATATTTGCGGCGTGAGAGACATGCCAAAAATACATTTTTTAATTTATGAAAAACAAAAGAATAAAACAATGACGTTTATGTTATCTCATATAGTGCATTTAATCCCTACCAAAAGTGTAATGAAACAAATTGGAGCCCTTTTTTGCGCAAATCTTGTTTTTGTTATTTTTTAAAATTGCACATATTGCAAACAATACTACAAAAAGTTGTAATTTTCGAAAATTCAGAATTAGCCATGAAAATTGGGCCAAAGCCACCATTATAGGAGTAATTTACTCTAGTCTTACAAGTAATTGAAAGAAATAATTTGGAGTCATTTTTGAAAAAAGTTGAAAATATCAGAGAGGTTTAATGTAAAGTACTCCCAAAAAGTAATGAATGATTTTCAAAATCGCACTGCTTTGACTCAGGCCAAATGGAAATTTGGCCAATTTGAAAAAAATCCTACGTATGGTTTAGGCGTTAGTGTTGTTCTCAAAAACCAGACGGATATGACTCCGTATATATGTGCGTATACAAGAAAGAAAGTCTTTTACTCATCATACCAAAAAAATTACAATTTGTTCTTCTGTGTAATATATGTTTTGTAGGTTTGTTATAATATCACAAACAAGTGTTTTTGGACACATTTTGGAGAAATAAAAAATAGTGCGTTTTAGAATGCTGTAGCTCGCTCGATAACTGGTTTCCAAATAAATGTCACATAGGAAATTTGTGAGAAATTGTTTTCTCTTTATTATTGAATTTAATAATTTGTAAGAAGAAAACTAGGAATTTTAACTCGAGCCTGGGTATATAAACATCAAAAGAAAAGTGTTTATGGCCTTTTCAAGGTAACACCCCTTTTTAGTACCTTCCGGCTAGACTAAAAGGAGTCGAACTATTACAATTTCGCATACAATCAAACATATCTTCTACAATTTGCACTGTGACTCATGATTAAGGAACTTCCTGTTTCTGAAACTTCATAATAATTTTACATGAACTCCGACACCATTAACAAAAGCAAAGTTTCTTTAACAAAAAGGCAAAAAGTTATACGCTGGGCCAAAAGAAAAACAACGGAAAATACAGAATTATAAACGGGCCAAAAAAGTATACCTACAAAAAAATATTTTTATATTATAAAGGAAATTCTGAGAATGTTGTAATACGTGTAATAATATTAGTGTCTCCAAAATGATTGCGTGTTCATTTTGGCATTACTTTCGTGTTCAGAGAAGGTACCATATGTCGCCAATAAAGAGATTATAGTATTTTCCTCATACCATTAAATTTTTCGAAAGAGTGTAATTTTTTATTTTTTTTCAATATTTTTAAACTATAATCGAATATTGGCCACGTACAAAAGGGATTGTGTGCTAGGCTGTCGAAAATATTGAATTATCAAACTTTTCCATTAGATGAGGTAAAGTGCTAGATGAAGTAATCTCTTTCCCAATATGTGAAGCAATACTTTGGACGTGGAATACAGGTCTTTGTTGTGGCAACGACGCCTGCAAAAAGTAGTCCTTTACTAACCCGAAAATCTCGAAACTTTTCTCCAAAAATGAGGTAAGAATCGTTTGCACACATATCTAGAGTTCCTCTATTTACAATTGTCTTCTTTACACATTTGGACGCATAAAAATACGTCAAAAGAGTGTATTGTAAGGGCCTTATAATTTTTTATCCATAACCCAATTCTTTTTGCGGTCGTCGATCTGGAGAGGTGGCTCAGGGCGTCAACCGATATCTCTGCTGTGCCTCTGACCGCGCGGTGCTACGGTTCGAGTCCCGACTTTCACAGGATTTCCCACATTACCCGGAGAGCTAGGTCGAGTTCTGCCGCAGTCTGGAGAATTCTAGCCGCGAGCTACTCTGATCGGCAGTTTTCCGTGGTATTTACGATCAGTAGCGGGCGCTTGCTAGAGCAGCGCCCTAAAGAACGGTACATCAACCGCGCACGAGCGTGCCTTACCCATTTCTTACCCCATCCTGACATCTTACACTCAGATGCAGTACACTACCTCGCACACCAGTCGGGAGCTCAGAGCTTGTCGCGGCAGGGGCGGTGCCCCGCTGGTGGGAGATACCTGGAAAGGGGAAAACCCGGTCAGCGCCATCCAGCGGCACAAGAAACCACCGCCACCTCCTGAGCAAAAACATGCACTACTCTTACGGGAGTAATGACCTTAGCAGTGGACGCGCCCGGAATCACTCGTAATGCCTCGATTGGAGTCTTCGCCTTGTCTCACGTCGGTCATTTGTCCTAGCGGTGACCGTTAAGGTTTACGGCTCAAGCGCCCGAGTGATTGGGAAGTGGCAGGCTCTATCCCCAACATGTGCTGGAGTTTCTCGTGAACTTAACATTGGCGCTTAGGGCCCCTCCCAAATCGAAGGCAAAGACCACCAGCTGCCATCAGTGGCTTTCTGTAGCGATCTCCCCCCCCAGATGTTTCCAGGTGAATGTCGCAGAAGCGCCTTAAAATTCGGACCAATGTCCCCATCTTTGCGGCGGGTCGATGCGTCGATTGCCTATCACCGTGTGGCCAACCCTCAAATGGCAAATCTCAAATATCTCTGACAAGCGTTACTTCAGTTTGTTATACTTGCACTGCCACATGTCAGGTGGCCACTCCGTAGCTTAGAGCTTATTCTGGTACCCCACTGGGGGAGATGGCTAGAGAGGGAAACTGGCTAGTCGAAGAGGTCAGTCCTGGTATCAAATTCTAGCTTGGGAAGAACACGTTCACTCTCAAGATACAACACACACTACATTTACGGAACTAACAGAGAACATGACTCATCCGGAAAGAAAACAATTAATCGAAAGGTCTCTCTGTGATAATTGTTAACGGCAATCGTCCCTTACCCAATAACTTCTTTTCGTAGGTTATGCCTCTTGTGGCTGAGCCTGTTGACGCAGTGGATTGTCGTGAATACACAATTCAAAACAAATCCGTGGTTCATCCAGCAAGTTTTAACTTTCGAATATTTTGAAGGAATCCTAAGATCATCTCTGAAAAGAATTCTAATGTGCTTAGAAAACGACGGACCTTTACAGGTGATGTATGAAAGATCTTTTTTCTACAATTATTTCATATTTCCAGTTTTTTAAAAAATTCAGGTTGTACGGTAGTTTAGTTATGACGGTTATGCCATTTTTCATCGTCCTTTCCTCTATTTGCTGGAAAAATTAAAGATAAAAATTTTAAATTTTTTTTAACAAAAATATTTGAGAATTGCAAAAATGTTACGTGAGTACTAAGATTTTTGAAAGAAGATACATTACATTATTTCAAGATTTGTCATTGAACAAAATACTACAGTAAGGAAAAAACTCTATATACAATGATCTTGTTGCAGAAAGACGCCGTTCCAACTTTTAGTTTAATAATAAATAAGAAATTTAGAGATTCCAACAAAAATGTGACAAGCGGTAATTTTATGCTTTTTTTATGCTATTCCAGATCATTAAAAAAATATTTGAACATTTTTTGTGATTTTACTTTAGTAAGTAATGCAATACACGTAGTACAGAGAAAGTTATGTAGTGCTGCGGAAAATCGATTTCGAGATTCTCGCAGAAATAGACTTTTTGGGATTCCCTAATACCGAAAAAGGGTTGTTTTTTAAAAAAAAGTTCGTTTATAAACGCTACTGGGGCCTAAACTATGCGTAGATTATTTTTCAAAATGAAGAAACCCTTGTCTATCTGGTATGAGTCGAAGTTTTGAGACGTTGAAAATCTCTTTAAAATTTTCGAGGTACTTTACATGAAACTCCAGGAATATTTTCAAATATTTCACAAAAACGGCTCAAAATGTTTTCTTTAAATTTATTGTAAGAATAAAGTAAAATATTCTTATGAGGGTGGCATAGGTGTGATTTTCACTGTTTACTCAAAAATATGAAATTTTTCGGCGTTAGTACAACAAAACTGAAGACAGAGATTTTTCTTCATTACAAATTTTGTTCTCCATAATAAGTTCATTCATTAAGGGCAGCTATATTTTAAAATTTTTGTAGTTTTTTAGCAATATTGTTTACTACATGTGCAATTTTGAAAATAACAAAAACAAGATTTTCTATAAAACGACTCTTTACATTTTTTCTTTAAACTTTTGGTAGGGGCAAAGTTAAATTCACTCTAGAAGGTAGCATAAACGCACTATTTCTCTATTCTTTATTTTTCCAAAAATTACAAAAATTTATTTTTTTTATTTTTCTATTGTGTCGTATTTACTTAAGTCATATATACTTACGTGACAATTTTCACATTAATGAAGTAATGTGACAAAACCATGTGCTTTAAATACTGTTCTATACAGTTCCTATACTCTCAAAAAGTCGACCGTTTTCTGTGTAAACTAGCTCAAAATTCCGCTTTCGAGTAGCTTTATGAGACATAATTTAATGCACATGTACTCATAAATACAATAATGTGAACAAATTGCCGCTAATGTAAAAACTAACAACGTGAGAGACTAGTCAAAAAACTTACACTTTTGTAATTTTCGAAAAAACAAAAGAATACGGCAATATGACGTTAATATCATCTTAGAGAGTGCATTTAGCACAATACTTACCAAACGTTTAAAGAAAAAAGTGGGGACGTTTTTTGCGTAAATGTTGTTTTGTAATTTTTTTAAATTGCACAAATCGCAGGCAAAATTGTATGAAAAGTACTAAAGTTTTCGAAAATATGTGCATGACGTTAATAAAAGTACTAATTATGTACAACAAATTTTAATTGAAGGAAAAATCTTTATCTTTAATTTTGTAGTTGTAGGAAGACATCAAAACAAATTCAAAATTTTTAAATTTTGGAAAATTCAGAGTTAACCGTGAATATCGGACCTTTGCTACAGTTGTGAGTGCATGTTCCTCTATTCTGACAAGATACTTAAAGAAAAAACTTGGAGCCCCTTTTGAGAAAATTTCGAAAAGTTCAATGGGCATTATTGGAAATACCCCTAAATTTTAAACAATGTTTTTCAAAATCTCAAAGCTTCGTCTCGAGCCAGATGGACACGGATTTCTTCAATTTAGAAATATCGTACGTAATATATGTATATGTATTGTGACGTACCTGGTAATGCCGGGTATTTCACTGCAATATAACACTAAAGGAGGGTATCTTTTCCGTGAATGGGTCCCTGGATAAGTTGGTATAACATTGGGAAAGTTAATTAGAAATGGAAATACAATCATGAACAAGATTTATTTGCAAATCAAATAGGTTAATTACATGATCTGACTACGTTTATACACTCTGCCTTGGTACCAAGATTAGGTGTAATATGCATTTATCATACTTTCGGGGCCCCGACCAAATACCTTCGATGATCGTAGAACAGCTCGTATCGACAGGGTTGCCGACCTCTACAGCAGCTGTGGGCTGTCGGCGGCTGATGGCGTGGCGGTCGTCCTGGGCTGGTGACCTTGTGACTCCTCCCCGACTCGGATCTTGATACCACGGCGTTGCACCTCTCTCGAATCACCTTCCGTCGACGGATTCAATTACTCAACCGGCGCCTATCACGCGTGCCGGTCCCAGTTCCGTACCACACAGTTTCGGTAAAGTTTCCACTACACTAATTACTACAAACCCGATCGGTTGTTATATCAACACGAATCTTTTACTCTAATGATAATCTCATTGTCTACTTCACTTATTTACTGCTTCACAATTACTATGGCTTTACGAACACATCGCATGTTCCCTTTTGTTCATGCGCTAACGGCGAGCTCTTCGCCACGCGTCCGAACTCTTCGCCGCTCCGCTAACGTCTGTCTTCTTCGCAATTCTCCTAACGACTGCCTGCACGTGCTCGCTGCCCAGTTTGTAACTGACATTCTCACGCTGGCCTCCCGGCGGTGGCACCGGTGGCGGTAGCGACCGTTGCTAGCTCCCGTCGTTGTCCGCAGCGCTTGGCGTACGTACCGCGCAGTCCAAAATATATATTGATTACTTACACTAATGTTTTAATTAGTGTAAGGGAACACATTCTGTGTTTCATCACCCCCCTCCTTTCTTTTTTTGGATTTTTCCCGCCTCCGGAAAAATTCACTTTAGTATCATCGTCTCTGCCGATGGTTACACTGTCTTGTATATTACATGAACCCTATATACTTATACCCTAAAATCGAATTAACACGTGATTGTTTAGGTTAACACTAAGATTACACTTATTTACACTTC
This sequence comes from Gryllus longicercus, assembly GCA_038098605.1. Classification (NCBI taxonomy): domain Eukaryota; kingdom Metazoa; phylum Arthropoda; class Insecta; order Orthoptera; family Gryllidae; genus Gryllus; species Gryllus longicercus. Next base: position 982,102 of record JAZDUA010000257.1, on the reverse strand, counting down.
ACTATTTTCCATACCTATGGGACAGGGTCTTAGGTTATGGAAATTGTAGTGTCCCACCACTTCTTGTTTGTCATTTAGTAACTTAGCCACATTTTTATCCGTAACCTTATCTATCACATATGGTGTAACCCTGTTCTGCAGCTTTCCTTGCAAAATCTTGTCCACGCAATGAATCAACGCAGCTCCGCTATTGCGTAACCCGAATGGCACTCTACAAAACACATAACATATTCCCTCAAATGCGAAACCTGTATACTGTTGGTCCTCTTCCGCCACTTGCATTTGCCAATAAGCTTTACTAAAATCAGTACTAGAGAAAATGATGTTCCCTCCAAACCTCTGCAATGCTTCTTCCGCCGATAACGGAGCATCCCTGTATGGTTTTGTTACTGCATTTAGTCTTCGTGCATCTAGGCATAATCGTATTCCTCCATCTTTCTTTTTGACGATCACGATTGGGTTGGTGTAGGATGTTTGTGCCTTTCTTATGATTCCATCATTTACCATTGATGCTAATAGTTCAGAAACATCTTGCTTCAGCGCTGCTGGTATCGGATAGTTACGCTGTCGAAATGGTGTTGTATCTGTAAGTTGGATTCGAAATGTGAATCCCTTTATTGGGGCGCGATTCTTCTGGAATACTTCTTTATTCTCCATCAACAGCTGCAATAGTTGCTCCTTGTGACGCGTATTTAATATCTCTATCTTCTCCGTCTGCTGCCTCAGCTGTTCTTCTAATGATTCTTCGGCCACTACACCCGTACATGCTTCGTATCCTTCGTCTATCCCCAAGTCGAATCCTATCGCCTGGCTCCCCAACTCCACCACTTGCCGTTCTAGATCAATAATTGCTCTGTGATCGACCAGAAAATCCGTCCCTATGATTACCGGGTATAATACCTTTTTGACTACCAGTGCCACTATCTCGTATACTTGGTCGCCAATCATGGCTCGGAACATTATTTGTTTTGTGATGGGGCTTGACTTCTTCTGAGTAGCTCCAATCACATACGCCCTATTCATAGGCAAACACATTATTTCTTTTCCTTTTGCTTTTAATTCCTCGTACATTTCCTCCGACACTACTGTAGTCGTGCACCCTGTGTCTACTAATGCTTCTTTAACTACTCCCTCACATTCCATCGTAATCGTGGGACATTTCCTGATTCTGATCGCTGAGCTCTTACTTCTCTGCCACGGTTGGGCATCGTGGGTTACTGGCTGTATAGTATTTATGGAGACCACGTTAACTTTCACAATTTCCGCGTCCGTAATGGGGCCACCTTTCACCACGGACTTTATTGGTTTAAATAGTGCTCTTGTTCTCTACTTGTGCTAGGCTGTGCTGGTTGGTCAGATGCGCTTCCGCCCCCGCCTCTTGACTCCGTGCGGTTTGGGTTGGGTCCGCTCCAGGCCGGTCTTTGGTTCCTCGGCTCTGGTCTCCATCCATCTCCCCCTCTTCCGCGTTGATTTCCCTGGTAATTAGTGCTCCTATCACTCCCTTGCCCCTGATTCCGTTCCGTTCTTATCATATTAACGTTCCCCTCATTCCTGTTCTTTGGTGCGCCTGCAAAAGTTAGGTCGTACCCCCCTAACACGTTCTGAAATCTCTCCAAGTTGGTGTGCTGCACACTACGTAATAGATTTTGCACCGTAACTGGGAATTGTCTCGTTAGTACACATATAATTTCTTGATCGCTCATCGGTGGGGATAACGTTTTGTATTCCATGATACGCCTTGTTGCGTATTCCCGCAAGCTTCCCATTGACTGGTTGTAGTGATTATTCATCAAACTGATTTTAAAATTGATTTGAATCTCCTCATTCCAGTACCGCTCAAAGAACCGATCTTTAAATACCTTTACTGATTCGGGAAAGTCATCAAATGTATCGGCCCATATCCTTGCGTTCCCTTCCAGCATTAAATATAACAATTGTATCTTACACCTTTCCGAGGTATTGATGACAGCTAAATGTCGTTCTGCCGCCCTCATGAATATGCACGGATTTTCTTTACCGTCTCCTGAAAATTTTAGTGATCTTGGAGGGGTGAATGGAACCGTCCCGCTTGCTGCAATTGGGGATACCTTACATTCTTTTATTTGTTCGATCTCTGTTCGTAGTGACACAACCTTCTCTTCGCATTCCCGCTTATTCTCCTGCATTTCTTCCTTGACTACCAACTGCATCCTTTCAATTTTCTCGTCCTGCTTGGCGGTTTTAGCATCTAATTGCTGGTATAACTTATTCTCTAATTCTCCCCCCATACTAATTACTTGAGATTCTAACTCCTTTTTCTGTTTCCCTAATTCTTCGGCAGTCCATTGCTCATGACTTTCTACCCGCTCCGCGATTTTGGTCATCTCATTCTTCGTTGACTCAATTTGTTCTTCGGCGCGTCCTATTCTCCCACTTAATTCCTCTTGTAATTTGCTGATCCGTTCCTCGAATTTCCTATCCTGTTCATCTAATCTCCCATTCAATTCTTCAGCCAACTTCCTATTCTGTTCCTCTACTTTCCTATTCAGTTCTTCAGCCAACTTCCTGTTCTGCTCCTCTGTGAATATTTTCTGCTCCTCAGCCGACTTCCTAATCTGCTCCACTGTGAATATTTTCTGTTCATCCAGTTTCCTATTCTGTTCATTCTGTCCTTCCAATATCTTCCCATTCTGTTCATCTAATTTCCCATTCAGTTGTTCGAACATCTTCATCATCATCTGCATAACGCCTAAATTAATATCTTCTCCACCCCCCCGATTTGGATTTCCTGCTGCTTGGTTCATCGGCGTTGACGTGATTTCTACCTCTTTATTGAAACTGTCCCCTGACGTATCGTCCAACCTGCTTCCAATTCCACTATCCCTGCTTTCCGATGAAATGCTATTATCGATTCCTACATCTATCTCCCTTACTTCATCCACCTTCTCCTCCCGGTCCAGCACTACATTTTGCGCCTCCATTCTGTTACTTTGAGCTATCCGTTCGATCCTCACTTCACTAAAATACTCGCACAAATTTTCCTTTTGCCTCACCTAACAACGATACAACAGTTATCCTATGAATTTACTATGTCCGCCCCAGCACTGTATAGTACACGTAACTGTTGTAATGCACTAATATTTCAGATGCAGATTAATGATGAACACACCCTCACTCACCACAAAAACACAATAAACATATTCTCTACAATCAGTAATATTATTGCCACTTGACTACATATATGCCGCTGACAAACTTATTAACATTGTTACAACAATACTCACAAATTTTAATAAATCCACTATTAATTTGGAATTACTTCTCAATACACTTATTGCTATATTATGTACACAATAATCACTCACAATTACATGTCATATCTTCTCCATAAATTTCCCTCAATAGTACTGTATGAATATTAAAAATATCCGTTCACAATACTGCTATACACTTCCCGACCTAGTATCCTTTCCACTAAATTCCATAAACTTTACCATCACTAATGTACAATGCGCTGCTAAATGAACATTCCCAGCAAATAATGTGCACAATTTATACAATAATATTAACCCTGATATTTCCACAAGAATTGTTACTACTTCCAAATTCTTTAATTTCCATATTATTAAAAACTACCAACCACTTCAAACATTATTAACATGTGTTACAAAATTTGAAATTCTATTACATTATATCATTTACAATATGTACATGTGTGGCTTTCATAAACTCAGTAACTGCAGTAGTAACTTTATACTGGTTACTCTCAAATAATTTCCTATATCTGCCCACAATTAATTACACAACAAAATTTCTGTAATTATCAAATATTCATTATGCTTACTTGACTTATGCATGCTTTGTTAGTACATGTACTATTACTTTTGTTTCCTCTAATAATGAGCTTTACACTGCCTGCCTATTATCTTTAACCTGCATTACTATACATCAAATACATGCGCAGTACCTTCCAATATTTTACCAACTTTCCTAAGGCCACATTTCTTAATTACACGCTTTCCAGACTTGTACGGGCGCCAGCTGTGACGTACCTGGTAATGCCGGGTATTTCACTGCAATATAACACTAAAGGAGGGTATCTTTTCCGTGAATGGGTCCCTGGATGAGTTGGTATAACATTGGGAAAGTTAATTAGAAATGGAAATACAATCATGAACAAGATTTATTTGCAAATCAAATAGGTTAATTACATGATCTGACTACGTTTATACACTCTGCCTTGGTACCAAGATTAGGTGTAATATGCATTTATCATACCTTCGGGGCCCCGACCAAATACCTTCGATGATCGTAGAACAGCTCGTATCGACAGGGTTGCCGACCTCTACAGCAGCTGTGGGCTGTCGGCGGCTGATGGCGTGGCGGTCGTCCTGGGCTGGTGACCTTGTGACTCCTCCCCGACTCGGATCTTGATACCACGGCGTTGCACCTCTCTCGAATCACCTTCCGTCGACGGATTCAATTACTCAACCGGCGCCTATCACGCGTGCCGGTCCCAGTTCCGTACCACACAGTTTCGGTAAAGTTTCCACTACACTAATTACTACAAACCCGATCGGTTGTTATATCAACACGAATCTTTTACTCTAATGATAATCTCATTGTCTACTTCACTTATTTACTGCTTCACAATTACTATGGCTTTACGAACACATCGCATGTTCCCTTTTGTTCATGCGCTAACGGCGAGCTCTTCGCCACACGTCCGAACTCTTCGCCGCTCCGCTAACGTCTGTCTTCTTCGCAATTCTCCTAACGACTGCCTGCACGTGCTCGCTGCCCAGTTTGTAACTGACATTCTCACGCTGGCCTCCCGGCGGTGGCACCGGTGGCGGTAGCGACCGTTGCTAGCTCCCGTCGTTGTCCGCAGCGCTTGGCGTACGTACCGCGCAGTCCAAAATATATATTGATTACTTACACTAATGTTTTAATTAGTGTAAGGGAACACATTCTGTGTTTCAGTATATATATACATATATTACGTACGATTTGTGTGTGTATATGTGTGTGTATGTATATGTGTGTGTGTATATTTTTTTTAACGACGGGGGAAATGCATTTACGCACTATCGACCCAGACTCACATATCCGGGCCGATTCGTGTGGGACTCATCCGTGGATAATACCCACTAAAACCCTACGTCCTCCTTCGCCCCACCTACGGAACCGCCGTCAGGCATTACTTCGTTAGGTGGGGTGGTGGGGCTATCTAGCCCTCCTCCTTTACGCCTTTATTGGCTTTCATTTCTCGCACGCTCTTCAGTTCTGAGGCGTCGCATGACCCGGGCAGCGTACGTCACAATTGCGGCCCATCTGTCTTCCGTGGTCATCATCAATGGGATGGTGTTCTCCGGTGTCAGGCGCTGTTGCAGGATTTCCTGCAGCTGGTCTCGTTCTCCTATAAATCGCGGGCAGTTGTACATCACGTGCTCCACATCCTCCTCCTGTCCTGGGCAAGCTGGACACGTCGGGTCGTCATCGAGCTTAAATCGGTGCAGGTACGCTCTAAAGCATCCATGCCCCGTCAGCAACTGAGTCACGAAGTCCACTTCTCCGTGAACCCTCGACGCCCACTCGTTGATCCGTGGGATAAGACGGTGGGTCCACCTGCCGTTCAGCGTTGCGTCCCAGCGGTTTTGCCACTGTCTCATCGTTTCCCTCTTCTCTTCTTCCAGCGCAGCGAGGGCTTCTATCCGCGAGCCGTGTCTTCCCTGATAGTATATCCGTCGGCGCTCGTCCGCCAGAATCTCTATAGGCGTCATTCCTGCTACTACGCATACGGCGTCATATGACACCGTGCGGTACGCACAGACCACTCTCAGAGCACTCCGACGGTAGACGGATATGGTCCTCCTGGCGTATGCTGCTGTTGCCAGGGTGCTGGCCCAAATGGGCGCTGCATACAGCAGGGTCGAGCTAACAACGGTCGCGAGGAGCTTCCGCCTGCTTTGCCTGGGGCCACCGGTGTTCGGCGTAATGCGCGACAGGGCAGAGATCACACCATCCGCTTTCTGGCTAACGAGTCGAAGATGTTCGTCAAAATGGAGACGCGCGTCGATCCATACGCCGAGGTACCGCAGGTGTGGCCCGGACTGGATCTCGTGTCTCCCCACTCTGAGGGTGATGGTCTCTCGTGTCTTCCGGCTGGTAATCAGCACTGCCTCAGTTTTGTGATCGGCCAGGACCAGCCCGACCAAAGACAGCCACCGGCGAATTATCGCGATGGAGCGGTTGGCCACGAGGGTAACGTCCTCCAGGTGCTTGTCCACTACGACGAGCGCCACGTCGTCAGCGAAGCCAATGGTCTCCGCGCCATGTGGTAACTCCAATCTCAGTACCGCATCGTACATGATGTTCCAAAGTAAGGGACCCAGAACCGACCCCTGTGGAACACCACCGTCACGTCATATCTCCTCGGACCGTCATCTGTGTAGTACAACAGGACTCGATCTTTGAAGTAGTCGCTGATGATTGTCCTGATGTACACTGGGACTTCCAGGAGATGAAGGGCATTTAGAATGCAGCTCCACCTCGCTGAGTTGAAGGCGTTTTCAATATCCAAGGTCACGACGGCGCAGTACTTCTTAGTGCCCCTTCTCCAGCGTGCTCCTGATATGGCCTCCCTAGCAATGCTCACCACTTTACCAATTGCCTCCACTTTTGAGCGCGCCTTTCGGAAACTGAACTGATTATCGGAAAGGCCGCTGTTGCTTTCGACGAAGGTCTCAAGTCTGCTGCAAACAATTCGCTCCAGGATTTTACCTGATGTGTCCAACAGGCAAATCGGGCGGTAAGATGACGAGTCGCATGGTGGTTTCTTGCCCTTAGGCAAGAGCACTAGCCGCTGTCGTTTCCAGCAGCGCGGGAAGGAACATTCCCTCAGACATCTGTCTAGAACGCCCAAGAAGAGGTCTGGGCGAGCTTCGATGGCAGCCTTCAGAGCCGCATTTGGTATTCCGTCCGGACCCGGAGCTTTAGTGTCCCGGATCCGGCGGCAAGCATTCCGAAGTTCATCTGGGCTGACTGGGGGCACGTCCGTGGGTCGGTGTATCGGGGCTGCGTGGTTCGTCTCCGTCTGGGTCGGGAAGAGAGTGGTCACGATGTTCTGCAGTAGGTTTGGACAGGTCGGGGACATGTTTACCGCGCCATTCAGCTTGGTCATAACGATTTTGTACGGCCTGCCCCATGGGTCCTCATCAACCTCTCGACACAGCTCACGCCAACAGAGACGTTTGCTCGCTTTGATGGCCTTTTTCAAGGCGTTGCGATCATTCCGGTGTTGTTCCCGCAACCTCTCAGAGTCCGGCCGGCCCTTTGCTCTTTGGCACAGACGTCTGCTCTTGATGCATTTCCTGCGCAGTTGAGCAATTTCTTCGTTCCACCAGTAAACCGGTGGTCGGCGGTCGCTTGGTGAGCACCTCGGCATAGAGGCATCGCATGCATTGACAACATGCGTCATGAGTTCCTCTGCCTGCTCTTCCGGTGGTCCTTCAGATATGGTGTCAGTTATCAGATTGCAACATCAGTTTGCCAAATCCTGAAACATAAAAGACAACCTTTGTATGTTTGATATTTGGTCAATATTTTCTGGCCTTTCCAATGACATTTATCAACGTTTTTCAGTGCCTTAAGTTCTGATTCAGTCTCTTCCTTCGCCACAAATATACTTGGATAATATTGCATCCCGGATTTTACTACAACATAATCGTTATCATGGAAATCAACTTCACGTATCTCACTTGTAGTGGAGGGAGTTGCCAGAACTTGAAAATCAATGCTTCCTAAAACCGTATCTGAAGCAAGTGACATTGCATTTGAATCTGACTCAATATCACACTCTCAATCAGAACGTTTCTTCGCCTTTTCTTCAGCTTAATTTTTTGCATTTTCTTTGGTATTTTTCTCTTGATTTATTATTATTTATTATTATTTTATTTATGAACTGAGTATGACACTTCTTTTATTAAGATATATGGTAATAATAGATTTTGAAATTTATTTTATATTTAAGTTATATATTCGTTTTTATCTTTGTATTCAGTTATTTTTTGTCGGTTTTCTTCTTGTTTGGCTACAATGTTTAAACAATAACTGGTTATTGGATAGTGCAAAGGACGTTTAAGAGACTGGTAAAGCTCGCATATTCGTTGAAAACGTTGATTTTGCTTGTAATAGTTCAACATTTTTTCGACGTCTTCCTACAACAAAACTATTAAAGATTTTATTTTTCCCTTAATAAAATCTCTTTTGAAAAGAAGTATTTTGCATGTGGATTATGACTAATTTTTCGAAAATTGGAGAACTTTTCGGGTAATTTTGAGGAAAATTTAGGTAATTTTAGTTTTCAATAAATTTTAAACACGGTTATCTACTGTTTTGAAGATTTTGACCTCAAATTGAATATAAGTTCCTGAAGAGAATGCTGAATATCTCATGTTCGTTAAAAATTCTGATTTTTGAAAATTACAAAATTCATTTTTTAGTATTCTATAAACATTTTTTCTTACTGAAGTGTGTTGATATTTATATGAAAAACAAAGTTTTGCACCGAATATGGTACAGTTTGTAATGAGTTTTTCGAAAAATTATGTGCGAGATGTGTTGATCCGGAGAGAATTTGTGGTATAAATAGAATTACATAACAATTACTAAGGCCGTAAAATAAGTGCTGTTTTAGCACCACTAGTTTTGGCATATAAACCCCTAGAGGCACATTATTGCATTATCACCAAGCTTGTGATGCATCTTACAGTTTATATGCAAGGGACATTTCCAAATTACCTAGAAAACTATTACGGTCTCAGTAATATACATAATATTAAAATATACTAATATACGTAATACATACACATTGTTAAATATTTAAACCATATAATAATGAAGTGTATAATACAGCATTAGACTTTTGTGTTTCTTGAAATGCGCAGGTGACCTTCGCATTACCCGACAATCCATCGCCCTTCAGCATAGTCGCTGGAGCTCACGCTGCCAACCTTCCGGTGATGATTCACCCACACCCTGACAACCCATCACGTGGATTTGTAAACGTACTGGCACTGCGTGGAAGAAGATTCTCTCCTGATTTTCTGGCCAGGTTCTTAACTACTGGGCTCTCAACCAACGTTCAGGGTTATTTCTTAATAGTGCATTTGGACAACGTTTCCACCAGGGACTTTTTTCAAGGTTTTTATTCAGCATTCTATCACCATCTCGGCACTACTCGGGTGCTGCACCTGAGCCCAAACAGCGACCCGTACGTCTATTTCGCAAAGCCTTACGATCCTGAGCGGAAACTATGGCCCGACGTGGAAAAGAGCGTGGTAGATTTCTGCAGAGACCAACGCCATGAGCGCAGCAGGCACCTGCGTCTGTCAAATGGAGTTGAACACCTCAAAGGATTCAGGTTCAGCTTCATAATCCGAGAGCAACACATGTGGGCGGATAGAAGAGGAGAAACGCGGTTTGGTGGACGTGACTATGAGTTTGCTATGATGCTCCTGCAGCTGGGGATGCGGAAGGAAATACTTAAACAGGAAATTGCAATTATTTTATTTATGGAGAGACGCGTGGAAGTTGTTTTGCCTGTTACAAAAATTACGATTTTTAACTTGGAAATAACCGAAGAGCATGCGGAATTAACAATAGCTGCATTGCAGGTAATAATTTTATCGTTCTTACTCCCGTATGTGTAGGTTATGTTTTGTCACGAGAGAGGTGGTGGTGGTGCCGCTTACCCCCCCTCCCCTCCCCCCTCCGCCTCCCTCCCGTTGACCCGTCACCGAGTTACTCGTTGGAATTCCCCCCCCCGCGCTACGAGGCGTCAAGGAATGTTGCGCGATTAGCAGTTGTTTACTCCAAGGAAGCTGCGACCGAATCGGCCTAAATATTTTGGTGGTTGTTCCTTACTTTAATTTAATACAAATTTGTGTCGTTTAAAAGCGTAGTATTATGGGGATGAATTATACGGAATATAGTTTCTACCCAGTATAGTAAATGGTTTTGCTTGGTTAATTGGACAGTTTTCTGGATTTTCCATAACTGTAAAGGTGCGCATATTTGTTTGCATTATGTATAGGTTATGTAGTGTTTCGAAAGATGACATTGTGTTACTAAGTTAATTTCCTACAAAATGAAAAACTATGCATTCGTTTAAATTGGGTATGAAAAAACTATTCCCGAAAATAAGCCCAGAGCCCTGAACCTGTTACAATATTATAAGTCATTCTGTTTCATTTCAGGTAGCAGCCTGTCAAAACTCAAATTGCAAAGGATACATATTTGTTTCATGAGAAATTAGCCAGGTCAACATTTGTTTAAATAAGAATAATAATTATTTGAAAATTTTGCACTCATTTTAGTTGATGTAAAGTAAAATATACATAAAACAGTAAGCAATATTTTTAATAATATAGTCTTCATCTAAAAGATATTTCCATTCCATTTCCATGACGTGTAATTCATTTTTATTTATGGACTTTAACAAAATGATTATGAGTTATTATGATAAGTATATTTACGAAGACGGTTAATTATTCCTTCAGAGCTAATGCTTTGTAATCCTAGTGTTTCCGATTTAAGACCGCAGATGCTGTAGGCGCTTTTGTCCGTAGGCTGACGAGCATCTAGTGGTGCGCCGTGCCCAGCGCATGCCCTTTGGGTTGGTGCTTGTGCTGCCCTTTTGCTGGCAGAGCTGGTGCTCAATCGGTGCCATGTTGGCGCTGATGTTGGTCGCTTGGACATTGGTGCGAACGCACCAGGTCAACTTCGTCGACGCGGCCAATGGCGCCCTGGATGTCCTCGAGATGGTCCTCACCGGGGGAACCTCCAGACGCATTCCTCTGCTCTCTCACAGGCGCGTCTTCGTCTGTGGATTCCTCATGTGGCTAGTGGCTGCCAACGCCTACACGGGACTGCTGCTTGGCTTTCTCACAGTTCCCCGGTATTTTAATGAGTTTGACACTATCGAAGAAGTTGTGCAGGGGACTGAAAGATTGTACGTTGAAAGCAACGAGTATTTGAACTTTCGGTCTGGAATGACTTACAATTTAGGCAATCTTGCAGAGAACGTAAGACGAATTCTTCGGACACATGAAAGAGATACATGTGTGCAGGACAGTGTCGAGACTGGAAAAGCTGCAACATGGATGAACTCACATTTGTATTCTATCGTATCTCGTTACAGAAAGTATACAAAGGATGGTCAAAGGTTGCTTCACAGAGTAAAAGAGCCAATAGAGTCCACCAGTTTCTATACATACTTTGTGCGTCGGAATCACAGGATCCTTTACGTGCTTAACTCTCTTATTCTCCGTCTTTTGGAGTCCGGCTTGAGTGACCACTGGGACCGAATGCTGGAGTATAGTTTGGATTAAGATGGGCAGGGAGAGAAATGGTTATTCAGAGGGGATGCGAGCTGAAAAGCTGAAAGTAGCTCAATTCGCGGGGCATTTTGTTCTGTATGGCATTGGCGTATCGCTTGCGGGAATAACATTTATAGTAGAGCAGATTCTAGGTCGTTGGTGGGTTCGCCGCTATAGTGACGCAGTTTTGTGGTAGGCGTTGTCATGGCGTGCCATTATCTCAACGTCTTAAGAAGATTCAAAAAACCTTAGACATCGTGAATTGTGTTCGCTTCTTTTTGTTTGTGTAGGTCGGGTATGGAGTTTGCATGGTCTACTGATTGTTCTTTTGACTTTCTCGCATACTACAATCAATTTATCGATTTATTAATTTAAAGTAGCAGCGAAAACCGTGTTTTGTTTAAATAAAACACATTTTTGTGTCCGGGACCTTAAAGAGAGCAATTAGCGCATTCTATAAATTACGTCACGCAAATTTGGAGTATTTTGAATATATTCTCTCCTATCTGGAACTCTTTTGTGACGCGCGCTTGAACCCCTATAATAATTACGTAACGCTTGAGCAACCCCTTCCTAATTTCAATAAATGAAACACAATTATAAGGCAGTAACGAGTTGGGTTAAATGTATTTCTCTTACACATTAAATTTTATTGTAATTTTTTTTTTTTTTTTTTTTTTTTTTATTTTATTTTCTGCATAATTTACAATCTGTTCCTATCGGAACAATAAGTAAATGGTGGCAATAGATACATTTCTGACGTGAACGTTTTATGACATTGAAAAATTTCATTTACAAAATCGGTATGGCAGATCTAAAATATTCTCTCTCCTCAGTCTATACACATGCTCACTGTTATCTAGAAGGTTTGTTGAGAGGTGATTTGGGTGGTTGTTCAATCTTCTTTGGTATGCTAGGCTCTTCGTGGCGATTACTTCCTCCAGCGGGACGATGTTGAGGTCTCTGTATATCGTCTTGTTTGTCACGTACCATGGTGCGTTGCATAGTGTTCTTAGCGTTTTAGCTTCGAATCTTTTTAGAATTTCTAGATTCGATTTACTGGAAGAGCCCCACAATTCAATACCATAGGTCCATGTTGGTTTGATTATAGTTTTATAAATCTGTATTTTGTTATGCAAGGACAGCTTTGATTGTCTGTTTATTAGCCATGACAATTTGAGGACTTTAAGTTGCGCCTCTTTTCTCTTAGTTTTGATGTGGGTTTTCCAAGTCAGGCGTCTATCTAAATGCAGTCCAAGATATTTGATTGTATCAGCTTCGTGGAGTTCTGTATTGTTTAGTTTTACTTTTGGGCAGTTTTCTTTTCTCAGTGAAAATGTTATATGTTGTGATTTTGTTTCATTTATGGTGACTCGCCAACGATTTATTGTAATTAACGCGAGAATTAGTTTGTGGTTCGGACTGCGCAAACAATACGTTTGGGGACAATTTTGTGGAAGAAATATGGTCGCGTAGACGACAAATATCTGACAAATTGTGCACATGCCGTCGTGGAGGACGCAAAGGCTCCGTGTCTACTGTTCCAACTAATTGGATTCCAGAATATACTACAAATCGGTACTGTATCTTTTCCTAACCATACAAAAGATTCAATTTATATAACATTGATGACAAATGTTCTAGTGGGCTTTAGAATATACTACAGATCGGTTCTGTATTTTTTCCTAATCATCTAAAGGGATCTATTTATATATATTTGATGACAAATGTTCCAGTGGATTCTAGAATATACTACAAATCGGTTTTGTATATTTTCCTCATCATCTAAAAGAATCTATTAATATATAATTGACGACAAATGTTACAGTGGATTCCAGAATATACTACAGATCGGTTCTGTATATTTTCCTCATCATCTAAAATATTCTATTTATGTATCATTGATGACAAATATTCCAGTGGATTCCAGAATATACTACAAATCGGTTCTGTATATTTTCCTCATCATATAAAAGATTCAATTTATATATCATTGATGACAAATGTTTTCAATTCTTGCAATAATTTATAGATAATAACTTCTTTCATTTATATTATTTTTTATATTTATTAATATGGTAATGTTTTATTATAAGAAAAAAAGAGAAATGATTTCAGGAAATGTTGAAAGATTTTAAAAATATATATCAGCAGCACGTAACACCCCTCTGCCTCTAGGTAACGCTGCGTTACGCAGTAAACACAAACACCTCATCAGCATTACGACCAATTTACTTATCTTGTGAATAGTGGATTCCTTCCTCTAACACATTGATTATTTATAATTTACATTTCGTTGCTCCATGATCCCCAAAAATTCGTTAAATGAAACTATTTTCCCATCTTTAAAAAACACTAAGTATTATCAGTTCAGACGTTTTCTTTTTTCCAAATTGATATTCACGGATCCAGGGAGTCAAGGGGCGAAGAATTACAAAAGTATTTTAATTTTTGCTGATTGGCATTCTGAAAAAAGGTGTTTCATTTTGTATCATTTAATTACTTTATTTTGTATAGAACACACGACGTTTATGAAGATGGCGCATGTCTCGCTGTCGTTCACCGCTCAGCAATTTGCAACAATTCCAAAGATTGAAAAATCTTTATGCGCGTTCTTACAACTACAATACTCTTCCTAAAAAAATGATTTTTCAACGAGGAAAAACCGTTTTCGAAAATATGGGTCTCCTTCGCTTAATTTGCATCAAAGGTAATTTCAAAACTAATTTCCAAAATCCCTATATTTTTCAGTAAATGCAAGGTTAGCTGTTAAAAATGGTATCAGCAGGTCTTACATTGGGCACTTTGAAACTGCAAAAACGTAATATTGCTTCAGTACAATATTGGAAACGAATAATTTTTTATGAAAAACTTTAAGAAAATTGAACGTTAAAAAAAGGTGATGTAGAATTTTTTGGAACGACAAGATGTTTCCACGTAAATTTTTCTTCAAATTATAACTTTTTTACATCGCAAAAGTGATTCCATTTTTTTTCACAACAGTTCAAAATGAGCTTGTACAAATTGCAAACTTTTAGAACTCTGAATTGTTTAAAAGTGCAGAATTTACAAATAATCTGAGTTTGTACGTACTTTTCTATCACCACTACATTCTTATACTATTACCTAGGAATACGAGGCGTAGGCAGATGGTAGGCTTGGTAGACTGATGGTAGGCTTGAATGATGTTTCACGCTGGTACCGCTGTCTACCGACTCTTTAGGAAACTACTGCAGTATTAGTTTGATGTAGTAATCGTTTGCCAGTCGGTAAGATTATTTTTCTCAAGTCATACAATGATGGGAACCGTAAATCTAATATTGGCAAGCGCTCACATAAGCCAAATTCGAAACTTGAATCCATCAGTTCACTCATGGAGACCACGGGCATTAAAATTGGCAATTTAAAAAACAACCAAAACAAGATTTTATCAAAATCAGCTTAAATTTTTTCTTTAAACTTTTCGTAGGGATAGTGCTAATTGTACTCTATAATGTGACTTGAACATCAGTTTGCTTTATTCATTTGGTTTTTTCCAAAATTGCAAAAAATTAATTTACTTGTCAGGTCTCACGTTAATATTTACATTAGCTGCGATCTATTCACACTACTTTATTTATTTATTTATGTATATTTACATGTGATTTATGTATTATCGCATAAAGTTTCTCAAAACTTCAACCGTTTTCTGTGAAAACTAGCTAAAATGTCCGCATTTTCAGAAAGGCTCAAACGACATTTTCTCTTAAACGGCTGCAAATTTTTTTTCACACTTCTTGAGCTAACAGATAGACCTAATTGCACTCTTTAATATGACATAAAGTTAATTTTGTTGCATTTTTTTTCAAAAATTAACCAAAAGGATTTTTTTTGAAAGATCCGTCACATAATTAGTACGCACTTTTCCAGCAATTTATGACATTGTTGTATTTGTGAGCTTATGTGCTTCAAAAGACTCCAAATGAAGTTTTTCGAGAACTCAAAAAATTGTCTGTAAAAAGGAGCTTCAGAAATCAAATTTACAGTAGCGCTCCAAATGTTTCAAAGAAAATTTCCATTTAGAATGAAGTTTTACTTTCTCAAAGTAATATTTCCGCTCTACTATTAGGAAACCGAAAAACTAAGATGTCAAAAAATTTTCCTTGAGCGGCAATATATAGCAGCTTGCAAGATTGTGGCAAGTCTGAATAGCTAGCCGAGACTAAAGGTAATAGAAAACTAATACGGGAATGTTTGTGCCTTTTTGTAGCTCATTAGTTTTATAGACCTCTCATGCCAATTAGAGCATATATTCTAGATTTTTACGTAGAAGTGGGCTGATGCGAGACATTCCCGATACTTAATAACTTTTTTGTTTGTTATAATGTTGGAAAAAATATTTTTATTGTCGCTATTGCCACGTGACACGAAATTTTCATCTATGAATACCGAATGCGAATAAGCATTTCGTTGTCAAAAATAACTTTTCTCTTGAGAATTTTCTTATCCCATTTGTGACTACTACAAATACGGATCTCAATGCGCTGCCCCCTTTCGTGAAGTGAAATTGATTCGGTTCCTGGCAGTAGCGAATTTTCGGCGCTAGCTAGAAAATTTCACTCGAGTTTCAAGTTTCTGTCTCTAGATACTTGCTCAAAGCGCTCGGGTCCGATATTGAATCTCAGAACACCTTCTTACGAGTAGATGGAAAAAAAGGGCGAATATTGTTTGTGAGTCATTCTCGACTGGTGCGGGGGCGTCGAACCCTTGAAAAAGCGGTTTGCCCGCTAATCTCCTCTTCCATGCTTCACTCGGAAGGCTACAACCTATGCAGCGAATGGACTCACTTTCTCTCTTCTCCCAAACTGGTTCGAATTCCACAGGCTTGACGTGTGATCATCTGGGCCCAGAGAATGCTTGAGAATTTAGACATTTTCAGGGCCACTTTCTCTCATCTCTCCCTTTTCCCTCTTTCATTATGCCGCCCTCACCCTCGTCTTTTTTCTCGTCTCCCCACGCTTCTCCCTCTTCGCATTCCCTTCCCTCTCCCCCCCCCCAGTACCCTCTTTCTCGCAACCCTCTTCTCGGCTCTTCTGCACTTCCCTCCTCTCTTCCGCTTTCCTCCGCACTTTTCCTGAATTGATTCGAACTTCACACCACTAATTTTATCAGCCGTCATCTCGTACGAGCGATGGAGTTTTAGGCCCACAATTGAATATATAAATAAACTCTGAGACTCAATAAGAATACAGCTAGAACGGATTAAACAGCATTATTACTTAGGAATAGAAATAAACTCTTAGCTAGCCAATATGAATTTGAAATAAATATAAAAGATAAAGATAAAATTACGTGAAAGTTAAATAAACTGTAATTAAAGAGGTATTTGAATATGCTCTTTCTCTCTTCTACGGAAGTCGTGATTTGCCAAAGACTTAACATAAACGTTTCTTAAAACTTCTTAACATATCTTCGAATGAGTCTTCATAAAAATCCAAAATAACATGAAAAATACCTTTTGAGGGAGAAATATTGAATTGCCGCCGGGAAGAATTTTCTATTTCCTTTATTTAAAGCATTAGTAACGACGCAAAAGGGAACTTCATTGTTTAAATCTACCTGTACAAATTCTGTTGACTATGGAAATAATACTTGGTATTTCAAAGTTTTAGTGCGGCACTTGGTTTCTATTATTTTAATTATATGTATTAATACTTTTAAGGAGCAAATTTAAGCAGCATACAAAATTTGATGATAAATGCTGTGGTAAATCTCAGTTAATACGGAAATTGTAACTTTTCACTTTTCGCACTGCATTTTGGTGTAAAGAAAGATTCAATTCGCTGAGACATGGCAACAGCGCTTTCACACTCTGTGTTTCCTAGACGCAGCGTAGTGGATTAATGTTTTTAAATGGTCATAAGCTACATGAACGTATTTTTACCCAATATGTAATAATCTCTTGTTCTGTTTTCGTCACGTCATATTTATTTAACAATGAAAAACGCGATTCGTAGTCAGCATTATAGTATCAAGCTGTTATCTCCTTAGCTAGAGTTGCTTTTCTGGTAGTTATAGGTGCTTCATCGTCTTCCACTTGACAAACACAAACAATGAAACATAGCACGAGACAACTACGAGTATATTGTCTTGTCACACTACACAAACACAAGACCAAGTATAACTAGATTGCTACACGAAGGAACAAGCTAGTATGTTCAGTTCCCAAAGTGACACTGTATACCCTATATTTTATTTATAAATAAATTATTTCGAAATTCAGAATACCCAAACACAACATTGAGACAGTAACTACTTAGCAGAACTGGAAATCTGATCACATGCCATCTATATATTGGTGCATTGTAGACGTAGCTAACTTTAAAATGAATGCTTATCATGATATATACGTGATATAAAAGGAATAGTTGTTAGGATATATTTTTATCATTTTTGCCATTTTTTTATTTTTAGTTTTTTCTTGTGATTTTCCTCATTTTTGTCTTCTTGAAGCATTTGGTTTCCTTTCCATGTTTTTTGTTAGTAAATGTTTCATTTTTTACTACGAATTACTAAAAAGTTATTAAAACACTTTTAACACACGATGACAACTTAAAAAATATATATTTTATCATTAGTTCACGACAAAATTCCCTTTATATTATTTGTTTCGTCTTCGTAATGACGCAATGCGTCTCATAATCCTCATTGAGATTTGTGTGAGTATTATTATTATTATTATTATTATTATTATTATTATTATTATTATTATTATTATTATTATTATTATTATTATTATTATTATTATTATTATTATCATTATTATTATTATTATTATTATTATTATTATTATCATCATTATTATTATTATTATTATTATTATCATTATTATTATCGTTATTATTATTATTATCATTATTATTATCGTTATTATTATTATTATTATCATTATTATTATCATTATCATTATTCTTATTGTTATTATTCCGTTACGTTTACGTGTTTATAAGTCGTAGTCCTTAAGCCATCAAGAGGACCGCCAGGTAGCGTCTACGCACTTCTCTCCAAGCGGTCCATCGTCACTGCCCAGCGTCCAGAATTGGGAAGGAATTAGGATTCGGGTAGGCTTTTGGACACTTCACCGGACTAGCCGTAGTAAAGCAGCCGAACTTGTTTGTTGCTACAAATTTCTCACGAGATGGTCCGGGAATCGAACCCAGATTTCCTTGGAGAAGGCGAGCGACTTCACTCTGAATAACGAGCGAGCCACATCTGCAGTGGACTCTGTTTTCCAAACCCTCGAAATCTTCGGTAACTTCCTCGACCTTTCAAAACCGACGGTTGGTAGAACGAAGCTAACGGTTACATTTCTCCCTTAAAATATACTTTATATTAAATATAATTTTATATAAATAATTTTTACTTAACTTTTAAAATTCTGGTGGTACAATAAATGCACGATATGTGCACAAGAACCAGGATGGAGGAGGTCAAAGCCACGTTTATTGCAAGGCAACGCACATCTACCTAAGACCTTCAACATGTGTTTTCGAGATGCCTGGGTTTAATGGTTTAATCCCCACAGTAAACTCGTGGGCAAAGAGAAACACTGCACTACCAATTGTGCTGAATTTATTCTAAGGATTTCAGCTTTAGTATTCATGCAGATCACAACTAGAGTTTCTACAACAAAATGTGCATTTTTGCATCACAAGTGATTACGTAGAATTATAACACCGCAATTTTTGTTTAAATTAAAAAATCTCATCATCACTTATTACTAGGCGCAGATTGCAATGACATGTCATCTTTTTTCTTTTCTCTTAAAACAAAGCCGTTTAGCACAGAAAGTGATTTCAATATAACAATATGAAACGACCCATATAATAATCTTTTTCCGTCAATTTTGAATAATAAGACACCTTTTTACGTCAATTTTAATGAATTTTCGGGCGATTTTATAGATTATAATATCTTTTTAACGGTACTTGCTTCAAATAATTTTTACGAGGTGCAACAAATGTTCCCCAAAGAATTCCTGAGTAGCCTGTTCGATTTCTTCGCTTATATATTGTAATGTCAACCGTTGTCAGTACTATATATTCTAAGGTACCTGTGGCCATTGACAGTTCGGCCGATTTCGCGATACATAAAGGCGAAGGTTTCCTTTTAACTAACAGTCCAAACCAACGTTTACACGCTGAGTTCACTTGAACAATAGAACGAAGCCTTGATTACATCAGTAACTTACGCAACAGCTTGATTTCTTCATCTGAAATAGTTTTGATCAAATTTGTTCGTTAGATGGCAAGCACTAGTTAGGGCTTGATAGGAAATACAAGGACAGAGGGACTTGTCGGACAACCAGCGAAAGATGAGGGTACAGGACACTTGATTAAAAAATCAAAATGGTCTTTTTAAAAAAAAATTGTTGCGTCTATGCTTCACACAACGTGTCTCTTGACTTCTTAAGGAGCGTTGAGCGCACTGGAGTAATCCTCCGTTAATAAGCGCTCATTAGGGGCCGCTGTGTTGTCAAGTGACGCCAGTCATAGTGAAGTCAGGGAATCGCTGACAGATAGCGTCTTCGGGATCGCGTCTCTTGCCCAGCGGACAGAATTGAGAAGGAATATGGATGGGGAGAAGAATGTTCTGAGAAGCAGACAAACTCTTATTGTCGTTACAAATTTCACATCGGGGGACACAACGGGAATCGAACCTGAAACCTCAGTGGTGAAAAGCAAGCGTCACTGAGCCACGATGGAATTTTTTCGCCCACCCGAAAAAAACAAGTTATACTATAACTAACTAGAGAGAGAGAGATAGAAACTGCGAATGCAAGGAAAATAAAACTATTGATTAATTTGCCTATGAATATCTACAAATTTGAAACAACAACGTACGAAGAGGTAACGAGGAGTAAAGAAAGTTAAAAAAGCTTTCGCAGGGAAACTGGTGGCAAGGAAAAAACACATTTTGGTATAACGGACTCATAAAGACTTTCAGTTAAAACAATCGCCATTTATTCTTGCAGAATTGTACAACTTTCTCTTCAGCACGTGATAGTAAACGGATCTAGTGGTGCTATATGACTACTTATAATTTTTTCGAAAAGGTGTGATGTAAAGTGTAACTTTTTTGAAGATGTATTTTTTATAATGTTTGAATATTTTCTATAAGAAAATAATTGTGTTGTATATTATACTTTCAGAGTTATGTTAATTATTTACAGTTCTCACAAATATAGTGTTCATTAAAAATGGGACCTGCACCATTTTTGTAAGTGAACTTTGCTCTGATCGAGATAAAAGCTAGTGGTGTTAAACAGCATATACTTTCTCGCTCTTGGGAAAGGATACGAAATATTTTACCGAAATTTCTGTCCATATGAACACACATCTCAGTCTCAATACATGAGAACAATGCGTGCATTCAACAATAAGCGATGGCATCAATGGACACATGCAACAATGGACGATGGCAAGGATTGATACATATTTTTTTTCAATTATTGCCAACAAATGCATTCTTGCGATAAATGGAACTTTTTCAGTTTTCGTTGTTGGGACTTCTATGAAGGTTCTTATAAGGCGTTCTTTCTAGGACAGAATTGCCAGTCTTTCGAATACATAAGTTATTTTTCGCAGTGCCTGCAAGAATATTCTAATTTAATTCTTAAATTTTTCATTTCCATTTAAATGGAAACTTGCAAACAAACAAATGCATTATTACTCTTTTCACAATTGATGTCTTGCAACACAAATTATGTAAATAGACATAGGTGCCTCCAAAATTATTAGAGTAAAAAATCTGTCCAGAATGTCTCGTTTTTGCTGAGAACTCGCCTACAAAAACTGTTCCAAATTGGCACGTTTACTTTTGAAAAAGTTAAAATAATAGGAAATAATAAATGAACGTTTTAATTTGTCAGGATCCCGGGCACGAGTTCTTCTGTCGAAAGTCCGTCGTTCTTGTTGCCATAACATTAGAATACTTTATCTATAACTTACAAGGATTTGTAAGAAAAAAGGTATGCGAAAAAGTAAAAAGAATTATCAGTAGGTGATGAAACCTTTTTAGGACGACACAGACAAAAGAATCCAGCAAATACAAATTCACGTTCTAAGTTATTTTTAATATCTTCTTAAGCCATATGGAACATTGCACGCCGTGACACCGCTTTATCAAAATGATTGTCCAACTAGAGCAGCGAACCCACCAACGTCCTCGAATCTGTTCCATTATAAACGTTATTCCCGCAAGCGACAGCCCAATGCAATACAGGACAAAATGGCCTGTGAATTGAGCGACTTTCAGCTTTTTAGGTTTTGAATCCCCTTTGAAAAGCGACTTTTCCCCCCGTCCGTCCAGATCCAAACTGTACTCGAGCATTCGGTCACAGTGGTCACTCAATCCGGACTCCAAAAGACGGAGAATAAGAGAGTTAAAGACGTAAAGGATCCTTTGATTCCGACGCACATGGTATGTATACAAACCGGCGAACTCTACTGGCTCTTTGACATTGTGAAGCAACTTCTCACCTTCCTTCGTGTACTTTCTGTAGCGAGATAAGATGGAATACATATTTGAGTCCATCCAAGTTGCAGCTTTTCCAGTTTCAACTATATCTCTAACACATGAATCTCTATCATATGAATAATGAATTCGGGTTATATTCTCTGCAAGGTGTCCTAAATTATTAGTCATTTTAGACTTCAAGTTAAAATACACGTCATTGTCAGCGTACTGTCTGTCAGTCGCCTTCACAACTTCTTCAATGGTGTCCAGCTCGTTATGATGTCGGGGAACTGTGAGAAAGCCAAGCAGCAGTCCCAAGTAGGCATTGGCAGCCTCTAGCCACATGAGGAATCCACAGACGAAGACGAGCCTGTGAGAGAGCAGAGGAATGGGTCTGGAGGTTCCCCCGGTGAGGACCATCTCGAGGACGTCCAGGGCGCCATTGGCCGCGTCGACGAAGTTGAACTGGTGCGTCCGCACCAACGTCGAAGCGACCACCATCAGCGCCGACAGGGCACCGAGCGAGCACCATGTCTGCCAACGAAAGGGCAGCACGAGCACCAACCCAAAGGGCATGCGCTGGGCACGGCGCACCACTAAGTGCTCGTCAGCCTACGGGCAAAAGACACAGACAGCATCTGCGCTCCTAAAGCGGAAACACTACGACTAAATATAGTGACCGTCCCGACGTGCCTCTATCTATATAAGAATTCTTTCCTTACATCTATTAAGTATTTACCTGAGACCCGAATTCTGTTTAACGAATTTTAAAATAATAATCTTTTGGGCATGTGCAGCGTCGCCACTGGACAATTTATATTTGTTCGTGGGACTGAAGTTCCCTCTGGAACAGGATGGGGGAAAATGATATTTCTCGTTATCTTATTGGTAATCGGAATTATCTTTCTTAATCTACACACCAAATGGTGATTTGGAATTTTTTGAACTGCATATTCAGTACCGTGTTAGTTTGTACTGTAGTTTATTCGGCGAAGTTAATCTTCTCTGTCGCTACTTTCATGTGTGACGGTACCGATAAAATCATTACGCAAAACAAAAAAAACCTGCAATACAATAACATAAGAATTTAAATTAAACATTCACACCTTATGACAAACTATTTTCACTATTCTCATTCATACCGTGCACATTCTAATTTTGATGGCCATGTGCATTGTTTAAACTTCACTACTAAAGCTACAGCAACTCCACTTCCCTGACTGTGATAGTTTTGCCGTTGGCTTGCAAATGCGTTCTATTTACCATTTCACCATGAAGATCCATCAGCTGGGCCCAACGTTCCATATTTCCACACATCCTATGCGTTTCTACGCAACCTACTAAATGAAGTATATCTGGCTTCCAATACACCTTCTCTCTAAAAAACTGTCCCCAAAACACAATTACTAGCTAGCGCATGTCGTCGGCTCAGAATTTATCGTCCCTCTGTCTCTTTCCAGACAGTTCAGTCGTCCGATTGTTTTTCAACAATAAACAACGCTCGCTTTCCTCTGTCACCGAGATCTTTTTTAACATTTTACATTTTCTTTACTTCTATTCTGATTTGGAACTTTTCAGAGCTTCTGAAAATTTTACCTTTTAATTCCCCAAAGTTCATTGCCTTCTGGTTCACCTGTTTTGCCGAATATACCACCTCTTTCGTAAACTACTTTCATCAGAGGCCTATATTCAATTGTCTTTACGAGTAAGTATCTTTTTGCCTCTAAGTTCTTCTTCTAAATTTTTGTCGCCCTTTTCGTATTGATTCAGGTTGATTCCTAAAATGGTTCATTTTTCTAAATCCTGTTTCCTAGCTCGAAAGTTTAGTTCGAGAATCGGACTGAAAAAAATTTGCTGCTTGAAAACACTTTTCTTCGTTTATGTTGTAATATAATGTTGCGCGAGATTTAAAAACAATGCAGAAAATTATGTATCTGTAACAATGTTTCTGGTTGTGGTTTTTAAGGAAAAAATTACTACTTGGGCTCGCCACCTTTCAAATGCATTCTTAGTTCTTAATTTATTCCAATGAAGACTTATAGTTGTATTATTTGAAGTTACGCACCAAATTTGACCTATTTTTTGCGCTTATGTGTTAACACACTTTTATCAGCAGTTACAAATGGTGAGGGTAAAAGTGGTCTCCAAAATAATTGCTGTTCATTATTTAATACAACAAAATTACAAGGGATGTGTAGAATTTAAATCATGTTAAGTCTCCATATGGGTGCCTAGTATTTTTTTATAAATTATGGGCTTATGCAAAAAGAAAAAGTAATATAATGCCAGTTTAAACATGAATTTTGCTTTCTTGTGTACATACGTATATACGGAGTAATGCTCTTTCTCCATTCAGCAATGCTGCGGAAAATTGATTTTAAAGCTTGAACGGAAATTCGTATTTTGGAGTCTCCTGATAACGAAAATATGTTTTTTCAAAATGTCTGTCTGGCCGCTTGGCTGTGCGTGTCTGTTCATCCATCTGTGTACACTACAGCACCTACATCATTCGTGCGGTTGTTTTCCAAAATGGATATCCCCCGGTCGATCTGGCTCCACTCGAGGCGCCACGATTTTGAAAAATTTTCTCTAAAATTTCAGTGTACTTTGTTTCATAATTCCAGGGAATTTTCAAAATTTTCTCAAAAACGGTTACAAATTTTTCTTTAAATTTCTTGTAAAAATAGAGAAAAATATGATTTCAAATGAAGTTTGTTAACAATAATCAACTCTTTCATTCAAGTTATGTTAAATTTTTTGAGAAATTTTAATGATTATCGCGCAATATTGCGTGAAATGTGTCCAATTTCAAAAAAGTATATTAAATATTTTTCTCAAAGAAGGTTTTAAATGTTTTCTGGAAATTTTAATATGGATAGTGCAAAATGTGCTCTATGAGATGAGGTAAATATCATATTGCTCTATTATTGTTTTTTAAAAATTACGAACTATTATTTTTTACCTGTCTCTCATGTTGCTAATATTCATATTAGCGGCGATTTGTTCACATTGTTATAATTTTGAAAACATGTGGTTTATATAATGCCTTTTCAAAGTTCTCGAAAACTGTTACTGTGAAAACTAACTCAAAATTTTGCATTTAAAAACACACACAAACACCCTTTTTCTCAAAAACGGCTCTAAATTTTGTCTTCAAACTTTTCGATAGTGCGAATTGCACATTTTAATATGACGTAAAGTTAATCTCGGGTCGTAAGAACGTGGAAGACCTCACGCCCTTAATATGCCTTCTAAAAAGACATAATATATTTTTATATAACTTACATATTATTTACATTGTCTTCAGAAAATTCATTTTGAACCATTGCTCCCGGACAATTTTATCTGTGTGTAACATATAACTACGAATTTCTACATTAGAATTTGGAACTTGGATATACATTACAAAGCGAGTAAACTTATCTGAAGCGTTTCTTGAAATGCGCAGGTGACTTTTGCATTACCCGAGAAACCATCGCCCTGGAGCATCGCCGCCGCAGCTCATGCTGCCAACCTTCCGGTGATGATGGATCTATACCCTTGTAACCCTTCACGAGGATTTGTAAACGTACTGAGAGTACGTGGAGAAAGAATCTCTCCTGACCGTCTGGCCAAATTTTTATCTAGTGTGCTCTTTACTGATGTTCAGGGTTATTTCTTAATCGTGCATTTCGAGAACGCTTCTACCAGGGATTTTTTTCAAGGTATATACTCAAGAGTTTTATCGCCAACTGGGCACTACTCGGGTGTTGCACCTGAGCCACGACATCGAGCCGTATGTGAATTTCGCAAAGCCTTATGATCCTGCGCGGAGACTGTAGCCCAACGTGGAAAAGAGCGTGATAGATTTCTGCAGAGACCAACGCCATGAGCGCACCAGGCACCTGCGTCTGTCAAAGGGAGTTGGAAACCTCAAAGGATTCAGGTTAACTTTCATAATTCGAGAACAACACATGTGGTTGGACAGAAGAGGAGAAACGCAGTTTGGAGGACGTGACTACGAGTTTGCCAAAATGCTCCTACAGCTGGGGATGCGCCAGGAAGTGTTTCCAGAGGAATCTCTCGGTCATTCGTTAAAGGAGAGACGCGTGGAAGTTATTTTGCCTGTCACAAAAATTACGATTTTCAACTTGGAATTAATGGAACGGTATGCGGAATTAACGGTAGCTGCATTGCAGGTAATAATTTATTGTCTTTAGTCCCGTAAGGGTGGGTTGTGATTTGTCACAGGAGAGATGGCGGTATTCTCCCTCCCCATTGACTTAGAGCTTGACCCTTCACCGACTTGCTCGTCGGCAATGCGGATGTTCTCCAACCAGGTATTTTCCAGCAGCCGATAACTGCTCCTGAGGAGACAAGCTGAAAGCTCCCGGGGTTGTCGGTGTAGTCCATGTCAGTGTCTGAGAGTAAGGGAGTGGGACAGAACAAGAGAAAGGAAAGATCGCAAACAGTTTGCGACCAGAATCTATCGATCAGAGCAGTCGACCGCTGGAATTTTCCACCAGAGAGCAGCTGAATTCGACCTAGTGATCTAGCGAGTGTCAATTGTCTTGTGAATCTTGTACAAGCCGTGAGACTACTTCGTTTTTGTAACTTAATTGTTTCAGAACTGAAAAAAGCTAATTGAAAGAAAAATTAAAAAGTTTGCCACGGAGAGGTGAGACTCATAAATTAAGAAATAAATTCTCCATTTCGCGGTGTAGATAGAATCACTGAATTGTGGTTCCTTGATACCGAAAAATCAAATTACATTACAATCAACGTCCGTCCGTCTGTCAGTCTGTAAACAACACTAGCGCCTCAACCATACGTAGAAATTCGCTCTCAAAATTAATATTTCCTAATTGATCTGGGACTATTCGAAGCTTTGAGACTCTGAAAAACAATCTCTAAAATTTGGAGGAACCTTATATGAAAATCCACATTTTCATTTTTTTTCAAAAGTGGTTACAAATGTTTTCATTCAATTTCTTGTAGGAATAGAGTAAAATACAGTTTTAAAACTGGCATAGGTTTCATTTTCACTGTTTACTCTCAATTTACGAAAATTGTAACTGTACTTTCTTGAAAGATTTAGGAAATTTAGCAAAATATTACGTACAATTTGTGCAATTTAAAAATAACAAATACCTGATTTTCTCGAATATACAACCATTTTTTCTTTAAACTGTTGCTAGTTGTGGATAGTAATAAATGTACTCTATTAGATAACGTAAACGTAATATTGCTCTATTATTTTTTTTTTAATTACGAAAGTGTAATTTATTTGACTAAGCTCTCACGTCGTTAATATGCACTTTAGTCATTTGTTCACATTATTTCTTATGAGTACATTTTCTTTAAATGATATAATGTTTGCCGAAACCTCAAAAGTTTTCTGTGAAAATTACCTCATAATTCTGCATTTTCAGAACACGTGAAACTGTCAATTTGTCAAAAACGCTCCAAATTCTTTCTTAAAACGTTTTGCATTAAGATGACAAAAAACCCAAACTATTCTCCATGCTTGCATTATCAACAAAATTAATACTTATGCATTCGTTGCAGTTGGGTATGGAAACGCTATACCCGAAAATAAGCCCGAAGTTCTCATATGCCCCTCATACAAGTCGACCTGTTAGAAAAATGTACACGATTCTGTTTAAAACTTCAGAGAGCAAGTTGTAAAATACAAAATTGTAAGGGGTACACATTTGTTTCATGAAAAATGTGCAAGGTCAAACTTCTTTAAGCAAGAATAAAAATAATTTGAATATTTTGCACTCCTTTTAGTTGATGAGAAGTAAAATACACATGAAAGAAGCAGCAGTATTTTAGGTAATAAACGCTTGATTTAAAAAAGGTGTTCATTTCATTTCCTTAACGTCTAATTCACTTATATTTATGAACATTTACAAAATTATTATGAGTTATCATCACATGTAATTACGAAGAAAGTTAATTATTGCCTCTGTGCTAATGATCTTTAATCGCAGTGTTTCTGCTTTAGGAGCGCAGATGCTGTCTGTGCCTTTTGTCCGCAGGCTGACGAGCATCTAGTGGTGCGCCGTGCCCAGCGCATGCCTTTTGGGTTGGTGCTTCCGCTACCCTTTCGTTGGCAGACCTGGTGCTCAATCGGTGCCATGTTGGCGCTGATGGTAGTCGCTTGGACGTTGGTGCGGACGCACCAGGTCAACTTCGTCGACGCGGCCAATGGCGCCCTGGACGTCCTCGAGATGGTCCTCACCGGGGGAACCTCCAGGCGCATTCCTCTGCTCTCTCACAGGCTCGTCTTCGTCTGTGGATTCCTCATGTGGCTAGTGGCTGCCAACGCCTACACGGGATTGCTGCTTGGTTTTCTCACAGTCCCCCGATATTTTAATGAGCTGGACACCATTGAAGAAGTTGTGCAGGCGACTGACAGACTGTTCGTTCAAAATAACATGCATTTGAACTTTCTAGCTGGAATGACATACAATTTAGGGAAGCTTGCAGATAATGTAAAACCAATTCTTCTTACATCTGAAAGAGATTCATGTATTCAAGACATTACAGAGACGGGGAGAGCTGCAACTTGGATGGACTCACATTTGTATTCCATCGTATATCACTACAGAAATCACAGGATCCTTTACGTCCTTAACTCTCTTATTCTCCGACTTTCGGAGTCCGGCTTGAGTGACCACTGGAACCGAATGCTCGAGTACAGTTTGGTTTTGGATGGGCAGGGGGAGAAGTCATTATTCAGAGGGGATGCGAAACCTGAAAAGCTGAATTTCGTTCAATTCACGGGGCATTTTGTTCTGTATGGCATTGGCTTATCGCTTGCGGGAATAACGTTTATATTGGAACAGATTCTAGGTTGTTGGTGGGTTCGGCGCTATAGTGACACAGTTTTTTGACGAGGCGTTTTCTCGGCGTGCGATGTTCTCAGTGGCTTAAGAAAGTCTTTAAAATACTTAGACGTCTTGAATTTGCGTTCGCCGCTTTTTATTTGTCTTGGTCGTCTAGAATGTTGACAACCTTCTGATGGTTCTTTTTACTTTCTCGCATACTATTTACAAATTATAGATTTACTATTGTATTGCTGCAGCAAAAACTACGGTTCTTACAGACAACTTGTTTTTTGATCCCTCACCCAAAAAGGGGCGTTGTCGGGTCCATAAATTACGTAACGTAAATTCTGAGTATCTTGTATGATTTCTCTCCCCCCTGTAACGCGCGCTTCAACCCCTTCTAATATTTACGTACCTCTTGAGACCGTATTTTAATAAATAAAACTCAGTTATAAAGTAGTAACAAGTTGTATTAATTGTAATTGTGTTAAACATTAAAATTTATTGTAATTAACGAGAATTAGTTGGTGGCGCGAACTGCGCTTAACAAGACGTTTGGGGACAATTTTGTTAATGAAATTAAGACGCGTAGACTAGAAAATGTCTGAACTCATGGAGGCCGACACGGAAATTTTGAAATTGCACTTTCACCAAATTTTGTGGAGTTTCCCCCAGACTTTAAAAGATTTCACCTATGTCATACAACGGATTCAAATGGAATTAATTGTTCTCGATCTAATTCTAATGAAAGACGTTCACAAGTGAATTTTGATGTTTGGAAATCTTTCTGTATAAAATTTGCCTAGTGTTTGCTGATCAATGAAAACGTACACTCTAAGTCACAGAACGCATTAATTCGAAAACCATACGTTTTGAAATTTGTACTGTTATACACTTGCCTGCGTACGTCGAAATTTCAATCCAAGCATCATTTCACAACGTTTCGTGCGATTGTATTTTTGAACCTCTAGAAAGGTGTTATACACTTGTGCAAGGTATCTAAAAATATTAACATCACAAAACATGTTCTTTTTAAAATTATATATCAATAAACTCCTAATTAATAGTCGGTTGCAAGCTTTTAAAGTAATTTCATTATTAGTCCGTTTTAATCTTTGTACAAAACACGTGATTGTATCTGGAAACTGAGGATCATGGCTAAGCCATTGGAAACTGCTATTGCAATAAACAATATTGTTTTTAAAAGTCTCTTTATTTAGATTTAACAAGGCTGTGTGCTGAAGAATATCCTCCGACACAAAAATGTAAATGTATCATTTACATTCAGTTTCCGAACATGTAAACTAACTCCCAGTTACTCAACAATGATACTACTGGCCATGAGTACTATCGTCTTCGGAGTCATTTACAAAATGTATATTTTTGTTCTTTTGTACCTTATAAAACTTAAATAAAAAAAACATCGCATGCACTTGCTCTTTAAAGATTCGGCATGTAGACTAATCGGCTTCTATGACACTTCGCCGCCACCTGATCTCTAACATTTCAGCCTCATTTTCAATGAACTACACAAAGTGCAACTATCACATTATTAAACGATGATGTAAAGATGTGTTCACTCAGTATGAGACTTGCGCAATTTTTTCAGCAAACTTTGCTCTCATTGAGAAAAAAACAACTTATAGCCATTTACAGGAAAAAATTTAAATTATATTTGACGCAAATTATGTTAAAACTATTCATATTTTTAAAAATCTGTTAATATTTTACAAATTTATTGTAAATAATATTTGAAATTATCCTCCCCTGGGGACACCGCCTTGAAGTAGCACTGTCCGTGCGGGCGGGGAGGCTTGTGTGCTTCAGTGAGGTGGAGGGCTAAGCCGGCGGTAGCATGACTATTTTCTACGCATGACTACTGGTAGGGTCACCCATGCCGGACAGGCCAAAACTGAGGGGCCAGACTAAGTCGTGTCCATCCCAATCTTAATCGTGCATTATTTCCTATCTTTCGCCCTTCCCCCATAACGATGTGTTCATATCGTTATGGTTCCTTTATCTACCATTGTGACATCTTTAACTTTCTTGTGCCACAATGCTTTCATCTATTCTATCGGCCTCCCTTGGTCAACTCTTGTTTTTTTCTGACCCCGACGCTATTAGGTTTCGAGGGCGAGGGAGTCTTTCCTCATCATTCTTATTTCTTTAGAGTGTAGTAGACAGGTCTCATGCGGGTAGAACTCCTGAAGCATCCAAGTATGAATGGTGCATGATCCAACAGAGGAAGGTGGGATTCACTAACCTTGGGAATTAAATCCCTAAAGAGTAGATCAGGGGTAGGCTGGATTCCTTAAGCTACGGTGGAAGCAATCAGCCTAAGGGATGAGAACCTCTGAAATAAAAGCTCCGGTCCTCCAGGTTTGGAGTTGTGCTGTAGGCCAGCACTCTGCACACTTAAAACATCACACCGCTAAAAATCTCAGTTATAGGAATGCCTCGGATATGTTAAAAGGGAAACGACATCGGCAAAGAAATTGGACTCTGAATATTGGTACAAGTATATGGTACTTGTATTATATGGTACTTGTATTATAAGGTATTGGTACTTATATATGGAATGTAAAAAGTATATCAAACAAACAACACGTAATCCAGGAAATGATGAGAAGAAACATAGATACAGCCGTCTGGTCTGAAACAAAAAAAAGGCAAGGGAAGCGAAACACAACATCTTTGTGCACTTTTACAGTGGCGTAAACAAACATGAAAATGCCAAAGCCGGAATTTCTATTGTTATTGGTGAAAGATTCGGTAAATGTATAAAAAGTTGGGAGATATAAATGATCGTCTTATTAAAGTGGTGTTAAAAATCAGAGAAAAATACATAAGTGTCATAGGAATATATAATTTGAATGATGATGCCGAAAATTAAGTTTTCATTTATTTTTAGTCAATCCATTCCTGAAATTAAAACCGAAACAGTATTGGTGGGACACAAGTGTAGAAGAAAAGATTACGAGGATAAGAGAACTGTGTTTAAAATGGCTTGGTGACAAAAAAACAAACTAATTTACAGTACAAAGCAATAAGTAGAGAAGTAAAACAAGAAGTGTTATCAAGGAAAAATAAATTATGGCTGGACAAATTCGATTATATAGAACAATTCATAGGTGGAGCACAGAGCTCAGTGGCCTGGAAAGTAATTAAATCTATTAAATCGAATGAGAAAGAACAATATCGCATTATCAAACATTAGAATCAATAAATGGAAAGAGTATTTCGGAAGACTGCAAGAAAACAAACTTCCAATCACAAGGAAGTGAAATATGAGCAAAGAGTAGATCTGACAATAAAAGATTTAGAAAAAGCACTTAAGACTATGAAATCCAATAAGTCACCTGGTCCGGGAGATATACCGGCAGAATTACTGAAATATGGTCCCTATAAACGGCACCAGAAGCTCAAACATGTTTTTATGGTGCATGAATGGAGAGGATCCTCCTCAGGAGTGGCGAACTTACCTAACACCAATCCATAAGAAAGGATCTAGAGACAATGAAGCAAACTACAGAGGAATCGCAGTTATTGGATCTTTAGGTAGACTGTATAGCAAAATAATACGAAATAAAATAGAAGAAGAGATAAAAGGAAAAATAGGAGAGGAACAATGTGGTTTTACTGCCGGCAGGTCGGTCATAGACAATATATTTACATTAAAACAACTTATAGAAAAAAGAACAAGGAGAGGTAGGGAAGTTCATCTGGGTTTCATTGATCTTCAGAAGGCGTATAACAATGTACCGGTTGCTTGAGTACGGGAAGAAATGGATGGACTAAAAATCAGTGAAATTGGTGCTACACAGAATCTATATAAGAACAACACCTCTCAGATTAAGATCTACAGCAGGCTCTCGGATCCATTCCCAGACAGTAAAGGTCTTCGTCAGGGTTACTGCCTTTTCCAACAGTGTTTAAAATATATCTGCATCAAATTTTACAGCAGTTGGAGAAACAATGCCGAGTAATGCGAATGACGATCGGAGAGGATAAATTGTTTACATTATATTTTGCTGTTGACCAGATAGTAATTGCAGAAGATGCGGACGATTTGAGTTTCATGATCCGTAAACTCAATGAACACTTTTTAAAAGCAGGACTTAATATTAATATTGACAAATCTGAATACCTGGCAGTTGGTGAAAATGAAAAAAAGAAGATCTTCTTGTGGAAAATGGAGGAAAAATGAAAGGGGTAAACAAATATAAATACCTTGGTGTACTTTTTAACAATAAGGGAAATAGCCAAGACGAAATTGAGAGACGAATAAGCTTGGGGAGAAACGTGACACGAAGTATAAACTCTGTCTTATGGAATAAAACCATTACTAACACTACTAAAATACGTCTTTAGTTCTCGCTAGTTATGAGTGTTACAACATACGGTTCAGAAGTTTGGGAGATTGATAAAAGAACAAAAGGGAAGCTGCTGGCCCTTGAAATGGACTTCTGGCGTAGAAGTTGCTGTTATAGCAGACCTGACAGAATCAGGAACGACGACGACATTAGAAAGAAAATGGATGTAAAGAAATCTATTCTTGACGAAATAGAGAAAAAAACAAATCGTCTGGTACGGTCATGTTATGCGAATGACAGACGAAAGATGGCCAAAACGATTCCTGAATTGAATGCCGACTGAAACACAGGAGAGAGGAAGACCCAGACTTTCGTGGCAGCAGGGAGTGCAAGAGGCTATGACGGCAAGAGAAATGCCAGATGATCTATGGTCCAATAGAGAGGCATGGAGACTGAGAGCGGAGAAGCGGCGACGGCTGAAGAGCAACTCCGTACAATATATATTTAAAATTATTTCTTTTAATTATTATTTTAGTTAAATTATAACAAAATTATTTCATTTAAAAAATGAAAATCTGTGTTTGAAAAACTTTATCGTAGTCGTAGGAAAACTCCTAAATATTTTAGAATCTGTGCAGTTTTTGCAAATTGCTGAGTGATCAGCGACAGCAAAACGAGCGCCATTTGCACAAACGTCCTTTGTTCTATACAAAATAAATAAATAAATTATAAAATACAAAATGGAATCCTTTTTTAGAATGCCAAGGCTTATCAGCATAAATCATAATATTTTTTGTAGTTCTTCCAGTCCCGTATTCCCCAAGATCGGTAAATATCGAAAAGAAAATCGTCTGGAAGGATTAAACCAACTTTTTACTAACGACGGGAAGATATTTTGATGTAAACCTCTTGCTCGGGATGCACGTGTGTGATATTAAGGTGCAAGCAAGCAACAAAGCAGTTAACTGTGGTAACTTTTATATATATATATATATATATATATATATATATATATATATATATATATATATATATAATATGCTTATAGTATATAATAAAATAAATAAATAAATATAATAAAAATATATATATATATAATATAAAATATTATAAGTATATAATATTTTATATATTAGTATCAAAGTGAAATTATAATCAAATTTATTTTTTAAAAATTACAAGAAATTAAAATTGACAAGCATGACATAATTTTAAATGCTATTTTAATGTACACAATCTAACGAGACATTTATTAGATAGATTTTTAATGATTAATTGACAATATATGGTTTGTAAACTTCTCTGTGATTGGTGAAGAACTTGTTTCATAACCAAATCTGTATCGTAATGAGTATCATGATACAAATGATTGCAGCCATCAAATGACAGAATTATAAAATGGGTGTAGTAAAAATATATACTACCCCAAAAACCTCCGCAAATGTTATATTTTTTTGTCTAGGTATTACTTGCACAATTTTTCTTGAACGGTGGATTGAAGAAATATGGGTAGTCTGCGGGTATTAGTTACGAAATTGACCACTAGGTTTAATGAAAAAATGCAATATCTGAAGATACAATCATACCCTCGTAACTTTCCCAATAACGTTCCAACTTTCTCAGGATTTCGAGGTATCTCCTCTGACTTATCTTCACTGGCTTCGGTCATTTCGTTAGATTGTTTGGAGAATATCACGGACAGAATTTCTCTTCAAGATTAAATAGTTTTTATTTCGCGCCAGTGAAAACGTGTTTGGAATGTTGTCATCAGTGCACGCTGCGAACTTTTGCCTTGAACTGTTTGTTGTGCCAGAGAGGGGGAAGCAAGGTCATCGTTGAAGAAAAGTTGAGTGATTAATATTTTAACGTTCGATTTTAGGGCAATTACGTACTTTATTTTCAAAGCTATTAAGGAAAGCGGGTGTTCATTTATTAATTTTGTAGCAAAGATAATATTTTTTAGCAAACCTCTACGATCAGCAATAAAAGTCAAGTTTTGGTTTTACATGTTCAGGTGTATAATTTAAGTTTACTTATACATTTAGGCCTAAATATTTATTTGTCTATCTAATGACACATAGAATGTATCTTCTTGCTGTATCGTATTCCTTTAAAACGTAAATTATATTCTACATTCGTAGTGTATGTATCATTTATAGTAACATGTTCACGCAAAATACAAGTAGGAAGAGACAAAAAGTAGTCTTTCTAAGTACAATTAATTTTCTTTTTTGTTTTTAAGTATTAATATAGGAATTATAGGCAAATAAGTATAATTCATAGAAAAACTAGTGCTGGTTCAAGGGCACATTTTCTATTCTTTTAATTGTGACTCTAATTGAATACTATAAGTTTTCCACTAATTTCATACTAGCATTGAAGCGATTTGTTCAAGAACATTAATAAATTATAAAAACGTTAGAAAAAATTCATAACTTTAATTTTTGAAAATTTAAAAGTTTAAATGAAAATTCATTTCTATAATTGAATTCTGTTGTATACTAACTAACGTTTACAGAATTGTTTTTATCAAGAAATTATTTTACTCATTACCTTGAAGTAAGGAGTAAAATGCAACTCATGAGAAAAGTTACTGTTGCATGGACATGTGTACTGATAATTGCCATAGGGTATTTTCATTTCTTATTGTGTTGGCAATTGTTGCTGCCAACATTATATGAATTACCCGATGTATTTCGTAATAATGAAAAATTAACATGTTACTGATTTATGTTTCGCAACAAAAAATGACCACTTCCGCTGATTCAGCCAACATTTCAACACGGCTTCTCTATTGTAGGAATGTTCCGTGACGAACTAGTTCAATTGAACCATTCCCGAAAAGGAACCTTTCGATTCAGAACGACCATTTCGTGAACGATCCTTCATCTGTAATCGTTCGTAGTTCGCCGGCCATCAATCACCGTTCCTCACATATTGCTGTTGGCGAAGAATTTCTGTATCGGAATCAGACCAGATCTCGATTTTGTTGATTTCATGTAACAACCCCAAAGATTTGTAGTGTTTGTTCCTAGAGTGAACTCTCTATCTGTGACACTAACCCCATGAATTATTTTAGTTCGTATAATTTATAAATTGAAAAATGTGTACATAAACATGTTGGCATTTTTAAACAAGCGTCATTGTATGCAGGACGGCAAGTGTGATGTCACAATTTAACAATGGCAAGAGTTCTAACCGAGGATAATAAATAAAATTCAAAAGATTCAACCCATTGCATTAAAATGTATCACTACTATCACATACCGTGAAGCCAATCACGTGAGTGTAAACAAATACGTGTTCCGCACCTACACGAATTGGTGCTGTATCTTGCTCGCCACTGGGAGCGCTGAGATTGCACCGGATGAAAAAAATCATAGGGAGCTTCACAACTGTTACACTAAACTGTGGTGTAATAACCCACGAGGTAAAATAGGTTACATAGAGTGGCTAAAGCGCCTCCATCTTTGCATCAAATTGATGTCGCGTTTTTTTCGGTCAAAGCAGTGCCATCTGGAGAAAAATAATATCTCAGTATTTGGTTTGGCGCTAGTTATACGGCCGGGTGGGCGTGGGTCACGCGTTACATAAATCCTCTTTCTCTGTGTTCCACGACTAAGAACTAATCATTTAAAAACGAAAACCAATGTGTAAGGAGAACGAATTGAGAAACATTAGAAACACTTCCTGCATTGGCTATTTCAGAATGGATGCTGTAGAAATCTTTGGAGAAAATCGGCTGAACGGTTGATACGCTAGCGATGTGCACAGATCGACGGACAGAAAGAAAGACGTTTGGCGTCAATCGATTTTTCGGAATGAAGCACGTACAAAACATGGATTCTGGATACACCACGCGTTAAAGGATTTTTCTGAATTTAGAAACTGGATTGAATCACTTTTTACTTATCAGTGCCCGGCAATAAGAGTTTTTGTGTCGAAAATTCGCCGTTTTCCGACCCACGATTCCTATACTTTTTTTCTTACGTTTGTAAGTGCGAGAAAGACAACTAGTGGTGCTAAAACAGTTCATACTTTTCGTATGTTGGTAACGGGTGTATAATAATAATTTATCGCATTTCTCTCTTTACCAACACGTCTCATACAACAAAACGCGCATGCAAAGGGCACTTATTTTCTTAGCAATTCTTTCTAAAAACATCATTTCTGCCATAAATAGAACTGACTTTTAGTTTGAATTGTTGTGTATTTATGAATGTTTTTATAAGGCGTTTTTTCTGAAACACTATTGCTTGTTTCTAATTCATACCATTATTTTTCGCTAAGTCCCCATGATATTTTCAGTTCATTCTTAAATGTTTTGTTTTATTTTGTTTTAAATCAAGTCTTACAACCAAAAAAGCCTCATCATAATTCATTAAGAAATTAAACAGTTACAGATGCCCTGGAGAGTAGGAAAGCAGAAAACCCGACGGAACGTTTCATCCATTTTTCATCCATTTGCTTCCATATTAGATTTTTGAAAAACAATGAAATAGTAAACAACAAACACGATTATAAACGAAAACGATTTTTTGTTTCTAGCTCATTATACAGGAAAGCAAGGATAATTTCACAAATGAATGGAACATCCAGAAATAAATGCCATCCAATATAATGTAACCTTCTTTACTTTCAATTATTGCTAGGAGGGTCATAACAGTGATCTGTTCTCAATCATCAGTAAAAAAAATAATTTTGGAAAATATATTTTTCTTTAAGGATCGTGGATCTTTCTTTCCCCTTTTAGAATAGGAAGTAATTATCCATAAACTTTTTAAACCTAAATACATTTATTGTCACAAAAACAACAACAAAAATTGCTCTTTTTACAATAACAAACATCACTTTGCACATGTTTCTTCCCTATTCTAGAAGAAAACAACAAAATTTAACACATTCATTTACAATTATACTGTCTTTGTAACACTTTGACCATGATAGAGTAGTAAAGAAAGCACAGTTTGCAAAGTTCTTGCCAACGTTAGAAACATTAATTTGAATAACATCAAAAGAAGATAAAATCTATTTTATCCACTCTCATAATTTAACATTAGTAATTATTGTCAAATTACACAGTATAATATAATCACACATATTACACCAAAAAGACACACTTAAATCAATACAATCTGTCTCTTGAAAACAACGTAAAACCTTTACAACACTTTGAAATTGCAAATTTATGCTCTCTGGCATGTTCCTTATTATCCCTGAACTGAATATTGTTTCACACCCAATTATAGTTTTATTCGTTAACTATTCCCCTAAAAATTGTATTTAAATGTTTCTTCCTCCATCCACGAGCACTTAATGAAGTTCCATTCCCTCCAAATATCTGTTCACGCTCCGAATTTTTATAATTTCCATTTTTAGAAGTGAGTCGAAGTGTAGAGGCCATGGAAATTAAATACATACGTTTTCAAGTGACGTGTTTCAGATTTAATCTCTCCAATGATTGTCTCTAATTAAAAGAAAAATAAATAACTAAATAGACTATCAATAATCATTAATAAGTGATCTAATAGCCCATTTTTATTTTGTATATCATAATTAAAAGAAAAACAAAAGTCGGCAACGGGCATGTCTATAAAGATAATTTTTTTTGAATCGCCCATAGGCCTTGAAAGACACGTTTAAATTAATAAATATTTCCAAATAATCACCAGCATATACGTCCGGAATTAATAAATAAATAATTAGTCTTATTAATTAAATCAATTAAAAATAATTAATTGCCTGGATATACTCTCACCTTGATATACAGTTTCTAGGGGGTGTTGATTGCACACCACAGTTCTATGATATCTTAAAACGTACATTATGATTTTATGAATGATGGCCTAAATAACACAGCAATATAAGAGTTATTTGCTTCCGGTATGAAAGAACGATGAAAGCAATTATGTGGTCGGCAGACCGTCAACTTATTATACTCGTTTATGAATACATTAGAAGTACTAATTGATGAATTAAGTAACGTAAAGAAGCAAGAATACGCAATTGAATTAATATAGGTATTTTCAATAGAGTTATATGATTAAAATTAAATTAATTCGTTTTCATATCATTCAAGATTTTTTCTCGAGGAACATAGTTGGTGAGAAAATGTATATATTTCATTCTTTTGAAGCAGAAATCATGAAAATGAGAACTCTCTTAAACGTCATTGAGATTATTCAACGACAAAATTTAATCAAAAATTGTGGATACTTTTTTTTAATTTTGAAAATGTCCCAGGGGCTTCATGTAAAGTACCTCCAAATTTGAAATGTGTGTTTCAAATGCCAGGGGCCGCGACATCAGGTAGAACGAATGGGGAATACTAATTTTAGAGAACATCTTCTGAACGGTTTGTGGGCTAGTGTTTTACGCAGTCAGACGCACAGGCGGACAGTCAGACGAATTTTTGGTATCGGTCGGTATCAACGGCCCAGAAAACAGATTTTTTTCTACACCACGTGTTAGAGGAATTTTTGTTCTATGTTTAAACACAGGTTGCTTCCCTATTTCCTTATCAGGATCAGGCAAAGTGAAGTTTTGTGTACAAAATTCGCCGTTTTCCGGCGCACGATTACAATATTTTTCTCCTTACTTTAGTAAGTGCGAGAAAGTAAAAACCTCTTTCGAAAAAAATAACATTTTCCCAGGACGTCAGTTTCACCTCTACAACGCGTGACTCTCATTTATTTTTTTAAAGCGAGCGTATATGATGTTTTGCTTGTAGAGTTAATTAGTCGTATATAATTGATCAAAACGTTACGAAAAAATTAAATTCTTTATGGTTTTATGAGCGTTAGCAATTACCAAGCGACCTCGTAGCTGCTCCAACAAGAACGCTGTTCCAGCCAGGATCAGACCCCCTCCCCACAGGAGAAAAGGTCCTGTCAACTGATCCAGAGTCAGTTTCTCAGGCCCATCATTTTCTCCCACTTGTCTCATGTCTGTCTGCCCGTCTAGATCCAAACTGAACAACAGCATATGTTCCCACTCATTGAACAACCCCGACTCCCACAAGCGAAGGATAAGCATGTTGATGACATGAATCACGAAGTGATTCCTACGTACCGTATATACCCCGTAACTGACAGAGCGTAAAGGCTCCTTCACCTTGTGTAACATTATTCTCCCCTCGTGAGTGTACTTTCTGTAGCGTGAAATTACTTTATAAATACTTTCGTCCATACAAGTAGCAGCTTTTCCGCTGTCAACTATGTCTCGTACGGAGATATCCCTGTCTTCTATCGAGCGAATTATAATCAATTTTTCATCTAGGTTCTCTAAATGCCTTTGGTATCCTCTATTAATATCGTCATAATAGTTCGTAGAGACGTAAAGTCTTTCAGCTACCTTCACAACATCTTTGATACTGTCTAGCTCTTGAAAGTATCTGGGGACACTAAGAAAGCCTAGGAGAAGTCCCGTGTATGAGTTTCCGATTATAACGTGTAACAGGATTACACTGAAAACTACCAAGCGCTGTTTAAACAAATATATTAACCTTGATGTGCTTCCTGTAACGATCATTTCAATGATATCAAAGATGGAATAAAAAATGCTCATGATTTGGAATTGATGCTTTTGCACCAGTTCCCATGCTAGCACCAACAGCACCAT
This sequence comes from Gryllus longicercus, assembly GCA_038098605.1. NCBI lineage: Eukaryota > Metazoa > Arthropoda > Insecta > Orthoptera > Gryllidae > Gryllus > Gryllus longicercus. The sequence continues at coordinate 941,497 of JAZDUA010000257.1, read as the reverse complement.
CGTGGCTCCGAAACAGCTCCAAGTAGACCACTGGAAGGGCAAGAAGAGTACCAGTCCAAAAGGAATGCGCTGGGCAACGCGTACCACAAGGTAGTCGCCAATCTGCACAAGATTAACACACGCATCTAAAATTCTTCTGCAATATAAAGACCGCGATTTGGATAAAACTACTGACAGCTTGCTTGTAGAAGCATACTTAGGCATAATCATACGACAAATACTGTGTAAGCGAAAATACGCAGTTACGTGATGAATCAAGGAATATTCTTCAGCAATATATATACGGAGGTCACTTCAAAATAATACACATGAGTTTTTTTAATTTTATTTAATTTTTTTTGTTTTGCGGGGTTAAGGGGACGCAAGCAGCCTACCCCCGATATGAGCCAAGAGGCGCACCTAGTGCCCTTAAACGCCTGGATGTGAATCTTAACTTTTTCTGAGAGAAGTTGATTCCAGTAATATCTGAACTCTCTCACAAGGAGAACTTGAGATGTCGTTAGAACGGGACTTTGTCAGAGGGATATAATTCGCCGAACATGTGCCCGAGATCTTTGAGACGCCACAAGCCATCCTCATCTTTGTGATGCCAAGGCTTCTGCAGGTTTTTTTCGTCTCTCGAAAATGCGCACACCCGATCCGAGATCTAAGTAGGATCGTCTGGGAATTCAAAGGCCAATGAACCAAAGACTCACCCAAGAAGATCCGCACTTCCGAAAGAACCCTCGACAGATCGTGCAGGAGAATTAATCAAAGCACATTTGGCGACTTTTAGGTGTGTTTGCTAACTCTGAAACACGACTAGCCTGTTTGTTCTTTCCGTTTTAACTCTTTAAAAGAAAACTGAGATCTTATAAAAAATGTTCGTACTTTGTCTTCAGCCCGGAAGCTGCAAGCTGTAAGGATGTGATTCGTGATTCGTGATCAAACGGTTGTTCAGCATAATATAATTTTTGATCACAGGCAACATTTTTTATTTACCTCTAGAAGGAGTATTACGAACTGGATCCGGACGGCATTATTGGTTAAAAACTTAATACGCTGCTGCTAAACTAATGCGTACATTGCAAGAGATTCATGAGATTAATGTACTCCCCGGTAATATGATCCGATCGTCAACATGGCCACATAAAAAAGAAAATCCGAAGAAAACTGAACAAATCTACACGAATATTTCTAATAAAGAGACAAGGATTCCCCTAGCAATCACATATCCCTTTTCTGTTATCCGCTTCGTATTAATGTTAGGGCGAGACTTTTTTCCTCTGATCGAATGCCGGAAACTGACGTTTGAACGCTGTGTTGACAATACGTTTTTTTATTTGACTTTAAGTTTTATTTATTACTTTTTTAATCAATAAATATTTCTCTCAAATACACCGTGTGGTTTTGACATTCCTATGAATTGTTCGTATTACTTGTGGTTTCACCTCAGTCATTAATATGAATCATATCGGATAATGTTAGACGTGGGTGTCTTGAAACCTGAAGAGCAGTTTAAATCGAAGGTGTGTAACGTTGTAGCCTTAAAATGTACTGTTACTTTTAACCAACAATACAGATACTTTTTGCAGTCGTTAACTTACTACCGTATTCCCTGAGTGATAGTATTTTGCTTTTACATCGTATTACCCTTTCACAACCTACATTATAATCGCCGTTATACTTTCCACTGAGAGTGCGAAAAATATTACCTGTTCTGCTACCATGGAATATTCCACATGTGATTGGATATACAGCTGTCCGTAGATAGCAAGATTCGATACGGGTAAAATCATTTCAATAGCTGCTTCCTTCATCATATCAAACATTGAAGTGTCATTTTTAACTAGGTACCATTTCATTCCATGTTCTAAAAGTAGCTTCGCAAACATTACCTCCCGCCCTGCAATATATTTTACACCTTGTTTATCGATCCAAAAGTTGTGTTCGGGAACTATGAATGCAAATCTAGTTCCCTTCAGCTGTTCAAGGTTGGCGGAAAGCTGAACAGTTGTAGTGCGTTTGTCAGTTTGCTCTTTACAGAAATCAGAGAGAGTCTGTTGTTTTAAATACCAATGTTTCCTTCTTGAATAACTGGTAATCACGGAAGACACATCATGATATTTAGTTAGCACCAGATAAATTATCCGGATTCTACCCATTGCGCCAACTAAGACTTCATGCAACTTAGGAATGTTTTCATATGTTCCCAAGTGAAGAATTATGAAAATGCCAAGTGGATTCGTCGCTGTTGTCATTAGAAGAGATTTGGTGAATATCCATATATCATTCATAATTGCTATGTGAATATCACCTCGCGTTGGCCCTTCCGGCGCAATCACCACTGGGATTTGTACGTCATGCAAGATGGCTGCTGGCATCCGTATATACGGTAGATCCAGAGGTGGGAACACCGTTGCCTGTGAAAAAAGTAAATTCCAATTAAATTTCAGTTCAATACTCTTAAAACTGCAAAAAATAAAATAAAATGTGAATGTACTTGCCCTACACTGTAGTACACACTAAATGACTATATGTTTAAAAACCTGAAGGCAAAGTAAAGTCTTAGTAAATATAATTAAATTACTTACAAATGGGGACAGTCGTCTTAGTCAAACTTGTTATTGCGAACATATATTTCGTTTAATTAAATTTACATCCCTTTTTTTATCTGTTAAATCATCTTTATCATAAAAATTAAATAACTGTTGGATTCTGTCTGGGAACGTACAGAGTAGTGTGGTGAATGTACGAATGGCGACATAAGGTTATTTTGGAAGGTACGGGAGCACGTGAATTATGCGTACCATTTTACGCTGAAAAATTGCTCTCGATCTCTAGCAAATTTATTGAAGACGTGTGTGAGACACAAGCTGAATACCTGCAGATGTTCTAAAGCCTTTCCTTTATCTCACGTTCTTCCGTTGCTTCTTTATCTCATTGGGAGGAAGACAATTCTAATGCAATATTAGCACGAAAGAGGGAAGAGGGGTCAGGTACAACGGGCACTTGCCTCAAATAGAGCATCTCTCCTACTTGGGCGGACCAAGATTGACGCGGGCAGAAGGGAAGGGAGAAGTGTGAATTGCACTGCGCCTTCCTCGCACTTGAACTTTACCAGGGGGAATTCACTTCGGATTGAGTTTTTACTTGTTGAATTGCGTTAATATATTAGATTTCTGGATACAAGAATCCCCTAAGGTATTTTGCATTCTCTCAAAACATATTATTAAAATTATGTTCATACATATTTAATGCATGAAAGAAACAATAAAGGGAGTACAGCGACTAGAAACACTCAATCCTTTGATAAAATAACGACGATTCGTCGAAAAGAAAATCGGACAGTAGACGATCACATAAAATGATCTGATTGCAAGAAGCAAAGGCAGATCACAGACAACCTTAGTAGAGATCAGACATGCAGATTGAGATGGAGGGAAGTTGCCAAAATGGGCGGTGCGCATCTCGAAAATACGTTTCTTGAATAGGTTTCTGGTAGAAATAATAATTAATTGAATCGTGATGATGGGAACGTTAATTTCTACGTTTGAAAATGAAATTAGATCAGGCAAAGGAAATGAGATTTTAATTAAAAGTTTTGAGTGTGTAAAGAAATGGTGTAATGAAGGCAGAAGTGTTTGCGAGATCAATTCGTCGTCCCAAACTTGCTGTGCAGATTCCGAAAAGGAAGTTAAATTTTGCAAAAGAAAAAGAAATTGAAAATTTTGTTCAAGGTCAAGATTGCAGTAAGATTTGAATTATCTAAACTAAAAGAGTTTGTGGGCTAATGGCCGCTGATTGGGTTTCAAATTTTGTAACAATTCAGTTTCGAGCAGGGATATGATGAATGGTTGTTGTAAGAAGCAGTCGTAGTCGTGTGTATATCGTTATATATATATATATATATATATATATATATATATATATATATATATATATATATGTCGTTATGTAATATATTTTTCATTGTTCAATATTTGTTAATGTTTATATGTGTATGTGTCAATGTTAACTTGTAATACAAATCGAATGTGACGTTGCCTAAGGAAGATATCTTTAATTAAGAATAAATAGCATACGCCATAGTTACGCTAAAGTAATAGGATAAGTTTGGTGTTAATATTATAATGATAAATAAATAATTTTCTTCGGTCCCAAATTCCCCCGTTTAAATATTCTATAATCCGAGAACACACGGATTGTGTTTTCAGGACCACTAGTTTAATAAAACAAAGAAGAATAAAAAACTGAGATATTGCTCTAAAGAATATTAAGATAGAGATTTAAGACAAAAACTGAGCTAAACTATATAAGTAGAAATAGAAAGAAAGAAAGTAAGGTATGAAATAATGTTAGTATTATAATACGTGTGTTCATGTGTGTATGCGTATAAACTCGAACTTGGTATATTTACATGATGAGAAACTACTTTTTGCGTTTGAATTCATTACCTGAAGAAGTCTGGGTTCATCTAGACATTCCAAGAGCGTTGATAGTGCCGACGTGCTATCCCTTAACGCATCACGCCACAGAAAATCATAAATAATGTTTAAACGTGACTTCCTTGCTTCAGATTGTTGAAGTTTGGTATCTATCATGAAGAGAAGAACCAACGTGAGAAGAAACCTGCAAAAAATGTTAACATGCAGTACAAAACCAACTTCTTTCTCTCAGATTAAGTAGTTCCATTTTTTTGTCTCGAGGGTGAAATCTAAATTTCTTGGCTTCAACCAAATATTTGTTTGCATACGAGAAAAATTTAAGTAGCCCTAGATGAGAATAATCGAGGGTCAATTTTTAGGAATTTTTGTATATTAGCGTGTCTCAAAAAAATTGAAGTCAATTGCTTACTGAGAAGATGCTTGAACCACATCGGCACCAACGAAGCCATTTTCAAAATGGGTTTAATGGTGCCACAAACCCTATAAAAACCCCGTTTACTGGCCTTTTTTCGATACCTTTTAGAAAACCAAGAATAAATATTATATATTGTTATTTTTATCAATGTACTTTTTGCCAAAAAGGTACCCACAACAATTTTATGATTATCAAGCATTACATGACTCTAAGAGTGTGCCTCATTAGCTCGAATATGGCGAATTTCATGTTAAAACCATAGAAATGGCCACTTTCCAAATTTTTATTCAAAATACGTTAAATTTAAATAGGATTAAAGCTTGACACCTATCTTTCAAGAAGTTTTCTTCGCACAATTTAACAATTCCACTGCAATCGGTTAAAGATGCGCCGCACGCCATCATTATAAACGACCCACAATTGTACCTCTGTTGTATCTAATTTCTTTATTCACTATTAGGCTGCATTGAACATATTTGTAGAGGAATCAAACTGTGGGGGATGTTATTAGCCTCCAAAAAACACAATATGTCATTTAGAAGTGCAAGAGATACTTCCCCCTCTTCGTTTCGGTGCATGCAGCAGTGTCCATGACGTCACATCCGCTGGCCCGCCCTGCGCGCCTCTCGGGCCCCCGCCACTGCAGGCGTCACACTCATTAATGCTTTCTGACAAGCCCCCCTTTTGTACGCGTAAGCTTCCGCGGCTCGTATCCATAAATTCTCGGCTGTCCGGGAGACGCCGCGTCGTTGGCTGGGATTCCGACGTTTCGCCAGACATGTCACAGGCTTCCTCAGGGCAGTGACTAACTGCCCTGAAGAAGGCCGTCATCGCAGTCGACATCCCAGCCAACGACGCGGCGTCTCCTGGACAGCCCAGAATTTAAAGCCGCCCATTTATTTGTCCAGATTCCTCCTGCATTTCTATTTTTCGCGGTTTTACGTAACTTTTTCTATAGAACGAATAATACTCATACGGGAAATACGTATACGGGAAAGTAAAAATAACTCGTGGACTTCCAAATGCTGTAGAGTGTTTTTCAAGTCTAGTTGCATCAAAACCCGTTTGATTCCTTTACAAATATGTTCAAGGCAGCCTAATAGTGAATAAAGGAATTAGACACAGCAGTGCGGTACAATTGTAAGTCGTTTATAGTGTTATGTTTTTATTTAGTTTTGTTTTACTAATTCATTGCTTTGTGTATACGGACATGAATAACAAAACAATTATCGGTAATGTCAATATTCTTGGGAGGCTCTTTGATTGATTTTGAACTAGGGAGGCATTTTGAATACTTTATGCTCGCTCTAATACCAACACAACAAATACATTTTTGTAAATCTGATTTATTGAAGTAAAGATAAAAGGAAATACATTAAATAAAGCCACAATGCTGAAATATGTAAAAAATGCTCAAATATGTAATTTACTACCGTGTTGATGATACAATATACATTATGTGACTATGGAGACCAAGGTTGTGTTTCCAGGAAAAAAAAGGATTTTTCTTGAAAACGTTTCTGACGAATAGAGCAATTTGCAGTAAAATACATAGTAAGTCTGGTTTTGAATAATGTTTTAGAACTTTTGAAATTTACCAAATGTTTGAAATTTGCAAATTGCATTCTCCCGAATGTGAATTGAAAAAACTTTTCGCCGAAATAGCTGCAGAATTTGTTGAATACGCGGTAAAATATGTAGTACATTCCGTAACCATAATAACGTGTAAGAGGAAGTAAGTACTGTTGTCCTTTTATCATAAAATTAATCCTTCCGACGTAAAGGGTACGAGTTATTTTGAGCATACGACTCTGGTCGAAAAATCTAGACAAGTGTCGGTATGAAGAAAGATTAATAACTACATAATAAATGTTAATTAACTGAACGAATCTTTCTTACCTCATTTTTAAAATATCCTTTCGGCTGGTTGCAAATGGACGTGACTTCTATTATGTTTCTGAGAACTAAGACCTCTGTTCTCGGGCTCCAATTTTTTTGTTTCATGATGCAAGTGTTGCCTGACATTCTTCAAAAGAGATATCGAACACTCCGAAAAGTTCCTTTATTGCCCCCTCAGCACATTAATGTAATGGAAAAGTTGGAGTATATTGCGGAAAATAGGAATAACTCTACCCGTTTTCCTACATACTGAATATTTGGTTATTGCCTTGGCATAATATGAGAACGTTTCTTAGATTAAAACTCCGTTCTTTCTTTTTTAGTAAATAACGATTTTTTTCAAGACCAAGTAAATTATTACAGCTTAAAGACGTTATATTTTTTTAAAAATTATTGCTATTTCGATCTCATCTTTTTTCCAGACACTTTTTTCCAGACACTAAAGAAGACAGTTTCCCGACGCGCGAACACGCGACGTATAATTGTCCATACACGAAACAGGGAAACTCTAAGTTGATTCCACAAACTTCTAACGACTGTCCTTGCGATTTATTTATGGTCATCGCAAAGGCCAGACGTACTGGAAATTGTAAGCGTTTAAAATCGAATAGTAAGTCCGTTGGAATCGTCTGTATCCGCGGGATCAAGACATCCTCTCCTTTGTATTTTCCTTTTATGATTGTTGCCTCAATGACGTTATTCATCAGCTTTTTCACAGCCAGTCTTGTTCCATAGCATAGTCGAGAATGATTAATGTTTCGCAACATGATAACTGATCCTACTTTTAACTGCAATTTGTGAGGTGAAAATTCAGGCAATTCCAGTTAATTTAAAAACTCCGTGGGATAGTTGACTACGTCATCCTGGTTGATAACGGTGTCGACTGATTTGAAGGAAACCAACTGTCCTGGAAGAATATTCTGAATGGCCGCATTGAGATCCTCCACATCTTTATTTTTCGCCGCCAATATTGCCCGTTCACCCAGCCAATTATGGTTATTGAACGTTTGCGCTATATCTGAGAAAACACGCTGAATAAACTCCTCTTTTGTGTCTGTGATGTGACAAAAATCTGTGGGTAAAATAAAATTAATTCAACTAAAGCCACTCTTAAATCGCAATAGTAAGCTCTCATTAAACAATGCCATCACCATCTATAAATCAATAATTAGACCCCTAATTCTTTATGCATGCCCTATCTGGATCAATGCTTCTAAAACTAATATAAATAAATTACAGATCATCCAAAATAATTTCCTCAGACTTACCACTCATGCACCCTGGTTCATCTCAAACATTCAACTGCATAAAGAATTTAATTTACCTCCTATACTTTACCATATCGCGCTCCTATCTAACAATTTCTTCTCCAAAATAAACACAATAACCCAAGCCACCCATTACGGCCTAGCCACCACCTACCAGCTCCCAACAAGAATAAAAAATAGATATCCATTAGATTCATTCCTCAGCATATTTTCAGAACTCCACAGTTGAGTAACTCATAGGTGCTCTGTGAGTTTCCTATTCATGTGTAGTTAGATTTAGTTGTAAGATTAGCATTTAAGTTAAATATAAGTCATAAAATACATATGATGTAGTATAAATAATACTGAACTGTGTACATTCGTTCACTAATAAAGATATAATAAAAAAGACGAATATGGAATGATGAGATAAAAACCATCATTGAAGATAAGAAAAGGGCTTATCTAAAGTACTTGCAAACACAATCCATACAAGATAGGATAACGTATAAGCATAAATGTGCATTAGTTAAAAGAGAAGTTCGAAAATTAAATAGAGAAAGTTGGGATAGATAAATAAGTGAAATCGAATATGATATACATGGAGCTCAAAATAAAGCGTACAAAATTCTAAAACACCTAAATAAAGACGAAAAAGACACTGTACAAATAAATAATATACCCGAAAAGCAATGGCTGAGATACTATAAGGAATTGTGGACTTCAAACACACAAGAAGAAAAAATAGCAGAACGAGAATTTGCAAACGTAGACCCATTAGAAATGAACGAACTCGAAGAGATACATATAAATTTAAACAACAAAAAATCACCTGGTAGCGATGGACTGAATATAGAATTATTCAAGTATTCACCTTCACAAATCAAACTAAGGTTTCTCTTTATACTAAATATATGTTGGAATACATATCAAATCCCAAAAGAATGGAAGAAAGCCATTATACACCCAATATTTAAGAAAGGAAATAGACAAGACTGTAACAATTACAGAGGAATTAGCCTATTAAACTCTGCCTACAAAATCTATGCTAAGATATTTACTAGGAGATTAAATAAAATAAGTAATAACCTACTTTCGGAATTCCAAAATGGATTCCGAAAAGGACGTTCATGCGCAGATATCCTGTTCATAGATTTTGAAAAGGCCTTGGACAAAGAGTCTCGGGATAAGTTATGGAGTATTATGCGTAATAGAGGATACCCTAACCACATCATAGAAACCATCAAAAGCTTATATTTTAAAACCACTATTAGTATTGACAAAGGAACAGCGAAAAACCTAACTGAATATACAAACCAAGGAATCAAACAAGGGTGCCCGATGTCCCCGACCCTTTTTAATAAAATATATCGATCATATTATTCAAGAATGGCAAAGTAAACTAACCACACATTTTAAAATAAGCAATACAACTTTAAACACCACTCTATTTGCAGATGACCAGGCCATTTTTAGTACTTCAGAAGACGACCTACAAAGAGCTGCCCATTACCTCGAGTTAACAGGGACAAATTATAACTTGAAGATATCAACCTCTAAAACGAAAACAATGGCATTCCAGGGGAAAAACCATCTCAGATGTAAAGTAGTGATAAACGGAAAAAGTATTGAACCAGTAAACAACTTTAATTATCTAGGATTTAACATCTCATACTGCGACAAAAATGATATAAACATAAAGATCCAAAAATTCCAGAAATTGTGCGGTACTATACGCAGAGCACTGAGACAAAAGACCAGACAAGCCACCCAACTAAAATTTTACAAAACTATGGCAGTCCCAATGCTAACTTATGGATGCGAAAATTGGACAGTCAATAGGTCAGACAGAAGAAAGATCGAAGCGGCAGAAATGAGATTCCTGAGACCATTACCAGGATATACACTACTAGATCATAAGAGAAATCAAGACATCAGAGGTGAACTACAGATCTCCAGCACACTGGAGAAGATCGACTCAACGAGGAAGAATTGGCTCGAACACCTAACCAGAATGCCACAAGAACGGCTACCCAAGACTATCCTCGAATACAAACCAAAGGGGAAACGACCCAGAGGCAGACCCCACACAAGATGGAAAGAGACTCTTGAGAGCGGAACGGGCCACTAGGCCCAAACCTTCTTGTTGATGATGATGATGAAGAGGGAAGATCCACAATGCTATATCTAAATTCTCAGACACGTCGTGAAGCTGCCCTTTTCTAAAAACAGAGATTAATAATCCGCAAGATTACTACTCTCACGTGACATACACCCTGACCGGCACGACCTGATTCAGAGGACTCGAATTAAAGTGAAAAAAAACGAAATGTTTTCTAAAAAATAACAACACTGACAATCAGGAACTGTACAAATTTTATATAAATAATTTTTGTTAAGTTTTCATAAATTTGGGATGAAATGTTTGCAAATATACAACAGCTACTATCGTAATAATATTGCAAATATTTACATAAAATTTATACAAATTTTTATTATAAAATAAAAGTGTTATATAAATGTAAAGAGTATATTATTTTTAATTTGATTTGTCATATTTATTTCGTTCCAAAATTCGCATTCTATTTCTGTAAATTCTTGAAAATTATTATTTTGTAATTATAAATTACCAATGCATTAAATGGGCAGGAAAAATTTTTCAAACCTTCATAATGAGCCAAAAAAGAAAAGTAATCCATGTCAGATGAGCGACTGAAATTGGCGGGGGATCGCAGTAAGGTAACGTATGATTTTTCAAAAATTTTAGCAGCATTCTTGTAATTTTTCTGTAATTCCTAAACCGCTTCTATCTACAAAATCCGCCGTTCTTTTTAGTGGATAGTAGAAAGAAGGCTGAAAATCTTTGCATATCTGTCATTTTATTGAACTTTCATCGAACTTAAATTTTCGAAATTTGCATACGTTTACAACCACGTGAAAAAAAATTGAACTGTTTAGCTCCAAATTTTTCATACATCACCTGTAATGGCCTGTCGCTGTCCAAGCACAGCAGAATACTTTTCAGGGAGGATATTAAAATTTTCTCTTTATGATCAAGATATACTTCTGCCTAGATGAAGAGCATCTTTTTTTCAAATTGTGTATCCACGAGAATCCACTCCATCGATGTCATCAACATGATCATCCACACGAGGCGTAACCAACGACAACCAGTTATTGCGTGAGGGAAGATTGCCATTTTGCCATTAACAATTATCACAGAGACACCGTTCGATTCATTATGTTGTTTCATGTTCTACAAAACTTTGTCCCGTAAGTGAAGTGCTTGTTATATCACGAGAGTGGCAGTGTGCTTCCCACGCTAGAATTTGAGATCAGGGCTGGCCTACTCTTTGACTTGCAACGTCGTCTTAAGGTATCTCTCCCAGAGGAGAACCTCACCAACCAGTTCAATCACTGAGCTACGGAGTGTCCTGAGTGGTAGTGTAGTGCAAATAGTTGTAACAATGTGCTTTGTAACAGCCCCTGACGCCCGTAAGAGTTTTTGAGATTCGTAGGGTTCGCCAGACGGGCATAGTTGCAAATCTGTCATAATGTTGGGACCTGGATAGGAGAAGGAGGAATTGTACTAGGCCCTTGGTCCGTATTCTAATTTTTTCTCGGATATTCGGCTTCAAGCCTCACAGCGACTCCAAACCGAGTTAAACCCAACCGAGTCTCCTCGCAAGAATAGAATCTGTAGGCTTGAGCCGCAAGCTTCAATGCTGGCCGCTAGTAGAAATTTCTACGGAACGATGAGCGAAGCGTCAGGTGACGGTGAACGGTTATAAGGGCCTGACAACTCACTGTATTGATTTTTTCGCAAGAGATAGTTGCAAATGTAAGGAAGAACAATTTAAACTAAGGAATTGTACATATGTGTCCACACAAATCTTACCTCATTGTTGCAGCTTTCAAATTTGACGAATCAGAGGAACACCGTTTTGCAGGTGGCGTTGTCCTACAAAGACTACTACATCATGTCCAACGTATTGATTCACATTTTTGAGAGAGATTTCCTCATCCGGCACTTTGGCTCTTCTAATGGAAAAGTTTGAGAATATAATTTTGAAAAGGCGAGCATGATACTTTTTGTACGTGATCAATACTTGATTACAGAATAAAAATCATAACAGGAAATGTATACTGCTTTGGAAATTTTAATATTATGATGTGAATACGATCTCTTTACTTTTGAGGATCTCTGCTCACTAAAATGGTAATGAAATAGGGAATCTGGAGCCATCTTTTAAGAAATATGCGCCGATAACTATTCTTTAACCTAGTTGGGTTTGAATTGATCCAACGGGTCTCCAAGACCTTAGGGGTGTTGAGCGCTTTGCGCTTTTTGTGTAATCCTCCATTAGTTTACATTGCCTGTCACGTCTCATCTTAAGTCAGTTTTCAGAGGACCGCCAGATAGCATCTCCGCGTTCACGCCTCTCACTTTTGCGCTCCTTCATCACTTCCTAGCCGCAAGAATTGGAAAGAAATTAAGATAGGCACAGGATTTAGGAGACTTAACAGGTATTGGACTAGCCCTTGTTAAACAGGAAAACACATTTTTAAAATCAAATTTCGCATGAGATTGTCCGGGACACTAACACCAACGGGTCTAATGACTAGTAGTTGCATCAACCGGCATCACTTACAATCCGGCAATCGAACCAGATTAATGCTGTTCGTACTACACTGATTGAGCAGACTCTTGTCCGAGAAGATCCCGACTCCCCGCAATGTGCTACGTCTGTCCTCTTATTTCACACATGGAGAGGCGGTCATCACACATGCAGAGGCGGTTCCCGAACCATTCTACAGTGAAAGAAGACCACAAAGATAACAGCGAGCACTTATCCATTGTTATTATCATTCTTTAACTTTGTTTTGAAAGTTAAAAAGTAACACAAAATAATAAACACATCCATTGTTAGATCAATTTTTTTCAGCGTAATGTACTATTAGCATCCTGTGGTGTTTGTTAAAAACGACGCTAAAATGTAGGCAACGACAGCAAAGCCGATTATCTACTGGCCTAATCTTTAAAGACTCTAAATGGACGCGATGCAATTTTGTTATTTAAGTATTATAATGTACAGTACAATTTAAAAATAATCATTTTATAATATCAGTTCGAAGATGATAATGTTAAGACCCACAGTATCATTGTTGAGTTATTGGGTGTTAGTTTGCCTGTTCAAAATTCAGGAACTGTAAATAAGACATACGTTTATATTTTTGTGCCGTAGGATAACCTTGAGGCCACAGTATTGGAAAAATAAAATAAACAGAAGCGTTTTGTGGCAACAATATTGTTTATTGAAATAGCAACTTCCGAATACAACCATGATCATTAGTTTTCAAATACACTAACTTATACAAAGATTAAAAATAAGTTAGGAGCTAATTAATTACTATTTGAGAGTTTATTAATATATTGTTTAATGTGTTTTATGATACTAATTTCTTTCAAATATCCTTACAAAAGACCATCACCCCCACAAAAGGTTCAAAAATACAATTGGGCAAAACGTTGGAAACTGGTGCTTGGTTTGAAATTTCTACGTAAGGAGATAAGTGTATTATAACAACAAAAAAATACAAAACCTATTATTGGCAAATTAATGGGTTGGACGGCTTAGGGTGAACGTTTTATTTAATCACACAATCACTAGGCAAATTTTACACCAAAATATTATTTTAAAATATAAAAAGTTACTGGTAAATGTGTGAATTCCAATTAAATCATGGGAGAAACCTTTTGAAGACTGGGAGAAACTCGAAAAAAATTGTAAAAGTGCAATTGTGAAATTTCCACCCGACCTCAATGTGTGAACTGATGGTTTCAAATTTCGAATTTGATTTATGTAATGTGCTACACGCTTTTTTAATCCAATATTGTGATTACCATTATTGTACGACATGGGCAAAAGATTCTTACTGACTGGCAAACGATTACATCAAACCAACACTGCAGTAATGTCCTAAAGGATCGTTAGACAGCAATGCATGCGTAAATAATCATTCAAGCCTACCATCAGTTAAATATTATTAACCTGACTTTAGTTTCACAATACGCTTCTTACTACCACGTAATAGTACACGAATGTAGTGGTGATAGAAAAGTACATTCAAACTCACACTATTTGTAAATACTGTCCTTTTCAAAAATTCAGGCATCAACTGCGCTATTTTGAAAACAGTGTTTAGCTCTGTTCTGAAAAAAAGAAAAAATGTAATCGATTTTGAGTGTTAAAAAAATATAATTCGAAGTAAAACTTCCGTGAAAACTTTTTGCAATTCAAAAAATTATACATTACTTTTTTCAATGCGTATGTTTTTTTAGAAAGCTTTCCTTCTGAAAACGTTATTTTACAAATATTGCTCTTAGGCAATGTTACCTTTTTGCAATTTACTAAATACAAAGAGTTCACTCAAAGTGAGCTCTGCGCCATTTGTAACAGGAAACCTTGCTCTGATTGAAAAAAAATCCGAAAAATTCTAGCCATTTTTATAAAATAGTTTGTAAATTTTTTAACGCAAATAAAGCGAAAACTAATAATATTTTCGAAAACTTCTGTATTTCCTCATTTAAACATCTGTATAACTATAATATTGCATTTGTAGGAGCACACCTAAATATTTTTGAACCTTTGCAATTTTTGCAAATTGCTGAGTGTTCAACCCAAACGGGACATGCGCCATTTTCATAAACGTCCTGTGTTCTATACAAAATAATACAATTTTTAAAATATCAAAAAGAAACCATATTTTACAATGCCAAAGTGTCTTGTAACGTATCAGAAAAAATCAGGATGTTAGTAATTTTTTGCGACACAATATCACCTAGTCAAAACCTACTGTTTTTTTGTTCCTTTTTTTAGGGAGAAAGAGACCAACGAAAATTATAAACACTCAACGTATTAGAGGAAGTAATTCACTACACGTAAGTACAAGAAATGTTCTCTTTTTGTGACTGGATGCTGACAACGAATTATCTGTTGAAAAATCGCAATTTTCGCCGCAGCATTACAATACTACATTTATAATACGGTAGTAGTATGCAAGAAGGTACAAAAAAAATAGTAAGTGATGAAAACACTCTGCACGACTTAAACATAAGGCGTTGAACACAAATTCACGATTTCAAGTTTTTTTTTAATACCTGCTTAAGCCACAGAGAAAATTGCACGCCGTGGCACCTCCTCACCCAATACATTGTCCTACTATGGCGGCGGACCGTACAACGTCCTAGAATCTGCTCTACTACAAACGTTATTCCCGCAAACGATAGGCCAATGCCATACAGAGCAAAATGCCCCGTGAATTGAACGACCTTCAGCTTTTCAGGTTTTGCATCCCCTCTGAATATAGACTTCTCCCCCTGCCCATCCAAATCCAAACTATACTCCAGCATTCGGTCCCAGTGGTCACTCAAGCCGGACTCCGAAAGACGGAGAATAAGAGAGTTAAGCACGTAAAGGATCCTGTGATTGCGACGCACAAGGTATGTGTACAAACTGGTGGACTCTATTGGCTCTTTTACTATGTGAAGCAACTTTTGACCGTCTTTTGTGTATTTTCTGTAGCGAGAAACGATAGAATACAAATGTGGGTTCATCCAAGTTGCAGCTTTTCCAGTCTCAACAATGTCTCGCACACATGAATCTCTTTCATGTGTTCGAAGAATTCGTGTTACGTTCTCTGCAAGTTTCCCTAAACTGTAAGTCATTCCAGCCATAAAGTTTAAATACGCGGTATTTTCAACGTAAAGTCTGTCAGTCGCCCGCACAACTTCTTCAATGGTGTCCAGCTCGTTATAAGGTCGGGGAACTGTGAGAAAACCAAGCAGCAGTCCCATGTAGGCGTTGGCAGCCACTAGCCACATGAGGAATCCACAGACGAAGACGAGCCTGTGAGAGAGCAGAGGAATGCGTCTGGAGGTTCCCCCGGTGAGGACCATCTCGAGGACGTCCAGGGCGCCATTGGCCGCGTCGACGAAGTTGACCTGGTGCGTCTGCACCAACGTCCAAGCGACCACCATCAGCGCCATCAGGGCACCGAGCGAGCACCAGGTCTGCCAACGGAAGCGCAGCAGGAGCACCAACCCAAAGGGCATGCGCTGTGCACGGCGTACCACTAGGTGTTCGTCAGCCTACGGACAAACCATGCCTACAGCATCCGCGCTTCTAAAGCGGAAACACGACGATTAGAGATCATTAGCACAGAAGCAATAATAAACTCTCTTCATAAAAAACTTATGATAAATGAATTAGACGTTAAGCAAATGAAATGAACATCTTTGTTAGATCAAGCGTTTATAACCAGAAATACTGCTGATTCTTTCATGTGCATTTAGTTAACATCAACAAAAAGGAGTGCAAAATATTCAAATAATTTTCATTCTTGGTTAAAGAAGGTTGATCTGGCACATTTCTCATGCAATAAATGTTTAGCCTTTGCAATTTTGAATTTTACAGGTTGCTCTCTGAAGGTGTAAACAGAACGACTTACATATTTGTAACAGGTTGTCTTGTATGAAGGACATGTGAATGTTCTGGGTTTATTTTCAGGTGCAGTGTTACCTTACTCAACTTAAACGAATGTATATATATATATATATATATATATATATATATATATATATATATATATATATATATTTTCCTTTTGTGGAATATGTAAGCATAAAAAATCGTAACTTCAAATAAATTTGAACAAAATGTCGTTTTTCGAAACTCTACATAACATGTACATAACGCAAACATCCGTGTGAAAACCTTTACAGATATGCATGGTACACAAATCCGTCCAATTAATGATCGAAAACCAATTACTATAGTGAACAGAATCTAGATTGCGAATAATTCAACCCTTACAAAATACTTCATTTTTAAACACACACAAAACTGCATTAAATTAAAGAAAGAGACAACCGCCTAAGTACGTAGGCCAATTCGGTCGCAGCTCCCTTGGAGTAAACAACTGCTAGTCGCGCGACTTTCCTTGACGTTTCACAGCGCGGGGGGAGGGGGGAGGAGGCTACGTCACATGCGACAGGGGTTGCCAACTGCAGCAATATTAAAACTATTGTCGCATCTTCCATTCATACAAGATATTATAGAGGACGAAATAGACCGAAATCCGTATCGTGAAGAAAAGAAGGAAGCAAAATGTCGTCGCATAAATTAGCAATAAATCACAGGGCGCAGCAAAGATCAGCGAACTTAAACAAATTGTACGCAATATTTTGCTAAAATTACTAAAAGTATCAAAAATGTACATAACTGTAACAAAAACTAATTATGTACAACAAATTAAATTTCAATGGAAAATCATACATTTAATTTTGTTCTTGTGGGAAGGCGACAAAAAAGTTCAAACTTTTGCAATTTTCAAAATTCATAAGTAAAACGTGAAAATGGGACCTATGCCACTTTTAGAAATGTATTTTACTTTATTCTTACAAGAAATTCAAAGAAAACATTCGCAGTCGTTTTTGAAAAAAATTGAAAATATCCTTGGGGTTTCATATAATGTACCGCCAAATTTTTAAGAATATTTTTCAAAGTCTCAAACCTTTGAATACTCTCAGATCAATTAGGATATATCCATTTTGAAAACGAATTTCTACGTATGGTTGATGCGTTAGTGGTGTTTACAGACTGACAGGTGGGCGGACGTTCTGTACATTGATTTTCGGTACAAAGGACCCACAATACATTGATCTTGCCAGCCCCCTCTCTGTGCCAAACGTTCTAAGTTTTGTTTCATATTGATTTATTTCACATCTAAAACACAGAAGTCACAAATACGAAGTAGTCTCTCTGCTTCTAGAAGATAAAGGGTAATCGACACTCGCTAGATCACTAGGTCGCATTCAGCTGGCAAAAGTGCAGCGGTCGACCGCTCTGAGCGATAGCTCCTACAAACGGATCGCGATCTTTCCTTTCTCTTTTTCTATCCCGCTCCCTACTCTCAGACTCTGGCTTGGAGGACACCGACAAACCCCGGGAGACCAGTTGGGAGCTTAGGTCTTGTCCCGACTGAAGCGGTGCTAGGCTGTTTGAAAATACCTGGTGGGGGAAAACCCCACATGCCGACGAGTAAGTAGGTGACGGGTAAGTCGACTGGGGGGGCACAACTATCTATCCCGTGACAAATCATAACTACACTTACGGGACTGAGGACAATAAAATTATTACCTGCAATGCAGCTACCGTTAATTCCGCATGCCGTTTGCTTAATTCCAATCGTAATTCTTATGACTGGCAAAACAACTTCAACGCGTCTCTCTATAAACAAATGAAGGACAGTTTCCAATGGAAACACTTCGTGCTGCATCCCCAGCTGCAGGAGCATCTTGAAAAACTCATAGTCACGTCCTCCAAACCGCGTGTCTCCTCTTCTATCCACCCACATGTGTTGTTCTCGGATTACGAAATTGAACCCGAATCCTTTCAGGTTTTCAACTCCATTTGACAGCCGCAGGTGCCTGGTGCGCTCATGACGTTGGTCTCTGCAGAAATGTGTCACACTCTTTTCCACGTTGGGCCATAGTTTCCGCTCAGGATCGTAAGGCTTTGCGAAATAGACGTACGGGTCGCTGTCTTGGCTCAGGTGCAGCACACGAGTAGTGCCGAGTTGGCGGTAGAACTCCGAATATACACCTTGAAAAAAGTCCCTGGTGGAAACGTTGTCCAAATGCACTACTATGAAATACCCCTGAACGTTGGTAGAGAGCACAGTAGATAAAAATTTGGCCAGAAGTTCAGGAGACACTCTTCCCTTTCGTAGTGGCAGTACGCTTACAAATCCACGCGCAGGGTTGTCAGGGTGTGCGTGCATCATCACTGGCAGGTTGGCAGCATGAGCTCCGGCGCCGATGTTCCAGAGCGATGGCCAGTAAGGTAATGGGAAGGTCACCTGCGCGTTTCAAGACACACTTCACATAATTCCTAAATTACGTGTGTTGTGATGTATACTCACGTTACATATTCTAATAAAGTATTACGTAGTTATATGTTACACTCAGATAAACAATAGATGAGAAAGAATGGTTCAAAATGAATATTCTGAACACAATAAATATAATATTTAATTTGTGTAAACATTATATATTGTGACCTCTCTTCTAGATCAATTTAAAAAAGTACATGCATACTATATTTATAAACAGGATGGCATGGTTTTTCTTTAAAGCTAATCGCAAAACATAATAGAAATTTGTAATAGAATAGAATTTTCATAATAGAATTTAAACAATGCCACAACCGGTATTTGAAAAGCACAATATTGTTGAGATGGTGGCAGTGATAAGATTCAGTTGTTAGTCGAGCGTGTTTATCCAAATTAAACTCTTAGAAATGATTGTAAACCTGTTTGATAATCCATATTTTTGGTATCGATTTTCTCTCGTGCCCTAAAAGGAACAGTGCTGACAATAGCATGATTTGTACACCGTAACTCCTTGGCCGAGAGCCAATATTTCCGTTTGCCATGAATATCTGTTACCAGTTCCAACCCTGTTAGCACACATTATTTAATTCAACAACCGGACCTGCTGTGGCAGATCGCATAGACATGAGGTGCAAGCAACGAGCTGGTACGTACTATACAGTGTGTCTGTCCTTACAGTTTCAGCGCCCTTGGTGGAGGCTCGCAAAACTAGTGGTCGCCATGTTGTCTGATGATAAAACATAAGAATGCCGGTGTACCCGTTCGCAACCAACGCCAAACGTAATTCTGTATTCAGATTTTCGCCACTTTGCCCCTGGCAGTTATCAGCTGTTGAGTTTCATCAAATTGGAACCATAGGCGTAACCATAGTGGTGAAGAGGCTATTGTGTTGTTCAAGCCCCCGATTGAAAGAACCGTGAACAGCTGAAACCTTCCAGGGGCAGAGTTGAATTAATCGCAGTATACAATACTTTATTTTTCAGAGGGCGCTGCTATGACTACAAAAACGTGCCTTCAATTTGCTCCAAAGATGGAGGCGCTTCAGCCTCCATCTCGAATTCTCGCATTCCTCGACCATTCCCTCCCTACAGGAGGAGGTATATCCATAAAGTTGGTCAAACATCATCTTATTGTATTTTTGGAATTCATTACAGAAATATTCAATGGCATTTTAAAAGGAGGTAAAATGCCTGAAATATGCAAATTAGCCTATATAAATTCAATTTACAAAAGAGGCTGTAAAAACGATTGTAATAATTATAGAGGGATAAGTGTGACTTCATCTTTGGTTATACTGTATGAACGTGTGCTAAAGAATAGAATTGAAATGCAAACATCACTCAGAGGAGCAAAGTGGTTTTCGACGAGGAAGTTGTTGTCCTGTATTGACAATATTTTCTGTCTCAAACAACTGATGGAAAAACAATTGAGCGAGGAAGAGAACTTCACATAATTTTCATTGATCTCAAAAAGGCTTACGATAATGTACCAGTAAAAGAAGTATGGGGGCAATGGAAGAAAAAGGAATATCAACATACATAAATGCAGTCAAACAACTTTATAAAGATATCAAAAGTCAAGTAAAAGTGGGGGAAAAGTTTATCAGACAACTTCCCAGTATATAAAGGATTACGGCAAGGCTGCTGTATATCTCCAACCCTGTTTAAGATATACATTGACAAAGCCCTAACAGAATGGAAAAGAAAGTGCAAAAGAATGGGTGTTAAAATAAGTGATAAAACATTGTTTAGTCTACTATTTGCAGACGACCAGGTGATAATGGCTGAAGATGAAGATGATGTAACTTATATTTTCAGAAAATTAGTAGAAGAGTATGGAAAATGGGGAATGGAAATAAATGTACAAAAAACTGAATATATGGTGGTGGGAGGTATGCCCCATTATTTGGAGACTGGTATAGGAATAATTAAAGGTAATACACAATATAAGTATTTGGGAGTCATACTAACAGCAGATGGTAGAGACGAACAGGATTTGAAAATTAAATATATAAGAGGAAAAATAGCCACAAGGCAGTTGAATCCAGTCCTATTGAACTCAATTATTGCAATAAAGACAAAGAAACACATATATAGCTCCTTCATAGAGAGTATGAAGTATGTACACTCTATGGGGCAGAAGTCTGGACACTAACAAAAAGTTGACAAACTTCAATCAAAGAAATGTCGTTTTGGCGTAGAAATTGTAAACTTTCTCTGTTAGACAAAATAAGTAATGATGAAATAAGAAATAAATGAAAGTGCAAACAACCTTGAACGAGACGATCGAAATGAAACTACTAAAATGGTGTGGACATAGGAGGTTGAAATCGGATAGACTTCCACAAAAAGTTTGGGAGTGGATACCAAATCGAAGAAGATACAAGGGAAGACCAAGAAGAACGTGGAACATGGCAATAACTGAAGCCATGGAAAAAAAGAGAAATGGAGGAAAACGATGTATGGGATAATGGGGCAAGGAAATTGGGATGCAGAAAACGTCCAAGGCTGTAAAAAAACCTCGCTTTATAGATAAATAGATAATAATGAGAACAAATAGCTGATAATTAAAATATTTGCGGCGTGAGAGACATGCCAAAAATACATTTTTTAATTTATGAAAAACAAAAGAATAAAACAATGACGTTTATGTTATCTCATATAGTGCATTTAATCCCTACCAAAAGTGTAATGAAACAAATTGGAGCCCTTTTTTGCGCAAATCTTGTTTTTGTTATTTTTTAAAATTGCACATATTGCAAACAATACTACAAAAAGTTGTAATTTTCGAAAATTCAGAATTAGCCATGAAAATTGGGCCAAAGCCACCATTATAGGAGTAATTTACTCTAGTCTTACAAGTAATTGAAAGAAATAATTTGGAGTCATTTTTGAAAAAAGTTGAAAATATCAGAGAGGTTTCATGTAAAGTACTCCCAAAAAGTAATGAATGATTTTCAAAATCGCACTGCTTTGACTCAGGCCAAATGGAAATTTGGCCAATTTGAAAGAAATCCTACGTATGGTTTAGGTGTTAGTGTTGTTCTCGAAAACCAGACGGATATGACTCCGTATGTATGTGCGTATACAAGAAAGTAAGTCTTTTACTCATAATACCAAAAAAATTACAATTTGTTCTTTTGTGTAATATATGTTTTGTAGGTTTGTTATAATATCACAAACAAGTGTTTTTTGGACACATTTTGGAGAAATAAAAAATAGTGCGTTTTAGAATGCTGTAGCTCGCTCGATAACTGGTTTCCAAATAAATGTCACATAGGAAATTTGTGAGAAATTGTTTTCTCTTTATTATTGAATTTAATAATTTGTAAGAAGAAAACTAGGAATTTTAACTCGAGCCTGGGTATATAAACATCAAAAGAAAAGTGTTTATGGCCTTTCTCAAGGTAACACCCCTTTTTAGTACCTTCCGGCTAGACTAAAAGGAGTCGAACTATTACAATTTCTCATACAATCAAACATATCTTCTACAATTTGCACTGTGACTCATGATTAAGGAACTTCCTGTTTCTGAAACTTCATAATAATTTTACATGAACTCCGACACCATTAACAAAAGCAAAGTTTCTTTAACAAAAAGTTATACGCTGGGCCAAAAGAAAAACAACGGAAAATACAGAATTATAAACGGGCCAAAAAAGTATACCTACAAAAAAATATTTTTATATTAAAAAGGAAATTCTGAGAATGTTGTAATACGTGTAATAATATTAGTATCTCCAAAATGATTGCGTGTTCATTTTGGCATTACTTTCGTGTTCAGAGAAGGTACCATATGTCGCCAATAAAGAGATTATAGTATTTTCCTCATACCATTAAATTTTTCGAAAGAGTGTAATTTTTTATTTTTTTTCAATATTTTTAAACTATAATCGAATATTGGCCACGTACAAAAGGGATTGTGTGCTAGGCTGTCGAAAATATTGAATTATCAAACTTTTCCATTAGATGAGGTAAAGTGCTAGATGAAGTAATCTCTTTCCCAACATGTGAAGCAATACTTTGGACGTGGAATACAGGTCTTTGTTGTGGCAACGACGCCTGCAAAAAGTAGTCCTTTACTAACCCGAAAATCTCGAAACTTTTCTCCAAAAATGAGGTAAGAATCGTTTGCACACATATCTAGATTTCCTCTATTTACAATTGTCTTCTTTACACATTTGGACGCATAAAAATACGTCAAAAGAGTGTATTGTAAAGGCCTTATAATTTTTTATCCATAACCCAATTCTTTTTGCGGTCGTCGATCTGGAGAGGTGGCTCAGGGCGTCAACCGATATCTCTGCTGTGCCTCTGACCGCGCGGTGCTACGGTTCGAGTCCCGACTTTCACAGGATTTCCCACATTACCCGGAGAGCTAGGTGGAGTTCTGCCGCAGTCTGGAGAATTCTAGCGGCGAGCTACTCTGATCGGTAGTTTTCCGTGGTATTTACGATCAGTAGCGGGCGCTTGCTAGAGCAGCGCCCTAAAGAACGGTGCATCAACCGCGCACGAGCGTGCCTTACCCATTTCTTACCCCATCCTCACATCTTACACTCAGATGCAGTACACTACCTCGCACACCAGTCGGGAGCTTAGAGCTTGTCGCGGCAGGGGCGCTGCCCCGCTGGTGGGAGATACCTGGAAAGGGGAAAACCCGGTCAGCGCCATCCAGCGGCACAAGAAATCACCGCCGCCTCCTGAGCAAAAACATGCACTACAATTACGGGAGTAATGACCTTAGCAGTGGACGCGCCCGGAGTCACTAGTAATGCCTCGATTGGAGTCTTCGCCTTGTCTCACGTCGGTCATTTGTCCTAGCGGTGACCGTTAAGGTTTACGGCTCAAGCGCCCGAGTGATTGGGAAGCGGCAGGTTCTATCTCCAGCATGTGCTGGAGTTTCTCGTGAGCTTAACATTGGCGCTTAGGGCCCCTCCCAAATCGAAGGCAAAGACCACCAGCTGCCATCAGTGGCTTTCTGTAGCGATCTCCCCCCCAGATGTTTCCAGGTGAATGTCGCAGAAGCGCCTTAAAATTCGGACCAATGTCCCCATCTTTGCGGCGGGTCGATGCGTCGATTGCCTATCACCGTGTGGCCAACCCTGCAAATCTCAAATATCTCTGAAAAGCGTTACTTCACAGTTTGTTACACTTGCTCTGCCACATGTCAGGTGGCCACTCCGTAGCTCAGAGCTTCTTCTGGTACCCCACTGGGGGAGATGGCTAGAGAGGGAAACTGGCTAGTCGAAGAGGTCAGTCCTGGTATCAAATTCTGGCTTGGGAAGAACACATTCACTCTCAAGATACAACACACACTACATTTACGGAACTAACAGAGAACATGACTCATCCGGAAAGAAAATAATTAATCGAAAGGTCTCTCTGTGATAATTGTTAACGGCAATCGTCCCTTACCCAATAACTTCTTTTCGTAGGTTATGCCTCTTGTGGTTGAGTCTGTTGACGCAGTGGATAGTCGTGAATACAGAATTCAAAACAAATCCGTGGTTCATCCAGCAAGTTTTAACTTTCGAATATTTTGAAGGAATCCTAAGATCATCTCTGAAAAGAATTCTAATGTGCTTAGAAAACGACGGACCTTTACAGGTGATGTATGAAAGATCTTTTTTCTACAATTATTTCATATTTCCAGTTTTTTTTAAAAATTCAGGTTGTACGGTAGTTTAGTTATGACAGTTATGCCATTTTTCATCGTCCTTTCCTCTATTTGCTGGAAAAATTAAAGATAAAAATTTGAAATTTTTATTAAAAAAAATATTTGAGAATTGCAAAAATGTTACGTGAACACTAAGATTTTTGAAAGAAGATACATTACATTATTTCAAGATTTGTCATTGAACAAAATACTACAGTAAGGAAAAACTCTATATACAATGGTATTGTTGCAGAAAGACGCCGTTCCAACTTTTAGTTTAATAATAAATAATAAATTTAGAGATTCCAACAAAAATGTGACAAGCGGTAATTTTATGCTTTTTTACGCTATTCCAGAACATTAAAAAAATATTTGAACAATTTTTGTGATTTTACTTTAGTAAGTAATGCAATACACGTAGTACAGGGAAAGTTATGTAATTCTGCGGAAAATCGATTTCGAGATTCTCGCAGAAACACACGTTTTGAGATTCCCTAATACCGAAAAAGGGTTGTTTGTTTTAAGAAAAAGTCCGTTTATAAACGCTACTGGGGCCTAAACTATGCGTAGATTATTTTTCAAAATGAAGAAACCATTGTCTATCTGGCATGAGTCGAAGTTTTGAGACGTTGAAAATCTCTTTAAAATTTTCGAGGTACTTTACATGAAACTCCAGGAATATTTTCAAATATTTCACAAAACTGGCTCAAAATGTTTTCTTTAAATTTATTGTAAGAATAAAGTAAAATACTCTTATGAGGGTGGCATAGGTTTTATTTTCACTGTTTACTCAAAAATATGATTTTTTTCGGCGTTAGTACAACAAAACTGAAGACAGAGATTTTTCTTCATTTCAAATTTTGTTCTCCATAATAAGTTCATTCATTAAGGGCAGCTATATTTTAAAATTTTTGTAGTTTTTTAGCAGTATTGTTTACTACATGTGCAATTTTGAAAATAACAAAAACAAGATTTTCTATAAAACGACTCTTTACATTTTTTCTTTAAACTTTTGGTAGGGGCAAAGTTAAATTCACTCTACAAGGTAGCATTAACGCACTATTTCTCTATTCTTTATTTCTCTAAAAATTACAAAAATTTTTTTTTTTTGATTTTTCTATTGTGTCGTATTAACTTAAGTCATATACACTGTGGCGTCAACAATTAATTAATATTATTCTATTATGGCATCGCCAATAACAAATAATCTCTACGGCTGGAAATAGCTCGCGTCGAGAAAGAAGTGGGTCAAAGGGACGCTGCCTTCGCCGCGACGGTTTCTTTCGTCACGCAGGGCCGCCCCGATCGCACTCAGCCACCTTTTCAGAGGCGGACCGTTTATTGCCCCCTCATAAAAAGACATAATGGCCCAGGCCGAAGCCCGGCCGGACAATACGCACCCTCGCGCCCACTTTCTTTGCCACCACCCTGGAAGGAAGGCGGAGCCCCCCAAAGGGGTTGGCCGGGTGTCAATTAAGACGACGACGCATTTACAACACGTCGTAAGCGAAACCTTTTCTTGGCCATCAACCGATCCCTTTTCAAACAATGCTCGCCCCCGCATCCGTTCTGGCACGCGACTGGACTAGGCACCCGAATTCCCGCAGGGGCTGTTTACAAACTAAATACAGTAGGCTGTCGATTAGCCCATGCCGACCGTCGAGGATCCGTGAAATACGCTTCTGCACGCGCACGTGTCCAGAGAACTGACAAAGGGAAGCAAGCGAGAGAGAGAAGCCAGTGTCAGACAGAGAACAATCGACGGAAAAATACGGGAAAATTGCCACATGATTGGTTAATCAGGATTCTGCGACGCAGCCACCCTCAGCCAATGGGAAGCTTCGCCATGAGGGAGGGAAGAAATCCAGAGCTAGGAACATTTTGGGAAGGGGAAAGGAAATTCCTTTAAAAACGAGATGCAGAGAGAAAACTTGACTCTGTTAATCGGAGCGCGACGGGGGAGGAACTCTCCCAGGAACACTTCTAAGATTTTTTCGGCCAGACTTCTAAGACTTTTTCGGAACGCTCCTAAGAATTTTTTGAGAGCTAATTTCTTGTTACTTAGAGCTACTTCGGAGATACTTCGAGATACTTCCAAGATACTTCTTGGTTGCTAAATTCGCTCGATTACTCAGTTACTTACGATCGGGACGCGAGTTTGGGAAAGCCTTTCCCAGAATCGAATTAGCTAGGACGCGACTAGTGGACTTGTCGCGGAGGACACTCGGGTGGGAGACTACTGGATCCCGCGCCGTTTCCGCATCGGCCCGCCAGCCTTTGCCGCCTCCCGCTTCGGGCCCAGTGACAGCCCACCGCGTTACGTCAACGCCCGTGGCCATTCGCCCCTCTGAACCTGCTCGAGCCGGCGACCTGCCGAGAGGGGGACGCGCCGCTGCCTGCCGAGAGAGGACGCGCCGCTGAAGGTCAGCGACCCGGGACTGCCGCCGCCTCTGCTCCAGAGCCGCAGCTCGGCCCGCCCGCGGAGACAACGCAGCCACTGGTGAAAAAATACGAGACGGAGCCGTCTCGCAGAACAATCGTAACGGCGAGATACTGCAAGTGGCCGCGCTCAGGCCCCGCAGACCATAAATGATGAATAGCACGCTTCATCAAAGAGTCAGCCTAATATGTTAGCCTTAAGGGAATTAACAACTAGTAATTAAGATAACCAGTTCACAGAGTAGATTTAGTAAAAAAACTTGCGTCGCCCTTTGCGACATGTAACTTCCCTGGCAGCTCTTGGTGCCAGCAATAAATTGTTATTTGTCACAAATGACTCTGTGCTAATTCATGACCTCCCAACCCTTCCATCCAGTCACATTTCAGGAGCTGAACCTGGCGCCCTCCCCCGCTCACATTAGTAGGTTTGTTTACAATATCAAACAAACAACACGTAATCCAGGAAATGATGAGAAGAAACATAGATACAGCCGTCTGCTCTGAAACAAAATAAAAGGCAAGGGAAGCGAAACACAACATCTTTGTGCACTTTTACAGTGGCGTAAACAAACATGAAAATGCCAAAGCCGGAATTTCTATTGTTATTGGTGAAAGATTCGGTAAATGTATAAAAAGTTGGGAGTATATAAAAGATTGTCTTATTAAAGTAGTGTTAAAAATCAGAGAAAAATACATAAGTGTCATAGGAATATATCATTTGAATGATGATGCCGAAAATTAAGTTTTCACTTATTTTTAGTCCATCCATTCCTGAAATTAAAACCGAAACAGTATTGGTGGGACACAAATCTAGAAGAAAAGATTACGAGGAAAAGAGAACTGTATTTAAAATGGCTTGGTGACAAAAAAACAAACTAATTTACAGTTCAAAGCAATAAGTAGAGAAGTAAAACAAGAAGTATTATCAAGGAAAAATAAATTATGGCTGGACAAATTCGATTATATAGAACAATTCATAGGTGGAGCACAGAGCTCAGAAGCCTGGAAAGTAATTTAATCTATTAAATCGAATGAGAAAAAACAATATCGCATTATCAAACATTAGAATCAATAAATGGAAAGAGAATTTCGGAAGCCTGCTAGAAAACAAACTTCCAATCACAAGGAAGTGAAATATGAGCAAAGGGTAGATCTGACAATAAAAGATTTAGAAAAAGCACTTAAGACCATGAAATCCAATACGTCACCTGGTCCGGGAGATATACCGGCAGAATTACTGAAATATGGTCCCTATAAACTGCACCAAAAGCTCAAACACACGTTTTTATGGTGCATGAATGGAGAGGATCCTCCTCAGGAGTGGCGAACTTACCTAACACCAATCCATAAGAAAGAATCTAGAGACAATCAAGCAAACTACAGAGGAATCGCAGTTATTGGATCTTTAGGTAGACTGTAGAGCAAAATAATACGAAATAAAATAGAAGAAGAGATAAAAGGAAAAATAGGAAAGGAACAATGTGGTTTTACTGCCGGCAGGTCGGTCATAGACAATATATTTACATTAAAACAACTTATAGAAAAGAGAACAAGGAGAGGTAGGGAAGTTCATCTGGGTTTCATTGATCTTCAGAAGGCGTATAACAATGTACCGGTTGCTTGAGTATGGGAAGAAATGGATGGACTAAAAATCAGTGAAAACTTAATTGGTGCCACACAGAATCTATATAAGAACAACATCTCTCAGATTAAAATCTACAGCAGGCTCTTGGATCCATTCCCAGACAGTAAGGGTCTTCGTCAGGGTTACTGCCTTTTCCAACAGTGTTTAAAATATATCTGCATCAAATTTTACAGCAGTTGGAGAAACAATGCCGAGTAATGGGAATGACGATCGGAGAGGAAAAATTGTTTACATTATATTTTACTGTTGACCAGATAGTAATTGCCGAAGATGCGGACGATTTGAGTTTCATGATCTGTAAACTCAAGGAACACATTTTAAAAGCAGGACTTAATATTAATATTGACAAATCTGAATACCTGGCAGTTGGTGAAAATGAAAAAAAGAAGATCTTCTTGTGGAAAATGCAGGAAAAATGAAAGGGGTAAACAAATATAAATACCTTGGTGTACTTTTTAACAATAAGGGAAATAGCCAAGACGAAATTGCGAGACGAATAAGCTTGGGGAGAAACGTGACACGAAGTATAAACTCTGTCTTATGGAATAAAACCATTACTAACACTACTAAAATACGTCTTTATTCCTCGCTAGTTATGAGTGTTACAACATACGGTTCAGAAGTTTGGGAGATTGATAAAAGAACAAAAGGGAAGCCGCTGGCCCTTGAAATGGACTTCTGGCGTAGAAGTTGCTGTTATAGCAGACCTGACAGAATCAGGAATGACGAAGACATAAGAAAGAAAATGGATGTAAAGAAATCTATCCTTGACGAAATAGAGAAAAAAACAAATCGTCTGGTACGTTCATGTTATGCGAATGACAGACGAAAGATGGCCAAAACGAGTCCTGAATTGCATGCCGACTGAAACACAGAAGAGAGGAAAACCCAGGCTTGCATGGCAGCAGGGAGTGCAAGAGGCTATGACGGCAAGAGAAATGCAAGATGATCTATGGTCCAATAGAGAGGCATGGAGACTGAGAGCGGAGAAACGGCGACAGATGTAGAGACACTCCGTACTATATATATTTAAAATTATTTCTTTTAATTATTATTCTAGTTAAATTATAACAAAATAGTTTCATTGAAAAAATGAAAATCTATATTTGAAAAACTTTATCGTAGTCGTAGGAAAACTCCTAAATATTTTAGAACCTTTGCAGTTTTTGCAAATTGCTGAGTGATCAGCGTCAGCAAAACGAGCACCATTTGCACCAACGTCCTTTGATCTATACAAAATAAATAAATTAATTATGTAATACAAAATGGAACCCTTTTTTAGAATGCCAAGGCTTATCATCATAAATCATAATATTTTTTGTAGTTCTTCCAGTCCCGTGTTCCCCAAGATCGGTAAATATCAATTTTGAAAAGAAAATCATCTGGAAGGATAAAACCCACTTTTTACCAACGACGGGAAGATATTTTGATGTAAACCTCTTGCTCGGGATACTCGAGTGTGGTATTAAGGTGCAAGCAAGCAACAAAGCAGTTAACTGTGGTAACTTTTATATATTATAAGTATATATATAATATGCTTATAATATTTATAATATATAATAAAATAAATAAATAAATATAATAAAAATATATATAATATATGTAAAATATTATAAGTATATAATATTTTATATATTAGTATCAAAGTGAAATTATAATCAAATTTATTTTAAAAAAATTACAAGAAATTAAAATTGACAAGCATGACATAATTTTAAATGCTATTTTAATGTACGCAATCTAACGAGACATTTATATGATAGATTTTTAATGATAAATTGACAATATATGGATTGTAAACGTCTCTGTGATTGGTGAAGAACTTGTATCATAACTAAATCTGTATCGTAATGAGTATCATTATACAAATGATTGCAGCCATCAAATGACAGAATTATAAAATGGGTGTAGTAAAAATATATACTACTCCAAACTCCTCCGCAAATGTTATATTTTTTTCTGGGTTTACTTGCACAATTTTTCTTGAACGGTGGATTGAATAAATATTGGTAGTCTGCGGGTATTAGTTACGAAATTGACCACTAGGGGTAATGAAAAAATGCAATATCTGAACATACAATCATACCCTCGTAACTTTCCCAATAACGTTCTAACTTTCTCAGGATTTCGAGGTATCTCCTCTGACCAATCTTCACTGGCTTCGGTTATTTCGTTAGATTGTTTGGAGATTATCACGGACAGAATTTCTCTTCAAGATTAAATAGTTTTTATTTCGCGCCAGTGAAAACGTGTTTGGAATGTTGTCATCAGTGCACGCTGCGAACTTTTGCCTTAACTGTTTATTGTGCCAGAGAGGGGGAAGCAAGGTCATCGTTGAAGAAAAGTTGAGTGATTAATATTTTAACATTCGATTGTGTGGCAATTACGTACTTTATTTTCATAGCTATTAAGGAAAGCGGGTGTTCATTTATTAATTTTGTAGCAAAGATAAAATTTTTTGCAAACCTCTACGATCAGCAATAAAAGTCAAGTTTTGGTTTTACATGTTCAGGTGTATAATTTAAGTTTACTTATACATTTAGGCCTAAATATTTATTTGTCTATCTTATGACACATAGAATGTATCTTCTTGCTGTATCGTATTCCTTTAAAACGTATATTATATTCTACATTGGTAGTGTATGTATCATTAATAGTAACATGTTCATGCAAAATACAAGTAGGAAGAGCCAAAAAGTAGTCTTTCTAAGTACAATTAATTTCATTTGTGTTTTTAAGTATTAATGGAGGAATTATAGGCAAATAAGTATAATTCATAGAAAAACTAGTGCTGGTTCAAGGGCACATTTTCTATTCTTTTAATTGTGACTGTAATTGAATATTATAAGTTTTCCACTAATTTCATACTAGCATTGAAGCGATTTGTTCAAGAACATTAATAAATTATAAAAACGTTAGAAAAAAAATCATAACTTTAATTTTTGAAAATTTAAAAGTTTATATGAAAATTCATTTCTATAATTGTATTCTGTTGTATACTAACTAACGTTTACAGAATTGTTTTTATCAAGAAATTATTTTACTCATTACCTTGAAGTAAGGAGTAAAATGCAACCCATGAGAAAAGTTACTGTTGCATGGACATGTGTACTGATAAGTGCCATAGGGTATTTTCAGTACTTTCTTATTGTGTTGGCAATTGTTGCTGCCAACATAATATGAATTACCCGATGTATTTCGTAATAATGAAAAAATGACATGTTACTGATTTATGTTTCGCAACAAAAAAGGACGACTTCCGCTGATTCAGCCAACATTTCAACACGGCTTCTCTACTGTAGGAATGTTCCGTGACGAACTAGTACAATTGAACCATTCCCGAAAAGGAACCTTTCGATTCAGAACGACCATTTCGTGAACGATCCTTCATCTGTAATCGTTCGTAGTTCGCCGGCCATCAATCACCGTTCCTCACATATTGCTGTTGGCGAAGAATTTCTGTATCGGAATCAGACCAGATGTCGATTTTGTTGATTTCATGTAACAACCCCAAAGATTTGTAGTGTTTGTTCCTAGAGTGAACTCTCTATCTGTGACACTAACCCCATGAATTATTTTAGTTCGTATAATTTATAAATTGAAAAATGTGTACATAAACATGTTGGCATTTTTAAACAAGCGTCATTGTATGCAGGACGGCAAGTGTGATGTCACAATTTAACAATGGCAAGAGTTCTAACAGAGAATAATAAATAAAATTCAAAAGATTCAACCCATTGTATTAAAATGTATCGCTACTATCACATACCGTGAAGCCAATCACGTGAGTGTAAACAGAATGCAAATGCGTGTTCCGCACCTACAAGAATTGGTGCCACTGGGAGCGCTGAGATCGCACCGGATGAAAAAAATCATAGGGAGCTTCACAACTGTTACACTAAACTGTGGGGTAATAACCCACGAGGTAAAATAGATTACATAGAGTGGCTAAAGCGCCTCCATCTTTGCATTAAATTGATTTCGCGTTTTTTTTCGGTCAAAGCAGTGCCCTCTGGAGAAAAATAATATTTCAGTATTCCGTTTGGCGCTAGTTATACGGCCGGGTGGGCGTGGGTCACGCGTTACATAAATCCTCTTTCTCTGTGTTCCACGACTAAGAACTAATCATTTAAAAACGAAAACCAATGTGTAAGGAGAACGAATTGAGAAACATTAGAAATACTTCCTGCATTGGCTATTTCAGAATGGATGCTGTAGAAATCTTTGGAGAAAATCGGCTGAACGGTTGATACGCTAGCGTTGTGCACAGACCGACGGACAGAAAGAAAGACGTTTTGCCGTCAATCGATTTTTCGGTATGAAGCACGTACAAAACATGGATTCTGGACACACCACGCGTTAAAGGATTTTTTCTTTATTCTTTCTAAAAACATCATTTCTACCATAAATAGAACTGACTTTTAGTTTGAATGGTTGTGTATTTATGAATGTTTTTGTAAGGCGTTTTTTCTGAAACACTATTGCTTGTTTCGAATTCATACCATTATTTTTCGCTAAGTCCCATTGATATTTTCAGTTCATTCTCAAATGTTTTGTTTTGTTTTATTTTGTTTTAAATCAAGTCTTACAACAAAATAAGCCTCATCATAATTCATTAAGAAATTAAACAGTTATAGATGCCCTGGAGACTAGGAAAGCAGAAAACCCGACGGAACGTTTCATCCATTTTTCATCCATTTGCTTCCATAATAGATTTTTTAAAAACAGTGAAATAGTAAACAACAAAATGACAGGAAAGCAAGGATAATTTCACAAATGAATGGAACATCCAGAAATAAATGCCATCCAATATAATGAAACCTTCTTTACTCTCAATTATTGATAGGAGGGTCATAACAGTGATCTGTTCTCAATCATCAGTAAAAAAATAATTTTTGGAAATATATTTTTCTTTAAGGATCGTGGATCTTTCTTTCCCCTTTTAGAATAGGAAGTAATTATCCATAAACTTTTCAAACTTAAATACATTTATTGTCACAAAAACAACAACAAAAATTGCACTTTTTACAATAACAAACATCACTTTGCACATGTTTCTTCCCTACTCTAGAAGAAAACAACAAAATTTAACACATTCATTTAGAATTATACTGTCTTTGTAACACTTTGACCATGAGAGAGTAGTAATGAAGCACAGTTTGCAAAGTTCTTGCCAACGTTAGGAACATTAATTTGAATAACATCAAAAGAAAAGAAAATCAATTTTACCCTCTCTCATAATTTAACATTAGTAATTCTTGTCAAATTACACAGTACTCCCCTTCAATATGATCACACATATTACACACAAAAAAACACACTTAAATCAGTACAATGTGTCTCTTGAAAACAACGTAAAACCATTACAACACTTTGAAATTGCAAATTTATGCTCTCTGGCATGTTCCTTGTTATCCCTGAACTGAATATTGTTTTACACTCAATTATAGTTTTATTCGTGAACTATTCCCCTAAAAACTTGTATTTAAATGTTTCTTCCTCCATCCACGAGCACTTAATGGAGTTCCATTCCCTCCAAATATCTATTCACGCTCCAAATTTTTATAATTTCCTTTTTTAGAAGTGAGTTGAAGTGTAGAGGCCATGGAAATTAAATACATACGTTTTCAAGTGACGTGTTTCTGATTTAATCTCTCCAATGATTGTCAATGGTCGGCAGCTCGTCAACTTATTATACTCGTATATGAATATATTAGAAGTACTAATTGATGAATTAAGTAACGTAAAGAAGCAAGAATACGCATATAGAATTAATATAGGTATTTTCAAAAGAGTTATATGACTAAAATTAAATTAATTCGTTTTCATATCATTCAAGATTTTTTCTCGAGGACCAAAGTTGGTGGAAAATGTATATATTTCATTCTTTTGAAGCAGAAAACATGAAAATGAGAATTCTCTTAAACATCATTGCGATTATTCAAGGACAAAATTTAATCAAAAATTGTGGATACTTTTTTTTAATTTTGAAAATGTCCCAGGGGCTTCATGTAAAGTACCTCCAAATTTGAAATGTGTGTTTCAAATGCCAGGGGCCGCGACATCAGGTAGAACGAATGGGGAATACGAATTTTAGAGAACATCTTTTGAACGGTTTGTGGGCTAGTGTTGTACGCAGTCAGACGCACAGGCGGGCAGTCAGACGAACTTTTGGTATCGGTCGGTATCAACGGCCCAGAAAACATGGATTTTTTTCTACACCACGTGTTAGAGGAATTTTTGTTCTATGTTTAGACACAGGTTGCTCCCACTATATCCTTATCAGGATCCGGCAAAGTGAAGTTTTGTGTCGAAAATTCGCCGTTGCGTAAGTGCGAGAAAGTAAAAACCGCTTTCGAAAAAAATAGCATTTTCCTAGGACGTCAGTTTCACCTCTACAACGCGTGACTCTCATTTATTTTTTTAAAGCGAGCGTATAAGATATTTTCTTGTAGAGTTAATTCGTCGCATATAATTGATCAAAACGTTACGAAAAAAATTATTTCTTTATGATGATTCGTTATGAGCGTTAGCAATTACCAAGCGACCTCGTAGCTGCTCCAACAAAAACGCTGTTCCAGCCAGGACCAGACCCCCTCCCCACAGGAGAAAAGGTCCTGTCAACTGATCCAGAGTCAGTTTCTCAGGCCCATCACTTTCTCCCACTCGTCTCGTGTCTGTCTGCCCGTCTAGATCCAAACTGAACAACAGCATATGTTCCCACTGATTGAACAACCCCGACTCCCACAAGCGGAGGATAAGCATGTTGATGACATGAATCATGAAGTGATTCCTACGTACCGTATATGCCCCGTAACTGACAGAGCGTAAAGGCTCCTTCACCTTGTGTAACATTATTCTCCCCTCGTGGGTGTACTTTCTGTAGCGGGAAATGACTTTATAAATACTTTCGTCCATACAAGTAGCAGCTTTTCCGCTGTCAACTATGTCTCGTACGGAGATATCCCTGTCTTCTATCGAGCGAATTATAGTCAATTTTTCATCTAGGTTCTCTAAATGCCTTTGGTATCCTCTATTAATATCGTCATAGTAGTTCGTAGAGACGTAAAGTCTTTCAGCTACATTCAATACATCTTTGATACTGTCTAGCTCTTGAAAGTATCTGGGGACACTAAGAAAGCCTAGGAGAAGTCCCGTGTATGAGTTTCCGATTATAACGTGTAACAGGATTACACTGAAAACTACCAAGCGCTGTTTAAACAAAAATATTACCCTTGATGTGCTTCCTGCAACGATCATTTCAATGATATCAAAGATGGAATAAAAAATCCTCATGATTTGGAATTGATGCTTTTGCACCAGTTCCCATGCTAGCACCAACAGCACCATCGTGGCTCCGAAACAGCTCCAAGTAGTCCTCTGGAAGGGCAAGAAGAGTACCAGTCCAAAAGGAATGCGCTGGGCAACGCGTACCACAAGGTAGTCGCCAATCTGCACAAGATTAACACACGCATCGGAAACTCTTCTGCAATATAAAGAACGCGATTTGGATAAAACTACTGACAGCTTGCTTGTAGAAGCATACTTAGGCATAATCATACGACAAATACTGTGTCAGCGATAATACGCAGTTACGTGATGAATCAAGGGATATTGTTCAGCAATATATATACGGAGGTCACTTCAAAATAATACACATGAGTGTTTTTAATTTTATTTAATTTTTTTGGTTTTGCGGGGTTAAGGGGACGCAAGCGCCTACCCGCGATATGAGCCAAGAGGCGCACCTAGTGCCCTTAAACGCCTGGATGTGACTCTTAACTTTTTCTGAGAGAAGTTGATTCCAGTAATATCTGAACACTCTCACAAGGAGAACTTGAGATGTCGTTAGAACGGGACTTTGCCAGAGGGATATAATTCGCCGAACATGTGCCCGGGATCTTTGAGATGCCACAAGCCATCCTCATCTTTGTGATGCCAAGGCTTCTGCAGGTTTTTTTCGTCTCTCGAAAATGCGCACACCCGATCCGAGATCGAAGTGGGATCGTCTGGGAATTCAAAGGCCAATGAACCAAAGACTCACCCAAGAAGATCCGCTCTTCCGAAAGAACCCTCGACAGATCGTGCAGGAGAATTAATCAAAGCACATTTGGCGACTTTTAGGTGTGTTTGCTAACTCTGAAACACGACTAGCCTGTTTGTTTTTTCCGTTTTAACTCTTTAAAAGAAAACTGAGATCTTATAAAAAATGTTCGTACTTTGTCTTCAGCCCGGAAGCTGCAAGCTGTAAGGATGATCGCTTCGTGATCAAACGGTTCTTCAGCATAATATAATTTTTTATCACAGGCAACATTTTTTATTTACCTATAGAAGGAGTATTACGAACTGGATCCGGACGGCATTATTGATTAAAAACTTAATACGCTACTCCTAAACTAATACGTACATTCCAAAAGATTCACGAGATTAATGTACTCCCCGGTAATATGATCCGATCGTCAACATGGCCACATAAAACAGAAAATCCGAGAAAACTGAACAAATCTACACGAATATTTCTAATAAAGAGACAAGGATTCCCCTGGCAATCTCATATCCCTTTTCTATTATCCGCTTCGTATTAATGTTAGGGCGAGACTTTTTTCCTCTGATCGAATGCCGGAAACTGACGTTTGAACGCTGTGTTGACAATACGTTTTTTTAGTTGATTTTAAGTTTTATTTATTACTTCTTTAATCAATAAATATTTCTCTCAAATACACCGTGTGGTTTTGACATTCGTATGAATTGTTCGTATTACTTGAGGTTTCACCTCAGTCATTAATATGAATCATATCGGATAATGTTAGACGTGGGTGTCTTGAAACCTGAAGAGCAGTTTAAATCGAAGGTGTGTAACGTTCTAGCCTTAAAATGTACGGTTACTTTTAACCAACAATACAGATACTTTTTGCAGTCGTTAACTTACTACCGTATTCCTGAGTGATAGTATTTTGCTTTTACATCGTATTACCCTTTCACAACCTACGTTATAATCGCCGTTATACTTTCCACTGAGAGTACGAAAAATATTACCTGTTCTGCTACCGTGGAATATTCCGCATGTGATTGGATATACAGGTGTCCGTAGATAGCAAGATTCGATACGGGTAAAATCATTTCAATAGCTGCTTCCTTCATCATATCAAACATTGGAGTGTCATTTTTAACTAGGTACCATTTCATTCCATGTTCTAAAAGTAGCTTCGCAAACATTACCTCCCGCCCTGCAATATATTTTACACCTTGTTTATCGATCCAAAAGTTGTGTTCGGGAACTATGAATGCAAATCTAGTTCCCTTCAGCTGTTCAAGGTTGGCGGAAAGCTGAACAGTTGTAGTGCGTTTGTCAGTTTGCTCTTTACAGAAATCAGAGAGAGTCTGTTGTTTTAAATACCAATGTTTCCTTCTTGAATAACTGGTGATCACGGAAGGCACATCAGGATCTTCAATTAGCAACAGATAAATTATCCGGATTCTACCCATTGCGCCAACTAAGACTTCATGCAACTTAGGAATGTTTTCATACGTTCCCAAGTGAAGAATTATGAAAATGCCAAGTGGATTCGTCGCTCTTGTCATTAGAAGAGCTTTGATGAATATCCATAGATCATCGTAATATTTAATTGCTATGTGAATATCACCTCGCGTTGGCCCTTCCGGCGCAATCATCACTGGGATTTGTACGTCATGCAAGATGGCTGCTGGCATTCGCATATACGGTAGATCCAGAGGTGGGAACACCGTTGCCTGTGAAAAAAAGTAAAATTTGCCTCTTAAAACTGCAAAAAATAAAATAAAATGTGACTGTACTTGCCCTACACTGTAGTACACACTAAATGACTATATGTTTAAAGACCTGAAGGCAAAGTAAAGTCTTGGTAAATATAATTAAATTACTTACAAATGGGGACAGTTGTCTTAGTCAAACTTGTTATTGCGAACTTATATTTCGTTTAATTAAATTTACATCACTTTTAATCTGTTAAATCATATTTATCATAAAAATTAAATAACTGTTGGATTCTGTCTGGGAACGTACAGAGTAGTGTGGTGAATGTACGAATGGCGACATAAGGTTATTTTGGAAGATACGGGAGCACGTGAATTATGCGTACCATTTTACGCTGAAAAATTGCTCTCGATCTCTAGCAAATTTATTTAAGACGTGTGTGAGACACAAGCTAAATACCTGCAGATGTTCTAAAGCCTTTCCTTTATCTCACGTTCTTCCGTTGCTTCTTTATCTCATTGGGAGGAAGACAATTCTAATGCAATATTAGCACGAAAGAGGGAAGAGGGGTCAGGTATAACGGGCACTTGCCTCAAATAGAGCATCTCTCCTACTTGGGCGGACCAAGATTGACGCGGGCAGAAGGGAAGGGAGAAGCGTGAACTGCACTGCGCCTTCCTCACACTTGAACTTTACCAGGGGGAATTCACTTCGGATTGAGTTTTTACCTGTAGAATTGCGTTAATATATTAGATTTCTGGATACAAGAATCCCCTAAGGTATTTTGCATTCTCTCAATACATATTATTAAATTTACGTCCGTACATATTTAATGCATGAAAGAAACAATAAAGGGATTACAGCGATTAGAAAAACTCAATTCTTTGATAAAATAACGACGATTCGTCGAAAAGAAAATCGGACAGTAGACGATCACATAAAATGATCTGATTGCAAGAAGCAAAGGCAGATCACAGACAACCTTAGTAGAGGTCTGACAAGCAGATAGAGATGGAAGGAAGTTGCCAAAATGGGCGGTGCGCATCTCGAAAACAAGTTTCTTGAATAGGTTTCTGGTAGAAATAATAATTAATTGGATCGTGATGATGGGAACGTTAATTTCTACGTTTGAAAATGAAATTAGATCAGGCAAAGGAAATGAGATTTTAATTAAAAGTTTGAGTGTGTAAAGAAATGGTGTAATGAAGGCAGAAGTGTTTGCGTGATCACTTCGTCGTCCCAAACTTGCTGTGCAGATTCCGAAAAGGAAGTTAAATTTTGCAAAGAAAAAGAAATTGAAAATTTTGTTCAAGGTCAAGATTGCAGTAAGATTTCAATTATCTAAAATAAGAGTTTGTGGGCTAATGGCCGCTGATTGGGTTTCGAATTTTGAAACAATGCAAAGTTTCGAGCAGGGATATGATGAATGGTTGTTGTAAGAAGCAGTCGTGTGTATGTCGTTATAATATATTTTTCATTGTTCAATATTTGTTAATGTTTATATGTGTATGTGTCAATGTTAACTTGTAATACAAATCGAATGTGACGTTGCCTAAGGAAGACATCTTTAATTAAGAATAAATAGCATAGGGCATAGTTACGCTAAAGTAATAGAAT
Organism: Gryllus longicercus; assembly: GCA_038098605.1. Classification (NCBI taxonomy): domain Eukaryota; kingdom Metazoa; phylum Arthropoda; class Insecta; order Orthoptera; family Gryllidae; genus Gryllus; species Gryllus longicercus. The sequence continues at coordinate 901,464 of JAZDUA010000257.1, read as the reverse complement.
AAGTTTGGGGTTAATATTATAATGATAAATAAATAATTTTCTTCGGTCCCAAATTCCCCCGTTTAAATATTCTATAATCCGAGAACCCACGGATTGTGTTTTCAGGACCACTATTTTAACAAAACAAAGTAGAATAAAAACACTGAGATATTGCTCTTAAGATTCATAAGATTAGAGATTTAAGACAAAAACTGAGTTAAACTATTTAAGTAGAAATAGAAAGAAAGAAAGTAAGGGAAGAAATAATTTTAGTATTACAATACGTGTGTTCATGTGTGTATGCGTATAAACTCGAACTTGGTATATTTACATGATGAGAAACTACTTTTTGCGTTTGAATTCATTACCTGAAGAAGTCTGGGTTCATCTAGACATTCCAAGAGCGTTGATAGTGCCGACATGCTATCCCTTAACGCATCACGCAACAGAAAATCATTAATAATGTGTAAACGTGACTTCCTTGCTTCAGATTGTTGAAGTTTGGTATCTATCATGAAGAGAAGGACCAACGTGAGAAGAAACCTGCAAAAAATGTTAACATGCAGTACAAAACCAACTTCTTTCTCTCAGATTAAATAGTTCTAATTTTTTTGTCTCGAGGGTGAAATCTAAATTTCTTGGCTTCAACCAAATATTTGTTTGCATACGAGAAAAATTTAAGTAGCCCTAGATGAGAATAATCGAGGGTCAATTTTTAGGAATTTTTGTATATTAGCGTGCCTCAAAAAAATTGAAGTCAATTGCTTAGTGAAAAGATGCTTGAACAACATCGGCACCAACGAAGCCATTTTCAAAATGGGTTTAATGGTACCACAAACCCTATAAACACCCCGTTATTGGCCTTTTTTCGATACTTTTTAGAAAACCAAGAATTAATATTATATATTGTTATTTTTATCAACGTACTTTTTACCGAAAAGGTACCCACAACAATTTTATGATTATCAAGCATTACATAACTCTAAGAGTGTGCCTCATTAGCTCGAATATGGCCAATTTCACGTTAAAACTATAGAAATGGCCACTTTCCAAATTTTTATTCTAAATACGTTTAATTTAAATAGGATTAAATCTTGACACCTCTCTTTCAAGAAGTTTTCTTCGCACAATTTAACAATTCCACTGCAATCGGTTAAAGATGCGCCGCACGCCATCATTATAAACGACCCACAATTGTACCTCTGTTGTATCTAATTTCTTTATTCACTATTAGGCTCTTTGAACATATTTGTAGAGGAATCAAACTGTGGGGGATGTTACTAGCCTCCATAAAACACAATATGTCATTTGGAAGTGCAAGAGATATTTCCCCCTCTTCGTTTCGGTGCATGCAACAGTGTCCATGACGTCACATCCGCTGGCCCGCCCTGCGCGCCGCTCGGGCCCCCGCCACTGCAGGCGTCACACTCATTAATGCTTTCTGACAAGCCCCCCTTTTGTACGCGTAAGCTTCCGCGGCTCGAATCCATAAATTCTCGGCTGTCCGGGAGACGCCGCGTCGTTGGCTGGGATTCCGACGTTTCCCCAGACATGTCGCAGGCTTCCTCAGGGCAGTGACTAACTGCCCTGAAGAAGGCCGTCATCGCAGTCGACATCCCAGCCAACGACGCGGTGTCTCCTGGACAGCCCAGAATTTAAAGCCGCCCATTTATTTTTCCAGATTCCTTCTGCATTTCGATTTTCCACGGTTTTATATAACTTTTTCTATAGAACGAATAATACTCATACGGGAAATACGTATACGGGAAAATAAAAAAATCATGGACTTCCAAATGCTGTAGAGTGTTTTTCAAGTCTAGTTGCATCAAAACCAGTTTGATTCCTCTACAAATATGTTCAATGCAGCCTAATAGTGAATAAAGAAATTAGACACAGCACTGCGGTACAATTGTAAGTCGTTTATAGTGTTATGTTTTTATTTAGTTTTGTTTTACTAATTCATTGCTTTGTGTATACGGACATGAGAAACAAAACAATTATCGTTAATGTCAATGTTCTTGGGAGGCTCTTTGATTGATTTTGAATTATGGAGGCATTTTGAATACTTTATGCTCGCTCTAATACCAACACAACAAATACATTCTTGTAAATCTGATTTATTGAAGTAAAGATAAAAGGAAATACATTAAATAAAAGCCACAATGCTGAAATATGTAAAAAATGCTCAAATATGTAATTTACTACCGTGTTGATGATACAATATTCATTATGTGACTGTGAAGACCAAGGTTGTGTTTCCAGGGGAAAAAAAGGATTTTTCTTGAAAACGTTTCTGACGAATAGAGGAATTTGCAGTAAAATCCATAGTAAGTCTGGTTTTGAATAATGTTTTAGAACTTTTGAAATTTACCAAATGTTTGAAAATTGCAAATTGCATTCTCCCGAATGTGAATTGAAAAAACTTTTCGCCGAAATAGCTGCAGAATTTGTTGAATACGCGGTAAAATATGTAGTACATTCCGTAACCATAATAACGTGTAAGAGGAAGTAAGTACTGTTGTCGTTTTATCATAAAATTAATCCTTCCGACGTAAAGGGTACGAGTTATTTTGAGCATACGACTCTGGTCGAAAAATCTAGACAAGTGTCGGTATGAAGAAAGATTAATAACTACATAATAAATGTTAATTAACTGAACGAATCTTTCTTACCTCATTTTTAAAATATCCTTTCGGCGGGTTGCAAATAGACGTGACTTCTATTATGTTTCTGTTAAGACCTCTGTTCTCGGGCTCCAGTTTTTTTGTTTCATGATACAAGTGTTGCCTCACGTTCTTATAGAGAGATATCGTACACTTCGAAAAGTTCCTTTATTGCCCCCTCAGCACATTAATCTAATGGAAAGGTTGCAGTATATTGCGGAAACTCTACCTGTTTTCCTACATACTGAACATTTGGTTATTGCCTTGGCATAATATGAGAACGTTTCTTAGATTAAAAGTCCGTTCTTTCTTTTTTAGTAAATAACGATTTTTTTCAATACCATGTAAATTATTACAGCTTAAATACGTTATATTTTGTTTTAATTATTGCTATTTCGATCTCATCTTTTTCCAGACACTATTTCAGCCTTAGTATGTCGCTAAAGAAGATTCTGTCTTTATCCCTTTGAGAAAGAGTTTAATCTCTTTACTTGAAATAAAATTGGTTGTTCTTAAGTAGTTCTTTTATTAAAGTGACGTACATTATTCGAAAAATTTTAGTATTTTTTGCGCAATATTGCTTGCAATATTTGCTATTTTAGAAAAGAACAAAAGCAAGATTTTATTAAAAACTAGCTGACCCGGCAGACTTCGTACTGCCTCAACGATAAATAAAAGACCTAAACTTTTGTATAAGATGATTTTAAAACAAACAAATCTAATCAGTATTTAATAAAAAAGAATTTTTTGAATAAAGCATGAATTTTTATTATTATTTTCGACACATCATGTTGCTTACTTACAAATAGCTTTTCTGAAATACTGGCTATTTATAAGGTTTAAATTTTATATTTACAGACACACACTGTTATGATAAGTCTGTTAATCAATTTAAAGTTTTCTCATAAACTATATTTTAGTTTTGTGGTGCGTAAATAAACAAAGAAGACGGTTTTCCGACGCGCGAACACGCGACGTATAATTGTCCATACGCGAAACAGGGAAACTCTAAGTTGATTCCACAAACTTCTAACGACTGTCCTTGCGATTTATTTATGGTCATCGCAAAGGCCAGACGTACTGGAAATTGTAAGCGTTAAAAATCGATTGGTAAGTCCGTTGGAATCGTCTGTATCCGCGGAATCAAGACATCCTCTCCTTTGTATTTTCCTTTTATGATTCTTGCCTCAATGACGTTATTCATCAGCTTTTCCACAGCCAGTCTTGTTCCATAGCATAGTCGAGGATGATCAATGTTTCGCAACATGATGACAACTGATCCTACTTTTAACTGCAAATTGTGAGGTGGAAATTCAGGCAATTCCAGTGAATTTAAAAACTCCGTGGAATAGTTGACTACGTCATCCTGGTTGATAACGGTGTCGACTGATTTGAAAGAAACCAACTGTCCTGAAAGAAAATTCTGAATGGCCGCATTGAGATCCTCCACATCTTTATTTTTCGCCGCCAATATTGCCCGTTCACCCAGCCAATTATGGTTATTGAACGTTTGCGCTATATCTGGGAAAACACGCTGAATAAGCTCCTCTTTTGAGTCTGTGATGTGACAAAAATCTGTGGGTAATGTGATGAATCCGGTCGAGGTGTCCACCGCAACTTTATTATTTCCAATGTCTAACAACTGTTTTGCAAACACATTTGCAGTTTCATCTTGTTGCAAAAATACTCGCATGTTAGTTGTTAAGTGGAGTGTCTTTACGTACTGCCACAAATTCGATGATTTTAGGCATGCATTAAGTTCATCAGCAACAGTTGATCGGGGAATAACTGGAAGAGTCTGACGAAAATCACCTGACAACAGAACCATGGCCCCACCAAAAATATTTTGGTTGTAACGAAGATCTTTCAACGTTCTGTCCAGTGCCTCCAGTGACCTCTTATGGGCCATTGTGCATTCATCCCAAACAATCAATTTGCATACCTGTAGGATCTTGGCCCTTGCGCTATTTTTGGCGATGTTGCAAATTGGTGTTTCGGTGATTTGCATGTTTAATGGAAATTTCAAGGCAGAATGTGCAGTTCGCCCGCCTTCTAGCAGAGTCGCTGCTATTCCAGATGAAGCCAACGCTAGATCAACATCATTTCGCGATCTGATCCTCGCCAAAAGCAATGAAATTAAAAATGTTTTTCAGATTCCTCCGGGAGCATCAAGGAAATAAATTCCACCAGATCCACTGTTCACAGCTTCTATCAAAGTGTCGTACGCAATTCTTTGTTGTTGATTTAATTGTGGAACATTTATACGAACTGTTTCGGCCAATGCTTCAATGTTGTATTGTTGTTCTCTGTGCAACTCGTGGTTGAATGCATCGTGCATATGACGATTGGGTGCTGTCATTCCCAAACACGTCAATACTTTATTTGCCGTCAATAAACATATATCTTCTAACATGATCAATGTCTCATTGTAAATTTTTTCAGTCATTTGTAGTGTAGGATTCAAAGTTTGACGGCGCACACGATGCAAAATATCTTCAGACATGTCATCTCTATACTTAACCCACAAATCTTTTGGATTCGAAGGGAAACATGTCGATATGATAATCGCAAACAATGCACGAATTTGATGTGGCGATGAAGATATTACGGAATCCTTGAGCGTATCATCACAATGCGAATCGTTCTCAAGTAAATGTAATAGTTGACATGCCTCACGGTAAGTCGCACACAGCTGTCCATTAAATGTTCTCAGTTGTTTAAACGATGTCGGACCACGAACATTCACCAACAACAACCTCAAATAATATTCATGGTTACTTGGATGTACTGTGTAGATGCGACCCAGAGCGTCTCAAGCAAATACATTGGGATGTCCTTCAACTTGTGTTCCTTGTTTTCGACGCTGAAACGATTTCGATGATGCGTTCCATAGCGTGACATGTCAGCATACAGCAAAGTGAGAGCAAAATTATCAGTTTGACAGACTGTGAAGAAACTTGTTAATGTTGTCGACGGTGGATGTGCCGCCCTGTCTGCCGCGTTAGATTCATTAAAATAAACTCGTTGACCATTTTCTAAATGGACTGCCAAATGGACTACTGTAGGGAGTCTTTGATGGATCGCAAATGAAAAGATACGCCAAATTGTTTGGTTGCTACTTACATAGCGACCCATTTGGTACTGTGATATTTAATCATTTGCATTGGTTACACCGAAGACAGCCATATCACTACCTTTGTTTACATATTCACATATGTACTTTATCGACTTCACAGAGTTACAATATTCCGCATTGATGAGTCTCAAAAGCTTCGGACAATATTGGCGAGAATGGCACATTCCAACGATTGTCTTCATCGACATTTTGTCCTCTTATCTTCACAACTACTGATCGCCCATTGTCCGCAACTGATCGCCGACGATACAATGGGTATCCATCATTTCCCGTTATGGTTTCAGCAAGCAGGTCTCTTGGGTATCGCTTGGAACACTTGCCGTCGACTATACAGGGTGAATTACAGTTGAAAAGTACGCAAGGTCCATGTATGTTTGGTAACTACTGCATGCAATTTTGGGTCAACTATTTCATCTGGAATTTGAGCTGAAATTATGGAATCAATCTCATCTGGCCTTATTTTGTCCACTAACCAGACTAAAATGTTCGCATATGGCAATCCACACTTTTGCCATTCTACAGAGTACATCCAACAATGTACTCGGCCATACACACAATGCTTTATTAAGAAATTCGTGAGAGATTTTAATTTTTGTTTAAAAACTCTGGCAGTTATGTCATGTCTATCAACTGGTGTTTGGCTAGATAGTAATTCTCTCTCGATTTCGGACCATTTTGGATTACATGTGAATGTAACAAATAAGTCTGGGCGGCCATAATGCCTAACATATGACATAGCATCCCGAGCATATTCATGCTGTAACCACCGCCTCCCCGATTACCTGCTTCCTTCGGCGATTCAGCTTTGCCCGGCTGCTTCGTCGGCAGACTCCCTAGAGGGAGGCATGCATGCTTGCCTAACTACTTGAGAAAAAGACTCCAACATTTTCATAATCCACTTTAATCACTTAGTATGGTGTGTGGGTGAAGCCCAGTTACATGAATAAACTTACAACTAACTTAAATCTAATCTTAACTTATTAACGGCCGCTATGGCCACATTTCATTTCAGCTCCGGTGTCTTTTCCCTCCCGGGCGGCCGTGATCCAGCTCACAGGTGCGGCGTTCGGTCCGCCCTGCGCTCAGCGGGTCCGGCGGCGGCGGCAGCTACGGCGTTTCTTGCACCCGGTCTCTTTGTGGCGGCCCCGGATTAGGCCAGCGGCGGGCGCCGGCCGGCAGCTTCTCAGCGGCGCTTGGTGCGGGCGGCGGCGGGAACGCGCCCGGGCGATGACGGGTCGCTTCGCGATATAGTTTGTCAAGCCCCGGCTCGCACTCACATGGCACTCTCGGTCAGGCACTCAGTAGTAGTGTCCCGTCCCATCGGCCGGCTGTCGTCTCACGAGTCGGGCTGCGATGTGGCGAGGCGGCGTGGCATTTGGGCGGTCAGGCACCAATTAAGTGGCCTCGCTACTGCCTCAGAAACAAGTCTCCTCCTAGCTACCTCCGATGCAAGTGATCTCTCCCCCTCGGTACCTCCGATACAAGTGACCGCTCTGGACCGCGGCGGTCCCACAGGAAGGCTCGCGTACCACGTGTTTTCTCTCCCGCATTGTCTATTTCTATTGGAGGCCGCGCCACCTGTAATCTTTCCACCTATCACGGCGCCAGCGGCAAAGTCGCCCCCAGCAACATCCCCCGCATTGTCTACGTCACCGAAATTCCCGGAAATAGGCGCGGGTAATTCCGTTTCTCGGCGAAGGGGTTGTGGGCGGAGTATTTCCCACACGTCATAAGGGATGCGCCCGGCTCGGGTCTGTGCTGAACAAAAGAGGCGCTTTTCTCGCCTTTCCCTAGGCTCGCTAAGCGGCTCAACCCGGTTGAGCAGGAAGCGGCGTTTCCGGCTGCTCTTTACGGCGGCGCGGTTCTTAATTAAATAAAATAAATCTATGGCTCGTGTCGTCATCCGCGATGTGCGCAATTCTGACTTATCAATACGACTATTTTCTTGATCTGTCTCTCTCTGGTCAGCAGTGAGGTTAGCACGTGAGGTAGCTCTTCGCACATTTCATTGACTGCGACGACCTAAATCAGGTCGTCTTCTCCTCGGCATTGTAAATTGGGAAAAATTCTCGCTCATTTAGAAGTAAAGTGTCACTATCACAAAATATCACACACACACACACACATTAAATCCTCCAACGCGCACGCGAATTTGAACTTTATGCATTTCAAAACGAACATTTCAAAACCAAGATAAGATAAATCCGTTCAGCCGTTCTCGAGTATTGACTTTTCGATAATCTGACAGATTAACCTTTTAAATACAAATGGGAAAGAGGTCTCCCAGAGCATTTCAACCCAGCCGTACGAACGGGATACTTTTGGCTTGACCTCCAGAGGCGCGCGTCGGCTCTTATCTATCGCTTGCTGACGGATGGCAACCGCGGTGCTCCGATTCTCACGCACCGGAGCTCCGGCCTACGCTATCAGGCAGGGATGTGTTGAATGAGTGCGATCTTGTGGCAGGAAGAGCGAGCGTGGGAACCTCTGATATTTTTTGCTTTTACAGTCCGCCGCAGCTCGTGAGAAAAGGGCAGTTTTGAGGGTTTTCCCAGCGAATATTCGAATTTTTCTCAACTTTTAAACCTTCCCTAGATCTCCACGAACTTTCAAAGCGAAGATAAGATTAAATCTGTTCAGCCGTTCTCGAGTTTTAGCGAGACTAACAAACAGCAATTCATATATATATATATATATATATATATATATATATATATATATATATATATATTGTGACGTACCTGGTGATGCCGGTACTTTCACTGCAATAAATTACTAAAGGAGGGTATCTTTTTCGTGAATGGGTCCCTACGAGGAGTCGATATAGCATCGGGAAATTTAATCAATAAATGTGGTACAATCATAAACAGGATTTATTCACAAACCAAATCTGTTAATTACATTATTTATAATACCTCTGCGCTTTGCCTTGGTACCAAGATCAAATTTAACATGAGTTTTATCATACCTTTGGGGCCCCAACAAATACCTTCGATGCTTGGGTTACGGTTCGCATCGGCCGGGGTCGCCGACCTTCGCAGCAGCTGGGCGCAGTCGGCGGCTGGTGGAGTAGCGGTCGCCTCGGCTGGCGGCCTCGGGAATCCCTCCTGATTCGGCTCCTGGTACTTCGGTGTCGCACTTCCCTCTAATTGTCTTTCGTCATTTGATACAGCTACTTACCACGCGGCCACTGCATGTGTCGGCGTCAGCCTCGCAATACACACAGTTCTGGAATTGTACACACCGCGACAAATAACATAAGCGCAATTTACTGTTTTCTAGCACTGATTTCTTATATTCATCACTTTCCCGATCTCAACCTAACACGTCTATTGTTCTTGCGTGGGCTAAATTCTATAACACACGCCGCGTGCTCCCTTTGCCCGTGCAAAGCGGCGAGCTTCTCGCCACACGTCCGCAGCTACCGACGACTTCTCCGCAACTCTCTCGCCGGCAGCACGCCGGCCACATCCTTCGGCGACGGCCGACTCGACCCCACTGACTCGTAACGGCCAAAACTCCCTGTCGCTCCGTGCTCGGTTCTCAACCGTCGATTACGTTCCCACGGACGCCTCGCAGCGGCAACAGTGGCGGCGGCGGCGGCTGGCCCTCCTCACCGCTGTCCGTCGCGCTGGTCGTGCGTACCGCGCAGTCCAAAATGAACACTAATCTCTTATGCTAATGTTTTTAATTAGTATAAGGGAACACATCGTGTTTCAATATATATATATTGAAACATAGAATGTTTCCTTATGTTAATTAGAAACATTAGCATAAGAAATAAGAGTTCATTTTGGACTGCGTAGTACAGGCGCCAGACGCGACGTACGGCAGTGGGGAGGCCCGCCGCCGCCGTCGCTGCCGCGAACACAGCGTGGGAACGACCGTTACGAACCAAGCGTGGAGCGGCAGAGGATTCAGCCGTTGCGACAGTTGGGTCGAGTCGGCCGTCGCCGAAGGATGTGGCCGGCGAGAGAGAGTCGCGGAGAAGTTGTCGTTGGCTGCAGACGTGTTGTGAGAAGCTCGCCGCTTCGCACGGACAAAGAAAGCACGCGGCGGGTGTTATAGAATATTAGCCAACGCAAGAACAATAGGCACGTTAGGTAGAGGCCGGGAAAGTGATAAATATGAGATCAGTGCTAGGAGAACAGTAAATCGCGCTTGTGCTATTTGACGCAGTGAGAACAATACCAGAACTGTGTGTGGCGAAACTGACACCGACACGTGCAGTGGCCGCGTGTTAGCTAGTTATATCAAAACGATGAAAGACAATTAGAGGGAAGTGCGACGCCGAAGTACCAGGAGCCAAGCCCGAGGGATTCAAGAGGCCGCCAGCCGAGGCGACCGCTACCCCGCCAGCCGCCGACTGCACCAAGCTGCTGCGAAGGTCGGCGACCCCTGCCGATGCGAACCGTAATCCAAACAACGGAGGTATTTGTGGGGCCCCAAGGTATGATAAAAACTCATGTTAATTCTGATCTTGGTACCAAGGCAAGGTGTATAGGTGTTATAAATCATGTAATTAACAGATTTGGTTTGTGAATAAATCCTGTTTATGATTGTACCACATTTACTAATTAAATTTCCCAATGCTATATCGATTCCTCGTAGGGACCCATTCACGAAAAAGATACCCTCCTTTAGTAATTTCTTGCAGTGAAAGTACCGGCATTACCAGGTACGTCACAGCTGGCGCCCGAACAGTTGGAAATCGTGTAATTAAGAAATGTGGCCCTAGGAAAGTCGATAGAACATTGGAAATTACTGTGTATGTAACTAAAGTGAGAATATGTATGTCAATGCATGTGAAATGTAATATGCAGATAGTGAAAGAATTTATTATTTTGGAAGGAACAAAAGCAACAGTATATACACTAACAAAACATGCATAAAGATTCAAGAAAGCGTAATGACTATTTGGTAATTACAGAATCTTTTTAATTAATAGTGGGCAGGCATATGGAATTATTTGGAAAAGTATTCAGTATAAATTTATTACCATAGCTATTGGACTAATGAAAGTTATTAATGCACATACCATAAGTGATAAAGAGCAGTGTAGTTTCCAAGCTTTTGTAAGACAAGTCAGTAATGATTTAATTGGTTTGTATTTTTCATAACAGGGTAGCTAAAGAATTTGTGAAGTAGTAATAATTTTTGTGGAAGTATGAAAAGGTATTGGATATTGGTGTATAAATTGTGCACATTACCTGCTTGGAATTCACATTCAGCAGTGCATTGTTCATCATTATTGGTAAAAATTGTAAAATTTAGTGGAAAGAATATTATTTTTGTGAAGTGTATAGTAGCATTGCAAATGTATATTTTCAACATTCATGTAGTATTATAGAGGTAATTTTATGGAGAAGGCATGACATTTAACTGTGTGTAATTGTTATACATATAATAGAGCAGCAGTTGTGATGAGAAGTGATTCAAAAGCAAATAGTGGATTTACTAAATCTGGGAGCAATTGTAATAATTTTAATGAGTTCATTAGCAGTGCATATGTACTTAAGTGGTAGCAACACCATTTATTGTGAAGGATATGTTTATGTATTGGTATGTGAGTGGGAATTTATATGATTACTGAGTTAGGGTTATTGTGTATTTGTAGTGAGTGAGGATTTGTTATTCATCAATTAGTATCTGAGTTAATAGTGCATTAAAACAGTCACGAAGAGCATTTAGTGCAGTAGTGGGCATAGTAAATTAATAGGGTAACTGTTGCATTGTTGTGAAAAGAAGCAGATGAAAAATTGTGCGAACATTTTGGTGCAGTTGGGATCGAACGGGTGGTTCAAGGCAACGAAATGGAGGCGCAAAACATAGAGTTGGACTTGGTGGGGAAGGTGGATCAAGTAAGGGAGACAGGTGAAGGAATTGGCAGTAGCACTCTATCGGAAAGTAGGGATAGTGGAATTGGAAGCAGGTTGGACGATACGCCAGGGGACAGTTTCAATAAAGAAGTAGAAGTTACATTAACACCGATGAACCAGGCAGCAGGAAACCTAAATTGGGGGGGTGGGAAAGATGCCCATTTAGATTTAATGCAGATGATGAGGAAGATATTGGAAGGACAGAGCGAATTGAAGGGAAATGTAGAAGAACAGAAGAGGATGGCGGAAGAGCAGAAGAGGATTGCAGAAGAACAGAGCAGGAAACTAGATGAACAGAAAATATTCACAGAGGAACTGTTTAGGAAGTCGTCAGAGGAGCAGAAAAGATTCACAGAGGAACAGATTGGGAAGCTGGCAGAAGAGCAGAGTAGGAAATTAGATGAACATAAAATATTTACAAAGGAACAGATTAAGAAGTTCGCGGAAGAACAGAGCGAGAAACTAGATGAACAGGATAGGAAAGCTGAGGAACGAATTAGCAAATTACGAGAGGAGATAAGTGGGCGAATAGAACACACTGAAGAACAAATTGAGTCGACCAAGAGGGAGATGACCAAAATCGTGGAGCGAGTGGAGATTCATGAGCAATTAATTTCCGAAAGATTCATAAAACAGGAAAAGAAAATAGAATCCCGAGTAATTAGTTTGGGTGGGGAATTGGAGAACAAGCTACATCAGCAATTAGATGCTAAAACCGCCGAGCAGGATGAGAAAATCGAAAGGATGCAAAGCCAATGCCAAGAGGAGATTAGGACAGTGGAGAATAAAGTAGAGAATCTACGAGCCAGAATCGTGGACGATGGTCGCAGACGGGAAGAAGACGCGAAGAAGTTACAGTTGGCGGTCAAGGAAGAAATACAGGAGAACAGGCGGGAATGCGAAGAAAAGGTGCTAAAATGTCAACCACACCATCAAGTGGATGCGAGGGTTGCTGCAGAGGATAAAAGCGAGGGGATGACGAACCAAATTCATGAAGAAGTCAAGACAGTGGAGGGCAAAACGGTGGAGGTCCAAATCGAGGCCGAGGAGGATGTTTGTAAAGTGGAGGTGGAAACGGAAGAATTGAAGCAAATAATGGAAGAAGAAGTGGAAATGAAAACGGAAGAAATGAAGCGTATAATAGAAGAAGAAATCGAGGAAAATATACAAGGGTGCGAAGAGAAAGTATTAATACAAGATGAATTTGAACAGGAAGAAGTAGGGAAAATGTCACCGAGTGTCAAGAATGGGGTGACGCCAGTTATGCCTCCAAAGTCGCTGAAATATTCGGAAGATGGTAAGGAAAACCCTGACGCAGTTATGCGAGCAGCAGAACAGCATCTAGCACGAATTAACACCGTGGAAGGACACAGGATCCAGTTCTCATACCTAACTTTAGAAGGAAACGCCAGGACATGGACAGGAATTTTTAATTCTTGAAATTTTTAAATCTTCTAAATTCTTGAAGAAATTTAATGACAAAATTTTCGTACGAGATTGCAGCGAAGAAACCCGAACAAATGTCAAGATAAACCTGAGGAACAATCATCACAACCACGCCATGGAAAGTATTAGTGAATACACAACGAAGAATATTATGAGGCCAAAAACATCATTTCTTCCTAGGAACTACCAAGGAATAATTGGCATAGTAACGCGACAGCTTTCCATCACTACGCAGAACCTATTGGGCAAAGCAAGTCATGCCGAGTTAGGAAGGTATCAGAAGGCAGTGGTAGAGTATGACTGCACACTCGCAGGTACTCCAAAGAAGAAGATAGAAATACTGAATGCACAACAGAGAGAGCAGTGGTCGCAGTTGTTGACAGAAAATAGACGAGAACCAGGCAAGGAAAGCAAATATGCCAACGCCAAGAACTTTCAAGTAATGGTGATCGTCCCAGGAATCCCAAGATCACCACTATTTAATTGGGACGATCTCGTAACGTGGCAAGAAAGAGACGACGAGATTCGCAAAATTAAACGATTTAAGATAGGATACGTGGCAGAAGAGAAGGCAGAATTGACAATCCTCAAGCAAAAGAAGGCGAAACCGAAGAAGAAGACTCACCAGTTTAGTGAGGGACAATCGGTACTGCGACGGGTTCCCAGGGTATCGAACCCAAACCTAAAATTATACCCAAAATTTTTTTCTGTTATATGAGGGGCCATATTTTATAGACAAAGTAACGCACAAAATGTGGACAGACTGTTAAATAACAGACAAGAAGTGGTAGGACACTATAATGTTAACAGTCTGAGACCGTGTCCAATAAACGATGACAACAGTGAAGTGTAAATAAAGTGTATTATTAGTATTAGTTTAAACAATCATGTACAAACTTAATTTTAGGGAAATAAGTGTATATAACGTTTCATGTAGTGAATAAGATGGCGCCACTATCCGCAGAGACGATGGAAATGAAGTGAATTTTTCTTAGACAAGAAAAATCCGAAAAAGGGGAGGAGGGGGTGATGAAACATAGAATGTTTCCTTATGTTAATTAGAAACATTAGCATAAGAAATTAGAGTTCATTTTGGACTGCGTAGTACAAGCGGCAGACGCGACGTACGGCAGTGGGGAGGCCCGCCGCCGCCGTCGCTGCCGCGAACACAGCGTGGGAACGACCGTTACGAACCAAGCGTGGAGCGGCAGGGGATTCAGCCGTTGCGACAGTTGGGTCGAGTCGGCCGTCGCCGAAGGATGTGGCCGGCGAGAGAGAGTCGCGGAGAAGTTGTCGTTGGCTGCAGACGTGTTGTGAGAAGCTCGCCGCTTCGCACGGACAAAGAAAGCACGCGGCGGGTGTTATAGAATATTAGCCAACGCAAGAACAATAGGCACGTTAGGTAGAGGCCGGGAAAGTGATAAATATGAGATCAGTGCTAGGAGAACAGTAAATCGCGCTTGTGCTATTTGACGCAGTGAGAACAATACCAGAACTGTGTGTGGCGAAACTGACACCGACACGTGCAGTGGCCGCGTGTTAGCTAGTTATATCAAAACGATGAAAGACAATTAGAGGGAAGTGCGACGCCGAAGTACCAGGAGCCAAGCCCGAGGGATTCAAGAGGCCGCCAGCCGAGGCGACCGCTACCCCACCAGCCGCCGACTGCGCCAAGCTGCTGGGAAGGTCGGCGACCCCTGCCGATGCGAACCGTAATCCAAACAACGGAGGTATATGTGGGGCCCCAAGGTATGATAAAAACTCATGTTAATTCTGATCTTGGTACCAAGGCAAGGTGTATAGGTGTTATAAATCATGTAATTAACAGATTTGGTTTGTGAATAAATCCTGTTTATGATTGTACCACATATACTAATTAAATTTCCCAATGCTATATCGATTCCTCGTAGGGACCCATTCACGAAAAAGATACCCTCCTTTAGTAATTTCTTGCAGTGAAAGTACCGGCATTACCAGGTACGTCACAATATATATATATATATATATATATATATATATATATATATATATATATATATATATTACTCTATTTTTTTTGTTTAAAATTTTGGTAGGGTTAATACTAAATGTACTCTATAAGATAACATAAACATCAGTTAACTCTGTTCTTCTAAGTCTACTTTGGCTTTTCAAGAATTACAAAAAAAGGAAAATTATTTGACAGGCCTCTCACGTTAATATTTACATTAGCTTCGATTTGTTCACATTATTATAGTTATTTTTATATATTTACATGTTCTTTAAATAATGTCATATAATGTGTCTCAAATACTCATCTGTGTTCTGTGAAAACTAGCTCAAAATTACGCATTTTCAGATGCGTTCAAACGCCATTTTTACGTAAATGGCTCCAATTTCTTTCTCAAACGATCGAAAATATAGTGCTAATTGCGATCTTTAACACGTTGTAAAGGTAATTTAGGAACACTTTGTAGTTTTTCAAAAATTCCACAAGTGGAATTTTTTTTTTAAAGATCACTCGCACCATTAATATGCACATTTCCAGCAATTTGTAAACATTTTTGTATATGAGAGTTAATGTGATTCAAATGACTCGTTTTTGAAAAAAAATATTGTGTGAAAAAGAGCTTCAAATTTCGAAATTACAGGTGCGGTTAGACGTCATTTTCTTAAAACCGCTCCAAATTTTTCAAATAAAATCGCCGTTTAGGACGAGGTTTTACTGTCATTTAACATTCCCTAAATAATATTTCCGTTCTACTATTAGGAACCCGAAAAATTAGGATGACAAAATATGTTCTTTGGGCGGCGACAAATGGCAGCTGGCAAGTCCAAATAGCTAAGGAAATAGAACACTAATACGGGAAATTTTGTGCCGTTCTGTAGCATCACAGGTTTTAAATACTTCTCGCTCCATTAAGAGCATTTATTCCAGATTTTAGCCTTGCCTAATAAGTTTCTTGTTTATTAGAATGTTGGAAAATATATTTTAATGATCGCTGTGTCCACGCGACAAGCTGTGAACGTATGCGTGGGACGTATATTAAGCATCGACTATAAATTCCGAATGTTAATAAACATTTCCTTATCAAAAATAACCTCTTATTGCTGAAGTATTTTCTTATCCCATTTGTGTCGACTATGAATACGGATCTTAATGCGCTGCCCCCTTTCGTGAAATGGAGAGGATTCGGTTTCTGGCAGTTGCAAATTTTAGGCGCTAGCTAGAAAATTTCACTCGATTTTAAAGTTTCTGTCTCTAGATACTTGCTCAAAGCGCTCGATTCCGATATTGAATCTCAGAACACCTTCTTACGAGTAGATGGAGAAAGGGCGAATATTGTTTGTGAGTCATTCTCGACTAGTGCGGGGGCGTTGCACCCTTGAAAAAGCGGTTTGCTCGCTAATCTCCTCTTCCTTGTATCACTCGGAAGGCTACAACCTGTGCAGCGAATGGACTCACTTTCTCTCTCCTCCCAATCTGGTTTGAATTCCACAGGCTTGGCGTTGTGAAGGGTGACCATCTGGGTCCAGAGAAAGCTTGAGAATTGAGACATTGTCAGGGCCACTTTCTCTCATCTCTCCCTTTTCCCTCTTTCATTATGCCGCCCTCACCCTCGTCTTATTTTTCGTCTCCCCACGCTTCGCCCTTCTCTGACCTCTTCCCCTCCACGTATCCTCTTTCACAAAACCCTCTTCTCGCCCCTTCTTGTATCCCCTCCACTTCTTCACATCTTCCCTTCTCCTCGAATCTCTTCTACACTTCTGTTCGTATCCTCTCCACTTCTGCACATCTTTCTTCCTCCTCCCTTCCTCTTCTTCACTTCACCCTCTCCTCCACTTCTCCATGTCCTTCTCCCCTTGCGTTCTCTCCGTTCCTCTCACTCCTCTCTCCTTCCCCTCTCTTTCTTTCTTTCTTTCATTCTTTCTTTCTTTTTCTTTCTTTCTTTCTTTTTCTTTCTTTCTTTCTTTTTCTTTCTTTCTTTCTTTCTTTCTTTCTTTCTTTCTTTCTTTCTTTCTTTCTTTCTTTCTTTCTTTCTTTCTTTCTTTCTTTCTTTCTTTCTTTCTTTCTTTATTCAAACGGCAACCGAAAGCTGATACGGCTGCAGTCAAGACATTTAACAAGTTCAAATTAATTTGCAGTGAAGTAAATATTCATGATACATAATCTTAATCACACTCGCGAAAATACAGTCTTTTAAATTTGGAGACAGTGCTGGCAGAGATTAGAAAGGCTATTCCAGTAATTAACTATTTCTTGGAAGACAGCTGGCAAACAAATCGTCGTGTACCACTCAAAATTGACTGTTCTGCGTTGTTCGAGTGGTACGGTTGCGACATGTCCAGTTTTTCCGAAAAAACAGGCGACCATCTGTTTGGAAGTGCTTCGTGTGCGAACAACTTTTGTTGGATTTTGCTTATCTTGAAACACCCATACAGTCGACTGCTGTTTACTTTCGGGCTCATACGCGTAAATCCACGATTCATCAGCTGTCACGATATCATAGACGTGTTTCGAAGCACCGCGATCGTATATTTTGAGCATTTCTTTCGACCAATTGACACGAGCCTTTTCTTGAGCGATTGACAAATTGTGTAGGATCCAACGCGAACAAATGTTTTTGACAGTCAAGTGTTCATGCAATATTGAATGTATGCTTGTCCCACTAATGCCTAAGGTTGTCTCAATCTCACGTTAGGTCACATGATGATCTTGCAATATCAGTTCACGCACAGCATCAATGGTTTTCGGAACAACTGATTTTGGTCGACCTTCGCGAAATTCGTCTTGGAGTGAACTACCACCACGATTGAATTCAACATACCATCAATAAACACTGGTTCATGATGGAGCTTCATTGCCAAAAATTAAGTTCATCCATGCACTGTTGCTGAGTTAATCCACGTCGAAAGTTGTAAAAAAATAATCACACGAAAATATTTACGATTTAATTCCATTTTTTGGGCCAAGAGGAATATTTTAAGTTACGGTAAACAACACAAATAGCGCTCGTATGTCAAAACGTTCTGAGTACGTATAACCTCAAAACATCCAATTTTACGATAGAACTGTCAGTTGCCAGATTGCAGCACCAGGGTTGCCAAATCCCGAAACTTAAAAGGCAACATTCGTACGTAGAGAGACATGTGTCAATTCGTCTGAGAACCTTCTTCGGGAAGGTGTTATTTTGCTTCCAAGTTTATCAATATCTATGCTACTTCGTGTGTGTGTGTGTGTGTGTGTGTGTGTTGTATTTTGGGAGGGAGCTATATTCTTCCCACGCTAAAATGTGCGATCTGGGTACGATGTACTCTTCGGCATGTGATGAGTTATTCTAGTTTCCCCCCTCGCAATAGTAAATTGGGAAAGGGTTACTATGTTTGTCACCAACTTATACAAAAAGTACGCATTTTTTTCAGAAAAATTCAAAATCATTATTTTTAATGATCTGTTTGTGATGAACATTTATCATTAACTAAAACGTAAATCATCATAATTGTAATTGTAAGAACGTCGAAGAAATTTCGAATTTTTGCAATTTTCAAAAAATCAGTTTTTAACGATAATGAACATGCACTATTTTCTTAAACGTCCTTCACTCTATCCAACGACGAAATTTAATCTAAAACTATTGAGCCAAATTTCCAAAGCAAAAATTCTTGGAACCGGGACACACAAGGGACATTGCTTATTCCAGTTCCAGGAGGTAATGATTTAATTATCGTTGTGGCCTATTTCATTTAATTGAGCACTTGAACAAGTTTGTAACGTTTTAAACCAAGTTAAAAATTTCAAAATAAGATACAGTGGAATTCAGTCGACCCCGATTATGGTCAATGTCCGGAAAAGCAGCAATTTGTTCACTGTATCATAAGTTTACAATTAACGAAAATGCCAAAATAAATGTTTTTTTGCGATGACTGATTTTATTTTAGTAAGAGTACTATCATTGCGAATTCGAATTATGGATTTATTTAGTCAAAAGACAGTAAACACTGTATGTGACGTATGGAGGAGAAGATAAACTGCGCAAGTTTCTTGAGTTCTAGAATCTCTTCCCATCATTTTAACTACAAGTAATGTAAAGAAGAGGTAAAAGTAATGATAAAAATAAAAACAAAATTGAAAAAGCGCAAGATTAGCGATATTTGAAAAACTAGACATTTTCGTTCCCGAGTTATAGAGAACTTATTTACAACAGTAAATGAACTGCAGACTTTATTTTCTGCGTTACGAACAAGATCGTAATTCGTCTCGCTCTCAAAATCGTAGCTCTGCTCCTACTACTACAACCAAACGGAGAGTTCAACAAAACGTGCGCATAGTGAAGCTATATTTACGTCCAGACGCACAACAATGGGCCATCTCAGTATTTGCTCATTGTATCAGGGAAACTAGACAAAAACCTGATCAAAATGGGTCTTGGGTGAGAATATCTGTGAATTTCAATTTATTATTTAGCCCTAAATGGATATTCTTTGTTAATGTTTTTGTGGAGTAATTGTTATCAAATACTCCCTTGCTTTCCAAATTTTATTTTACATTGCCACTCACTCAAAATATCTTTGAGCAGACGTAAGTATCCGTACTGTTGGAACATTTTCATGTCTCTTCTGCTTGTCATAACACTCGTTTTCTTTCGTCCTATTTAACTCTTTGACTGCATTTACGATATCCTCGATAGATGGGATTCCACTAGTTGGTAGCTCGTAGTTCGCGACATGAAGCCTTCGGTCTCGACGGAATTGCAGTAGACGAAGGGCGGGAATTTCATCATCAAAGATTTCTCAGTCCCTTTTATATTCGTAAATTCTACAAAAACTCTCAAATCGTCATAGAATACGCGGTGAAATGAAAGTGAAATGCTTTTTCTTGGAAGTTGCTTTCCTCGTGTCCACTGTAGCATATGTGGGGAGTTCGCTACAACCGTATCATCTAGTGTTTATTGCAATGCATAGGGATCATGGCCAGTCGCATTAGTTCATTATACCCGATAGTTCACTATATACACAGACGCGACTTTGATTGATTAGTGATTCTGGGCGCGTCTACTTCTAAGTTCCCGTAAGTATAATGCATGTTTTTATGCCGTGAGCTGGCGGTGATTGGTGAGATTGGCCCCCCGCTAATTGGTGAGGTTCTTCTCTGACCTACCGTCGACTAATAAGGTTTCCCTCAACCAGGTATCTCCCACCGCCCCTTCCGGACAAGCTCTAAGTTTCCGGCATGTCTCTTAATGTAGGGCATGTAAGTGTAAGTGTTTTTAAGTAAGATGCGAGGGCAGAACCAGGAAGAAGGATGGTCCCCGGCGTTAGGGTACTGCTTTGGAATGGGCCTGGTGTTAAACGGAGAAACCACGGAAAACTACCGATCAGAGCAGCCGACTGCCAGAATTCTCCTCTATTCGTATTCGACCTAGCTCTCCAGCTAGTGTGGAAACACCTGCTACCGTTGGGACTCGAACGTAAGACCTCTGGGTCAGAGGCAATGTAGTGACATCAGTTGTTGCCCTGATCACCTCTCCGAATACGCACTCTCGACCGTATTTTAAAAACTTGTAGTATTGGGATATGCACTTCCTACTTTGGCGTTATCCATGTTTTGATGTGAACTACTGAAGGAGTAAAACAAAGGAATACGGACTTAACCCTAAGTAGAAATATTTTTTCTGTCGTTGTACAGTTCGCTTCAGAAAACGACTGCTTCTCACGTTTGTCTGAGACTTCCTGATCCGTGAGGTTGAATATCCGAGAGGAATAATTATAAGCGTTGTCATTGCCAACAACTATTGCTCCGGCATTCGCATGGAAGCAGTTAGAAAACCTACGAAAAACAACTGATCAGACGTGTCAGCCTACGGTTCAAGCCAGCCAGGAACCTAAAACACTGATTTCGAAGGCAGGCGAATCTCCGACACGCAGAACCGAACGCGGAGTGTATTTTAAGGCACTTCTTCGACACTCACCTAAAAGTAGTCAGGGGAAAACCCACGGAAAATAACTAACGGCAACTGTCGGCCTTTGTCTGCGAGCGCGATAGAAGCCCCAATCGCCGATGTTTAACTTGGCCGAATCTCCTGGCGGAGTTAGAACGAGCGACCTACCAATACCTCGTAGGCTTCAGCCGCTGGCTCAAATGCTCGTCGCTCGTTGGAAGCCTTCAACACGATGAGACCGAAAGCCTGGGGTTGTGGATAAAATATTTTTAAACCCTTACAAAAAACTCTTTCGATAGCGTCGCAAATGTGTACGTAAGAAAATATTAAAGAAAAAAGAATCATACATATGCATGAAAACTTCCCTTACCTTGATTTTAGAAACTTTCTAATTAAACCTGTTAGTGAAATGCACTAATCACGGAAAAGTTTACAAGTATTGACAATTAATCGTTGAGAATCTATCTAGTAAATCTTTCGTTTGATTTTAAACATTAAAAGTTCATTTAAGGTAAAATTATGCTTGTAATTTTTAATTTCTTTTATTGTTAGTATTTTTCCTGAAATTTTATTTAAAATAAATTAGTTCGTAATTTTACTTTAATTCTATTCGACAAGCACGCGGACTGGTAACCAAAGCCACAGGCAACAAGGTAGGGTAATGTTAAGGAGCTAGCCTTGGCTGAATCCTGCACGTCAACGGCCACAAAACGATTCAATGTAAAAGATTAACTTGTAAAAGTTACTCGCTCGTAATATCACACTGGCGTATGAATACCCTTCCTTTCATCATCATTTAAAAATCTACTATTAGCATATTGTCTAGTTGGTTGAAAACTACGCTAGAATGTTAGCGACAGCGAAGCCGATTAGTCTACTGGCTAAAAACCATACGTGGACGCGATGCAATTATGTTATTTAAGCATTATAATGTTCGGTACAATTTAATATTAAGCATTTTTTAATATCAATTCAAAGAAAAGAGGTGATGTAGCCCATAGTATTATTGTTGAGTAACTGGGTTGAGTTAACATGAATTTTGGTGTGAGACACACATTTATACATTTGTGTAGGATGATGTACTTCAAGCTACATTCTTGAAAAAATGAAATAAATAAAGGAGTTTTTTGGCAACAATATTGTTTATTGAAGTAGCAACTTCCGAATACAGCCATGATTTTCAGATACAATAACTTACACAAAGATTAAAACATTGAGTTCAGGGCTATTAAATTATTAATTGAGATTTTATTCATATATAGTGTTAAAAATGTATGATGTTTTATGATGTAAATGTCTTTAAAATACCCTTAGAAAAGTACACCATACCCCACTAAAGGTTCAAAAGTACAGTTAGACGAAACGTTAGAAAATTATTCTCTGTTTGTGATTTCAATGTAACCACGTTACTGTACTATAATATAAAAAAATGCAAAATATACGATTTGCAAATTAATGCCTTCCACAACAAAACTGGAAGAAACACGACAGATTTTGGGAAAAGTGCAATTTCAAAATTTTCATTCCGATCTCAGTGAGTGAACTGATGGCTTCAAATTTCGAATATGATTTCTGAGAAATCTAGGCAGAGTTTATTATATCCAATATTTAATGTGCGCTTCCCATAATTGTATGACGTGGGCTAAATAATCTTACCGACTGGTAAGCAATTACATTATCAGACCAACTATGCAGTACTTTCCTAAAAAGTCGTTAGACAGCATTCCATGCGTGAAACATCATTCAATCCTACCATCAGTTAAATATTGTGTACCTGACTTTAGATTCAGAATACGCCTCTTATTACTACATAATAGTATACGAAAGTAGTGCTGATAGAAAAGTACATACAAGCTGACATTTGTAAATTCTGCACTTTTCAAAGAATTCAGAGTTTATATGCGCTATTTTTGCGTGTTTTACTCTATTTTGAAAAAAAAAAAGATATGGAATCGGTTTCGAGAATTTGAAAAATGTTATAATTTGAAATAAAACTTCCGTGATAACTACTTGTAATTCCAAGATATTCTACATTACCATTCATAACGCTTAATTTTTAAGAACATTTTCCTTCAGAAAATTTATATTTTTACCAATATTTTGTTTATGCAATGAAACCTTTTTGCAATTTTGTAAATAGAGTTCTCCCAAAATGGGATCTGCACCATTTTTATCAGCAACCCTTGCGATGATTGAAAAACAAAATCGGAAAAAATTGTAGCTATTTTCAAAAAATATTTTGTAAATTCTATGTGACGCAAATTAAGCGAAAACTATTAATATTTTCAAACATTTCTGTATTTCCTCATTTAAACATATGTATAACTACTTTAACAGTATTGCATTTGTAGAAACACACCTTAATAATTTTGAACCTTTGCGATTTTTGAAAATTGCTGTATAATACGGTAGTAGTATGCAAGAAAGTAAAGAGAACAATTAATATGTGATGCAAACTTTCTGCACGGCCTACACAAACAAAAAGCAGCGGACACAAATTCACAATGTTCACATCTTTTTGAATAATTTCTTAAGCCATTGAGAACATTGCAGGACGTGGCACCTCCTCACCAATTTAATTGCCCATTTATAGCGACGAACCCTGCAACGTCCTAGAATCTGTTCCACTATAAACGTTATTCCCGCAAGCAATAGGCCAATACAATACAGAGCAAAATACCCCGTGAATTGAACGACCTTCAGCCTTTCAGGTTTCGCACCCCCTGTGAATAACGATTTCTCTCCCTGCCCATCCAAATCCAAACTGTACTCGAGCATTCGGTTCCAGTGGTCACTCAAGCCGGACTCCAAAAGACGGAAAATAA
The DNA here is from genome assembly GCA_038098605.1 of Gryllus longicercus. Lineage (NCBI taxonomy): Eukaryota > Metazoa > Arthropoda > Insecta > Orthoptera > Gryllidae > Gryllus > Gryllus longicercus. The sequence goes on along the minus strand of JAZDUA010000257.1, from coordinate 877,617 downwards.
GAGAGTTAAGGACGTAAAGGATCCTGTGATTCCGACGTACAAAGTATGCATACAAATTGGTGGTTTCTATTGGCTCTTTTACCCTGTGAAACAACTTTTGACCGTCTTTTGTGTACTTTCTGTAGTGAGATAGCATGGAATACAAATGCGAGTCCATCGAAGTTGCAGCTCTCCCCGTCTCTATAATGTCTTGTACACATGAATCTCTATCAAGCGAGTTAACCATTTGTGTTACGTTCTTTGCTAGTTTTCCTAAGTTGTAAGTCATTCCAGCCCTAAAGTTCAAATACACGCTATTTTCAACGTACAGTCTGTCAGTCGCCTGCACAACTTCTTGAATGGTGTCCAGCTCATTAAAATATTGGGGGACTGTGAGAAAGCCAAGCAGCAGTCCCGTGTAGGCGTTGGCAGCCACTAGCCACATGAGGAATCCACAGACGAAGACGAGCTTGTGAGAGAGCAGAGGAATGGGTCTGGCGGTTCCTCCGGTGAGGACCATCTCGAGGACGTCCAGGGCGCCATTGGCCGCGTCGACGAAGTTGACCTGGTGCGTCCGCACCAACGTCCAAGCGACCACCATCACTGCGACCATGACACCGATTGAGCACCAGGTCTGCCAACGAAAGGGCAGCAGGAGCACCAGCCCAAAGGGCATGCGCTGGGCACGGCGCACCACTAGGTGCTCGTCACCCTACGGGCAAAAGACACAGACAGCATCTGCGCTCCTAAAGCGGAAACACTACGACTAAATATTGTGACCGTCCCGACGTGCTTCTATCTATATAAGAATTCTTTCCTTACATCTATTAAGTATTTACCTGAGACCCGAATTCTGTTTAACGAATTTTAAAATAATAATCTTTTGGGCATGTGCAGCGCGCCACTGGACAATTTATATTTGTTCGTGGGACTGAAGTTCCCTCTGGTACAGGATGGGGGGAAATGATATTTCTCGTTATCTTATTGGTAATGGGAAGGGAAATTATCTTTCTTTATGTACACACCAAATGGAGTTTAGCCATTTTTGAACTGCATATTCAGTACCGTGTTAGTTTGTACTGTAGTTTATTCGGCGAAGTTAATCTTCTCTGTAGCTACTTTCATTTGTGACGGTACCGATAAAATCATTACGCAAAACAAAAACCTTCAATACAATAACAAAAGGATTTAAATTAAATATTCACACCTTATAACAAAATATTTTCACTATTCTCATTCATACCGTGCACATTCTAATTTTGATGGCCATGTGCATTGTTTAAACTTCACTACTAAATCTACTTCCATACTTAGCCTTCTTTAAAATGTATCCCGTACGCAAGGATAATTTTGCAGAATGTTCACTTCCCTGACTGTGATAGTTTTGCCGTTGGCTTGCAAATGCGTTCCATTTACCATTTCACCATGAATATTCTTCAGCTGGGCCCAACGTTCCATATTCCACACATCCTATGCGTTTCTACGTAACCTACTAAAAGAAATATATCTGGCTTCCAATACACCTTCTCTCTAAAAAAAAACTGTCCCAAAAACACAATTACTTGCTAGCGCATGTCGTCGGCTCAGAATCTATCGTCCCTCTGTCTCTTAGCAACCAGTTCAGTCTTCCGATTGTTTTTCAACAATAAACAACGCTCGCTTTCCTCTGTCACCGAGATCTTTTGTAACATTTTACATTTTCTTTACCCCTATTCTGATTTGGCACTTTTCAGAGCTTCTGAAAATTTTACCTTTTAATTCCCCAAAGTTCATTGCCCTCTGCTTCATCTGTATTGCCGAATATACCACCTCTTTCGAAAACTACATTTATCAGTGGCCTACATTCATTTGTCTTTACGTGTAAGTATCTTTTTGCCTCTAAGTTCTTCTTCTAAATTTTTGTCGCCCTTTTCGTATTGCTTCAGGTTGATTCCTAAAATGGTTAATTTTTCTAAATCTCGTTCCATAGCTTAAAAGTTCTCCTGTTACTTAATGAGAATATAAAATTGTGTTTCGCGTCCATGTTGTTTATTTCTCATTCTACTGACTTATTTACTAAAACAGTATTTTCCAAAACATAATATTTTCTTCTGGCAGTTTTGTGGACTGAGATCCTGCCTACGGCTGCACTATTAATATCACTAAAATGGATGAACACGCGCTCCATTCGTTGCTCGTTAGCTTACGTGTAAAAGAAGCTCACGTTTAAACTTTGGGATAAAATAATACGAAACAGTCTCATGGCTCCTTCTACAGAAAGGATTTTTGAGTCTACCTAAATCGAATCGAAAGGTCGAATTCAGCGGTAGGCGGAAGGGGAATTCTAGCGGCCGGCTGCTCTGATCGATAGTGTTCCGTCGATTCCCTGATCAACACCAGACGAATATCAACTAACCCTACGGCCGCGAACCGCCTGCAACCTCTCCGTTCTCTTCCTCGGGTCTCCCCCATTACTCTTACATGTTTGCATTCACTACGCTACCGAACACCCCTGGAGACCAGTTGGGAGCTTAGAGCCTGTTATCAGCTTCGGGGATTCCCCGCTGGTAGGAGAAACCTGGATGGAGAAAACCCCGCAAGCTGACGTGTACATCGCTGCTGGATATCACCACTCATCGTGAGAGGAACACCACCACCTCTCCCGATGAACTACATTTATGGGACTAATGACCATATCAGTAGCTCCGCTCGGAACACGAAAAAGTCAAACGTACTAAAGTAATTACCTGCAAAGCAACAACCGTTATTTCCGCATTCCGTTTGGCTAGTTTTAAGCTCAAAGCAGTAATTTTTGTGACAGGCAAACTAACTTCCACGAGTCTCTCGATCAATAAATCAATCTCATGTTTATTTTCAAAGATTCTTAGCCTCATCTTCAACTGCGCGAGCAACTTGGCAAACTCAAAGTCACGACCTCCAAACCGCGTTACTCCTCTTCTATCCACCCACATGTGTTGTTCTCGGACTATGAAACTGAAGCTCAATCCTTTGAGGTTTTCAACTCCATTTAACAGACGCAGGTGCCTGGTCCGCTCATGACGTTGGTCTCTGCAGAAATCTACCACGCGCTTTTCCACGTTGGTCCATTCCCACTCCGCGCTTTCCCACTCAGGATCGTCAGGCTTTGCGAAATCCACGTACGGCCCGATGTGTGGGCTCAATTGCAGCACCCGAGTAGTGCCCAGTAGGCGATAAAACTCCTTGTATATACCAAGAAAAAATTCCCGGGAACAAAATAAGTTGAAATGCACTATTATGAAATACCCCTGAACGTTGGTCGAGAGCAAACTAGATACAAATTCGGCCAGACGCTCAGGAGATAATGTTTCGTCTTGCACTCTCAGTACGGTTACAAATCCACGTGAAGGGTTCCGAGGTCTCGGATCCATCATCACCGGAAGGTTGGCAGCGTGAGCGCCGACGGCGATGCTCCAGGGCGGATCACGGTCACCCAATGCGAAGGTCACCTGCGCATTCCAAGAAGCGCTTCAGATAATTGCCTAGTCACATTGGACAAACAATCGCCAAAGATAAACTCGGTTCAGAAATCGTATTGTGTTCTTAGAGGAATGGATAGATTTTCAGGACTACCTACTCCGTATAGGATGTGACGTCGGTACAGAAAAGTTATTTAAATTTAACTAGTTGTGCTACAGAATAGTACAAACTTTTCCGTATGTGTTTTGTGTTTCCAATGGTCTCAGCTGGCTATTCGAACTTGCGACATACTCTTGGCAGCTGCCATCTATCGCCGCCCAAATACACTTTTTTGAAATTTTTTAATTTTATGTTTCTTAATAGTGGAACGGAAAAATTATTTTAGGAATATTAAAGAACAGTAAAACATCGTCCTAAATGATAATTTTCTTTGAAAATTGTGGAGTCACTGTTAAGAAAATTTACATATTGCCGTAAATGTACAGTTGAGGAGGCGAAATACTCGTAAGATAAGTTGGGAGAGCAATTCGTAGATGCTGCGACGAAACATCGCCTGTTGTATCAGTAGTTTTTTATTAGACAAGAGTGTTTTGGAAAGGAAACGACACACAATTGACAAAGATTGTTACTTGGAGAAAGAATTAACGAGTATTGAAGAGATTGTCACAGTTACCTCTGTCCAGACAAAATCAAATATTTCCATTCGTCTTCAAACTTTTTATTCAAACTTTTCATGCGTATAGTTCTAATTGCCCTCTTTGATACGACAAAAATTTCTTTTCTCTTTTTATGTTTAACTATGTATTTATTTTAATATGTCTCACATCGTTAATACCTACATTTCCAGCAATTAGCAAACACTATTGCATTAACGAGTGTAAATGCTTCAAATGAGTTCCAATCCAGTTTTTCGGTACTCAAAAATTTAAGTCCTCAAAATTCGGTTCAAAATTTCAGTACTCAAAAATTTTCTGTGGAAAAAGGCATCAAATTTTCATTTAGAGTAACGCTTAAATGCCCTTTTCTTAACAATGGCTGCAAATTTTTAAATGAAAATTGCCATTTAAAACGAGGTTTTACTCTTCTTTAATATTGCTAAAGTTATACTTCGATTCTGCAATTACTAACGGAAAATTTGAGAAAATGTGCAAAACTGCTTTGGGTGGAGATAGATGGCAGCTGGATACAAGAAGGGGCAGTACCGTAAAGCTTGGCCACACTAAAGGAAATAGAAAACTTTACTTCGAGAGAGTCTGGGCCAGTCTGTAGCAACACTAGTTATGCACGAAAAAGTTAAACATAAACCACAGGCATAGAGAAACAAAAACAATGACAATCTAAGGCATCGAGCAGCTTAGATGACGATGATTGGTTCATTTGAATTATTTGAATTTAAGCGGACAGCCAATGGAATTGTCAGAGACTCAAATCGTTGGTCGTTAATTTGGTGAATACTTTTCGTTTTAAATTTTGGGAATTTTGTTTCATTGGAGATGTTATTTGGGGAAATACCATAGTAGTGATGGAGAAAGAACTCGCAATAGGTCTGGACCCTGAGTTTAACAGCTATTGGGAAGCAGTCCATTTTACGACTATCGGGCGTTTAAAATATATTGATCAAAATACAATTTTGAGTGGATGAAAATTTTTGGAAAATTTCATATACACCAAACACATAAATACTTTGACAATCAAATAAGCACAATGATCTACTGTTCAAATTAATAAAGATAACTTTATATTAATATGTTGGAGCCGCAAAATGACTGCGTCTGTCATCCTAGTGTTCAAGTAATTTATACTTTGCCTTTTTACACTCTCGCACTTACTAAAAAAAAGAAAAAGTTGTCTAATCGTGCGCTGGAAAACGCAAAATTTTCGACACAAACACAAAACTGACGGGCCCAGGTAGAGAAAAACTGGATAAATGAAGTTGCTGGATATAGAAAAAAAATATCCACACATGGTGTAGCAAGAATCCATGTTTTGTGGGTGCTTGACACAGAAAAATTGATTGACGGCAAAACTTCTGTCGGTCTGTTCACAACGCTATCGTTTGCGATTTCGCTCAGCCAATTTTCTCCAACCCTTCTAGCTGACGTCGCGGACTCTGGAATTTCACACCGCAAGTTTAAATTTTGGGGGTAATTTACATGAAGGCCCTAAGACATTTACAAAATTTTCAAAACAATGGCTCAAAATATTTCGATTCTCTTTTGTAGTTGAATAGTACAAAGGACGTTTAAGGGATTGATCTAGATCTCGTTTTCGTTGGCATCCCCGAATTATTGAGAATTGGGAAAAAATGTATTTAATACTTCAAAATTGGAGATAGAGATTTTTGTCTCAGACAAAGTTTGTTGTAATAAATTAGCTCTTCAAGGAAGGTTATGTACAATTTTTTGAAAAGAGAGGTCTTTTTGTCTAATTTGTGGTTGATGTTTAAAAAAGTCCCTTTCATGCTTCAGACAGAGTCTGTTGAACAACATAAATCTAACTAAGGTCATGTGCAATTTTTTGAAAAATCGTAGTTTAAAACATCTATTGGGTAGTGTTTGCGTTATTTGGGGTTGAAATTAATGAAAAATATGTTGGTTTCTTAACTACTACGTACCTCAAGAAAAATTGAGTGAACGATATGAAAAATATTTTATTTAATTTTAATAATAATTTCCTTTTGAAAATTCCAATAATAATTCCACTTTTGCTTTCTCTCACTTTCAATTCACTTAATTCTACTTCCCATTAAGTATTCCCAGGACTATCTCTCAAAACGGTTCTCATAAAGATCGCTCTACGCATCTAATGAGGAAGAATTGATAAGAAAATCTGTGCCCATTGTTGGCAGCGCTATCGGCGCTTGCGTGCTTTGTTGGCAGGGCTAATTGACAAAGATGTGTGGATATAGAGAGAGATGCGATATTATATTATCACATGATTGTTAAGAAGGGGCGGGAAAGTGTGTGCTGTTTCAGCATTGCTACTTATATATTAACACCGCCTCAACCGAAGCGCAGGGTGATGAAACTTAAAGATATTAGATTCGGTAGGTGACGTAACCTCATAAAACATTTGAAATTAAAGTAAAATCTCTGATCTTCAAGATGATAAAGACAATTTGGTCCTTGTGGCCTAATGTTTTAGTAAAAGAAGTTGAATTTAGTGCAGGCTCTTATGAAAATCTTTTTAAGATTATGTGGAACATCTGATGTAATGAAGTTAAATGGAATTAAGATTTGATTTCAGTGACTTCCAAAACATATAGCGAACATGGTCTGACCCCTCGGTTGGAAATATCGTTATTCTTTACATTTTTTGAGATTGTCAAACAAAATTATGTGATAGAATAAAATGGACACGGGATTCGGATTTAGTGTCCTCAGAAACATAAAAATACATGGTTTCATACATAGACACGAACACAATTTGTGTCGCTGTGTATTTTCTTTCGCAAATTTTCCTTTCAAATGTAATTCTTCAGTGTTTACATGCTAATTTGCAACCCCTATTTAGACAGTATAGTTGACTCTTTGCTTGGTTATTTTAGAACTAGTGGTGCTCAAACAGCACTTACTTTCTCACCACTAGTAATAGTTATATAAGACTATTTATAGTATTGCTCTCCAAATTAACACATGTCAGTCACTATTATTTGTAAAACGTATTACAAGGGTTGGGAAAAATTCTTTAAATTTAGTTTTTAAATACTTCGCCAAAATAATTCATAAATAGGTACTTAAATACAGAAACTACGTTAGGACTTGAGAGTCCTAAATACATACGTAATAATCCAAAGGTAATATTTCCAAAGGGTATTTTTTAAAAACACGCACACGTTACACACGTTAATACACGTTACTATTGAGGTGCTAAATACTTACGTATAAACAGTAAATTACTTCACCTAAACGTTATGTAATCAAAGGGCCAATTTTTTGACTCCTTCGAACCGACAAAATGATTTATTGCAAAACGTGTGTCGGTTTGTGGTGAACGCAAGCACTTAAACCATTCAAATGATTTTCTTCATTATTAAATACTTTCCAAATTATATTTGAATGAACTGGAGGCTCTGGGTACTTGAAACGGGTGTTTATATTTATAGGGATGCTTTACAGCTTGATAGCAACTTTCAAATCTCAAAAATGGATCCACTTTTATTCTTGGATGTGGTTCTGGAATAGCGTAAGAAAGATGAAAAAGACGCTGATATCATTTTCATTGAAATCCATGAATTTTCGAAAGTTGCTTAAGTTAAAAAATTTACAACGTCTTTCTACAACTACAACATTGAAGAAAAAGTTGTGTCTTTGCTTATTGAAGTATTTAGTTTAGCGACAAATCTTGATATAATATAATGTATACATTTTCAAAAATCTTAGTAGTATTCGCGTAACTGTTTCACATTTCTCCACTAACTTTTTTTCTAAAAAATATCCTCAACATTTTTTCTTTAATTTTTTCAGCGGATAGAGGAAAGTTGGATGAAAAATTGCTGTCATTTCGTTAAACTTTTGTTGACCCTGAATTTTCGAAAATTACATACCTTTGAAATAATACGCAAAATTATGCGCTGTTTCAGCATCAATACCTTTCATACATCACCTGTTTAGGTTCTGCGATGTCCAAGCACATTAGAATTATTTTGAGGGAGGAAATTAAGATTTTCTGATCAAGATCTGAAGTTATTATATCGTTGACGAAACACTGATTTCTTCTGAAGTTTGTATCCACGACAATCCCCTGCGTTAATGCCATCAACATGCTCAGCCACAAGAGACATAACCTAGGACAAGAAGTTATTGCATGAAGGAAGATTGCTTGTAACAATTATCACAGGAGACCTCTTGATTTATTATTTTATTTCCTGGTGCGTCAAGTCCTGTGTTACTTAGTTCCGTACGTGAAGTGATTTTTATATCTTACCGGGACAAGCTCGCAGCTCCCGACGGGTCTCCCGGCATGTGTGGAAGTGTAATGAAAGTAAATGTGTGTAAGGGCTTAAAATAGGACAAGGAATGGGACGGAAAAGTCGCTAGCGGTCCGTGTCCCTTTTGGTAGGGAACTACCCCAGCATTCGCCTAAAATTGATCGGAGTAACCACGGAAAACTACCGATCAGAGCAGCCCGCCCCTCGACGCCTCTCCCAGACAGCGACAGAACTCGACCACGCTGTTTGGCGAGTGCCGAAACACCTGCTACCGTCGGGTCTCGACCCAGGACCTCGCGGTCAGAGGCACTGCACTGTCATCAGCTGACGCCCTGAGCCACTTCTCTCGGTCCATGACCCCGAAAAGCATCGGGTTATGGATAAACAATTATCAAGCCCTTACAACACACTTTTGTGCTTATTTTTAGCCAGAGATGGCGTTGCAAAGGTGTAAGGAAGAAAATCTTAGATAAAAGAATTTATATATATAGTATATATATATATATATATATATATATATATATATATATATTTGTGTGTGTGTGTTGTGTCTGGTGTGTGGGTTTGCGTGCGCGTGTGTGCATGTGTGTGTGTGGGTGTGTCCTAACAACACCTACCTCATTTTTGGAGATTCAAATAATGAGTGCAAAGAATGACGTCCGGCAAGTGTCGTTGCCACAACAAAGACCTGTGTTTCATGCCCGAAGTATTGCTTCACATTTTCTGACAGAAATTTCCTCACCTACTACTTTACCTCATCTAATGGAAAAGTTAGAGAACATAAATCAACTGCCTCGCATTGACTTTTTTTTCTTCTTGGGCAATATTCGATTACAGAATAAAAATCATAATTAAAATAAAGATAAGTTTACACTGGTTTGAAAATGTTAATGTTGGGAGATAAATACTATAACATCTTTATTAAAGCTGTGTCACTGAACACGAAAATTATGCCAAAATGAGTAAGCAATCATTTTGTGATTTTAATATTGTTTACAGGTGTTACAATGACATCCTTAGAATTTATTTTTATTACATGACAATAAGTTTTTAGGGATACTATTTTGACCCGTTTATAGTTTAATTTTAAGTTGCATTCCTTTTGACCATGAAACACTAATTAACTAGAAAGTGACGACGCCATTTAACTTTTCAACTTTTGTTTTGAATTTAGTTTTACGAATTCATTAAATCTTCTAATTTATTGAAATTTTTGGTGCAGTATATTCCATTATTGTTTTAATATATCGTATGGATTTTGTTTTTTTCTATTAGCATTGCTTAAAACTGGTGATTTGAAAAAAAAGGCTGATTTGTTATCTCATGAACCTACATGTTTTACCTTTTGAGATACGACGAGAATTTTTGATGCAAGTAAATGAGTACGCAATCCCTAAACCTTTTACAAAACGATTTCAATATTTCGAAATATATTCTGGTTTGGCATGTAGGGGCGGAAGTAAAATTTTACTTTTATTTACGATCTCATTTTTAACTCCAAGTGCTCGCAAATAAAACAAGATTACTTACTAAGAAAATTTCTGTATTACTAGTGCAAACTATCTCTTCGACAGACGTGTGGTAATTTAGTTTTGGGGACTTCAAGTTCTGCATCACGTTTGGGAAGTTGTAGATTCTTTAGTTTTAGTTCCTCACATATCTTTTGATCATTAGGAGATTTTCATTGGATTGTCACTGACATCCCTTAAAAATGATGACTGTGGTCCATGCTTGTTTAAAAAAAACTCGTCGTTTGTTTACGGTGTCGAAATAGGAAATTCCTTAATCTTGAAATGCACTTAATAGCTGGATATGTGTAATTGTATGAAAACTTGAGATTGTTAAATTCTTTATATTCCAGTCAGTAGGTACTGGAAAGGAGGAAGGGTACCTCGAAAAACGTCATAAACAGTAAGGGATATCGCAAGAATTACTCAAATTTAAGTTATATTTTTTGTAAGTTTCATGACCTTAATAAAACATACTGGGTTTCTTTATAATTATTTATTTCTTGTTATATATTTATAAATGCACTAAGTCTGTTTTATTATGGTCAAGAAACTGAAAATAAAATAAACATAACAGACGTAAAATAGTCTTCATAAAGGTACTTTTACTCTTAAATCTAAGGCCTGGGGTCATATTTCGAAACGAACCCAAAGAAAAGTCAGAACATCATTAATAAGAAGAACAACAATCACATTGAAGAAGCATAATCTAAAAAAAATTAACATACACAAATCACAGTTTCTATATACACTTATATACAAGCACTCAATAAAAACCTCGATAAGGGTGTCCTTCAATAATTTCTACAATATTAATGTCTAAACTTGTATAAGATAAAATAAAATCTCTCAATTTATTTGCATTATGATTCTATCTTTGAATGCAGGTGATTAATAATAAAATTAAATAATTCTTTTAACTTACCTTTTAAAACTTTGCACAGTTAAAAAAAGTAAATTGTTGATTTAAGGACATTATTTCACACAAAAATAAATCGTAGCAAATGACGTTCACTTTGTTCTCAAAATATTCATTAATTCCAATAAGTGTAGAACTCAAAAACTACAACGGATTATGAATGTTAAATTGTCTGGTTTTACTTACGAAACTCAAATAAATTGATAATAAGTTATTAGCATATAACCTCAAATATACGTAACTTTAATGAAGTTTTAGTATAGCTTTGAAACATTAAAAAAAGTAGCATATATGAAGCATCTCTAAATGAAAACCGATGACATATGGAGAGTATACAAAGCTAAAAGAAATATCGCCAAAGAAATAGTTAGAAATGCTCACTAATCAACATGGGAAAGATTTATAAGCGAATTGGAAAATGACATTCATGGCAGACAACTAGCATATCAAGTATTTCGGCATATCAGTAGTTGCACAGCGAATTTGAAAATTATAAAAGAAAGTCAGTGGGTTGAACATTATCAAAATGTACGGTACAATCCTGAAGTCGAAAATAGCTTATGTGAACTGACTGTACATGCTTCGGTAGATGACATTGATTTAGAAGAATTAGAAACAGCAATAACGGAGCTAAAATTCAAAAAGCTCCGGGACTTGACGTAATAAATGCGGAACTAACTAAATATGCAGGTCTGCTGTTAAAACTACGAATCCTCCACCTATTCAATTTACGTTGGAAGCAATGCCGTGTCCCTGAAGAATGGCAAAAAGCGAAAGTGATCTCATTATTTAAAAAAGGGAAAAGGAGCGATTGTGGTAACTATAGAGGTATTAGTTTAGTACCCACTTGTTATAAAATATGTGCAAAAATTTGAGTGCCTGTGAGAGAGCAGAGGAAATCGTCTAGAGGTTCCCCCGGTGAGGACCATCTCGAGGACGTCCGTCGACGAAGTTGACCTGGTGCGTCCGCACCAACGACCAAGCGACCACCATCAGTGCGACCATGGTACCGATTGAGCACCAGGTCTGCCACCGGAAGGGCAGCAGGAGCACCAACCCAAAGGGCATGCGCTGGGCGCGGCGCACCACTAGGTGCTCTTCATTCCAAAAACAAAAAAACGGTTTGAGAGGAGTGGTGAGCAAAATGCGCAACTTAGTACATATGTATAAAAGGCAAAGGAAAGCAAAGCCGAAGGCGTGGGCGATTCAATTAAATTGTAAAAATGCATTTCTCAAATATTTTTAATGGTTCGTACTTGGTCACGAACGTGACGTCAAAAGTTAGGAGGGGAGGTCAATTTCACCGTAGTATCTCGTCGGAGCTTTATTCCATGGTGGTGCCTAGTAGCGTTGAAGTGATGTTTTTCTGTGTCGGGGTAGCTGTCGAAGTGGTTACCTACGTTGCTGTCGTACAGTTACGTTTTGTGGGTTCTTCAGATTCTTTGTGATTTGTGTTTTTGAATGTCGAGTGTCTGTGCTACGATGGTGAGAATAAATGTGTTTTTTTTTACGCGTTGCGCCGAAGGGGGTGTTTGGCTGTTATTGAATGGGCGCAAGAACGTGGTTTGATTGCTACAGGATTTAGGAGTCTGTGTGCAAGTGTCCAATGAGGTTGGCCAAGCGAAATGTGATTGTTTCGAGTGATGGTTTCGAGTGGTAGTGTAGCATGAAAGGGACCACTCCTCATGTGCGAAAGTGTTCAGTGCGGAAGAGGTCATGGTTCGCGCAGCTGGTCAGTTCCTCAGCTACCTGGCAAAATATGTTTGGAGACGTCTTCAAGGGGCAAGAACCCATCTGAGAGGTTTTTGTCGTTCCTTGAGGGCGCCCCCAAACTCTACGAGCAGTAACAATCGCCAATTGGTTAGTTTTATTTATTTCTATCAGAGAGCTTAGCGTAATTTGAGGGACGGCTTAAGGAGACTCCCCTTCCTTTCCCCCTCCCCCCCACCGCCGCCACGCTTCTCTAAGGGTGTACCGTATACTAAATTTTACCCAATATTTGTATATTAACTTATGTGCTATGTTGCAATTGGGCACTAAACCAGCTCAAAGTAATGTTAATGTAAATTAATTGTAAAATTCCCATAAAAGCCTATGTTGAACAAGATAAACAATGATTTCGTTTTATATCATTTGTTAAAATAATATTAATTCAAATTCCAAAGTAGTTAAGAGGGCTTGGCTTCCCAACTAATTTTTTTACTTTCATTTGAGCTTTTTTTTAATTATTAAAAAAGTAAGTTTGGTTACTTTTTAATAATCAATTGTACATTACAATTAGGTATGTTTTACAATATTTAGTAATTTCCCAAATTATTGAAATTTTTTTAAAAATAAAGTTTCAAATGTCATTAGTGGCAGTTAGAAATTTATTATTGCAGTATTTTCATATCTCCCTTTAAATTGAGCCTAAAGCCTGTCTTGTTCATATTTTTATTTTTCAGATTGATTTTGGTATGGTAATGGAACATGGTTTATCCATGCAGATAATCATGGATATTGTGAATTCCAAATGCCTATTCCATGTTAAGATCATGATGATTTCTACAGTTACTCCAATACATTATGTTAATTTTGGAGGGCTCATGGATTTGTGATACACTGTTCATTCATATTTAACATTCATGAAATGTATATACATGAATGGTTCTACATTTGTAGTGTGTATCATTATTTGAGTGGGCCAATTATTTTAAAATTCTAATTAGGTAATAATAATCGGTGTTATAATTTGTGAGCTTGTGGTCTTAGAATTACTAAGAAAGAATAATGAGGAAGAAAACATTTTACATTCTCATTAGAAAAGTGTTTTTGTCATCTTCAAAATTTCCAGAGAATTAATGATTGATGTGTCAAAAGATAGGCAGTATAATTTAATTGTGTTGACCTTGATAATTTTCAAAAATATTTACTCGTGAAATAAAACAACTTAATATCACTCGACAGTATTTTTATGCACTTTAAAATGCTTATAATGCCTGCTTAAAAAACTTTGCATGCAAACATTTACTCATGTGCAGGTTAAAAAGACAATACATGCACAATAAAATTTTAGCTTGGTGTATTTTTTCTTTGTCTTTTGCAATAGTGAAAAATGAATTTTTTTCTACATTTTACTTGGTCAAATTCATCCTTTTGTCAGAAGTGACTGTTTTTGAACATTCTTTCTACATCACAAGTCATAATTGTAGCAAACTTGTAAAATGAAATCTGAGCCTATGTGAGGTCAAATTCTTCATATCCGGTTTTTGAACCACAAATATTTTTACTTTTTGGTGAAGTTTGAAGTCGGAATTTGAATTTATTACTTTATATAATTTTTCCTGTCACACTTGCATGTCCAAACACTAATATCAAACACATTATAATGTCTACAACAATTTTTAATGACTTCACTAGTTGTAATCTTCCTTTTTCCAATTTCTGAATTGCTATAGGAAAAATTTAATGATTATACATTTCTATTTCTTTAGCATGCATGGTTCTTGAACATATTTTATTTTGCATGCAAGCAAACATACGGACTGCATTTAATTATTTTCCTCTCCCGTTGATACCAGTGATATTTTGAGTTATGGCTTCTTGTATCTTCATTATTTATTGTGACTTAATTGCTTCGCTAATTGATTCATTTTGCAATTGTTGCTCACAGCTTGTGTACTTGCTCCAAAATTTGTAGCAAGTATTCTAGAGGGTTAAAACGATACGCAAAGACAACTGCTATGATATATCAAGCTATGCATCAATTATAATGTTTTATTAATATAATAATTTAGTGGAAATAAAGGTACATGTTCCTTGATAGAAGTCTAAATATGCAGTAGTAATTGAAAAATGTCCATCATGTATTATGCATGAAAAAGACTACCAAAGCATGCATGGAAATGATGATATTTAAAATTATTTTATCAGGAAATATATTTACTAAGCTCCAGGAAGTTTAAATGGCACATGTATTTGCATGAAAATTCTATCTCTAAATATCTCCAAAAATGCGCAACTTGTTACAACTAACATTGTGTAAGAAAAGCCAAGTAATATATACCTTTTTTTTTACATTTTACTTGGTCAAATTCATCGTTTTGTCAGAAATGAATGTTTTCAAACATTCTTTCTACCTTACAAGCCATAATTGAAGCATACTTGTAAAATGAAATCTGAGCCAGTGTGAGGTCAAATTCTGCATTTTGTGCTTTTGAGCCACAAATATTTTTCTTTTTGGTGAAGTTTCCAGTCGGGATTTGAATTTATCACTTTATATAATTTTTCCTGTCACACTCACACGTGCAAACACTACTTTCAAGATTTATATATATTTATGACGTAACTTTTTAATTAAGCTTACCATCATCAATGAAAATAATGCTTGCCATCATTACGTAAAGAACATTGTTTTATCGGTGTTACGTACATCCAGTAAACCAATAATTTGGGGTTGGGAATATTAATACTGGGTTCTCTACTTCACCTTTCAGAAAATCACTAATAATGGGAGAAAAAACTTAAGTTGACACAATTCCAGAATTATTGTGCATAGATTTTCACATGAAATAATGTGTATAACAAAAAATTCTTATTGGATTATAACCCTTGGGTGGGTGATATATGTGGATTGATTGTTGTATAGAGTATCTGGTTTCCCTACATATGAACTTTCCGGAAAACAATCTAAATGCTGTGCTAATAAGTGTCAAACTCATGTATACACATGTATTGCATATTGTTTAATATGTTTCATTGTTTTTCTTAGCTAAATAAATCGTGTGAATATTAAATTGTAGTAATTTGTGAAGCATTATTAATCATATTATAGTATATGTATTACAATCAAAGGTGCTATCAAGATTTTTCTGGATGTGTGAAAATTATCAATATTCGAAGAATATATTCCTAAATTTTGAAGCAATCCAGAATGGTTTGCATTAAATAAATTAACCTGGAGAATGTCCAAATTTAAAATCACTCCAGAAAGGGGTATTGATTTGGTAAGAAAACTTGTAATTGGACTCTTCCAATAAAATGAAAACCAATCTAAAAAGATACAAAAAAATGCACAAGAAAAAAAATTTCATTACCATTCTTATCCCTAATTTAAACATCTTGGTGTTTTTACATATAAAAAATAATTAAAGTTGTATTTATTGGGATCAATAATAAAATTTGCTATTTGTATGTATTTATTAACCAATTTTAAAGCAGTTTTGAAGTAATTACTGGTGTCCCTAAGCATGTGCTTAGTCTCATATGTTCAATCCACCCAATTGCATTAATGATTAAGTGTATACATTTGGAGATAGATATTTTGGGTTTAAAAAAGTATATTGTAAATAATCAGCACTTTAAAAAAACATTTTATAACCTTACACAATTTGTTTGAAAAAATAGCTGATTTCGCTTAATTAGTGTCTCAAAGCGATACTATTTCTAAAGAAACTTTCTTAAAACCTGCAAGAAAATTTTTTTCATTAATGTTTTTTCTTGTATTTAACAGCATATGATAAATAAATATATAAATAAAATATAATGGCACACTCTTTTACACAGTAGTGAATTTTGTAATCTCTTTAGTCTGAACTAGGATTTTAGTTGTGCCTGATTCTCTTCCCAGTTACCTTCTTTGGTCACCCTAAGAACATTTTTCAAAATTTTCTTGATTTTTTGGCTTCCTAATGCTGCAACTGAAACCATAATACTCTTTTTACTATTATAGAAGTGCCATTCCCATGTCCTACCATGATGACCGAGGTGGGTACTTGGCAGATCGGGACTCAGGTCTTCAGAGGTAAGGGTTGGTGGTTCGAGCCTTGGTTGGGCATTATTATTTATCACAATTCTCTGTTGCTGCAGGAAATAATTGTGAATTCCAGAAAATTTATTGAAGACAATTTGAAGCACTTTTTATCGCAAAAGCTATTAATGAAGATAAATAAACTGGAAGTCTCTGTATGTTATTTTCGTATTTTTAATTTTTAAAATTATTCCCATCTCTTGTTGCATTTATAAAACGTATGTACCATCAAGTCGATTATCGTCTTTCTGAGCACTCTTACGAAGTGATTTTAGTAAAACATTGAATATATCAACATAACATTTAAATTTGGGACATTAGATATCCCTAATGGTTCTGAAAAGATTATAATAATAATAATAATAATTATTATTATTAATATTATTTTTATTATTAATATTATTAATAATAATATTATTATTATTAATATTATTAATAATATTAACATTATTATTACTATTAATATTATTAATATTATTTTCTCGCCTTACGATTTCTTCGTAAAAAGAGAGTATTGTGATCGTGCTCCAGAAAGCGGTGAATTTTCACTAGAAAAAAATATTTGCCGGGCTCTGAAGAAAGAAAGAGTGGATAAATCCTGTTGCTACATTTAGAAAAAATCATCTGACACGAGGAGTAGCCAGAATCTACTTTTTGTTGGTTTTTGATACCGAAAAATCGATTGACGGCAAAACGTGTGTCTACGTTCGTCTGTGGTCAACGCTAGTGTCTAAACCGTTGAGGACATTTTCTTCACAATTGATATTTCCGGATTGATCTGAATATTTCCGGACTGGAGGCTTTGGGGTTTTCGAACGGACATTTTGATTGTTGAAGTTTTTTTTACTTGAATTAATCATTATTTTTTTTAAGCCTTTGCCCGAGTTTGAACCATATAGCGCTTCTGAGGCGTAGTGGTATAGGTTCCGGCACGTTAACTCTGAGCATTTTAGTTCGAGAATCGGACTGAAAATAATTTGCTGCTTGAAAACACTTTTCCTCGTTTATGTTGTAATATAATGTTGCGCGGGATTTACAAACAATGCAGAAAATTATGTATCTGTAACAATGTTCCTGATTGTGAATTTTAAAGGAAAAAAATTACTACTTGGGCTCGCCACCTTTGAAATGCATTCTTAGTTCTTAATTTATTCCAATGAGGATTTATAGTTTATTATTTGAGATTATGCACCAAATTTGACCTGTTTTTTGCGCTTACGTGTTAACACCCTTTTATCAGCAGTTACAAATGGTGAGGGTAAAAGTGGTCTCCAAAATAATTGCTGTTGATTATTTAATACAACAAAATTACAAGGGATGTGTAGAATTTAAATCATGTTAAGTCTCCATATGGGTGCCTAGTATTTTTTATAAATTATGGGCTTATGCAAAAAAGAAAAGTAATATATTGCCAGTTTAAACATGAATTCTGCTTTCTTGTATACATAAGTATTTGCGGAGTAATGATCTTTCTCCATTCAGCAATGCTGCGGAAAATTGATTTTAAAGCTTGAACGGAAATACGTATTTTGGAATCTCCTGATAACGAAAAGATGTTTTTTCAAAATGTCTGTCTGTCCGCTTGGCTGTGCGTCAGTCTGTTCATCCATCTGTGAACACTACAGCACCTACATCATTCGTGCGGTTTTTTCCAAAATGGATATCCCCCGGTCGATCTGGCTCCACTCGAGGCGCCACGATTTTGAAAAATTTTCTCTAAAATTTCAGTGTACTTTGTTTCAAAATTCCAGGGAATTTTCAAAATTTTCTCAAAAACGGTTACAAATATTTCTTTAAATTTCTTGTAAAAATAGAGAAAAATGTGGTTTCAAATGAAGTTTGTTAACAATATTCAGATCTTTCATTCAAGTTATGTTAAATTTTTTGAGAAATTTTAGTGATTATCGCGCAATATTGCGTGAAATGTGTCCAATTTCAAAAAAAAAGTATATTAAATATTTTTTCTCAAAAAAGGTTCAAAATGTTTTCTGGAAATTTTAGTATGGATAGTGCTAATTGTGCTCTATGAGATGAGGAAAATATCATATTGCTCTATTATTGTTTTTTGAAAATTACAAACATTTATTTTTTACTTGTCTCTCATGTTGCTAATATTTATATTAGCGGCGATATGTTCACATTGTTATAATTTTGAAAACATGTGTTTAAACACAGGTTTATATAATGCCTCTTTAAAGTTCTCGAAAACTCTAGCAGTTACTGTGAAAACTAACTCAAAATTTTGCATTTAAAAACACACACAAACACCTTTTTTCTCAAAAACGGCTCTAAATTTTGTCTTCAAACTTTTCGATAGTGCGAATTGCACATTTTAATATGACGTAAAGTTAATCTCGGGTCATAAAAACGTGAATGACCTCACGCCCTTAATAAGCTTACTAAAAAGATATAATATATTTTTATATAACTTACATATTATTTACATTGTCTTCAGAAAATTCATTTTGAACCATTTCTCTCGGACAATTTTATCTGTGTGTAACATATAACTACGAAATTCTACATTAGAATTTGGAACTTGGATATACATTACAAAGCGAGTAAACTTATCTGAAGCGTTTCTTGAAATTCGCAGGTGACCTTCGCATTACCCGAGAAACCATCGCCCTGGAGCATCGCCGCCGCAGCTCATGCTGCCAACCTTCCGGTGCTGATGGATCCACACCCTCAGAACCCTTCACGTGGATTTGTAAACGTACTGACAGTACGTGGAGAAAGGATCTCTCCTGACCGTCTGTCCAAATTTTTATCTAGTGTGCTCTTTACAGACGTTCAGGGTTATTTCTTAATAGTGCATTTCGAGAACGCTTCTACCAGGGACTTTTTTCAAGGTATATACTCAGTTTTATCGCCAACTGGGCACTACTCGGGTGCTGCACCTGAGCCCCGACATCGAGCCGTATGTGAATTTCGCAAAGCCTTATGATCCTGAGCGGAGACTATGGCCCAACGTGGAAAAGCGCGTGGTAGATTTCTGCAGAGACCAACGTCATGAGCGCACCAGGCACCTGCGTCTGTCAAAGGGAGTTGGAAACCTAAAAAAGGATTCAGGTTCACTTTCATAATTCGAGGACAACACATGTGGTTGGACAGAAGAGGAGAAACGCAGTTTGGAGGACGTGACTACGAGTTTGCCAAAATGCTCCTACAGCTGGGGATGAGCCAGGAAGTGTTTCCAGAGGAATCTCTCGGTCATTCATTAAAGGAGAGACGCGTGGAAGTTATTTTGCCTGTCACAAAAATTACGATTTTCAACTTGTAATTAATGGAACGGTATGCGGAATTGACGGTAGCTGCATTGCAGGTAATAATTCTATTGTCTTTAGTCCCGTAAGGGTGGGTTGTGATTTGTCACAGGAGAGATGGTGGTATTCCTCCTCCCCATTGACTTAGAGCTTGACCCTTCACCGACTTGCTCGTCGGCAATGCGGATGTTCTCCAACCAGGTATTTTCCAGCAGCCGATCACTGCTCCAGAGGAGACAAGCTGTAAGCTCCCGGGGTTGTCGGTGTAGTCCATGTCAGTGTCTGAGAGTAAGGGAGAGGGACAGAACAAGAGAAAGGAAAGATCGCAAACAGTTTGCGACCAGAATCTATCGATCAGAGCAGTCGACCGCTGGAATTTCCCACCAGAGAGCAGCTGAATTCGACCTAGTGATCTAGCGAGTGTCAATTGTCTTGTGAATCTTGTACAAGCCGTGAGACTACTTCGTTTTTGTAACTTAATTGTTTTAGAACTGAAAAAAAGCAAGTTGAAAGAAAAATTAAAAAGTTTGCCACGGAGAGGTGAAACTTATAAATTAAGAAGCAAATTCTCCATCTCGCGGGGTAGACAGAATCCCTGTATTGTGGGTCCTTGATACCGAAAAATCAAATTACGTTACAATCAACGTCCGTCCGTCTGTCAGTCTGTAAACACCACTAGCGCCTCAACCATACGTAGAAATTCGCTCTCAAAATGAATATTTCCTAATTGATCTGGGACTATTCGAAGCTTTGAGACTTTAAAAACAATCTTTAAAATTTGGGGGTACCTTATATGAAAATCCACATTTTAATTTTTTTTTTCAAAAGCGGCTACAAATGTTTTCTTTAAATTTCTTGTAGGAATAGAGTAAAATACAGTTTTTAAACTGGCATAGGTTTCATTTTCACTGTTTACTCTCAATTTACGAAAATTGTAACTGTACTTTTTTGAAAGATTTAGGAAATTTAGCAAAATATTACGTACAATTTATGCAATTTAAAAAATAACAAAAACCTGATTTTCTCGAACATTGGACCATTTTTTTCTTTAAACTGTTGCTAGTTGTGGATAGTAATAAATGTACTCTATTAGATAACGTAAACGTAATATTGCTCTATTCTTTTTTTTAAATTACGAAAGTGTCATTTTTTTGACTAAGCTCTCACGTTGTTAATATGCACTTTAGCCATTTGTTCACATTATTTCTTATGAGTACATTTTCTTTAAGTGATATAATGTTTGCCGAAACCTCAAAAGTTTTCTGTGAAAATTACCTCATAATTCTGCATTTTCAGAACACTTGAAACTGTCAATTTGTCAAAAAAGCCCCAAATTCTTTCTTAAAACGTTTTGCATTAAGATGACATAAAACCCAAACTATTCTCCATGCTTGCGTTATCAACAAAATTAATACTTACGCATTCGTTGAAGTTGGGTATGGAAACGCTATACCCGAAAATAAGCCCGAAGTTCTCATATGTCTCTCATACAAGACGACCTGTCAGAAAAATGTAGATGATTCTATTTAAAACTTCAGAGAGCAAGTTGTAAAATTCAAAACTGTAAGGGGTACACATTTGTTTCATGAAAAATGTAAAGGCCAACTTTCTTTAAGCAAGAATAAAAATTAGTTGAATATTTTGCACTCCTTTTAGTTGATGAGAAGTAAAAGAATCAGCAGTATTTTAGGTAGTAAACGCTTGATTTAAAAAATTTGTTCATTTCATTTCCTTAACGTCTAATTCACTTATATTTATGAACATTTACAAAATTATTATGAGTTATCGTGACATTGTTATGAAGACGATCAATTATTGATTCTGTGCTAATGATCATAAATCGTAGTGTTTCCGCTATAGGAGCGCAGATGCTGTCTGTGTCTTTTGTTCGCAGGCTGACGAGCACCTAGTGGTGCGCCGGGCCCAGCGCATGCCTTTTGGGTTGGTGCTTCCGCTACCCTTTCGTTGGCAGACCTGGTGCTCAATCGGTGCCATGTTGGCGCTGATGGTGGTCGCTTGGACGTTGGTGCGGACGCACCATGTCAACTTCGTCGACGCGGAAAATGGCGCCCTGGACGTCCTCGAGACGGTCCTCACCGGGGGAACCTCCAGACGCATTCCTCTGCTCTCTCACAGGCTCGTCTTCGTCTGTGGATTCCTCATGTGGCTAGTGGCTGCCAACGCCTACACGGGACTGCTGCTTGGTTTTCTCACAGTCCCCCGATATTTTAATGAGCTGGACACCATTGAAGAAGTTGTGCAGACGACTGACAGACTGTACGTTCAAAATAACGTGTATTTAAACTTTCTAGCTGGAATGACATACAATTTAGGGAAGCTTGCAGATAATGTAAAACCAATTCTTCTTACATCTGAAAGAGATTCATGTATTCAAGCCATTATAGAGACGGAGAGAGCTGCAACTTGGATGGACTCACATTTGTATTCCATCGTATCTCATTACAGAAATCACAGGATCCTTTACGTCCTTAACTCTCTTATTCTCAGACTTTCGGAGTCCGGCTTGAGTGACCACTGGAACCGAATGCTCGAGTACAGTTTGGATTTGGATGGGCAGGGGGAGAAGTCATTATTCAGAGGGGATGCGAAACCTGAAAAGCTGAAGGTCATTCAATTCACGGGGCATTTTGTTCTGTATGGCATTGGCCTATCGCTTGCGGGAATAACGTTTATAGTGGAACAGATTCTAGGTCGTTGGTGGGTTCGGCGCTATAGTGACGCAGTTTTTTGACGAGGCGTTTTCTTGGCGTGCAATGTTCTCAGTGGCTTAAGAAAGTCTTTAAAAAACTTTGACGGCTTGAATTTGCGTTCGCCGCTTTTTATTTGTCTTGGTCGTCTAGAATGTTGACAACCTTCTGATTGTTCTTTTTACTTTCTCGCATACTACTTACAAATTATGGATTTACTATTGTATTGCAGCAGCAAAAACTACGGTTCTTACATACAACTGGTTTTTTGATCCCTCACCCAAAAAGGGGCGTTGTCGGGTCCATAAATTACGTAACGTAAATTCGGAGTATTTTGTATGATTTCTCTCCCCCCTGTAACGCGCGCTTCAAACCCTTCTAATATTTACGTAGCTCTTGAGACCGTATTTTAATAAATAAGTCAATTATGAAGCAGTAACAAGTTGTATTAATTGTAATTGTGTTAAACATTAAAATTATTGTAATTAACTAGAATTGGTTGGTGGCGCGAACTGCGCATAACAAGACGTTTAGTGACAATTTTGTTAATGAAATTAAGACGCGTAGACTAGAAAATATCTGAACTCATGGAGGCCGACACGGAAATTTTGAAATTGCTCTTTTACCAAATTTTGTCGAGTTTCCCCCAGACTTTAAAAGATTTCACCTATGTCATACAACGGATTCAAATGGAATTCATTGTTGTCGATCTAATTCTAATGGAAGACGTTCACAAGTGAATTTTGATGTTTGAAAATCTCTCTGTATAAAATTTGCATAGTGTTTGCTGATCAATTAAATCGTACACTCTGTCACAGAACGCATTAATTCGAAGATCATACGTTTTGAAATTTGTACTGTTATACACATGCCTGCGTACGTCGAAATTTCAATCCAAGCATCATTTCACAACGTTTCGTGCGATTGTATTTTTGAACCTCTAGAAAGGTGTGATACACTTGTGCAAGGTATCTAAAAATATTAACATCACAAAACATCTGTTCTTTTTAAAATTATATATCAATAAACTCCTAATTAATAGTCGGTTGCAAGCTTTTAAAGTAATTTCATTATTAGTCCGTTTTAATCTTTGTACAAAACACGTGATTGTATCTGGAAACTGATGATCATGGTTAAGCCATTGGAAACTGCTATTGCAATAAACAATATTGTTTTTAAAAGTTTCTTTATTTAGATTTAACAAGGCTGTGTTCTGAAGAATATCCTCCGACACAAAAATGTAAATGTATCATTTACATTCAAAGTTTCCGAACATGTAAACTAACTCCCAGTTACTCAACAATGATACAACTGGCCATGAGTACTATCGTCTTCGGAGTCATTTACAAAATGTATATTTTTGTTCTTTTGTACCTTATAAAACTTAAATAAAAAAACATCGCATGCACTTGCTCTTTAAAGATTCGGCATGTAGACTAATCGGCTTCGATGTCACTTCGCCGCCAACTGATCTCTAACATTTCAGCCTTATTTTCAATGAACTACACCAAGTGCCAATATGACATTATTAAACGATGATGTACAGATGTGTTCACTCAGTATGAGACTTGCGCAATTTTTTCAGCAAACCTTGCTCTCATTGAGAAAAAAACCAACTTATAGCCATTTACAGGACAAAATTTAAATTATATTTGACGCAAATTATGTTAAAACTATTCATAGTTTTAAAAATCTGTTAATATTTTACAAATTTATTGTAAATGTTATTTGAAATTATCCTCCCCTGGGGACACCGCCTTGAAGTAGCACTGTCCGTGCGGGCGGGGAGGCTTGTGTGCTTTAGTGAGGTGGAGGGCTAAGCCGGCGGTTGCATGACTATTTTATACGCATGACTACTGGTAGGGTCACCCATGCCGGACAGGCCAAAACTGAGGGGCCAGACTAAGTCGTGTCCTACCACGTCCTATCCATCCCAATCTTAATCGTGAATAATTTCCTATCTTTCGCCCTTCCCCAATAACGATGTGTTCATATCTTTATGGGTCCTTTATCTACCATTGTGACATCTTTAACTTTCTTGTGCCACAATGCTTTCATCTATTCTATCGGCCTCCCTTGGTCAACTCTTGTTTTTTTCTGACCCTGACGCTATTAGGTTTCGAGGGCTAGGGAGTCTTTCCTCATCTTCCTTATTTCTTTAGAGGGTTGTAGACAGGTCTTATGCGGGTAGCACTCCTGAAGCATCCAAGTATGAATGGTGCATGATCCAACAGGGGAAGGTGGGATTCACTAACCTTGGGAATTAATTCCCTAAAGAGTGGATCAGGGGTAGGCTGGATTCCTTAAGCTACGGTGGAAGCAATCAGCCTAAGGGATGGGAACCTCTGAAATAAAAGCTCCGAACCTCCAGGTTTGGGGGTTGTGCTGTAGGCCAGCACCCTGCACACTTAAAAACATCACACCGCTAAAAATCTCAGTTATAAGAATGCCTCAGATATGTTAAAAGGGAAACGACATCGGCAAAGAAAATGGACTCTGAATATTGGTACAAGTATATGGTACTTGTATTATAAGGTATTGGTACTTATATATGGAATGTACAAAGTATATCAAACAAACAACACGTAATCCAGGAAATTATGAGAAGAAACATATAGCCGCCTGGTCTGAAACAAAAAAAGGCAAGGGAAGCGAAACACAACATATTTGTGCACTTTTACAGTGGCGTAAACAAACATGAAAATTCCAAAGCCGGAATTTCTATTGTTATTGGTAAAAGATTCGGTAAATGTATAAAAAGTTGGGAGTATATAAAAGATCGTCTTATTAAAGTAGTGTTAAAAATCAGAGAATAATACATAAGTGTCATAGGAATATAGTATTTGAATGACGATGCCGCAAAATAAGTTTTCACTTATATTTAGTCCATCCATTCCTGAAATTAAAACCGAAACCGTATTGGTGGGACACAAGTCTAGAAGAAAAGATTACGAGGAAAAGAGAACTGTATTTAAAATGGCTTGATGACAAAAAAACAAACTAATTTACAGTACAAAGCAATAAGTAGAGAAGTAAAACAAGAAGTGTTATCAAGGATAAATAAATTATGGCTGGACAAATTCGATTATATAGAACAATTCATAGGTGGAGCACAGAGCTCAGTGGCCTGGAAAGTAATTAAATCTATTAAATCGAATGAGAAAAAACAATATCGCATTATCAAACATTAGAATCAATAAATGGAAAGAGTATTTCGGAAGACTGCTAGAAAACAAACTTCCAATCACAAGGAAGTGAAATATGAGCAAAGGGTAGATCTGACCATAAAAGATTTAGAAAAAGCACTTAATACCATGAAATCCAATAAGTCACCTGGTCCGGGAGATATACCGGCAGAATTACTGAAATATGGTCCCTATAAACTGCACCAGAAGCTCAAACATGTTTTTATGGTGCATGAATGGAGAGGATCCTCCTCAGGAGTGGCGAACTTACCTAACACCAATCCATAAGAAAGGATCTAGAGACAATGAAGCAAACTACAGAGGAATCGCAGTTATTGGATCTTTAGGTAGACTGTATAGCAAAATAATACGAAATAAAATAGAAGAAAATAAAATAATACGAGATAAAAGGAAAAATAGGAAAGGAACAATGTGGTTTTACTGCCGGCAGGTCGGTCATAGACTATATATTTACATTAAAACAACTTATAGAAAAGAGAACAAGGAGAGGTAGGGAAGTTCATCTGGGTTTCATTGATCTCCAGAAGGCGTATAACAATGTACCGGTTGCTTGAGTATGGGAAGAAATGGACGGACTAAAAATCAGTGAAAACTTAATTGGTGCCACACAGAATCTATATACGAACTGCATCTCTCAGATTAAGATCTACAGCAGGCTTTTGGATCCATTCCCAGACAGTAAAGGTCTTCGTCAGGGTTACTGCCTTTTCCAACAGTGTTTAAAATATATCTGCATCAAATTTACAGCAGTGGGAGGGACAATGCAGAGTAATGGGAATAACGATCGGAGAGGATAAATTGTTCACATTATATTTTGCTGTTGACCAGATAGTAATTGCAGAAGATGCGGACGATTTGAGTTTCATGACCCGTGAACTCAATGAACACATTTTAAAAGCATGACTTAATATTAATATTGACAAATCTGAATACCTGGCAGTTGGTGAAAATGAAAAAAAGAAAATCTTCTTGTGGAAAATGGAGGAAAAATGAAAGGGGTAAACAAATATAAATACCTTGGTGTACTTTTTAACAATAAGGGAAATAGCCAAGACGAAATTGAGAGACGAATAAGCTTGGGGAGAAACGTGACACGAAGTATAAACTCTTTCTTATGGAATAAAACCATTACTAACACTACTAAAATACGTCTTTAGTCCTCGCTAGTTATGAGTGTTACAACATACGGTTTAGAAGTTTGGGAGATTGATAAAAGAACAAAAGGGATGCTGCTGGCCCTTGAAATGGACTTCTGGCGTAGAAGTTCGTAGAAGAACTTTTGGCGTAGCCGAAGACATAAGAAAGAAAATGGATGTAAAGAAATCTATCCTTGATGAAATAGAGAAAAAAACAAATCGTCTGGTACGGTCATGTTATGCGAATGACAGGCGAAATGTGGCCAAAACAAGTCCTGAATTGAATGCCGACTGAAACTCAGAAGAGAGGAAGACCCAGACTTGCATGGCAGCAGGGAGTGCAAGAGGCTAAGGCGGCAAGAGAAACGCAAGATGATCTATGGTCCAATAGAGAGGCATGGAGACTGAGAGCGGAGAAACGGCGACAGCTGTAGAGCAACTCCGTACAATATATATTTAAAATTATTTCTTTTAATTATTATTCTAGTTAAATTATAACAAAATTATTTCATTTAAAAAATGAAATTCTGTGTTTGAAAAACTTTATCGTAGTCGTAGGAAAACTCCTAAATATTTTAGAATTTTTGCAGTTTTTGCAAATTGCTGAGTGATCAGCGACAGGAAAACGAGCGCCATATGCACAAACGTCCTTTGTTCTACACAAAATAAATAAAGAAATTATAAAATACAAAATTGAACTCTTTTTTAGAATGCCAAGGCTTATCAGCATGAATCATAATATTTTTTGTAGTTCTCCCAGTCCCGTGTTCCCTAAGATCGGTAAATATTAATTTTGAAAAGAAAATCGTCTGAAAGGATAAAACCCACTTTTTACCAACGACGGGAAGATATTTTGAGGTAAACCTCTTGCTCGGGATACACGAGTGTGATATTAAGGTGCAAGCAAGCAACAAAGCAGTTAACGGTGGTAACTTTTATATATATATATATATATATATATATATATATATATATATATATATATATATATATTGTGACGTACCTCGATTTGCTGTACTTTTCACTACATTTAATTGAGAAAGGTCGGGTGTCTTTGTTCGTGAATGGGTCTCGTAAAGTTTTGTCAAGAACATTGGAAAAAACAAATTATAATTTTCTCTGAACAAGTAAACAATTTATTACTGAAATCACACATTTAGTGCAGTAAGTTCAATTTACTTATTACCTGTTTTGGTACCAAAACTACATTCATGATTTTAGATTTCACAATACCTCGAATACCAAAATAGCTCTTTTCTTCTCGGATGTCGCCTAACGGCTGCGATAATCGGCGACCTTCGGCGCGATTCGGCGCCCCTTCGGACGGTTGGCGGCGTGGATGCTTGCGACACCGGCCCCTGCAGCGGTTACACCATGCCTCTGCCTCAACTCCGACCGTTGCACGTGTTCTCCAAATCGGGCAGGCACTACGTCTATATCACCGTCCACCTCTCCCTTGCAGTTTATCTCGATGCTTTCTTGCGGCACGATCTACCAGTTCTTCTACGCTAACCTTTTACGATAATGCAGGCTCGTGGTCACTACCTATGCTGTTACCTACCACGCGGCTTACAATTCTTGCCCTTTTCACCACTGTTCCTGATGCTAAATCCACGACTACCAGCTTTCACTATTTAATATTTCCCACTGTCACTCTTAACTCACTTCTTGATAGCTTCCCTTACATTATTGAACTTCCTTTTGTCCTTTGTTCACCGCACGCACCAACATCGCTCCGTTCTCAATCGAGTTCTGCTCCACCCTGCAACTGCCGTCGTCTCGCCCCGTCTCGCAAGCCTTCTCGCGCCTGACTCGTTCCCTTGTCGCTTGTCCGTTACTCGCCGCCGTTGCCGCGCAATTCAAAATGGGCGTAATTGGAATAACATGCCCTGCGTTTCTAATTAATTAGAGAAACGCTCCGCGTTTCAATATATATATATATGATTATAATATTATAATATATAATAAAATAAATAAATATAATAAATATATATAATAAATATATATATATAATATATTGTAATAAAACCTAATGTTAGCGGGGGAGGGCGCCAAGTTCAGCTCCTGAAATATGACTGGATGGAAGTGTTGGGAGGTCATGAATTATAGCACAGAGTCATTTATAACAAATAATAGTTTATTCCTGGCACCATGAGCTGCCAGGGAAGTTACATGTCGCAAAGGGCGACGCAAGTTTCTTACTCA
Source organism: Gryllus longicercus (assembly GCA_038098605.1). Taxonomy (NCBI): domain Eukaryota; kingdom Metazoa; phylum Arthropoda; class Insecta; order Orthoptera; family Gryllidae; genus Gryllus; species Gryllus longicercus. Next base: position 848,534 of record JAZDUA010000257.1, on the reverse strand, counting down.
CTCTACTCTGTGAGCTCATTATCCTTATTACTAATTGATAATTTCCTTAAGGCTAACATATTAGGCTTACTCTTTGATGAAACGTGCAATTCACCATTTAAGATCTGCAGGGCCTGAGCGCGGCCACTAACAATTTCTCGCCGTTAAAATTGTCCTGCGAGACGGCTTCGCCTCGGAGCTTTCACCAGTGGCTGTGCTGTCTCCACGAGCGGGCCGGGCGGCAGCCCTCGGAGGCAGGGGCGGCGAGCGGTCCCAGGTCGCTGACCTTCTGCGGCGCGTCCCCTCTCAGCTGGCAGCGGCAATCTCAGGTCGCCGACTCGAGAAGGCTCAGTCGGGCGAGTGGCCACGGGCGCTGACGTAATGCGGTGGGCTATCAATGGGCCCGGCGTCCAAAAAGGCGCGGAGGCCGACGGGCCGATGCGGAAATAGTGCGGGATCCGACCGTCACCCGCCCGAGTTTCCTCCGCGACAAAGTCCACTGGTTGCGTTCAAATTTATTAGACTCTGGGAAAGTCTTTCCCAACTCGCGTTCCGGTCAAAAGTACTTCCTCTCTCTGGGAGTGTTCCTCCCCCGTCGCGCTCCGATCGCAAGTAAAGTTTCCTCTCTCATCTCGTATTCAAGAAAACTCCCTTTCCCCTTCCCAAAATGTTTCTAACTCTGAATTCCCTCATGCCCTTCCCTCATGGCGAAGCTTCCCATTGGCTGAGGGTAACTGCGTCGCAGGATTCTGATTTACCAATCATGTGGCAATTTTCCTGTAATTTTCCGTAGATCGTTCTCTGTCTAACACGGCTCCTCTCCTCTCTCTCGCTTCCCTTTGTCAGATGTTCCAGAAGCTCCTCGCAGCTGTCTGGACACGTGTTCAAGCAGGAGCGCATTTCACGGGTCATCTCGGTCGGCAAAAGGCTTATCGGCAGCCTGCTGTGTTTAATTTGTAAATAGCCCCCGTGGGGTTCGGGTGCCTTACTCAAGGCGCGTGCCAACGGGTGCGGGGGCGGGCATTGTTCGAAAGGGGGGTCGGTTGACGGCTGAGAAAGGTCTCGTTCACGACGCGTTGTAAATGTGTCTTCCTCTTAATCGACACCCGTGCAAACTCCTTCGGGGCTTGGCCTTCCTTCCCAGGGTGGTGGCAAAAGAGGGGGCGCGAGGGCGTGCATTGTCCGACCGGGTTTCGGCCAGGGGGCCAGTGTGTCTTTTATGAGGGCAATAAACGGGTCGCCTCTGAAAAGGGCCTGAGTGCGGTCGGGGCAAGCCCTGCTGCGCAACAAAAGGACCTTCGCGGCGAAGGCAGTGTCCCTCGACCCACTTCTGCCTCGACGGGAGCTATCATTAGATGTAATAATTATTTTATTATTGGCGACGCCACAATAAAATTATACTAATTAATTGGTGACGCCACAATATATAAAATATTATAAGTATATAATATTTTATATATTAGTATCAAAGTGAAATTATAATCAAATTTATTTTAAAAAAAATTACAACAAATTAAAATTGACAAGCATGACATAATTTTAAATGCTATTTAATGTACACAATCTAACGAGACATTTATTAGATAGATTTTTAAAGGTTAATTGAGAATATATGGTTTGTAAACTTCTCTGTGATTGGTGAAGAACTTGTATCATAACTAAATCTGTATCGTAATAGGTATCATTATACAAATGATTGCAGCCATCAAATGACAGAATTATAAAATGGGTGTAGTAAAAATATATACTACTCTAAACTCCTCCGCAAATGTTATATTTTCCGGTCTAGGTATTACTTGCACAATTTTTCTTGAACGGTGGATTGAAGAAATATGGGTAGTCTCCGGGTATTAGTTACGAAATTGACCACTAGGGTTAATGAAAAAAGCAATATCTGAATATACAATCATACCCTCGTAACTTTCCCAATAACGTTTTAACTTTCTCAGGATTTCGAGGTATCTCCTCTGACCTATCTTCACTGGCTTCGGTCATTTCGTTAGATTGTTTGGAGAATATCACGGACAGAATTTATCTTCAAGATTAAATAGTTTTTATTTCGCGTCAGTGAAAACGTGTTTGGAATGTTGTCATCAGTGCACGCTACGAACTTTTGCCTTGAACTGTTTATTGTGCCAGAGAGGGGGAAGCAAGGTCATCGTTGAAGAAAAGTTGAGTGATTAATATTTTAACGTGCGATTTTGTGGCAATTACGTACTTTATTTTCATAGCTATTAAGGAAAGCGCGTGTTCATTTATTAATTTTGTAGCAAAGATAATATTTTTTAGCAAACCTCTACGATCAGCAATAAAAGTCAAGTTTTGGTTTTACATGTTCAGGTGTATAATTTAAGTTTACTTATACATTTAGGCCTAGATATTTATTTGTCTATCTAATGACACATAGAATATATCTTCTTGCTGTATCGTATTCCTTTAAAATGTAAATTATATTCTACATTCGTAGTGTATGTATCATTTATAGTAAAATGTTCATGCAAAATACAAGTAGGAAGAGCCAAAAAGTAGTCTTTCTAAGTAAAATTAATTTCATTTCGGTTTTTAAGTATTAATGGAGGAATTATAGGCAAATAAGTATAATTCATAGAAAAACTAGTGCTGGATCAAGGGCACATTTTCTATTCTTTTAATTGTGACTGTAATTGATTACTGTAAGTTTTCAACTAATTTCATACTAGCATTGAAGCGATTTGTTCAAGAACATTAATAAATTATAAAAACGTTGGAAAAAATTCATAACTTTAATTTTTGAAAATTTAAAAGTCTTCTTCTTCTTATCTTCAAGTATTTAGGCATAATGCCTGTTACGCCGCTTAATTTTGGTCCCTCCAGCGCATTCTTGGACGTCCTATATTCCTTTTTCCTCTCGGCTGATAATTTGCCACTTGTTTAGGAATTCTGTCGTTGTTCATTCGCAACATGTGATCTTGCCATGAGAGTCTGTAGTTGGTGACTTTCTCTACAAGACTTTCTACATTTAGCTCGTTTCGGATTTGTGTGTTTCTTTGTCTGTCCAAAAGGCTATATCCCGCTACCGCTCTAAGGAATCTCATTTCCGCTGCCTGCAGTCTTGATATATCTTTTTTCATTTGTCATTGTCCACACTTCACTCCCGTATAAGCAGATTGGTCCATTCATTTGATTGAATCTTTCTATTTTCTTATTTATGTCGATTTCGCCATAGAATGATATGTCTGCTCCCAAGAATGTGAAGTGTTGTATTTGCTCTACTGTTTTATTATTTACTACAATTTTTGAGCGTATCGGGTATCGACCTTGGAATGCCATCACTTTCGTTTTGGTGTCTGATATTTCAAGATTATATTCTGCCATTATCCGCTGCAGTTCATATGTTGCTTTTTGTAATATATCTTCTCCTTCTGCTATTATTGCTTGGTCATCTGCAAAAAGTATTGTCCATAATTTTGGTGTAGTTAGGTCTAGGCTATAAAATTTTAATCTGCTCTTCCACTCACGAAGAGCTTCGTCTATGTAGATATCAAACAGTAGCGGTGAAAGACTACATCCTTGTCGTAGGCCTTGGTCCACTTCCGCTTTTCGGTCTGGTTTCCAAGTACTACATATTTCAGATTTATTATACATATTTTCAATTACAAGGATAAGATGTTCGGGGATTCCTTTCTTTCTTAGTATTTCAAAGAGGGTATGCCTGGCTACAGTGTCAAAAGCTTTCTTGTAATCTAAAAACAAGATGTGGGTTTCCTTGTTATATTCTCTGTGTTTCTCTAAAATTTGTTTTAAGATGAAGATATTGTCTGTGCAGGACCTTCCTTGACGAAAGCCACTTTGTTCTTCCATCAACACTGTTTCTGCAATTTTTCTTAGTCTAGTGGTCACAATTTTTGAATATATCTTATAAGCAACGTTTAGAAGACTTATACCTCTGTAGTTGTCACATATTGATCGGTCTCCCTTTTTGAAAATAGGTAGCACTACGGCGAGTTTCCATTCGGTTGGTATTTTTCTTCTATTCCAGCATAGGTTGAAGAAGTGGAGAAGCCTTATTTTAAATTCTTCATTTGCACATTTAAGCATTTCTGCCTTTATGCCATCACTGCCACTAGCTTTTCTATTTCTCATTTTACTTAGTGCCTCTTCCAGTTCTTCCCTTTCTATCTGATCTACGCTGTTTTCAATGAGGTTTTCATTTTTGTCTTCCTTCTTATTATTATCCCTCGCATTTTTATTTGTCTATAAGTTCCTGTAGTAAGAAAGCCATTCATCTGGTTTAATTATTTGTATATCTGCTATGTCCTTCTCTTGTCTGTTAAGGTGTCTCATAATTTTATATGCTGTTTTCTGCCGTCCATGTATGTCAATTTCGATATCAGCTATATATTTATCCCATGAATCCTGTTGGGCCTTTCTTGTTAGGTACCTGACGTGGTTGGAAATTGTGGTGTATTCCTTCTTAGTTTGTGAGGATTTGTTAGATAGATATCTCAGATATAGTTTCTTTTTCTCGTTAACAGCTTCTTCGATTTCTTCATTCCATATTTTAAGCCCTTTCTTCTTCGTTCTCTTTGAAGTAGAGCCTAGTGTTTCATATGCTGTTACTTCAATTATAGTTTTTAAATTCCTCCATTCTTCTTCCACATCATTACTAATTTCAATTGTTTTATTATGTTGGTTCAGACGTTGTTGGTACATCAGTTTGACAGATTCTTTATTTAGTAGATATACTTTCCAGGTTTTTTGGGTAGGACAGGTTTGACTGTTTTTGATTTTAACCCATCTCTTCAATAATTTTAGCTTTCCAAGAAGTGCGAAGTGATCACTATCTATATCAGAGCTTCTATAAGCTCTTACATCCGTAAAGAGATTGCTTATTTTATCGTTTGCCATGATGTAGTCAATAGTACTAATTTGACCACGTGCTGCCCATGTCATCTTGTGAATACGTTTATGCTTATAGAAAGTGTTCATTATTTTCATATTGTTAAAACATGCAAAATCTCTTAGTTTGCGTCCATGGACGCAAAATTTAAAAGTTTAAATGAAAATTCATTTCTATAATTGAATTCTGTTGTATACTAACTAACGTTTACAGAATTGTTTTTTATCAAGAAATTATTTTACTAATTACCTTGAAGTAAGGAGTAAAATGCAACTCATGAGAAAAGTTAATGTTGCATGGACATATGTACTGATATGTGACATAGGGTATTTTCATTTCTTATTGTGTTGGCAATTGTTGCTGCCAACATTATATGAATTACCCGACGTATTTGGTAATAATGAAAAAATGACATGTTACTTATTTATGTTTCGCAACAAAAAATGACGACTTCCGCTGATTCAGCCAACATTTCAACACGTCTTCTCTATTGTAGGAATGTTCCGTGACGAACTAGTTCAATTGAACCATTCCCGAAAAGGAACCTTTCGATTCAGAACGACCATTTCGTGAACGATCCTTCATCTGTAATCGTTCGTAGTTCGCCGGCCATCAATCACCGTTCCTCACATATTGCTGTTGGCGAAGAATTTCTGTATCGGAATCAGACCAGATCTCGATTTTGTTGATTTCATGTAACAACCCCAAAGATTTGTAGTGTTTGTTCCTAGAGTGAACTCTCTATCTGTGACACTAAACCCATGAATTATTTTAGTTCGTATAATTTATAAATTGAAAAATGTGTACATAAACATGTTGGCATTTTTAAACAAGCGTCATTGTATGCAGGACGGCAAGTGTGATGTCACAATTTAACAATGGCAAGAGTTCTAACAGAGGATAATAAATAAAATTCAAAAGATTCAACCCATTGCATTAAAATGTATCGCTACTATCACATACCGAGAAGCTAATCACGTGAGTGTATACAGAATGCAAATACGTGTTCCGCACCTACACGAATTGGTGCTGTATCTTGCTCGCCACTGGGAGCGCCGAGATCGCACCGGATGAAAAAAATCATAGGGAGCTTCACAACTGTTACACTATACCTTGGTGTAATAACCCACGAGGTAAAATAGGTAACATAGAGTGGCTAGAGGGCCTCCATTTTTGCATCAAATTGATGTCGCGTTTTTTTTCGGTCAAAGCAGTGCCCTCTGGAGAAAAATAATATTTCAGTATTCCGTTTGGCGCTAGTTATACGACCGGGTGGGCGTGGGTCACGCGTTACATAAATCCTCTTTCTCTGTGTTCCACGACTAAGAACTAATCATTTAAAAACGAAAACCAATGTGTAAGGAGAACGAATTGAGAAACATTAGAAACACTTCCTGCATTGGCTATTTCAGAATGGATGCTGTAGAAATCTTTGGAGAAAATCGGCTGAACGGTTGATACGCTAGCGTTGTGCACAGACCGACGGACAGAAAGAAAGACGTTTTGCCGTCAATCGATTGTTCGGAATGAAGCACGTACAAAACATGGATTCTGGATACACCACGCGTTAAAGGATTTTTTCTGAATTTAGAAACTGGATTGAATCACTTTTTACTTATCAGTGCCCGGCAATAAGAGTTTTTGTGTCGAAAATTCGCCGTTTTGCGGCCCACGATTCCTATACTTTTTTTCTTACGTTAGTAAGTGCGAGAAAGACAACTAGTGGTGCTAAAGCAGTTCATACTTTTCGTATGTTGGTAACGGGTATATAATAATAATATATCGCATTTCTCTCTATACCAACACGTTTCATACAACAAAACGCGCATGCAATGGGCACTTATTTTCTTAGCAATTCTTTCTAAAAACATCATTTCTGCCATAAATAGAACTGACTTTTAGTTTGAATTGTTGTGGATTTATGAATGTTTTTGTAAGGCGTTTTTTCTGAAACACTATTGTTTGTTTCGAATTCATACCATTATTTTTCGCTAAGTCCCATTGATATTTTCAGTTCATTCTCAAATGTTGTGTTTTGTTTTATTTTGTTTTAAATCAAGTCTTACAACAAAATAAGCCTCATCATAATTCATTAAGAAATTAAACAGTTACAGATGCCCTGGAGAGTAGGAAAGCAGAAAACCCGACGGAACGTTTCATCCATTTTTCATCCATTTGCTTCCATGTTAGATTTTTGAAAAACAATGAAATTGTAAACAACAAACACGATTATAAACAAAAACGATTTTTTGTTTCTAGCTCATTATACAGGAAAGCAAGGATAATTTCACAAATGAATGGAACATCCAGAAATAAATGCCATCCAATATAATGTAACCTTCTTTACTTTCAATTATTGCTAGGAGGGTCATAACAGTGATCTGTTCTCAATCATCAGTAAAAAAAATAATATTGGAAAATATATTTTTCTTTAAGGATCGTGGATCTTTCTTTCCCCTTTTAGAATAGGAAGTAATTATCCATAAACTATTTAAACCTAAATACATATATTGTCACAAAAACAACAACAAAATTTGCTCTTTTTACAATAACAAACATCACTTTGCACATGTTTCTTCCCTATTCTAGAAGAAAACAACAAAATTTAACACATTCATTTACAATTATACTGTCTTTGTAACACTTTGACCATGATAGAGTAGTAAACAAAGCACAGTTTGCAAAGTTCTTGCCAACGTTAGAAACATTAATTTGAATAACATCAAAAGAAGATAAAATCAATTTTATCCACTCTCATAAATTAACATTAGTAATTCTTGTCAAATTACACAGTATAATATAATCACACATATTACACCAAAAAAACACACTTAAATCAGTACAATCTGTCTCTTAAAAACAACGTAAAACCTTTACAACACTTTGAAATTGCAAATTTATGTTCTCTGGCATGTTCCTTATTATCCCTGAACTGAATATTGTTTCACACCCAATTATAGTTTTATTCGTTAACTATTCCCCTAAAAATTGTATTTAAATGTTTCTTCCTCCATCCACGAGCACTTAATGAAGTTCCATTCCCTCCAAATATCTGTTCACGCTCCGAATTTTTATAATTTCCATTTTTAGAAGTGAGTCGAAGTATAGAGGCCATGGAAATTAAATACATACGTTTTCAAGTGACGTGTTTCAGATTTAATCTCTCCAATGATTGTCTCTAATTAAAAGAAAAATAAATAACTAAATAAACTATCAATAATCATTAATAAGTGATCTAATAGCCCATTTTTATTTTGAATATCATAATTAAAAGAAAAACAAAAGTCGGCAACGGGCATGTCTATAAAGATAATTTTTTTTGAATCGCCCATAGGCCTTGAAAGACACGTTTAAATTAATAAATATTTCCAAATAATCACCAGCATATACGTCCGGAATTAATAAATAAATAATTAGTCTTATTAATTAAATCAATTAAAAATAATTAATTGCCTGGATATACTCTCACCTTGATATACATTTTGTAGGGGGTGTTGCTTGCACACCACAGTTCTATGATATCTTAAAACGTACATTATGATTTTATGAATGATGGCCTAAATAACACAGCAATATAAGAGTTATTTGCTTCCGGTATGGAAGAACGATGAAAGCAATTATGTGGTCGGCAGACCGTCAACTTATTATACTCGTTTATGAATACATTAGAAGTACTAATTGATGAATTAAGTAACGTAAAGAAGCAAGAATGCGCATATAGAATTAATATAGGTATTTTCAATAGGATTATATGATTAAAATTAAATTAATTCGTTTTCATATCATTCAAGATTTTTTCTCGAGGAACATAGTTGGTGAGAAAATGTATATATTTCATTCTTTTGAAGCAGAAATCATGAAAATGAGAACTCTCTTAAACGTCATTGAGATTATTCAACGACAAAATTTACTCAAAAATTGTGGATACTTTTTTTTTAAATTTTGAAAATGTCCCAGGGGCTTCATGTAAAGTACCTCCAAATTTGAAATGTGTGTTTCAAATACCAGGGGCCGCGACATCAGGTAGAACGAATGGGGAATATGAATTTTAGAGAACATCTTCTGAACGGTTTGTGGGCTAGTGTTGTACGCAGTCAGACGCACAGGCGGACAGTCAGACGAATTTTTGGTATCGGTCGGTATCAACGGCCCAGAAAACGGATTTTTTTCTACACCACGTGTTAGAGGAATTTTTGTTCTATGTTTACACACGTTGCTCCCACTATTTCCTTATCAGGATCCGGCAAAGTGAAGTTTTGTGTCGAAAATTCGCCGTTTTCCGGCGCACGATTACAATATTTTTCTCCTTACTTTAGTAAGTGCGAGAAAGTAAAAACCGCTTTCGAAAAAAATAACATTTTCCCAGGACGTCAGTTTCACCTCTACAACGCGTGACTCTCATTTATTTTTTTAAAGCGAGCGTATATGATATTTTGCTTGTAGAGTTAATTAGTCGCATATAATTGATCAAAACGTTACGAAAAAATTAAATTCTTTATGGTTTTATGAGCGTTAGCAATTACCAAGCGACCTCGTAGCTGCTCCAACAAGAACGCTGTTCCAGCCAGGACCAGACCCCCTCCCCACAGGAGAAAAGGTCCTGTCAACTGATCCAGAGTCAGTTTCTCAGGCCCATCACTTTCTCCCACTTGTCTCATGTCTGTCTGCCCGTCTAGATCCAAACTGAACAACAGCATATGTTCCCACTCATTGAACAACCCCGACTCCCACAAGCGGAGGATAAGCATGTTGATGACATGAATTATGAAGTGATTCCTACGTACCGTATATACCCCGTAACTGACAGAGCGTAAAGGCTCCTTCACCTTGTGTAACATTATTCTCCCCTCGTGAGTGTACTTTCTGTAGCGGGAAATTATTTTATAAATATTTTCGTCCATACAAGTAGCAGCTTTTCCGCTGTCAACTATGTCTCGTACGGAGATATCCCTGTCTTCTATCGAGCGAATTATAGTCAATTTTTCATGTAGGGTCTCTAAATGCCTTTGGTATCCTCTATTAATATCGTCATAATAGTTCGTAGAGACGTAAAGTCTTTCAGCTACCTTCACAACATCTTTGATACTGTCTAGCTCTTGAAAGTATCTGGGGACACTAAGAAAGCCTAGGAGAAGTCCCGTGTATGAGTTTCCGATTATAACGTGTAACAGGATTACACTGAAAACTACCAAGCGCTGTTTAAACAAATATATTAACCTTGATGTGCTTCCTGTAACGATCATTTCAATGATATCAAAGATGGAATAAAAAATGCTCATGATTTGGAATTGATGCTTTTGCACCAGTTCCCATGCTATCACCAACAGCACCATCGTGGCTCCGAAACAGCTCCAAGTAGACCACTGGAAGGGCAAGAAGAGTACCAGTCCAAAAGGAATGCGCTGGGCAACGCGTACCACAAGGTAGTCGCCAATCTGCACAAGATTAACACACGCATCTAAAATTCTTCTGCAATATAAAGAACGCGATTTGGATAAAAATACTGACAGCTTGCTTGTAGAAGCATACTTAGGCATAATCATACGACAAATACTGTGTAAGCGAAAATACGCAGTTACGTGATGAATCAAAGAATATTGTTCAGCAATATATATACGGAGGTCACTTCAAAATAATACACATGAGTTTTTTTAATTTTATTTAATTTTTTTTGTTCTGCGGGGTTAAGGGGACGCAAGCAGCCTACCCCCGATATGAGCCAAGAGGCGCACCTAGTGCCCTTAAACGCCTGGATGTGACTCTTAACTTTTTCTGAGAGAAGTTGATTCCAGTAATATCTGAACTCTCTCACAAGGAGAACTTGAGATGTCGTTAGAACGGGACTTTGTCAGAGGGATATAATTCGCCGAACATGTGCCCGGGATCTTTGAGACGCCACAAGCCATCCTCATCTTTGTGATGCCAAGGCTTCTGCAGGTTTTTTTCGTCTCTCGAAAATGCGCACACCCGATCCGAGATCGAAGTGGGATCGTCTGGGAATTCAAAGGCCAATGAACCAAAGACTCACCCAAGAAGATCCGCACTTCCGAAAGAACCCTCGACAGATCGTGCAGGAGAATTAATCAAAGCACATTTCGCGACTTTTAGGTGTGTTTGCTAACTCTGAAACACGACTAGCCTGTTTGTTCTTTCCGTTTTAACTCTTTAAAAGAAAACTGAGATCTTATAAAAAATGTTCGTACTTTGTCTTCAGCCCGGAAGCTGCAAGCTGTAAGGATGTGATTCGTGATTCGTGATCAAACGGTTGTTCAGCATAATATAATTTTTGATCACAGGCAACATTTTTTATTTACCTATAGAAGGAGTATTACGAACTGGATCCGGACGGCATTATTGGTTAAAAACTTAATACGCTGCTGCTAAACTAATGCGTACATTGCAAAAGATTCATGAGATTAATGTACTCCCCGGTAATATGATCCGATCGTTAACATGGTCACATAAAAAAGAAAATCCGAAGAAAACTGAACAAATCTACACGAATATTTCTAATAAAGAGACAAGGATTCCCCTAGCAATCACATATCCCTTTTCTGTTATCCGCTTCGTATTAATGTTAGGGCGAGACTTTTTTCCTCTGATCGAATGCCGGAAACTGACGTTTGAACGCTGTGTTGACAATACGTTTTTTTAGTTGACTTTAAGTTTTATTTATTACTTTTTTAATCAATAAATATTTCTCTCAAATACACCGTGTGGTTTTGACATTCCTATGAATTTTTCGTATTACTTGTGGTTTCACCTCAGTCATTAATATGAATCATATCGGATAATGTTAGACGTGGGTGTCTGGAAACCTGAAGAGCAGTTTAAATCGAAGGTGTGTAACGTTGTAGCCTTAAAATGTACGGTTACTTTTAACCAACAATACAGATACTTTTTGCAGTCGTTAACTTACTACCGTATTCCCTGAGTGATAGTATTTTGCTTTTACATCGTATTACCCTTTCACAACCTACATTATAATCGCCGTTATACTTTCCACTGAGAGTGCGAAAAATATTACCTGTTCTGCTACCATGGAATATTCCGCATGTGATTGGATATACAGCTGTCCGTAGATAGCAAGATTCGATACGGGTAAAATCATTTCAATAGCTGCTTCCTTCATCATATCAAACATTGAAGTTTCATTTTTAACTAGGTACCATTTCATTCCATGTTCTAAAAGTAGCTTCGCAAACATTACCTCCCGCCCTGCAATATATTTTACACCTTGTTTATCGATCCAAAAGTTGTGTTCGGGAACTATGAATGCAAATCTAGTTCCCTTCAGCTGTTCAAGGTTGGCGGAAAGCTGAACAGTTGTAGTGCGTTTGTCAGTTTGCTCTTTACAGAAATCAGAGAGAGTCTGTTGTTTTAAATACCAATGTTTCCTTCTTGAATAACTGGTAATCACGGAAGACACATCATGATATTTAGTTAGCACCAGATAAATTATCCGGATTCTACCCATTGCGCCAACTAAGACTTCATGCAACTTAGGAATGTTTTCATACGTTCCCAAGTGAAGAATTATGAAAATGCCAAGTGGATTAGTCGCTGTTGTCATTAGAAGAGATTTGGTGAATATCCATATATCATTCATAATTGCTACGTGAATATCACCTCGCGTTGGCCCTTCCGGCGCAATCATCACTGGGATTTGTACGTCATGCAAGATGGCTGCTGGCATCCGTATATACGGTAGATCCAGAGGTGGGAACACCGTTGCCTGTGAAAAAAGTAAATTCCAATTCAATTTCAGTTCAATACTCTTAAAACTGCAAAAAATAAAATAAAATGTGAATGTACTTGCCCTACACTGTAGTACACACTAAATGACTATATGTTTAAAGACCTGAAGGCAAAGTAAAGTCTTAGTAAATATAATTAAATTACTTACAAATGGGGACAGTCGTCTTAGTCAAACTTGTTATTGCGAACATATATTTCGTTTAATTAAATTTACATCCCTTTTTTTATCTGTTAAATCATCTTTATCATAAAAATTAAATAACTGTTGGATTCTGTCTAGGAACGTACAGAGTAGTGTGGTGAATGTACGAATGGCGACATAAGGTTATTTTGGAAGATACGGGAGCACGTGAGATATGTGTACCATTTTACGCCGAAAAATTGTTCTCGTTCTCTAGCAAATTTATTTAAGACGTGTGTGAGACACAAGCTAAATATCTGCAGATGTTCTAAAGCCTTTCCTTTATCTCACGTTCTTCCGTTGCTTCTTTATCTCATTGGGAGGAAGACAATTCTAATGCAATATTAGCACGAAAGAGGGATGAGGGGTCAGGTATAACGGGCACTTGCTTCAAATAGAGCATCTCTCCTACTTGGGCGGACCAAGATTGACGCGGGCAGAAGGGAAGGGAGAAGTGTGAATTGCACTGCGCCTTCCTCGCACTTGAACTTTACCAGGGGGAATTCACTTCGGATTGAGTTTTTACTTGTTGAATTGCGTTAATATATTAGATTTCTGGATACAAGAATCCCCTAAGGTATTTTGCATTTTCTCAAAACATATTATTATAATTATGTTCATACATATTTAATGCATGAAAGAAACAATAAAGGGATTACAGCGACTAGAAACACTCAATCCTTTGATAAAATAACGACGATTCGTCGAAAAGAAAATCGGACAGTAGACGATCACATAAAATGATCTGATTGCAAGAAGCAAAGGCAGATCACAGACAACCTTAGTAGAGATCAGACATGCAGATAGAGATGGAGGGAAGTTGCCAAAATGGGCGGTGCGCATCTCGAAAATACGTTTCTTAAATAGGTTTCTGGTAGAAATAATAATTAATTGAATCGTGATGATGGGAACGTTAATTTCTACGTTTGAAAATGAAATTAGATCAGGCAAAAGAAATGAGATTTTAATTAAAAGTTTTGAGTGTGTAAAGAAATGGTGTAATGAAGGCAGAAGTGTTTGCGAGATCAATTCGTCGTCCCAAACTTGCTGTGCAAATTCCGAAAAGGAAGTTAAATTTTGCAAAAGAAAAAGAAATTGAAAATTTTGTTCAAGGTCAAGATTGCAGTAAGATTTAAATTATCTAAACTAAAAGAGTTTGTGGGCTAATGGCCGCTGATTGGTTTCGAATTTTGTAACAATGCAAAGTTTCGAGCAGGGATATGATGAATGGTTGTTTTAAGAAGCAGTCGTGTGTATGTCGTTATATATATACATATGTCGTTATGTAAAATATTTTTCATTGTTCAATATTTGTTAATGTTTATATGTGTATGTGTCAATGTTAACTTGTAATACAAATCGAATGTGACGTTGCCTAAGGAAGATATCTTTAATTAAGAATAAATAGCATAGGCCATAGTTACGCTAAAGTAATAGGATAAGTTTGGTGTTAATATTATAATGATAAATAAATAATTTTCTTCGGTCTCAAATTCCCCCGTTTAAATATTCTATAATCCGAGAACACACGGATTGTGTTTTCAGGACCACTAGTTTAATAAAACAAAGAAGAATAAAAAAACTGAGATATTGCTCTAAAGAATAATAAGATAGAGATTGAAGACAAAAACTGAGCTAAACTATATAAGTAGAAATAGAAAGAAAGAAAGTAAGGTATGAAATAATGTTAGTATTACAATACGTGTGTTCATGTGTGTATGCGTATAAACTCGAACTTGGTATATTTACATGATGAGAAACTACTTTTTGCGTTTGAATTCATTACCTGAAGGAGTCTGGGTTCATCTAGACATTCCAAGAGCGTTGATAGTGCCGACGTGCTATCCCTTAACGCATCACGCCACAGAAAATCATAAATAATGTTTAAACGTGACTTCCTTGCTTCAGATTTTTGAAGTTTGGTATCTATCATGAAGAGAAGAACCAACGTGAGACGAAACCTGCAAAAAATTTTAATATACTCTACAAAACCAACTTCTTTCTCTCAGATTAGGTAGTTCTAATTTTTTTGTCTCGAGGGTGAAATCTAAATTTCTTGGCTTCAACCAAATATTTGTTTGCATACGAGAAAAATTTAAGTAGCCCTAGATGTGAATAATCGAGAGTAAATTTTTAGGAATTTTTGTATATTAGGGTGTCTCAAAAAAATTGAAGACAATTGCTTAGTGAAAAGATGCTTGAACAACATCGGCACCAATGAAGCCATTTTCAAAATGGGTTTAATGGTGCCACAAACCCTATAAACAGCCCGTTTATTGGCCTTTTTTCGATACTTTTTAGAAAACCAAGAATAAATATTATATATTGTTATTTTTATCAATGTACTTTTTGCCGAAAAGGTACCCACAACAATTTTATGATTATCAAGCATTACATGACTCAAAGAGTGTGCCTCATTAGCTAGATTATGGCCAATTTCACGTTAAAACCATAGAAATGGACACTTTCCAAATTTTTATTCAAAATACGTTTAATTTCAATAGGATTAAAGCTTGACACCTCGCTTTCAAGAAGTTTTCTTCGCACAATTTAACAATTCCACTGCAATCGGTTAAAGATGCGCCGCACGCCATCATTATAAACGACCCACAATTGCACCTCTGTTGTATCTAATTTCTTTATTCCCTATTAGGCTGCATTGAACATATTTGTAGAGGAATCAAACTGTGGGGGATGTTACTAGCCTCCAAAAAACGCAATATGTCATTTGGAAGTGCAAGAGATATTTCCCCCTCTTCGTTTCGGTGCATGCAACAGTGTCCATGACGTCACATCCGCTGGCCCGCCCTGCGCGCCGCTGGGGCCCCCGCCACTGCAGGCGTCACACTCATTAATGCTTTCTGACAAGCCCCCCTTTTGTACGCGTAAGCTTCCGCGGCTCGAATCCATAAATTTTCGGCTGCCCGGGAGACGCCTCGTCGTTGGCTGGGATTCCGACGTTTCGCCAGACATGTCGCAGGCTTCCTCAGGGCAGTGACTAACTGCCCTGAAGAAGGCCGTCATCCCAGTCGACATCCCAGCCAACGACGCGGCGTCTCCTGGACAGCCCAGAATTTAAAGCCGCCCATTTATTTGTCCAGATTCCTTCTGAATTTCGATTTTCCGCGGTTTTACATAACTTTTTCTATAGAACGAATAATACTCATACGGGAAATACGTATACGGGAAAGTAAAAATAACCCATGGACTTCCAAATGCCGTAGAGTGTTTTTCAAGTCTAGTTGCATCAAAACCCGTTTGATTCCTCTACAAATATGTTCAATGCAGCCTAATAGTGAATAAAGAAATTAGACACAGCAGTGCGGTACAATTGTAAGTCGTTTATAGTGTTATGTTTTTATTTAGTTTTGTTTTACTAATTCATTGCTTTCTGTATACGGACATGAAAAATAAAACAATTATCGTGAATGTCAATATTCTTGGGAGGCTCTTTGATTGATTTTAAACTAGGGAGGCATTTTGAATACTTTATGCTCGCTCTAATACCAACACAACAAATACATTTTTGTAAATCTGATTTATTGAAGTAAAGATAAAAGGAAATACATTAAATAAAAGCCACAATGCTGAAATATGTAAAAAATGCTCAAATATGTAATTTACTACCGTGTTGATGATACAATATACATTATGTGACTATGAAGACCAAGGTTGTGTTTCCAGGAAAAAAAAGGATTTTTCTTGAAAACGTTTCTGACGAATAGAGCAATTTGCAGTAAAATACATAGTAAGTCTGGTTTTGAATAATGTTTAAGAACTTTTGAAATTTACCAAATGTTTGAAAATTGCAAATTGCATTCTCCCAAATGTGAATTGAAAAAACTTTTCGCCGAAATAGCTGCAGAATTTGTTGAATACGCGGTAAAATATGTAGTACATTCCGTAACCATAATAACATGTAAGAGGAAGTAAGTACTGTTGTCATTTTATCATAAAATTAATCCTTCCCACGTAAAGGGAACGAGTTATTTTGAGCATACGACTCTGGTCGAAAAATCTAGACAAGTGTCGGTATGAAGAAAGATTAATAACTACATAATAAATGTTAATTAACTGAACGAATCTTTCTTACCTCATTTTTAAAATATCCTTTCGGCTGGTTGCAAATGGACGTGACTTCTATTATGTTTCTGAGAACTAAGACCTCTGTTCTCGGGCTCCAATTTTTTTGTCTCATGATGCAAGCGTTGCCTCACATTCTTCAAAAGAGATATCGTACACTCCGAAAAGTTCGTTTATTGCCCCCTCAGCACATTAATGTAATGGAAAAGTTGGAGTATATTGCGGAAACTAGGAATAACTCTACCCGTTTTCCTACATACTGAATATTTGGTTATTGCCTTGGCATAATATGAGAACGTTTCTTAGATTAAAATTCCGTTCTTTCTTTTTTAGTAAATAACGATTTTTTTCAAGACCAAGAAAATTATTACAGCATAAAGAAGTTATAATTTTTTAAAAATTATTGCTATTTCGATCTCATCTTTTTTCCAGACACTTTTTTTCAGACACTAAAGAAGACAGTTTCCCGACGCGCGAACCCGCGACGTATAATTGTCCATACGCGAAACAGGGAAACTCTAAGTTGATTCCACAAACTTCTAACGACTGTCCTTGCGATTTATTTATGGTCATCGCAAAGGCCAGACGTACTGGAAATTGTAAGCGTTTAAAATCGAATAGTAAGTCCGTTGGAATCGTCTGTATCCGCGGGATCAAGACATCCTCTCCTTTGTATTTTCCTTTTATGATTGTTGCCTCAATGACGTTATTCATCAGCTTTTTCACAGCCAGTCTTGTTCCATAGCATAGTCGAGGATGATTAATGTTTCGCAACATGATGACAACTGATCCTACTTTTAACTGCAAATTGTGAGGTGAAAATACAGGCAATTCCAGTTAATTTAAAAACTCCGTGGGATAGTTGACTACGTCATCCTGGTTGATAACGGTGTCGACTGATTTGAAGGAAACCAACTGTCCTGGAAGAATATTCTGAATGGCCGCATTGAGATCCTCCACATCTTTATTTTTCGCCGCCAATATTGCCCGTTCACCCAGCCAATTATGGTTATTGAACGTTTGCGCTATATCTGGGAAAACACGCTGAATAAACTCCTCTTTTGTGTCTGTGATGTGACAAAAATCTGTGGGTAAAATAAAATTAATTCAACTAAAGCCACTCTTAAATCGCAATAGTAAGCTCTCATTAAACAATGCCATCACCATCTATAAATCAATAATTAGACCCCTAATGCTTTATGCATGCCCTATCTGGATCAATGCTTCTAAAACTAATATAAATAAATTACAGATCATCCAAAATAATTTCCTCAGACTTGCCACTCATGCACCCTGGTTCATCTCAAACATTCAACTGCATAAAGAATTTAATTTACCTCCTATACTTTACCATATCGCGCTCCTATCTAACAATTTCTTCTCCAAAATAAACACAATAACCCAAGCCACCCATTACGGCCTAGCCACCACCTACCAGCTCCCAACAAGAATAAAAAATAGATATCCATTAGATTCATTCCTCAGCATATTTTCAGAACTCAATTAATCACATAGGTGCTCTGTGAGTTTCCTATTCATGTGTAGTTAGATTTAGTTGTAAGATTAGCATTTAAGTTAAATATGAGTCATAAAATACATATGATGTAGTATAAATAATACTGAACTATGTACATTTGTTCACTAATAAAGATATAATAAAAAAGGACGAATATGGAATGATGAGATAAAAACCATCATTGAAGATAAGAAAAGGGCTTATCTAAAGTACTTGCAAACACAATCCATACAAGATAGGATAACGTATAAGCATAAATGTGCATTAGTTAAAAGAGAAGTTGGAAAATTAAATAGAGAAAGTTGGGATAGATAAATAAGTGAAATCGAATATGATATACATGGAGCTCAAAATAAAGCGTACAAAATTCTAAAACACCTAAATAAAGACGAAAAAGACACTGTACAAATAAATAATATACCCGAAAAGCAATGGCTGAGATACTATAAGGAATTGTGGACTTCAAACACACAAGAAGAAAAAATCGCAGAACGAGAATTTGCAAACGTAGACCCATTAGAAATGAACGAACTCGAAGAGATACATATAAATTTAAACAACAAAAAATCACCTGGTAGCGATGGACTGAATATAGAATTATTCAAGTATGCACCTTCACAAATCAAACTAAGGTTTCTCTTTATACTAAATATATGTTGGAATACATATCAAATCCCAAAAGAATGGAAGAAAGCCATTATACACCCAATATTTAAGAAAGGAAATAGACAAGACTGTAACAATTACAGAGGAATTAGCCTATTAAACTCTGCCTACAAAATCTATGCTAAGATAATTACTAGGAGATTAAATAAAATAAGTAATAACCTACTTTCGGAATTCCAAAATGGATTCCGAAAGGGACGTTCATGCGCAGATATCCTGTTCATAGATTTTGAAAAGGCCTTGGACAAAGTCTCTCGGGATAAGTTATGGAGTATTATGCGTAATAGAGGATACCCTAACCACATCATAGAAACTATCAAAAGCTTATATTTTAAAACCACTATTAGTATTGACAAAGGAACAGCGAAAAACCTAACTGAATATACAAACCAAGGAATCAAACAAGGGTGCCCGATGTCCCCGACCCTTTTTAATAATATATATCGATCATATTATTCAAGTATGGCAAAGTAAACTAACCACACATTTTAAAATAAGCAATACAACTTTAAACACCACTCTATTTACAGATGACCAGGCCATTTTTAGTACTTCAGAAGACGACCTACAAAGAGCTGCCCATTACAGGGAAAAATTATAACTTGAAGATATCAACCTCTAAAACGAAAACAATGGCATTCCAGGGGAAAAACCATCTCAGATGTAAAGTAGTGATAAACGGAATAAGTATTGAACCAGTAAACAACTTTAATTATCTAGGATTTAACATCTCATACTGCGACAAAAAAGATATAAACATAAAGACCCAAAAATTCCAGAAATTGTGCGGTACTATACGCAGAGCACTGAGACAAAAGACCAGACAAGACACCCAACTAAAATTTTACAAAACTATGGCAGTCCCAATGCTAACTTATGGATCCGAAAATTGGACAGTCAATAGGTCAGACAGAAGAAAGATCGAAGCGGCAGAAATGAGATTCCTGAGATCATTACCAGGATATACACTACTAGATCATAAGAGAAATCAAGACATCAGAGGTGAACTACAGATCTCCAGCACACTGGAGAAGATCGACTCAACGAGGAAGAATTGGCTCGAACACCTAACCAGAATGCCACAAGAACGGCTACCCAAGACTATCCTCGAATACAAACCAAAGGGGAAACGACCCAGAGGCAGACCCCACACAAGATGGAAAGAGACTCTTGAGAGCGGAACGGGCCACTAGGCCCAAACCTTGTTGTTGATGATGATGATGATGAAGAGGGAAGATCCACAATGCTATATCTAAATTCTCAGACACGTCGTGAAGCTGCCCTTTTCTAAAAACAGAGATTAATAATCCGCAAGATTACTACTCTCACGTGACATACACCCTGACCGGCACGACCTGATTCAGAGGACTCGAAATAAATTGAAGAAAACGAAATGTTTTCTAAAAAATAACAACACTGACAATCAGGAACTGTACAAATTTTACATAAATAATTTTTGTTAAGTTTTCACAAATTTGGGATGAAATGTTTGCAAATATACAACAGCTACTATCGTAATATGATTGCAAATATTTACATAAAATTTATACAAATTTTTATTATAAAATAGAAGTGTTATATAAATGTAAAGAGTATATTATTTTTAATTTGATTTGTCATATTTATTTCGTTCCAAAATTCGCATTCTATTTCTGTAAATTTTTGAAAATTATTATTTTGTAATTATAAATTACCAATGCATTAAATGGGCAGGAAAAATTTTTCAACCCTTCATAATGAGCCAAAAAAGAAAAGTAATCCATGTCAGATGAGCGACTGAAATTGGCGGGGGATCGCAGTAAGGTAACGTATGATTTTTCAAAAATTTTAACAGCATTCTTGTAATTTTTCTGTAATTCCTAAACCGCTTCTATCCACAAAATCCGCCGTTCTTTTTAGTGGATAGTGGAAAGAAAGCTGAAAATCTTTGCATATCTGTCATTTTATTAAACTTTCATCGAACTTAAATTTTCGAAATTTGCATACGTTTACAACCATGTGAAAAAATTGAACTGTTTAGCTCCAAATTTTTCATACATCACCTGTAATGGCCTGTCGCTGTCCAAGCACAGCAGAATACTTTTCAGGGAGGATATTAAAATTTTCTCTTTATGATCAAGATATACTTCTGCCTTGATGAAGAGCATCTTTTTTTCAAATTGTGTATCCACGAGAATCCACTCCATCGATGTCATCAACATGATCATCCTCACGAGGCGTAACCAACGACAACCAGTTATTGCGTGAGGGAATATTGCCAGTTTGCCATTAACAATTATCACAGATACACCGTTCGATTCATTATGTTCTTTCATGTTCTACAATACTTTGTCCCGTAAGTGAAGTGCTTGTTATATCACGAGAGTGGCAGTGTGCTTCCCACGCTAGAATTTGAGATCAGTGCTGGCCTACTCTTTGACTTGCAATGTCGTCTTAAGGTATCTCTCCCAGAGGAGAACCGCACCAACCAGTTCAATCACTGAGCTACGGAGTGTCCTGAAATGTGTGGTAGTGTAGTGCAAATAGTTGTAACAATGTGCTTTGTAACAGCCCCTGACGCCCGTAAGAGTTTTTGAGATTCGTAGGGTTCGCCAGACGGGCATAGTTGGAAATCTGTCATAATGTTGGGACCTGGATAGGAGAAGGAGGAATTGTACTAGGCCCTTGGTCCGTATTCTAATTTTTTTCTCGGATATTCGGCTTCAAGCCTCACAGCGACTCCAAATCGAGTTAAACCCAACCGAGTCTCCTCGCAAGAATAGAATCTGTAGGCTTGAGCCGCAAGCTTCAATGCTGGCCGCTAGTAGAAATTTCTACAGAACGATGAGCGAAGCGTCAGGTTGACGGTGAACGGTTATAAAGGCCTGACAACTCACTGTTTTGATTTTTTCGCAAGAGATAGTTGCAAATGTAAGGAAGAACAATTTAAACTAAGGAATTGTACATATGTGTCCACACAAATCTTACCTCATTGTTGCAGCTTTCAAATTTGACGAATCAGAAGAACACCGTTTTGCAGGTGGCGTTGTCCTACAAAGACTACTACATCATGTCCAACGTATTGATTCACATTTTTGAGAGAGATTTCCTCATCCGGCACTTGGCTCTTCTAATGGAAAAGTTTGAGAATATAATTTTGAAAAGGCGAGCATGATACTTTTTGTACGTGATCAATACTTGATTACAGAATAAAAATCATAACAGGAAACGTATACTGCTTTGGAAATTTTAATATTATGATGTGAATACGATCTCTTTACGTTTGTGGATCTCTGCTCACTAAAATGGTAATGAAATAAGGAATCTGGAGCCATCTTTTAAGAAATATGCGCCGATAACTATTCTTTAACCTAGTTGGGTCTGAATTGATCCAACGGGTCTCCAAGACCTTAGGGGTGTTGAGCGCTTTGCGCTTTTTGTGTAATCCTCCATTAGTTTACATTGCCTGTCACGTCTCATCTTCAGTCAGTTTTCAGAGGACCGCCAGATAGCATCTCCGCGTTCACGCCTCTCACTTTTGCGCTCCTTCATCACTTCCTAGCCGCAAGAATTGGAAAGAAATTAAGATAGGCACAGGATTTAGGAGACTTAACAGGTATTGGACTAGCCCTTAATAAACAGGAAAACACATTTTTAAAATCAAATTTCGCATGAGATTGTCCGGGACACTAACACCAACGGGTCTAATGACTGTAGTAGTTGCATCAACCGGCATCACTTACAATCCGGCAATCTAACCAGATTAATGCTGTTCGTACTACACTGATTGAGCAGTCTCTTGTCCGAGAAGATCCCGACTCCCCGCAATGTGCTATGTCTGTCTTCTTATTTCACACATGGAGAGGCGGTCATCACACATGCAGAGGCGGTTCCCGAACCATTCTAGAGTGAACGAAGACCACAAAGATAACAGCGAGCACTTATCTATTGTTATTATCATTCTTTAACTTTGTTTTGAAAGTTAAAAAATAACACAAATTAATAAACACATCCATTGTTAGATCAATTTTTTCAGCCGAACGTTTTATGTTAGTTTACTAAACTAGTTTAAAACATCCATGTTTCAAAACACGACCTAAACGTCGGCACCTTTGCATTGGGCGGGGCGTCACCCGGACAGCCAATTAAATACTGATTCCGGCCGCGGAAGCTTACGCTCTTACTCATTATGAAACTAATTTCATTATGTAACAGATTCTGGACTAATCACGTAGACGTTTTCAAACCAAGTTATGACAATTAATCATTAAGAAACTATCTCGTAAATCATTCGTTCGATAGTGAACATTAAAATTGCATTATGCTTATCAGGTTTAATTCCTTTATTGTAAGTATTTTTTCGTGGTACTTTATTTAAAATAAATTTTATCATAATTTCACTGTAATCCAATTTGACTAGCGCAGTACTCCTTCGTATGCAGAGTGGTAACAAAAGACTCCTACGGCAAAGAAAGGTAGGGTTAAGAAGGTGTCCGCTAAGTGTCCTTGGCTGAATTCTGCATGACAACAACCACAAAACGATTCAACGTAAAAGTTTAATTTACAAAAAATCCAGAGTTAACTTTTAAAAGTTATTCGCACGTTCCTCACTCGTATCGTAGTATCACACTGGTGTAGTAATACACATATTTACACCATCGTTTAATAATGTACTATTAGCATCCTGTGGAGTTTGTTAAAAACGACGCTAAAATCTAGGCAACGACAGCAAAGCCGATTATCTACTGGCCTAATTTTTAAAGACTAAGTGGACACGATGCAATTTTGTTATTTAAGTATTATAATGTACAATACAATTTAAAAATAATCATTTTATAATATCAGTTCGAAGACGATAATGTTAAGACCCACAGTATCTTTGTTGAGTTATTTGGTGTTAGTTTGCCTGTTCAAAATTCAGGAACTGTAAATAAGACATACGTTTATATTTTTGTGCCGTAGGATAACCTTGAGGCCACAGTATTGGAAAAATAAAATAAACAGAAGCGTTTTGTGGCAACAATATTTTTTATTAAAATAGCAACTTCCGAATACAACCATGATCATTACTTTTCAAATACACTAACTTATACAAAGATTAAAAATACAGTTAAGGGCTAATTAATTACTATGTGAGAGTTTATTAATATATTGTTTAATGTGTTTTATGATATTAATTTCTTTCAAATATCCTTACAAAAGACCATCACCCCCACAAAAGGTTCAAAAATACAATTGGGCAAAACGTTGGAAACTGGTGCTTGGTTTGAAATTTCTACGTAAGCAGATAAGTGTATTATAACAACAACAAAAATACAAAACCTATTATTTGCAAATTAATGGGTTGGACGGGTTAGGGTGAACGTTTTATTTAATCACACAATCACTAGGCAAATTTTACACCAAAATATTATTTTAAAATATAAAAAGTTACTGGTAAATGTGTGAATTCCAATTAAATCATGGGAGAAACCTTTTGAAGACTGGGAGAAACTCGAAAAAAATTGTAAAAGTGCAATTGTGAAATTTCCACCCGATCTCAATGAGTGAACTGATGGTTTTAAATTTCGAATTTGATTTACGTAATGTGCTACACGCTTTTTTAATCCAATATTGTGATTACCATTATTGTACGACATGGGCAAGAAATTCTTCCTGACTGGCAAACGATTACATCAATCCAACACTGCAGTAATGTCCTAAAGGATCGTTAGACAGCAATGCATGCGTAAATAATCATTCAAGCCTACCATCAGTTAAATATTGTTCACCTGACTTTAGTTTCACAATACGCTTCTTACTACCACGTAATAGTACACGAATGTAGTGGTGATAGAAATGTACATTCAAACTCACACTATTTGTAAATACTGTCCTTTTCAGAAATTCAGGCATCAACTGCGCTATTTTTAAAACAGTGTTTAGCTCTGTTCTGAAAAGAAGAAAAAATGTAATCGATTTTGAGAATTAAAAAAAAATAATTCGAAGTAAAACTTCCGTGAAAACTTTTTGCAATTCAAAAAATTATACATTACTTTTTTCAATGCGTATGTTTTTTTAGAAAGCTTTCCTTCTGAAAACGTTATTTTACAAATATTGCTCTTAGGCAATATTACCTTTTTGCCATTTACTAAATTCAAAGAGTTCACTCAAAGTGAGCTCTGCGCTATTTGTAACAGGAAACCTTGCTCTGATTGAAAAAAAATCCGAAAAATTCTAGCCATTTTTATAAAATAGTTTGTAAATTTTTTAACGCAAATAAAGCGAAAACTAATAATATTTTCGAAAACTTCTGTATTTCCTCATTTAAACATCTGTATAACTATAATATTGCTTTTGTAGGAGCACGCCTAAATATTTTTGAACCTTTGCAATTTTTGCAAATTGCTGAGTGTTCAACCCAAACGGGACATGCGCCATTTTCATAAACGTCCTGTGTTCTATACAAAATAATACAATTTTTAAAATATCAAAAAGAGACCATTTTTTACAATGCCAAAGCGTCTTGTAACGTATCAGAAAAAATCAGGATGTTAGTAATTTTTTGCGACACAATATCACCTAGTCAAAACCTAGTGGTTTTTTTGTTCCTTTTTTTAGGGAGAAAGAGACCAACGAAAATTATAAACACTCAACGTATTAGAGGAAGTAATTCACTACACGTAAGTACAAGAAATGTTCTCTTTTTGTGACTGGATGCGGACAACGAATTATCTGTTGAAAAATCGCAATTTTCGCCGCAGCATTACAATACTAAATTTATAATACGGTAGTAGTATGCAAGAAGGTACAAAAAAAATAGTAAGTGATGAAAACACTCTGCACGACTTAAACATAAGGCGTTGAACACAAATTCACGATTTCAAGTTTTTTTTAATACCTGCTTAAGCCACAGAGAAAATTGCACGCCGTGGCACCTCCTCACCCAATACATTGTCCAACTATGGCGGCGGACCGTACAACGTCCTAGAATCCGCTCTACTATAAACGTTATTCCCGCAAGCGCTAGGCCAATGCCATACAGAGCAAAATGCCCCGTGAATTGAACGACCTTCAGCTTTTCAGGTTTCGCATTCATTCTGAAAAACTATTTCTCCCCCTGCCCATCCAAATCCAAAGTGTACTCGAGCATTCGGTCCCAGTGGTCACTCAAGCCAGACTCCGAAAGACGGAGAATAAGAGAGTTAAGCACATAAAGGATCCTGTGAATCCGACGCACAAAATATGTATACAAACTGGTGGACTCTATTGGCTCTTTTACTATGTGAAGCATCTTTTGACCGTCTTTTGTGTATTTTCTGTAGCGAGAAACGATAGAATACAAATGTGAGTTCATCCAAGTTGCAGCTTTTCCAGTCTCGACAATGTCTTGCACACATGAATCTCTTTCATGTGTTCGAAGAATTCGTGTTACGTTCTCTGCAAGATTGCCTAAATTGTAAGTCATTCCAGCCATATAGTTCAAATACACGTTATTTTCAACGTAAAGTCTTTCAGTCGCCCGCACAACTTCTTCAATGGTATCCAGCTCATTATAATGTCGGGGAACTGAGAGAAAACCAAGCAGCAGTCCCTTGTAGGCGTTGGCAGCCACTAGCCACATGAGGAATCCACAGACGAAGACGAGCCTGTGAGAGAGCAGAGGAATGCGTCTGGAGGTTCCCCCGGTGAGGACCATCTCGAGGACGTCCAGGGCGCCATTGGCCGCGTCGACGAAGTTGACCTGGTGCGTCTGCACCAACGTCCAAGCGACCACCATCAGCGCCATCAGGGCACCGAGCGAGCACCAGGTCTGCCAACGGAAGGGCAGCAGGAGCACCAACCCAAAGGGCATGCGCTGGGCACGGCGCACCACTAGGTGTTCGTCAGCCTACGGACAAACCATGCCTACAGCATCTGCGGTCTTAAATCGGAAACACGGCGATTAGAGATCATTAGCACAGAAGCAATAATCAACTCTCTTCATAAAAAACTTATGATAAATGAATTAGACGTTAAGCAAATGAAATGAACATCTTTGTAGATCAAGCGTTTATAACCAAAAATACTGCTGATTCTTTCATGTGCATTTAGTTAACATCAACTAAAAGGAGTGCAAAATATTCAAATAATTTTAATTCTTGGTTAAAGAAGGTTGATCTGGCACATTTCTCATACAACAAATGTTTAGCCTTTGCAATTTTGAATTTTACAGGTTGCTCTCTGAAGGTTTAAACAGAACGACTTACATATTTGTAACAGGTTGTCTTGTATGAATGACATGTGAAGGTTCTGGTTTATTTTCAGGTGCAGTGTTACCTTACTCAACTTAAACGAATGCATATATATATATATATATATATATATATATATATATATATATATATATATATTCCTTTTGTGGAATATGTAAGCATAAAAAATCGGAACTTCAAATAAATTTGAACAAAATGTCGTTTTTCGAAACTCTACATAACATGTACATAACGCAAACATCCGTGTGAAAACCTTTACAGATATGCATGGTACACAAATCCGTCCAATTAATGAACGAATACCAATTACTATAGTGAACAGAATCTAGATTGCGAATAATTCAACCCTTACAAAATACTTCAGTTTTAAAAACACACAAAACTGCATTAAATTAAAGAAAGAGACAATCGCCTAAGTACGTAGGCCAATTCGGTCGCAGCTCCCTTGGAGTAAACAACTGCTAATCGCGCGACTTTCCTTGACGTTTCACAGCGCGGGTGGAGGGGGGAGGAGGCTACGCCTTCGTCACATGCGACAGGGGTTGCCAACTGCAGCATTATTAAAACTATTGTCGCATCTTCCATTCATACAAGATATTATAGAGGACGAAATAGACCGAAATCCGTATCGTGAAGCAAAGAAAGAAGCAAAATGTCGTTTCATAAATTAGCAATAAATCACAAGGCGCAGCAAAGATCAGCGAACTTAAACAAATTGTACGAAATATTTTGCTAAAATTACTAAAAGTATCAAAAATGTACATAACTGTAACAAAAACTAATTATGTACAACAAATTAAATTTCAATGGAAAATCATACATTTAATTTTGTTGTTGTGGGAAGGCGACAAAAAAGTTCAAACTTTTGCAATTTTCAAAATTCATAAGTAAAACGTGAAAATGGGACCTATGCCACTTTTAGAAATGTATTTTACTTTATTCTTACAAGAAATTCAAAGAAAACATTCGCAGTCGTTTTTGAAAAAAATTGAAAATATCCTTGGGGTTTCATATAATGTACCGCCAAATTTTTAAGAATATTTTTCAAAGTCTCAAACCTTTGAATACTCTCAGATCAATTAGGATATATCCATTTTGAAAACGAATTTCTACGTATGGTTGATGCGTTAGTGGTGTTTACAGACTGACAGGTGGGCGGACGTTCTGTACATTGATTTTCGGTACAAAGGACCCACAATACATTGATCTTGCCAGCCCCCTCTCTGTGCCAAACGTTCTAAGTTTTGTTTCATATTGATTTATTTCACATCTAAAACACACAAGTCACAAATACGAAGTAGTCTCACTGCTTCTAGAAGATAAAGGGTAATCGACACTCGCTAGATCACTAGGTCGCATTCAGCTGGCAAAAGTGCAGCGGTCGACCGCTCTGAGCGATAGCTCCTACAAACGGATCGCGATCTTTCCTTTCTCTTTTTCTATCCCGCTCCCTACTCTCAGACTCTGGCTTGGAGGACACCGACAAACCCCGGGAGACCAGTTGGGAGCTTAGGTCTTGTCCCGACTGAAGCGGTGCTAGGCTGTTTGAAAATACCTGGTGGGGGAAAACCCCACATGCCGACGAGTAAGTAGGTGACGGGTAAGTCGACTGGGGGGGGGGCACAACTATCTATCCCGTGACAAATCATAACTACACTTACGGGACTGAGGACAATAAAATTATTACCTGCAATGCAGATACCGTTAATTCCGCATGCCGTTTGCTTAATTCCAAGTACAAAATCGTAATTCTTATGACTGGCAAAACAACTTCAACGCGTCTCTCTATAAACAAATGAAGGACAGTTTCCAATGGAAACACTTCGTGCTGCATCCCCAGCTGCAGTAGCATATTGGAAAATTCAACGTCACGTCCTCCAAACCGCGTGTCTCCTCTTCTATCCACCCACATGTGTTGTTCTCGGATTACGAAATTGAACCCGAATCCTTTCAGGTTTTCATCTCCATTTGACAGACGCAGGTGCCTGGTGCGCTCATGACGTTGGTCTCTGCAGAAATCTGTCACGCTTTTTGCCACGTTGGGCCATAGTCTCCGCTCAGGATCATAAGGCTTTGCGAAATAGACGTACGGGTCGCTGTCTGGGTTCAGGTGCAACACCCGAGTAGTGCCGAGATGGCGATAAAACTCCGAATATACACAATGAAAAAAGTCCCTGGTGGAAACGTTGTCCAAATGCACTACTATGAAATACTCCTGAACGTTGGTAGAGAGCACAGTAGATAAAAATTTGGCCAGAAGTTCAGGAGACACTCTTCCCTTTCGTAGTGGCAGTACGCTTACAAATCCACGCGCAGGGTTGTCAGGGTGTGCGTGCATCATCACTGGCAGGTTGGCAGCATGAGCTCCGGCGCCGATGTTCCAGAGCGATGGCCAGTAAGGTAATGGGAAGGTCACCTGCGCATTTCAAGACACACTTCACATAATTCCTAAATTACTTGTGTTGTGATGTATACTCACGTTACATATTCTAATAAAGTATTACGTAGTTATATGTTACACTCAGATAAACAATAGATGAGAAAGAATGGTTCAAAATGAATATTCTGAACACAATAAATATAATATTTAATTTGTGTAAACATTATATATTGTGACCTCTCTTCTAGATCAATTTATAAAAGTACATGCATACTATATTTATAAAGAGGATGGCATGGTTTTTCTTTAAAGCTAATCGCAAAACATAATAGAAATTTGTAATAGAATAGAATTTACATAATAGAATTTAAACAATGCCACAACCGGTATTTGAAAAGCACAATATTGTTGAGATGGTGGCAGTGATAAGATTCAGTTGTTAGTCGAGCGTGTTTATCCAAATTAAACTCTTAGAAATGATTGTAAACCTGTTTGATAATCCATATTTTTGGTATCGATTTTCTCTCGTGCCCTAAAATGAACAGTGCTGACAATAGCATGATTTGTACACCGTAACTCCTTGGCCGAGAGCCAATATTTCCGTTTGCCATGAATATCTGTTACCAGTTCCAACCCTGTTAGCACACATTATTTAATTCAACAACCGGACCTGCTGTGGCAGATCGCGTAGACATGAGGTGCAAGCAACGAGCTGGTACGTACTATACAGTGTGTCTGTCCTGTTTCAGCGCCCTTGGTGGAGGCTCGCGAAACTAGTGGTCGCCATGTTGTCTGATGTTAAAACATAAGAATGTCGGTGTAACCGTTCGCAACCAACGCCAAACGTAATTCTGTACTCAGATTTTCGCCACTTTGCCCCTGGCAGTTATCAGCTGTTGAGTTTCATCAAATTGGAACCATAGGCGTAACCATAGTGGTGAATAGGCAATTGAGTTGTTTAAGCCCCCGATTGAAAGAACCGTGAACAGCTGAAACCTTCGAGGGGCAGAGTTGAATTAATCTCAGTATACAATACTTTATTTTTCAGAGGGCGCTGCTATGACTACAAAAACGTGCCTTCAATTTGCTCCAAAGATGGAGGCGCTTCAGCCTCCATCTCGCATTCTCGCATTCCTCGACCATTCCCTCTCTACAGGAGGAGGTATATCCATAAAGTTGGTCAAACATCATCTTATTGTATTTTTGGAGTTCATTACAGAAATATTCAATGGCATTTTAAAAGGAGGTAAAATGCCTGAAATATGCAAATTAGCCTATATAAATTCAATTTACAAAAGAGGCTGTAAAAACGATTGTAATAATTATAGAGGGATAAGTGTGACTTCATCTTTGGTTATACTGTATGAACGTGTGCTAAAGAATAGAATTGAAATGCAAACATCACTCAGAGGAGCAAAGTGGTTTTCGACCAGGAAGTTGTTGTCCTGTATTGACAATATTTTCCGTCTCAAACAACAGATGGAAAAAACAATTGAGCGAGGAAGAGAACTTCACATAATTTTCATTGATCTCAAAAAGGCTTACGATAATGTACCAGTAAAAGAAGTATGGGGGCAATGGAAGAAAAAGGAATATCAACATACATAAATGCAGTCAAACAACTTCAAGTAACAAGTCAAGTAAACTGGGGGAAAAGTTTATCAGACAACTTCCCAGTATATAAAGGATTACGGCAAGGCTGCTGTATATCTCCAACCCTGTTTAAGATATACATTGACAAAGCCCCAACAGAATGGAAAAGAAAGTGCAAAAGAATGGGTGTTAAAATAAGTGATAAAACATTGTTTAGTCTACTATTTGCAGACGACCAGGTGATAATGGCTGAAGATGAAGATGATGTAACTTATATTTTCAAAAAATTAGTAGAAGAGTATGGAAAATGGGGAATGGAAATAAATGTACAAAAAACTGAATATATGGTGGTGGGAGGTATGCCCCATGATTTGGAGACTGGTATAGGAATAATTAAAGGTAATACACAATATAAGTATTTGGGAGTCATACTAACAGCAGATCGTAGAGACGAACAGGATTTGAAAATTAAATATATAAGAGGAAAAATAGCCACAAGGCAGTTGAATCCAGTCCTATTGAACTCAATTATTGCAATAAAGACAAAGAAACGCATATATAGCTCCTTCATAGAGACTATGAAGTATGTACACTCTATGGGGCAGAAGTCTGGACACTAACAAAAAGTTGACAAACTTCAATCAAAGAAATGTCGTTTTGGCGTAGAAATTGTAAACTTTCTCTGTTAGAAAAAATAAGTAATGATGAAATAAGAAATAAATGAAAGTGCAAACAACCTTGAACGAGACGATCGAAATGAAACTACTAAAATGGTGTGGACATAGGAGGTTGAAATCGGATAGACTTCCACAAAAAGTTTGGGAGTGGATACCAAATCGAAGAAGATACAGGGGAAGACCGAGAAGAACGTGGAACATGGCAATAACTGAAGCCATGGAAAAAAGAGAAATGGAGGAAAACGATGTATGGGATAATGGGGCAAGGAAATTGGGATGCAGAAAACGGCCAAGGCTGTAAAAAAAACCTCGCTTTATAGATAAATAGATAATAATGAGAACAAATAGCTGATAATTAAAATATTTGCGGCGTGAGAGACATGCCAAAAATACATTTTTTAATTTATGAAAACAAAATAATAAAACAATGACGTTTATGTTATCTCATATAGTGCATTTAATCCCTACCAAAAGTGTAATGAAACAAATTGGAGCCCTTTTTTGCGCAAATCTTGTTTTTGTTATTTTTTAAAATTGCACATATTGCAAACAATACTACAAAAAGTTGTAATTTTCGAAAATTCCGAATTAGCCATGAAAATTGGGCCAAAGCCACCATTATAGGAGTAATTTACTCTAGTCTTACAAGTAATTGAAAGAAATAATTTGGAGTCATTTTTGAAAAAAGTTGAAAATATCAGAGAGGTTTCATGTAAAGTACTCCCAAAAAGTAATGAATGATTTTCAAAATCGCACTGCTTTGACTCAGGCCAAATGGAAATTTGGCCAATTTGAAAGAAATCCTACGTATGGTTTAGGCGTTAGTGTTGTTCTCAAAAACCAGACGGATATGACTCCGTATATATGTGCGTATACAAGAAAGAAAGTCTTTTACTCATCATACCAAAAAAATTACAATTTGTTCTTCTGTGTAATATATGTTTTGTAGGTTTGTTATAATATCACAAACAAGTGTTTTTGGACACATTTTGGAGAAATAAAAAATAGTGCGTTTTAGAATGCTGTAGCTCGCTCGATAACTGGTTTCCAAATAAATGTCACATAGGAAATTTGTGAGAAATTGTTTTCTCTTTATTATTGAATTTAATAATTTGTAAGAAGAAAACTAGGAATTTTAACGCGAGCCTGGGTATATAAACATCAAAAGAAAAGTGTTTATGGCCTTTTTCAAGGTAACACCCCTTTTTAGTACCTTCCGGCTAGACTAAAAGGAGTCGAACTATTACAATTTCTCATACAATCAAACATATCTTCTACAATTTGCACTGTGACTCATGATTAAGGAACTTCCTGTTTCTGAAACTTCAGAATAATTTTACATGAACTCCGACACCATTAACAAAAGCAAAGTTTCTTTAAACAAACATGAACCACAGTCATGATCTTTGGAGGATGTCGGTGACGTTTTGATCAGAAACACCGTGAAATTTAATTACCACAGTCTTCTGTGGAAGTGACAGTTTCCTCCAGCAATACAGAAATATACTAACTAGGAAATATGTTTTATTTGCCAGTAACTGGAATTGAAAATGAGATCATTAAATCGTTGGTAAATCGAAGCAAGATTTTATTTCCACCACTACATGCCACACTAGAATCCATTTCGTAACATAGAAATCGTTTAGCAAAGATATAGATATTACGCATTCACTTATTTGAGTCAAAAATTCTAGTGATATCTAAAGTGTCGTGAGTTGTCGAATAAGACATTTTTCAAAACACCATTTTGAAGCAGTGCTACTTAATATACTCATTATGTCATACGATATCTGTAAGAAATTTCAAGGAAATTCTGCACGGAGAATTTTAATCAATTGGAAGAATTTTTGGTCTTGTAAAACAAAAAGGCAAAAAGTTATACGGTGGGCCAAAAGGAAAACAACGGAAAATACAGAATTATAAACGGGCCAAAAAAGTACCCCTACAAAAAAATAATTTTATATTAAAAAGGAAATTCTGAGAATGTTGTAATACATGTAATAATATTAGTATCTCCAAAATGATTGCTTGTTCATTTTGGCAATACTTTCGTGTTCAGAGAAGGTACCATAAAGAGATTATAGTATTTTCCTCATACCATTAAATTTTTCGAAAGAGTGTAATTTTTTATTTTTTTTCAATATTTTTAAACTATAATCGAATATTGGCCACGTACAAAAGGGATTGTGTGCTAGGCTGTCGAAAATATTGAATTATCAAACTTTTCCATTAGATGAGGTAAAGTACTAGATGAAGTAATCTCTTTCCCAACATATGAAGCAATACTTTGGACGTGGAATACAGTTCTTTGTGGTGGCAACGACGCCTGCAAAAAGTAGTCCTTTACTAACCCGAAAATCTCGAAACTTTTCTCCAAAAATGAGGTAAGAATCGTTTGCACACATATCTAGAGTTCCTCTATTTACAATTGTCTTCTTTACACATTTGGACGCATAAAAATACGTCAAAAGAGTGTATTGTAAGGGCCTTATAATTTTTTATCCATAACCCAATTCTTTTTGCGGTCGTCGATCTGGAGAGGTGGCTCAGGGCGTCAACCGATATCTCTGCTGTGCCTCTGACCGCGCGGTGCTACGGTTCGAGTCCCGACTTTCACAGGATTTCCCACATTACCCGGAGAGCTAGGTCGAGTTCTGCCGCAGTCTGGAGAATCCTAGCCGCGAGCTACTCTGATCGGCAGTTTTCCGTGGTATTTACGATCAGTAGCGGGCGCTTGCTAGAGCAGCGCCCTAAAGAACGGTGCATCAACCGCGCACGAGCGTGCCTTACCCATTTCTTACCCCATCCTGACATCTTACACTCAGATGCAGTACACTACCTCGCACACCAGTCGGGAGCTTAGAGCTTGTCGCGGCAGGGGCGGTGCCCCGCTGGTGGGAGATACCTGGAAAGGGGAAAACCCGGTCAGCGCCATCCAGCGGCACAAGAAACCACCGCCACCTCCTGAGCAAAAACATGCACTACACTTACGGGAGAAATGACCTTAGAAGTGGACGCGCCCGGAATCACTAGTAATGCCTCGATTGGAGTCTTCGCCTTGTCTCACGTCATTTGTCCTAGCGGTGACCGTTAAGGTTTACGGCTCAAGCGCCCGAGTGATTGGGAAGCGGCAGGTTCTATCTCCACCATGTGCTGGAGTTTCTCGTGAGCTTAACATTGGCGCTTAGGGCCCCTCCCAAATCGAAGGCAAAGACCACCAGCTGCCATCAGTGGCTTTCTGTAGCGATCCCCCAGATGTTTCCAGGTGAATGTCGCAGAAGCGCCTTAAAATTCGGACCAATGTCCCCTTCTTTGCGACTGGTCGATGCGTCGATTGCCTATCACCGTGTGGCCAACCCTGCAAATCTCAAATACCTCTGAAAAGCGTTACTTCACAGTTTGTTATACTTGCACTGCCACATGTCAGGTGGCCACTCCGTAGCTCAGAGCTTCTTCTGGTACCCCACTGGGGGAGATGGCTAGAGAGGGAAACTGGC
The DNA here is from genome assembly GCA_038098605.1 of Gryllus longicercus. Lineage (NCBI taxonomy): Eukaryota > Metazoa > Arthropoda > Insecta > Orthoptera > Gryllidae > Gryllus > Gryllus longicercus. Next base: position 813,112 of record JAZDUA010000257.1, on the reverse strand, counting down.
TAGTCGAAGAGGTCAGTCCTGGTATCAAATTCTAGCTTGGGAAGAACACGTTCACTCTCAAGATACAACACACACTACATTTACGGAACCAACAGAGAACATGACTCATCCGGAAAGAAAATAATTAATCGAAAGGTCTCTCTGTGATAATTGTTAACGGCAATCGTCCCTTACCCAATAACTTCTTTTCGTAGGTTATGCCTCTTGTGGTTGAGTCTGTTGACGCAGTGGATAGTCGTGAATACAGAATTCAAAACAAATCCGTGGTTCATCCAGCAAGTTTTAACTTTCGAATATTTTGAAGGAATCCTAAGATCATCTCTGAAAAGAATTCTAATGTGCTTAGAAAACGACGGACCTTTACAGGTGATGTATGAAAGATCTTTTTTCTACAATTATTTCATATTTCCAGTTTTTTTTAAAAATTCAGGTTGTACGGTAGTTTAGTTATGACAGTTATGCCATTTTTCATCGTCCTTTCCTCTATTTGCTGGAAAAATTAAAGATAAAAATTTGAAATTTTTATTAAAAAAAATATTTGAGAATTGCAAAAATGTTACGTGAACACTAAGATTTTTGAAAGAAGATACATTACATAATTTCAAGATTTGTCATTGAACAAAATACTACAGTAAGGAAAAACTCTATATACAATGGTATTGTTGCAGAAAGACGCCGTTCCAACTTTTAGTTTAATAATAAATAATAAATTTAGAGATTCCAACAAAAATGTGACAAGCGGTAATTTTATGCTTTTTTACGCTATTCCAGAACATTAAAAAAATATTTGAACAATTTTTGTGATTTTACTTTAGTAAGTAATGCAATACACGTAGTACAGGGAAAGTTATGTAATTCTGCGGAAAATCGATTTCGAGATTCTCGCAGAAACACACGTTTTGAGATTCCCTAATACCGAAAAAGGGTTGTTTGTTTTAAGAAAAAGTCCGTTTATAAACGCTACTGGGGCCTAAACTATGCGTAGATTATTTTTCAAAATGAAGAAACCCTTGTCTATCTGGCATGAGTCGAAGTTTTGAGACGTTGAAAATCTCTTTAAAATTTTCGAGGTACTTTACATGAAACTCCAGGAATATTTTCAAATATTTCACAAAACTGGCTCAAAATGTTTTCTTTAAATTTATTGTAAGAATAAAGTAAAATACTCTTATGAGGGTGGCATAGGTTTTATTTTCACTGTTTACTCAAAAATATGATTTTTTTCGGCGTTAGTACAACAAAACTGAAGACAGAGATTTTTCTTCATTTCAAATTTTGTTCTCCATAATAAGTTCATTCATTAAGGGCAGCTATATTTTAAAATTTTTGTAGTTTTTTAGCAGTATTGTTTACTACATGTGCAATTTTGAAAATAACAAAAACAAGATTTTCTATAAAACGACTCTTTACATTTTTTCTTTAAACTTTTGGTAGGGGCAAAGTTAAATTCACTCTACAAGGTAGCATTAACGCACTATTTCTCTATTCTTTATTTCTCTAAAAATTACAAAAATTTTTTTTTTTTTGATTTTTCTATTGTGTCGTATTAACTTAAGTCATATACACTGTGGCGTCAACAATTAATTAATATTATTCTATTATGGCATCGCCAATAACAAATAATCTCTACGGCTGGAAATAGCTCGCGTCGAGAAAGAAGTGGGTCAAAGGGACGCTGCCTTCGCCGCGACGGTTTCTTTCGTCACGCAGGGCCGCCCCGATCGCACTCAGCCACCTTTTCAGAGGCGGACCGTTTATTGCCCCCTCATAAAAAGACATAATGGCCCAGGCCGAAGCCCGGCCGGACAATACGCACTCTTGCGCCCACTTTCTTTGCCACCACCCTGGAAGGAAGGCGGAGCCCCCCAAAGGGGTTGGCCGGGTGTCAATTAAGACGACGACGCATTTACAACACGTCGTAAGCGAAACCTTTTCTTGGCCATCAACCGATCCCTTTTCAAACAATGCTCGCCCCCGCATCCGTTCTGGCACGCGACTGGACTAGGCACCCGAATTCCCGCAGGGGCTGTTTACAAACTAAATACAGTAGGCTGTCGATTAGCCCATGCCGACCGTCGAGGATCCGTGAAATACGCTTCTGCACGCGCACGTGTCCAGAGAACTGACAAAGGGAAGCAAGCGAGAGAGAGAAGCCAGTGTCAGACAGAGAACAATCGACGGAAAAATACGGGAAAATTGCCACATGATTGGTTAATCAGGATTCTGCGACGCAGCCACCCTCAGCCAATGGGAAGCTTCGCCATGAGGGAGGGAAGAAATCCAGAGCTAGGAACATTTTGGGAAGGGGAAAGGAAATTCCTTTAAAAACGAGATGCAGAGAGAAAACTTGACTCTGTTAATCGGAGCGCGACGGGGGAGGAACTCTCCCAGGAACACTTCTAAGATTTTTTCGGCCAGACTTCTAAGACTTTTTCGGAACGCTCCTAAGAATTTTTTGAGAGCTAATTTCTTGTTACTTAGAGCTACTTCGGAGATACTTCGAGATACTTCCAAGATACTTCTTGGTTGCTAAATTCGCTCGATTACTCAGTTACTTACGATCGGGACGCGAGTTTGGGAAAGACTTTCCCAGAATCGAATTAGCTAGGACGCGACTAGTGGACTTGTCGCGGAGGACACTCGGGTGGGAGACTACTGGATCCCGCGCCGTTTCCGCATCGGCCCGCCAGCCTTTGCCGCCTCCCGCTTCGGGCCCAGTGACAGCCCACCGCGTTACGTCAACGCCCGTGGCCATTCGCCCCTCTGAACCTGCTCGAGCCGGCGACCTGCCGAGAGGGGGACGCGCCGCTGCCTGCCGAGAGAGGACGCGCCGCTGAAGGTCAGCGACCCGGGACTGCCGCCGCCTCTGCTCCAGAGCCGCAGCTCGGCCCGCCCGCGGAGACAACGCAGCCACTGGTGAAAAAATACGAGACGGAGCCGTCTCGCAGAACAATCGTAACGGCGAGATACTGCAAGTGGCCGCGCTCAGGCCCCGCAGACCATAAATGATGAATAGCACGCTTCATCAAAGAGTCAGCCTAATATGTTAGCCTTAAGGGAATTAACAACTAGTAATTAAGATAACCAGTTCACAGAGTAGATTTAGTAAAAAAACTTGCGTCGCCCTTTGCGACATGTAACTTCCCTGGCAGCTCTTGGTGCCAGCAATAAATTGTTATTTGTCACAAATGACTCTGTGCTAATTCATGACCTCCCAACCCTTCCATCCAGTCACATTTCAGGAGCTGAACCTGGCGCCCTCCCCCGCTCACATTAGTAGGTTTGTTTACAATATCAAACAAACAACACGTAATCCAGGAAATGATGAGAAGAAACATAGATACAGCCGTCTGCTCTGAAACAAAATAAAAGGCAAGGGAAGCGAAACACAACATCTTTGTGCACTTTTACAGTGGCGTAAACAAACATGAAAATGCCAAAGCCGGAATTTCTATTGTTATTGGTGAAAGATTCGGTAAATGTATAAAAAGTTGGGAGTATATAAAAGATTGTCTTATTAAAGTAGTGTTAAAAATCAGAGAAAAATACATAAGTGTCATAGGAATATATCATTTGAATGATGATGCCGAAAATTAAGTTTTCACTTATTTTTAGTCCATCCATTCCTGAAATTAAAACCGAAACAGTATTGGTGGGACACAAATCTAGAAGAAAAGATTACGAGGAAAAGAGAACTGTATTTAAAATGGCTTGGTGACAAAAAAACAAACTAATTTACAGTTCAAAGCAATAAGTAGAGAAGTAAAACAAGAAGTATTATCAAGGAAAAATAAATTATGGCTGGACAAATTCGATTATATAGAACAATTCATAGGTGGAGCACAGAGCTCAGAAGCCTGGAAAGTAATTTAATCTATTAAATCGAATGAGAAAAAACAATATCGCATTATCAAACATTAGAATCAATAAATGGAAAGAGAATTTCGGAAGCCTGCTAGAAAACAAACTTCCAATCACAAGGAAGTGAAATATGAGCAAAGGGTAGATCTGACAATAAAAGATTTAGAAAAAGCACTTAAGACCATGAAATCCAATACGTCACCTGGTCCGGGAGATATACCGGCAGAATTACTGAAATATGGTCCCTATAAACTGCACCAAAAGCTCAAACACACGTTTTTATGGTGCATGAATGGAGAGGATCCTCCTCAGGAGTGGCGAACTTACCTAACACCAATCCATAAGAAAGAATCTAGAGACAATCAAGCAAACTACAGAGGAATCGCAGTTATTGGATCTTTAGGTAGACTGTAGAGCAAAATAATACGAAATAAAATAGAAGAAGAGATAAAAGGAAAAATAGGAAAGGAACAATGTGGTTTTACTGCCGGCAGGTCGGTCATAGACAATATATTTACATTAAAACAACTTATAGAAAAGAGAACAAGGAGAGGTAGGGAAGTTCATCTGGGTTTCATTGATCTTCAGAAGGCGTATAACAATGTACCGGTTGCTTGAGTATGGGAAGAAATGGATGGACTAAAAATCAGTGAAAACTTAATTGGTGCCACACAGAATCTATATAAGAACAACATCTCTCAGATTAAAATCTACAGCAGGCTCTTGGATCCATTCCCAGACAGTAAGGGTCTTCGTCAGGGTTACTGCCTTTTCCAACAGTGTTTAAAATATATCTGCATCAAATTTTACAGCAGTTGGAGAAACAATGCCGAGTAATGGGAATGACGATCGGAGAGGAAAAATTGTTTACATTATATTTTACTGTTGACCAGATAGTAATTGCCGAAGATGCGGACGATTTGAGTTTCATGATCTGTAAACTCAAGGAACACATTTTAAAAGCAGGACTTAATATTAATATTGACAAATCTGAATACCTGGCAGTTGGTGAAAATGAAAAAAAGAAGATCTTCTTGTGGAAAATGGAGGAAAAATGAAAGGGGTAAACAAATATAAATACCTTGGTGTACTTTTTAACAATAAGGGAAATAGCCAAGACGAAATTGCGAGACGAATAAGCTTGGGGAGAAACGTGACACGAAGTATAAACTCTGTCTTATGGAATAAAACCATTACTAACACTACTAAAATACGTCTTTATTCCTCGCTAGTTATGAGTGTTACAACATACGGTTCAGAAGTTTGGGAGATTGATAAAAGAACAAAAGGGAAGCCGCTGGCCCTTGAAATGGACTTCTGGCGTAGAAGTTGCTGTTATAGCAGACCTGACAGAATCAGGAATGACGAAGACATAAGAAAGAAAATGGATGTAAAGAAATCTATCCTTGACGAAATAGAGAAAAAAACAAATCGTCTGGTACGTTCATGTTATGCGAATGACAGACGAAAGATGGCCAAAACGAGTCCTGAATTGCATGCCGACTGAAACACAGAAGAGAGGAAAACCCAGGCTTGCATGGCAGCAGGGAGTGCAAGAGGCTATGACGGCAAGAGAAATGCAAGATGATCTATGGTCCAATAGAGAGGCATGGAGACTGAGAGCGGAGAAACGGCGACAGATGTAGAGACACTCCGTACTATATATATTTAAAATTATTTCTTTTAATTATTATTCTAGTTAAATTATAACAAAATAGTTTCATTGAAAAAATGAAAATCTGTATTTGAAAAACTTTATCGTAGTCGTAGGAAAACTCCTAAATATTTTAGAACCTTTGCAGTTTTTGCAAATTGCTGAGTGATCAGCGTCAGCAAAACGAGCACCATTTGCACCAACGTCCTTTGATCTATACAAAATAAATAAATTAATTATGTAATACAAAATGGAACCCTTTTTTAGAATGCCAAGGCTTATCATCATAAATCATAATATTTTTTGTAGTTCTTCCAGTCCCGTGTTCCCCAAGATCGGTAAATATCAATTTTGAAAAGAAAATCATCTGGAAGGATAAAACCCACTTTTTACCAACGACGGGAAGATATTTTGATGTAAACCTCTTGCTCGGGATACTCGAGTGTGGTATTAAGGTGCAAGCAAGCAACAAAGCAGTTAACTGTGGTAACTTTTATATATTATAAGTATATATATAATATGCTTATAATATTTATAATATATAATAAAATAAATAAATAAATATAATAAAAATATATATAATATATGTAAAATAGTATAAGTATATAATATTTTATATATTAGTATCAAAGTGAAATTATAATCAAATTTATTTTAAAAAAATTACAAGAAATTAAAATTGACAAGCATGACATAATTTTAAATGCTATTTTAATGTACGCAATCTAACGAGACATTTATATGATAGATTTTTAATGATAAATTGACAATATATGGTTTGTAAACTTCTCTGTGATTGGTGAAGAACTTGTATCATAACTAAATCTGTATCGTAATGAGTATCATTATACAAATGATTGCAGCCATCAAATGACAGAATTATAAAATGGGTGTAGTAAAAATATATACTACTCCAAACTCCTCCGCAAATGTTATATTTTTTTCTAGGTATTACTTGCACAATTTTTCTTGAACGGTGGATTGAATAAATATTGGTAGTCTGCGGGTATTAGTTACGAAATTGACCACTAGGGGTAATGAAAAAATGCAATATCTGAACATACAATCATACCCTCGTAACTTTCCCAATAACGTTCTAACTTTCTCAGGATTTCGAGGTATCTCCTCTGACCAATCTTCACTGGCTTCGGTTATTTCGTTAGATTGTTTGGAGATTATCACGGACAGAATTTCTCTTCAAGATTAAATAGTTTTTATTTCGCGCCAGTGAAAACGTGTTTGGAATGTTGTCATCAGTGCACGCTGCGAACTTTTGCCTTAACTGTTTATTGTGCCAGAGAGGGGGAAGCAAGGTCATCGTTGAAGAAAAGTTGAGTGATTAATATTTTAACATTCGATTGTGTGGCAATTACGTACTTTATTTTCATAGCTATTAAGGAAAGCGGGTGTTCATTTATTAATTTTGTAGCAAAGATAAAATTTTTTGCAAACCTCTACGATCAGCAATAAAAGTCAAGTTTTGGTTTTACATGTTCAGGTGTATAATTTAAGTTTACTTATACATTTAGGCCTAAATATTTATTTGTCTATCTTATGACACATAGAATGTATCTTCTTGCTGTATCGTATTCCTTTAAAACGTATATTATATTCTACATTGGTAGTGTATGTATCATTAATAGTAACATGTTCATGCAAAATACAAGTAGGAAGAGCCAAAAAGTAGTCTTTCTAAGTACAATTAATTTCATTTGTGTTTTTAAGTATTAATGGAGGAATTATAGGCAAATAAGTATAATTCATAGAAAAACTAGTGCTGGTTCAAGGGCACATTTTCTATTCTTTTAATTGTGACTGTAATTGAATATTATAAGTTTTCCACTAATTTCATACTAGCATTGAAGCGATTTGTTCAAGAACATTAATAAATTATAAAAACGTTAGAAAAAAATTCATAACTTTAATTTTTGAAAATTTAAAAGTTTATATGAAAATTCATTTCTATAATTGTATTCTGTTGTATACTAACTAACGTTTACAGAATTGTTTTTATCAAGAAATTATTTTACTCATTACCTTGAAGTAAGGAGTAAAATGCAACCCATGAGAAAAGTTACTGTTGCATGGACATGTGTACTGATAAGTGCCATAGGGTATTTTCAGTATTTTCTTATTGTGTTGGCAATTGTTGCTGCCAACATAATATGAATTACCCGATGTATTTCGTAATAATGAAAAAATGACATGTTACTGATTTATGTTTCGCAACAAAAAAGGACGACTTCCGCTGATTCAGCCAACATTTCAACACGGCTTCTCTACTGTAGGAATGTTCCGTGACGAACTAGTACAATTGAACCATTCCCGAAAAGGAACCTTTCGATTCAGAACGACCATTTCGTGAACGATCCTTCATCTGTAATCGTTCGTAGTTCGCCGGCCATCAATCACCGTTCCTCACATATTGCTGTTGGCGAAGAATTTCTGTATCGGAATCAGACCAGATGTCGATTTTGTTGATTTCATGTAACAACCCCAAAGATTTGTAGTGTTTGTTCCTAGAGTGAACTCTCTATCTGTGACACTAACCCCATGAATTATTTTAGTTCGTATAATTTATAAATTGAAAAATGTGTACATAAACATGTTGGCATTTTTAAACAAGCGTCATTGTATGCAGGACGGCAAGTGTGATGTCACAATTTAACAATGGCAAGAGTTCTAACAGAGAATAATAAATAAAATTCAAAAGATTCAACCCATTGTATTAAAATGTATCGCTACTATCACATACCGTGAAGCCAATCACGTGAGTGTAAACAGAATGCAAATGCGTGTTCCGCACCTACAAGAATTGGTGCCACTGGGAGCGCTGAGATCGCACCGGATGAAAAAAATCATAGGTAGCTTCACAACTGTTACACTAAACTGTGGGGTAATAACCCACGAGGTAAAATAGGCTACATAGAGTGGCTAAAGCGCCTCCATCTTTGCATTAAATTGATTTCGCGTTTTTTTTCGGTCAAAGCAGTGCCCTCTGGAGAAAAATAATATTTCAGTATTCCGTTTGGCGCTAGTTATACGGCCGGGTGGGCGTGGGTCACGCGTTACATAAATCCTCTTTCTCTGTGTTCCACGACTAAGAACTAATCATTTAAAAACGAAAACCAATGTGTAAGGAGAACGAATTGAGAAACATTAGAAATACTTCCTGCATTGGCTATTTCAGAATGGATGCTGTAGAAATCTTTGGAGAAAATCGGCTGAACGGTTGATACGCTAGCGTTGTGCACAGACCGACGGACAGAAAGAAAGACGTTTTGCCGTCAATCGATTTTTCGGTATGAAGCACGTACAAAACATGGATTCTGGACACACCACGCGTTAAAGGATTTTTTCTGAATTTAGAAACTGGATTTAATCACTTTTTACTTATCAGTGCCCAGCAATAAGAGTTTTTGTGTCGAAAATTCGCCGTTTTCCGGCCCACGATTCCTATACTTTTTTTCTTACGTTTGTAAGTGCGAGAAAGACAACTAGTGGTGCTAAAACAGTTCATACTTTTCGTATGTTGGTAACGGGTATATAAAAATAATATATCGCATTTCTCTCTAAACCAACACGTTTCATACAACAAAATGCGCATGCAATGGGCACTTATTTTCTTAGCAATTCTTTCTAAAAACATCATTTCTGCCATGAATAGAACTGACTTTTAGTTTGAATTGTTGTGGATTTATGAATGTTTTTGTAAGGCGTTTTTTCTGAAACACTATTGCTTGTTTCGAATTCATACCATTATTTTTCGCTAAGTCCCATTGATATTTTCAGTTCATTCTCAAATGTTTTGTTTTGTTTTATTTTGTTTTAAATCAAGTCTTACAACAAAATAAGCCTCATCATAATTCATTAAGAAATTAAACAGTTATAGATGCCCTGGAGACTAGGAAAGCAGAAAACCCGACGGAACGTTTCATCCATTTTTCATCCATTTGCTTCCATAATAGATTTTTTAAAAACAGTGAAATAGTAAACAACAAAATGACAGGAAAGCAAGGATAATTTCACAAATGAATGGAACATCCAGAAATAAATGCCATCCAATATAATGAAACCTTCTTTACTCTCAATTATTGATAGGAGGGTCATAACAGTGATCTGTTCTCAATCATCAGTAAAAAAATAATTTTTGGAAATATATTTTTCTTTAAGGATCGTGGATCTTTCTTTCCCCTTTTAGAATAGGAAGTAATTATCCATAAACTTTTCAAACTTAAATACATTTATTGTCACAAAAACAACAACAAAAATTGCACTTTTTACAATAACAAACATCACTTTGCACATGTTTCTTCCCTACTCTAGAAGAAAACAACAAAATTTAACACATTCATTTACAATTATACTGTCTTTGTAACACTTTGACCATGAGAGAGTAGTAATGAAGCACAGTTTGCAAAGTTCTTGCCAACGTTAGGAACATTAATTTGAATAACATCAAAAGAAAAGAAAATCAATTTTACCCTCTCTCATAATTTAACATTAGTAATTCTTGTCAAATTACACAGTACTCCCCTTCAATATGATCACACATATTACACACAAAAAAACACACTTAAATCAGTACAATGTGTCTCTTGAAAACAACGTAAAACCATTACAACACTTTGAAATTGCAAATTTATGCTCTCTGGCATGTTCCTTGTTATCCCTGAACTGAATATTGTTTTACACTCAATTATAGTTTTATTCGTGAACTATTCCCCTAAAAACTTGTATTTAAATGTTTCTTCCTCCATCCACGAGCACTTAATGGAGTTCCATTCCCTCCAAATATCTATTCACGCTCCAAATTTTTATAATTTCCTTTTTTAGAAGTGAGTTGAAGTGTAGAGGCCATGGAAATTAAATACATACGTTTTCAAGTGACGTGTTTCTGATTTAATCTCTCCAATGATTGTCAATGGTCGGCAGCCCGTCAACTTATTATACTCGTATATGAATACATTAGAAGTACTAATTGATGAATTAAGTAACGTAAAGAAGCAAGAATACGCATATAGAATTAATATAGGTATTTTCAAAAGAGTTATATGACTAAAATTAAATTAATTCGTTTTCATATCATTCAAGATTTTTTCTCGAGGACCAAAGTTGGTGGAAAATGTATATATTTCATTCTTTTGAAGCAGAAAACATGAAAATGAGAATTCTCTTAAACATCATTGCGATTATTCAAGGACAAAATTTAATCAAAAATTGTGGATACTTTTTTTTAATTTTGAAAATGTCCCAGGGGCTTCATGTAAAGTACCTCCAAATTTGAAATGTGTGTTTCAAATGCCAGGGGCCGCGACATCAGGTAGAACGAATGGGGAATACGAATTTTAGAGAACATCTTTTGAACGGTTTGTGGGCTAGTGTTGTACGCAGTCAGACGCACAGGCGGGCAGTCAGACGAACTTTTGGTATCGGTCGGTATCAACGGCCCAGAAAACATGGATTTTTTTCTACACCACGTGTTAGAGGAATTTTTGTTCTATGTTTAGACACAGGTTGCTCCCACTATATCCTTATCAGGATCCGGCAAAGTGAAGTTTTGTGTCGAAAATTCGCCGTTGCGTAAGTGCGAGAAAGTAAAAACCGCTTTCGAAAAAAATAGCATTTTCCTAGGACGTCAGTTTCACCTCTACAACGCGTGACTCTCATTTATTTTTTTAAAGCGAGCGTATAAGATATTTTCTTGTAGAGTTAATTCGTCGCATATAATTGATCAAAACGTTACGAAAAAAATTATTTCTTTATGATGATTCGTTATGAGCGTTAGCAATTACCAAGCGACCTCGTAGCTGCTCCAACAAAAACGCTGTTCCAGCCAGGACCAGACCCCCTCCCCACAGGAGAAAAGGTCCTGTCAACTGATCCAGAGTCAGTTTCTCAGGCCCATCACTTTCTCCCACTCGTCTCGTGTCTGTCTGCCCGTCTAGATCCAAACTGAACAACAGCATATGTTCCCACTGATTGAACAACCCCGACTCCCACAAGCGGAGGATAAGCATGTTGATGACATGAATCATGAAGTGATTCCTACGTACCGTATATGCCCCGTAACTGACAGAGCGTAAAGGCTCCTTCACCTTGTGTAACATTATTCTCCCCTCGTGGGTGTACTTTCTGTAGCGGGAAATGACTTTATAAATACTTTCGTCCATACAAGTAGCAGCTTTTCCGCTGTCAACTATGTCTCGTACGGAGATATCCCTGTCTTCTATCGAGCGAATTATAGTCAATTTTTCATCTAGGTTCTCTAAATGCCTTTGGTATCCTCTATTAATATCGTCATAGTAGTTCGTAGAGACGTAAAGTCTTTCAGCTACATTCAATACATCTTTGATACTGTCTAGCTCTTGAAAGTATCTGGGGACACTAAGAAAGCCTAGGAGAAGTCCCGTGTATGAGTTTCCGATTATAACGTGTAACAGGATTACACTGAAAACTACCAAGCGCTGTTTAAACAAAAATATTACCCTTGATGTGCTTCCTGCAACGATCATTTCAATGATATCAAAGATGGAATAAAAAATCCTCATGATTTGGAATTGATGCTTTTGCACCAGTTCCCATGCTAGCACCAACAGCACCATCGTGGCTCCGAAACAGCTCCAAGTAGTCCTCTGGAAGGGCAAGAAGAGTACCAGTCCAAAAGGAATGCGCTGGGCAACGCGTACCACAAGGTAGTCGCCAATCTGCACAAGATTAACACACGCATCGGAAACTCTTCTGCAATATAAAGAACGCGATTTGGATAAAACTACTGACAGCTTGCTTGTAGAAGCATACTTAGGCATAATCATACGACAAATACTGTGTCAGCGATAATACGCAGTTACGTGATGAATCAAGGAATATTGTTCAGCAATATATATACGGAGGTCACTTCAAAATAATACACATGAGTGTTTTTAATTTTATTTAATTTTTTTGGTTTTGCGGGGTTAAGGGGACGCAAGCGCCTACCCGCGATATGAGCCAAGAGGCGCACCTAGTGCCCTTAAACGCCTGGATGTTACTCTTAACTTTTTCTGAGAGAAGTTGATTCCAGTAATATCTGAACTCTCTCACAAGGAGAACTTGAGATGTCGTTAGAACGGGACTTTGCCAGAGGGATAAAATTCGCCGAACATGTTCCCGGGATCTTTGAGATGCCACAAGCCATCCTCATCTTTGTGATGCCAAGGCTTCTGCAGGTTTTTTTCGTCTCTCGAAAATGCGCACACCCGATCCGAGATCGAAGTGGGATCGTCTGGGAATTCAAAGGCCAATGAACCAAAGACTCACCCAAGAAGATCCGCACTTCCGAAAGAACCCTCGACAGATCGTGCAGGAGAATTAATCAAAGCACATTTGGCGACTTTTAGGTGTGTTTGCTAACTCTGAAACACGACTAGCCTGTTTGTTTTTTCCGTTTTAACTCTTTAAAAGAAAACTGAGATCTTATAAAAAATGTTCGTACTTTGTCTTCAGCCCGGAAGCTGCAAGCTGTAAGGATGATCGCTTCGTGATCAAACGGTTCTTCAGCATAATATAATTTTTTATCACAGGCAACATTTTTTATTTACCTATAGAAGGAGTATTACGAACTGGATCCGGACGGCATTATTGATTAAAAACTTAATACGCTACTCCTAAACTAATACGTACATTCCAAAAGATTCACGAGATTAATGTACTCCCCGGTAATATGATCCGATCGTCAACATGGCCACATAAAACAGAAAATCCGAAGAAAACTGAACAAATCTACACGAATATTTCTAATAAAGAGACAAGGATTCCCCTGGCAATCTCATATCCCTTTTCTATTATCCGCTTCGTATTAATGTTAGGGCGAGACTTTTTTCCTCTGATCGAATGCCGGAAACTGACGTTTGAACGCTGTGTTGACAATACGTTTTTTTAGTTGATTTTAAGTTTTATTTATTACTTCTTTAATCAATAAATATTTCTCTCAAATACACCGTGTGGTTTTGACATTCCTATGAATTGTTCGTATTACTTGAGGTTTCACCTCAGTCATTAATATGAATCATATCGGATAATGTTAGACGTGGGTGTCTTGAAACCTGAAGAGCAGTTTAAATCGAAGGTGTGTAACGTTCTAGCCTTAAAATGTACGGTTACTTTTAACCAACAATACAGATACTTTTTGCAGTCGTTAACTTACTACCGTATTCCTGAGTGATAGTATTTTGCTTTTACATCGTATTACCCTTTCACAACCTACGTTATAATCGCCGTTATACTTTCCACTGAGAGTACGAAAAATATTACCTGTTCTGCTACCGTGGAATATTCCGCATGTGATTGGATATACAGGTGTCCGTAGATAGCAAGATTCGATACGGGTAAAATCATTTCAATAGCTGCTTCCTTCATCATATCCAACATTGGAGTGTCATTTTTAACTAGGTACCATTTCATTCCATGTTCTAAAAGTAGCTTCGCAAACATTACCTCCCGCCCTGCAATATATTTTACACCTTGTTTATCGATCCAAAAGTTGTGTTCGGGAACTATGAATGCAAATCTAGTTCCCTTCAGCTGTTCAAGGTTGGCGGAAAGCTGAACAGTTGTAGTGCGTTTGTCAGTTTGCTCTTTACAGAAATCAGAGAGAGTCTGTTGTTTTAAATACCAATGTTTCCTTCTTGAATAACTGGTGATCACGGAAGGCACATCAGGATCTTCAATTAGCAACAGATAAATTATCCGGATTCTACCCATTGCGCCAACTAAGACTTCATGCAACTTAGGAATGTTTTCATACGTTCCCAAGTGAAGAATTATGAAAATGCCAAGTGGATTCGTCGCTCTTGTCATTAGAAGAGCTTTGATGAATATCCATAGATCATCGTAATATTTAATTGCTATGTGAATATCACCTCGCGTTGGCCCTTCCGGCGCAATCATCACTGGGATTTGTACGTCATGCAAGATGGCTGCTGGCATTCGCATATACGGTAGATCCAGAGGTGGGAACACCGTTGCCTGTGAAAAAAAGTAAAATTTGCCTCTTAAAACTGCAAAAACTAAAATAAAATGTGACTGTACTTGCCCTACACTGTAGTACACACTAAATGACTATATGTTTAAAGACCTGAAGGCAAAGTAAAGTCTTGGTAAATATAATTAAATTACTTACAAATGGGGACAGTTGTCTTAGTCAAACTTGTTATTGCGAACTTATATTTCGTTTAATTAAATTTACATCACTTTTTATCTGTTAAATCATCTTTATCATAAAAATTAAATAACTGCTGGATTCTGTCTGGGAACGTACAGAGTAGTGTGGTGAATGTACGAACGGCGACATAAGGTTATTTTGGAAGATAGGGGAGCACGTGAATTATGTGTACCATTTTACGCTGAAAAATTGTTCTCGATCTCTAGCAAATTTATTTAAGACGTGTGTGAGACACAAGCTGAATACCTGCAGATGTTCTAAAGCCTTTCCTTTATTCACGTTCTTCCGTTGCTTCTTTATCTCATTGGGAGGAAGACAATTCTAATGCAATATTAGCACGAAAGAGGGAAGAGGGGTCAGGTATAACTGGCACTTGCCTCAAATAGAGCATCTCTCCTACTTGGGCGGACCAAGATTGACGCGGGCAGAAGGGAAGGGAGAAGTGTGAACTGCACTGCGCCTTCCTCACACTTGAACTTTACCAGGGGGAATTCACTTCGGATTGAGTTTTTACCTGTAGAATTGCGTTAATATATTAGATTTCTGGATACAAGAATCCCCTAAGGTATTTTGCATTCTCTCAATACATATTATTAAATTTACGTCCGTACATATTTAATGCATGAAAGAAACAATAAAGGGATTACAGCGATTAGAAAAACTCAATTCTTTGATAAAATAACGACGATTCGTCGAAAAGAAAATCGGACAGTAGACGATCACATAAAATGATCTGATTGCAAGAAGCAAAGGCAGATCACAGACAACCTTAGTAGAGGTCTGACAAGCAGATAGAGATGGAAGGAAGTTGCCAAAATGGGCGGTGCGCATCTCGAAAACAAGTTTCTTGAATAGGTTTCTGGTAGAAATAATAATTAATTGGATCGTGATGATGGGAACGTTAATTTCTACGTTTGAAAATGAAATTAGATCAGGCAAAGGAAATGAGATTTTAATTAAAAGTTTGAGTGTGTAAAGAAATGGTGTAATGAAGGCAGAAGTGTTTGCGTGATCACTTCGTCGTCCCAAACTTGCTGTGCAGATTCCGAAAAGGAAGTTAAATTTTGCAAAGAAAAAGAAATTGAAAATTTTGTTCAAGGTCAAGATTGCAGTAAGATTTCAATTATCTAAAATAAGAGTTTGTGGGCTAATGGCCGCTGATTGGGTTTCGAATTTTGAAACAATGCAAAGTTTCGAGCAGGGATATGATGAATGGTTGTTGTAAGAAGCAGTCGTGTGTATGTCGTTATAATATATTTTTCATTGTTCAATATTTGTTAATGTTTATATGTGTATGTGTCAATGTTAACTTGTAATACAAATCGAATGTGACGTTGCCTAAGGAAGACATCTTTAATTAAGAATAAATAGCATAGGGCATAGTTACGCTAAAGTAATAGAATAAGTTTGGGGTTAATATTATAATGATAAATAAATAATTTTCTTCGGTCCCAAATTCCCCCGTTTAAATATTCTATAATCCGAGAACCCACGGATTGTGTTTTCAGGACCACTATTTTAACAAAACAAAGTAGAATAAAAACACTGAGATATTGCTCTTAAGATTCATAAGATTAGAGATTTAAGACAAAAACTGAGTTAAACTATTTAAGTAGAAATAGAAAGAAAGAAAGTAAGGGAAGAAATAATTTTAGTATTACAATACGTGTGTTCATGTGTGTATGCGTATAAACTCGAACTTGGTATATTTACATGATGAGAAACTACTTTTTGCGTTTGAATTCATTACCTGAAGAAGTCTGGGTTCATCTAGACATTCCAAGAGCGTTGATAGTGCCGACATGCTATCCCTTAACGCATCACGCAACAGAAAATCATTAATAATGTGTAAACGTGACTTCCTTGCTTCAGATTGTTGAAGTTTGGTATCTATCATGAAGAGAAGGACCAACGTGAGAAGAAACCTGCAAAAAATGTTAACATGCAGTACAAAACCAACTTCTTTCTCTCAGATTAAATAGCTCTAATTTTTTTGTCTCGAGGGTGAAATCTAAATTTCTTGGCTTCAACCAAATATTTGTTTGCATACGAGAAAAATTTAAGTAGCCCTAGATGAGAATAATCGAGGGTCAATTTTTAGGAATTTTTGTATATTAGCGTGCCTCAAAAAAATTGAAGTCAATTGCTTAGTGAAAAGATGCTTGAACAACATCGGCACCAACGAAGCCATTTTCAAAATGGGTTTAATGGTACCACAAACCCTATAAACACCCCGTTTATTGGCCTTTTTTCGATACTTTTTAGAAAACCAAGAATTAATATTATATATTGTTATTTTTATCAACGTACTTTTTACCGAAAAGGTACCCACAACAATTTTATGATTATCAAGCATTACATAACTCTAAGAGTGTGCCTCATTAGCTCGAATATGGCCAATTTCACGTTAAAACCATAGAAATGGCCACTTTCCAAATTTTTATTCTAAATACGTTTAATTTAAATAGGATTAAATCTTGACACCTCTCTTTCAAGAAGTTTTCTTCGCACAATTTAACAATTCCACTGCAATCGGTTAAAGATGCGCCGCACGCCATCATTATAAACGACCCACAATTGTACCTCTGTTGTATCTAATTTCTTTATTCACTATTAGGCTGCATTGAACATATTTGTAGAGGAATCAAACTGTGGGGGATGTTACTAGCCTCCATAAAACACAATATGTCATTTGGAAGTGCAAGAGATATTTCCCCCTCTTCGTTTCGGTGCATGCAACAGTGTCCATGACGTCACATCCGCTGGCCCGCCCTGCGCGCCGCTCGGGCCCCCGCCACTGCAGGCGTCACACTCATTAATGCTTTCTGACAAGCCCCCCTTTTGTACGCGTAAGCTTCCGCGGCTCGAATCCATAAATTCTCGGCTGTCCGGGAGACGCCGCGTCGTTGGCTGGGGTGCCGACGTTTCGCCTGACATGTCACAGGCTTCCTCAGGGCAGTGACTAACTGCCCTGAAGAAGGCCGTCATCCCAGTCGACATCCCAGCCAACGACGCGGCGTCTCCTGGACAGCCCAGAATTTAAAGCCGCCCATTTATTTGTCCAGATTCCTCCTGCATTACGATTTTCCGCGGTTTTACATAACTTTTTCTATAGAACGAATAATACTCATACGGGAAATACGTATACGGGAAAATAAAAAAATCATGGACTTCCAAATGCTGTAGAGTGTTTTTCAAGTCTAGTTGCATCAAAACCAGTTTGATTCCTCTACAAATATGTTCAATGCAGCCTAATAGTGAATAAAGAAATTAGACACAGCACTGCGGTACAATTGTAAGTCGTTTATAGTGTTATGTTTTTATTTAGTTTTGTTTTACTAATTCATTGCTTTGTGTATACGGACATGAGAAACAAAACAATTATCGTTAATGTCAATATTCTTGGGAGGCTCTTTGATTGATTTTGAATTATGGAGGCATTTTGAATACTTTATGCTCGCTCTAATACCAACACAACAAATACATTCTTGTAAATCTGATTTATTGAAGTAAAGATAAAAGGAAATACATTAAATAAAAGCCACAATGCTGAAATATGTAAAAAATGCTCAAATATGTAATTTACTACCGTGTTGATGATACAATATTCATTATGTGACTGTGAAGACCAAGGTTGTGTTTCCAGGGGAAAAAAAGGATTTTTCTTGAAAACGTTTCTGACGAATAGAGGAATTTGCAGTAAAATCCATAGTAAGTCTGGTTTTGAATAATGTTTTAGAACTTTTGAAATTTACCAAATGTTTGAAAATTGCAAATTGCATTCTCCCGAATGTGAATTGAAAAAACTTTTCGCCGAAATAGCTGCAGAATTTGTTGAATACGCGGTAAAATATGTAGTACATTCCGTAACCATAATAACGTGTAAGAGGAAGTAAGTACTGTTGTCGTTTTATCATAAAATTAATCCTTCCCACGTAAAGGGTACGAGTTATTTTGAGCATACGACTCTGGTCGACAAATCTAGACAAGTGTCGGTATGAAGAAAGATTAATAACTACATAATAAATGTTAATTAACTGAACGAATCTTTCTTACCTCATTTTTAAAATATCCTTTCGGCTGGTTGCAAATAGACGTGACTTCTATTATGTTTCTGTTAAGACCTCTGTTCTCGGGCTCCAGTTTTTTTGTTTCATGATACAAGTGTTGCCTCACGTTCTTATAGGGAGATATCGTACACTTCGAAAAGTTCCTTTATTGCCCCCTCAGCACATTAATCTAATGGAAAGGTTGCAGTATATTGCGGAAACTCTACCTATTTTCCTACATACTGAACATTTGGTTATTGCCTTGGCATAATATGAGAACGTTTCTTAGATTAAAAGTCCGTTCTTTCTTTTTTAGTAAATAACGATTTTTTTCAATACCATGTAAATTATTACAGCTTAAATACGTTATATTTTGTTTTAATTATTGCTATTTCGATCTCATCTTTTTCCAGACACTATTTCAGCCTTAGTATGTCGCTAAAGAAGATTCTGTCTTTATCCCTTTGAGAAAGAGTTTAATCTCTTTACTTGAAATAAAATTGGTTGTTCTTAAGTAGTTCTTTTATTAAAGTGACGTACATTATTCGAAAAATTTTAGTATTTTTTGCGCAATATTGCTTGCAATATTTGCTATTTTAGAAAAGAACAAAAGCAAGATTTTATTAAAAACTAGCTGACCCGGCAGACTTCGTACTGCCTCAACGATAAATAAAAGACCTAAACTTTTGTATAAGATGATTTTAAAACAAACAAATCTAATCAGTATTTAATAAAAAAGAATTTTTTGAATAAAGCATGAATTTTTATTATTATTTTCGACACATCATGTTGCTTACTTACAAATAGCTTTTCTGAAATACTGGCTATTTATAAGGTTTAAATTTTATATTTACAGACACACACTGTTATGATAAGTCTGTTAATCAATTTAAAGTTTTCTCATAAACTATATTTTAGTTTTGTGGTGCGTAAATAAACAAAGAAGACGGTTTTCCGACGCGCGAACACGCGACGTATAATTGTCCATACGCGAAACAGGGAAACTCTAAGTTGATTCCACAAACTTCTAACGACTGTCCTTGCGATTTATTTATGGTCATCGCAAAGGCCAGACGTACTGGAAATTGTAAGCGTTAAAAATCGATTGGTAAGTCCGTTGGAATCGTCTGTATCCGCGGAATCAAGACATCCTCTCCTTTGTATTTTCCTTTTATGATTCTTGCCTCAATGACGTTATTCATCAGCTTTTCCACAGCCAGTCTTGTTCCATAGCATAGTCGAGGATGATCAATGTTTCGCAACATGATGACAACTGATCCTACTTTTAACTGCAAATTGTGAGGTGGAAATTCAGGCAATTCCAGTGAATTTAAAAACTCCGTGGAATAGTTGACTACGTCATCCTGGTTGATAACGGTGTCGACTGATTTGAAAGAAATCAACTGTCCTGAAAGAAAATTCTGAATGGCCGCATTGAGATCCTCCACATCTTTATTTTTCGCCGCCAATATTGCCCGTTCACCCAGCCAATTATGGTTATTGAACGTTTGCGCTATATCTGGGAAAACACGCTGAATAAGCTCCTCTTTTGAGTCTGTGATGTGACAAAAATCTGTGGGTAATGTGATGAATCCGGTCGAGGTGTCCACCGCAACTTTATTATTTCCAATGTCTAACAACTGTTTTGCAAACACATTTGCAGTTTCATCTTGTTGCAAAAATACTCGCATGTTAGTTGTTAAGTGGAGTGTCTTTACGTACTGCCACAAATTCGATGATTTTAGGCATGCATTAAGTTCATCAGCAACAGTTGATCGGGGAATAACTGGAAGAGTCTGACGAAAATCACCTGACAACAGAACCATGGCCCCACCAAAAATATTTTGGTTGTAACGAAGATCTTTCAACGTTCTGTCCAGTGCCTCCAGTGACCTCTTATGGGCCATTGTGCATTCATCCCAAACAATCAATTTGCATACCTGTAGGATCTTGGCCCTTGCGCTATTTTTGGCGATGTTGCAAATTGGTGTTTCGGTGATTTGCATGTTTAATGGAAATTTCAAGGCAGAATGTGCAGTTCGCCCGCCTTCTAGCAGAGTCGCTGCTATTCCAGATGAAGCCAACGCTAGAGCAACATCATTTCGCGATCTGATCCTCGCCAAAAGCAATGAAATTAAAAATGTTTTTCAGATTCCTCCGGGAGCATCAAGGAAATAAATTCCACCAGATCCACTGTTCACAGCTTCTATCAAAGTGTCGTACGCAATTCTTTGTTGTTGATTTAATTGTGGAACATTTATACGAACTGTTTCGGCCAATGCTTCAATGTTGTATTGTTGTTCTCTGTGCAACTCGTGGTTGAATGCATCGTGCATATGACGATTGGGTGCTGTCATTCCCAAACACGTCAATACTTTATTTGCCGTCAATAAACATATATCTTCTAACATGATCAATGTCTCATTGTAAATTTTTTCAGTCATTTGTAGTGTAGGATTCAAAGTTTGACGGCGCACACGATGCAAAATATCTTCAGACATGTCATCTCTATACTTAACCCACAAATCTTTTGGATTCGAAGGGAAACATGCCGATATGATAATCGCAAACAATGCACGAATTTGATGTGGCGATGAAGATATTACGGAATCCTTGAGCGTATCATCACAATGCGAATCGTTCTCAAGTAAATGTAATAGTTGACATGCCTCACGGTAAGTCGCACACAGCTGTCCATTAAATGTTCTCAGTTGTTTAAACGATGTCGGACCACGAACATTCACCAACAACAACCTCAAATAATATTCATGGTTACTTGGATGTACTGTGTAGATGCGACCCAGAGCGTCTCAAGCAAATACATTGGGATGTCCTTCAACTTGTGTTCCTTGTTTTCGACGCTGAAACGATTTCGATGATGCGTTCCATAGCGTGACATGTCAGCATACAGCAAAGTGAGAGCAAAATTATCAGTTTGACAGACTGTGAAGAAACTTGTTAATGTTGTCGACGGTGGATGTGCCGCCCTGTCTGCCGCGTTAGATTCATTAAAATAAACTCGTTGACCATTTTCTAAATGGACTGCCAAATGGACTACTGTAGGGAGTCTTTGATGGATCGCAAATGAAAAGATACGCTAAATTGTTTGGTTGCTACTTACATAGCGACCCATTTGGTACTGTGATATTTAATCATTTGCATTGGTTACACCGAAGACAGCCATATCACTACCTTTGTTTACATATTCACATATGTACTTTATCGACTTCACAGAGTTACAATATTCCGCATTGATGAGTCTCAAAAGCTTCGGACAATATTGGCGAGAATGGCACATTCCAACGATTGTCTTCATCGACATTTTGTCCTCTTATCTTCACAACTACTGATCGCCCATTGTCCGCAACTGATCGCCGACGATACAATGGGTATCCATCATTTCCCGTTATGGTTTCAGCAAGCAGGTCTCTTGGGTATCGCTTGGAACACTTGCCGTCGACTATACAGGGTGAATTACAGTTGAAAAGTACGCAAGGTCCATGTATGTTTGGTAACTACTGCATGCAATTTTGGGTCAACTATTTCATCTGGAATTTGAGCTGAAATTATGGAATCAATCTCATCTGGCCTTATTTTGTCCACTAACCAGACTAAAATGTTCGCATATGGCAATCCACACTTTTGCCATTCTACAGAGTACATCCAACAATGTACTCGGCCATACACACAATGCTTTATTAAGAAATTCGTGAGAGATTTTAATTTTTGTTTAAAAACTCTGGCAGTTATGTCATGTCTATCAACTGGTGTTTGGCTAGATAGTAATTCTCTCTCGATTTCGGACCATTTTGGATTACATGTGAATGTAACAAATAAGTCTGGGCGGCCATAATGCCTAACATATGACATAGCATCCCGAGCATATTCATGCTGTAACCACCGCCTCCCCGATTACCTGCTTCCTTCGGCGATTCAGCTTTGCCCGGCTGCTTCGTCGGCAGACTCCCTAGAGGGAGGCATGCATGCTTGCCTAACTACTTGAGAAAAAGACTCCAACATTTTCATAATCCACTTTAATCACTTAGTATGGTGTGTGGGTGAAGCCCAGTTACATGAATAAACTTACAACTAACTTAAATCTAATCTTAACTTATTAACGGCCGCTATGGCCACATTTCATTTCAGCTCCGGTGTCTTTTCCCTCCCGGGCGGCCGTGATCCAGCTCACAGGTGCGGCGTTCGGTCCGCCCTGCGCTCAGCGGGTCCGGCGGCGGCGGCAGCTACGGCGTTTCTTGCACCCGGTCTCTTTGTGGCGGCCCCGGATTAGGCCAGCGGCGGGCGCCGGCCGGCAGCTTCTCAGCGGCGCTTGGTGCGGGCGGCGGCGGGAACGCGCCCGGGCGATGACGGGTCGCTTTGCGATATAGTTTGTCAAGCCCCGGCTCGCACTCACATGGCACTCTCGGTCAGGCACTCAGTAGTAGTGTCCCGTCCCATCGGCCGGCTGTCGTCTCACGAGTCGGGCTGCGATGTGGCGAGGCGGCGTGGCATTCGGGCGGTCAGGCACCAATTAAGTGGCCTCGCTACTGCCTCAGAAACAAGTCTCCTCCTAGCTACCTCCGATGCAAGTGATCTCTCCCCCTCGGTACCTCCGATACAAGTGACCGCTCTGGACCGCGGCGGTCCCACAGGAAGGCTCGCGTACCACGTGTTTTCTCTCCCGCATTGTCTATTTCTATTGGAGGCCGCGCCACCTGTAATCTTTCCACCTATCACGGCGCCAGCGGCAAAGTCGCCCCCAGCAACATCCCCCGCATTGTCTACGTCACCGAAATTCCCGGAAATAGGCGCGGGTAATTCCGTTTCTCGGCGAAGGGGTTGTGGGCGGAGTATTTCCCACACGTCATAAGGGATGCGCCCGGCTCGGGTCTGTGCTGAACAAAAGAGGCGCTTTTCTCGCCTTTCCCTAGGCTCGCTAAGCGGCTCAACCCGGTTGAGCAGGAAGCGGCGTTTCCGGCTGCTCTTTACGGCGGCGCGGTTCTTAATTAAATAAAATAAATCTATGGCTCGTGTCGTCATCCGCGATGTGCGCAATTCTGACTTATCAATACGACTATTTTCTTGATCTGTCTCTCTCTGGTCAGCAGTGAGGTTAGCACGTGAGGTAGCTCTTCGCACATTTCATTGACTGCGACGACCTAAATCAGGTCGTCTTCTCCTCGGCATTGTAAATTGGGAAAAATTCTCGCTCATTTAGAAGTAAAGTGTCACTATCACAAAATATCACACACACACACACATTAAATCCTCCAACGCGCACGCGAATTTGAACTTTATGCATTTCAAAACGAACATTTCAAAACCAAGATAAGATAAATCCGTTCAGCCGTTCTCGAGTATTGACTTTTCGATAATCTGACAGATTAACCTTTTAAATACAAATGGGAAAGAGGTCTCCCAGAGCATTTCAACCCAGCCGTACGAACGGGATACTTTTGGCTTGACCTCCAGAGGCGCGCGTCGGCTCTTATCTATCGCTTGCTGACGGATGGCAACCGCGGTGCTCCGATTCTCACGCACCGGAGCTCCGGCCTACGCTATCAGGCAGGGATGTGTTGAATGAGTGCGATCTTGTGGCAGGAAGAGCGAGCGTGGGAACCTCTGATATTTTTTGCTTTTACAGTCCGCCGCAGCTCGTGAGAAAAGGGCAGTTTTGAGGGTTTTCCCAGCGAATATTCGAATTTTTCTCAACTTTTAAACCTTCCCTAGATCTCCACGAACTTTCAAAGCGAAGATAAGATTAAATCTGTTCAGCCGTTCTCGAGTTTTAGCGAGACTAACAAACAGCAATTCATATATATATATATATATATATATATATATATATATATATATATATATATATATATATATATATATATTGTGACGTACCTGGTGATGCCGGTACTTTCACTGCAATAAATTACTAAAGGAGGGTATCTTTTTCGTGAATGGGTCCCTACGAGGAGTCGATATAGCATCGGGAAATTTAATCAATAAATGTGGTACAATCATAAACAGGATTTATTCACAAACCAAATCTGTTAATTACATTATTTATAATACCTCTGAACTTTGCCTTGGTACCAAGATCAAATTTAACATGAGTTTTATCATACCTTTGGGGCCCCAACAAATACCTTCGATGCTTGGGTTACGGTTCGCATCGGCCGGGGTCGCCGACCTTCGCAGCAGCTGGGCGCAGTCGGCGGCTGGTGGAGTAGCGGTCGCCTCGGCTGGCGGCCTCGGGAATCCCTCCTGATTCGGCTCCTGGTACTTCGGTGTCGCACTTCCCTCTAATTGTCTTTCGTCATTTGATACAGCTACTTACCACGCGGCCACTGCACGTGTCGGCGTCAGCCTCGCAATACACACAGTTCTGGAATTGTACACACCGCGACAAATAACATAAGCGCAATTTACTGTTTTCTAGCACTGATTTCTTATATTCATCACTTTCCCGATCTCAACCTAACACGTCTATTGTTCTTGCGTGGGCTAAATTCTATAACACACGCCGCGTGCTCCCTTTGCCCGTGCAAAGCGGCGAGCTTCTCGCCACACGTCCGCAGCTACCGACGACTTCTCCGCAACTCTCTCGCCGGCAGCACGCCGGCCACATCCTTCGGCGACGGCCGACTCGACCCCACTGACTCGTAACGGCCAAAACTCCCTGTCGCTCCGTGCTCGGTTCTCAACCGTCGATTACGTTCCCACGGACGCCTCGCAGCGGCAACAGTGGCGGCGGCGGCGGCTGGCCCTCCTCACCGCTGTCCGTCGCGCTGGTCGTGCGTACCGCGCAGTCCAAAATGAACACTAATCTCTTATGCTAATGTTTTTAATTAGTATAAGGGAACACATCGTGTTTCAATATATATATATATATATATATATATATATATATATATATATATATATATATATATATATTGAAACATAGAATGTTTCCTTATGTTAATTAGAAACATTAGCATAAGAAATAAGAGTTCATTTTGGACTGCGTAGTACAGGCGCCAGACGCGACGTACGGCAGTGGGGAGGCCCGCCGCCGCCGTCGCTGCCGCGAACACAGCGTGGGAACGACCGTTACGAACCAAGCGTGGAGCGGCAGAGGATTCAGCCGTTGCGACAGTTGGGTCGAGTCGGCCGTCGCCGAAGGATGTGGCCGGCGAGAGAGAGTCGCGGAGAAGTTGTCGTTGGCTGCAGACGTGTTGTGAGAAGCTCGCCGCTTCGCACGGACAAAGAAAGCACGCGGCGGGTGTTATAGAATATTAGCCAACGCAAGAACAATAGGCACGTTAGGTAGAGGCCGGGAAAGTGATAAATATGAGATCAGTGCTAGGAGAACAGTAAATCGCGCTTGTGCTATTTGACGCAGTGAGAACAATACCAGAACTGTGTGTGGCGAAACTGACACCGACACGTGCAGTGGCCGCGTGTTAGCTAGTTATATCAAAACGATGAAAGACAATTAGAGGGAAGTGCGACGCCGAAGTACCAGGAGCCAAGCCCGAGGGATTCAAGAGGCCGCCAGCCGAGGCGACCGCTACCCCGCCAGCCGCCGACTGCACCAAGCTGCTGCGAAGGTCGGCGACCCCTGCCGATGCGAACCGTAATCCAAACAACGGAGGTATTTGTGGGGCCCCAAGGTATGATAAAAACTCATGTTAATTCTGATCTTGGTACCAAGGCAAGGTGTATAGGTGTTATAAATCATGTAATTAACAGATTTGGTTTGTGAATAAATCCTGTTTATGATTGTACCACATTTACTAATTAAATTTCCCAATGCTATATCGATTCCTCGTAGGGACCCATTCACGAAAAAGATACCCTCCTTTAGTAATTTCTTGCAGTGAAAGTACCGGCATTACCAGGTACGTCACAGCTGGCGCCCGAACAGTTGGAAATCGTGTAATTAAGAAATGTGGCCCTAGGAAAGTCGATAGAACATTGGAAATTACTGTGTATGTAACTAAAGTGAGAATATGTATGTCAATGCATGTGAAATGTAATATGCAGATAGTGAAAGAATTTATTATTTTGGAAGGAACAAAAGCAACAGTATATACACTAACAAAACATGCATAAAGATTCAAGAAAGCGTAATGACTATTTGGTAATTACAGAATCTTTTTAATTAATAGTGGGCAGGCATATGGAATTATTTGGAAAAGTATTCAGTATAAATTTATTACCATAGCTATTGGACTAATGAAAGTTATTAATGCACATACCATAAGTGATAAAGAGCAGTGTAGTTTCCAAGCTTTTGTAAGACAAGTCAGTAATGATTTAATTGGTTTGTATTTTTCATAACAGGGTAGCTAAAGAATTTGTGAAGTAGTAATAATTTTTGTGGAAGTATGAAAAGGTATTGGATATTGGTGTATAAATTGTGCACATTACCTGCTTGGAATTCACATTCAGCAGTGCATTGTTCATCATTATTGGTAAAAATTGTAAAATTTAGTGGAAAGAATATTATTTTTGTGAAGTGTATAGTAGCATTGCAAATGTATATTTTCAACATTCATGTAGTATTATAGAGGTAATTTTATGGAGAAGGCATGACATTTAACTGTGTGTAATTGTTATACATATAATAGAGCAGCAGTTGTGATGAGAAGTGATTCAAAAGCAAATAGTGGATTTACTAAATCTGGGAGCAATTGTAATAATTTTAATGAGTTCATTAGCAGTGCATATGTACTTAAGTGGTAGCAACACCATTTATTGTGAAGGATATGTTTATGTATTGGTATGTGAGTGGGAATTTATATGATTACTGAGTTAGGGTTATTGTGTTTTTGTAGTGAGTGAGGATTTGTTATTCATCAATTAGTATCTGAGTTAATAGTGCATTAAAACAGTCACGAAGAGCATTTAGTGCAGTAGTGGGCATAGTAAATTAATAGGGTAACTGTTGCATTGTTGTGAAAAGAAGCAGATGAAAAATTGTGCGAACATTTTGGTGCAGTTGGGATCGAACGGGTGGTTCAAGGCAACGAAATGGAGGCGCAAAACATAGAGTTGGACTTGGTGGGGAAGGTGGATCAAGTAAGGGAGACAGGTGAAGGAATTGGCAGTAGCACTCTATCGGAAAGTAGGGATAGTGGAATTGGAAGCAGGTTGGACGATACGCCAGGGGACAGTTTCAATAAAGAAGTAGAAGTTACATTAACACCGATGAACCAGGCAGCAGGAAACCTAAATTGGGGGGGTGGGAAAGATACCCATTTAGATTTAATGCAGATGATGAGGAAGATATTGGAAGGACAGAGCGAATTGAAGGGAAATGTAGAAGAACAGAAGAGGATGGCGGAAGAGCAGAAGAGGATTGCAGAAGAACAGAGCAGGAAACTAGATGAACAGAAAATATTCACAGAGGAACTGTTTAGGAAGTCGTCAGAGGAGCAGAAAAGATTCACAGAGGAACAGATTGGGAAGCTGGCAGAAGAGCAGAGTAGGAAATTAGATGAACATAAAATATTTACAAAGGAACAGATTAAGAAGTTCGCGGAAGAACAGAGCGAGAAACTAGATGAACAGGATAGGAAAGCTGAGGAACGAATTAGCAAATTACGAGAGGAGATAAGTGGGCGAATAGAACACACTGAAGAACAAATTGAGTCGACCAAGAGGGAGATGACCAAAATCGTGGAGCGAGTGGAGATTCATGAGCAATTAATTTCCGAAAGATTCATAAAACAGGAAAAGAAAATAGAATCCCGAGTAATTAGTTTGGGTGGGGAATTGGAGAACAAGCTACATCAGCAATTAGATGCTAAAACCGCCGAGCAGGATGAGAAAATCGAAAGGATGCAAAGCCAATGCCAAGAGGAGATTAGGACAGTGGAGAATAAAGTAGAGAATCTACGAGCCAGAATCGTGGACGATGGTCGCAGACGGGAAGAAGACGCGAAGAAGTTACAGTTGGCGGTCAAGGAAGAAATACAGGAGAACAGGCGGGAATGCGAAGAAAAGGTGCTAAAATGTCAACCACACCATCAAGTGGATGCGAGGGTTGCTGCAGAGGATAAAAGCGAGGGGATGACGAACCAAATTCATGAAGAAGTCAAGACAGTGGAGGGCAAAACGGTGGAGGTCCAAATCGAGGCCGAGGAGGATGTTTGTAAAGTGGAGGTGGAAACGGAAGAATTGAAGCAAATAATGGAAGAAGAAGTGGAAATGAAAACGGAAGAAATGAAGCGTATAATAGAAGAAGAAATCGAGGAAAATATACAAGGGTGCGAAGAGAAAGTATTAATACAAGATGAATTTGAACAGGAAGAAGTAGGGAAAATGTCACCGAGTGTCAAGAATGGGGTGACGCCAGTTATGCCTCCAAAGTCGCTGAAATATTCGGAAGATGGTAAGGAAAACCCTGACGCAGTTATGCGAGCAGCAGAACAGCATCTAGCACGAATTAACACCGTGGAAGGACACAGGATCCAGTTCTCATACCTAACTTTAGAAGGAAACGCCAGGACATGGACAGGAATTTTTAATTCTTGAAATTTTTAAATCTTCTAAATTCTTGAAGAAATTTAATGACAAAATTTTCGTACGAGATTGCAGCGAAGAAAACCGAACAAACGTCAAGATAAACCTGAGGAACAATCATCACAACCACGCCATGGAAAGTATTAGTGAATACACAACGAAGAATATTATGAGGCCAAAAACATCATTTCTTCCTAGGAACTACCAAGGAATAATTGGCATAGTAACGCGACAGCTTTCCATCACTATGCAGAACCTATTGGGCAAAGCAAGTCATGCCGAGTTAGGAAGGTATCAGAAGGCAGTGGTAGAGTATGACTGCACACTCGCAGGTACTCCAAAGAAGAAGATAGAAATACTGAATGCACAACAGAGAGAGCAGTGGTCGCAGTTGTTGACAGAAAATAGACGAGAACCAGGCAAGGAAAGCAAATATGCCAACGCCAAGAACTTTCAAGTAATGGTGATCGTCCCAGGAATCCCAAGATCACCACTATTTAATTGGGACGATCTCGTAACGTGGCAAGAAAGAGACGACGAGATTCGCAAAATTAAACGATTTAAGATAGGATACGTGGCAGAAGAGAAGGCAGAATTGACAATCCTCAAGCAAAAGAAGGCGAAACCGAAGAAGAAGACTCACCAGTTTAGTGAGGGACAATCGGTACTGCGACGGGTTCCCAGGGTATCGAACCCAAACCTAAAATTATACCCCAAATTTTTTTCTGTTATATGAGGGGCCATATTTTATAGACAAAGTAACGCACAAAATGTGGACAGACTGTTAAATAACAGACAAGAAGTGGTAGGACACTATAATGTTAACAGTCTGAGACCGTGTCCAATAAACGATGACAACAGTGAAGTGTAAATAAAGTGTATTATTAGTATTAGTTTAAACAATCATGTACAAACTTAATTTTAGGGAAATAAGTGTATATAACGTTTCATGTAGTGAATAAGATGGCGCCACTATCCGCAGAGACGATGGAAATGAAGTGAATTTTTCTTAGACAAGAAAAATCCGAAAAAGGGGAGGAGGGGGTGATGAAACATAGAATGTTTCCTTATGTTAATTAGAAACATTAGCATAAGAAATTAGAGTTCATTTTGGACTGCGTAGTACAAGCGGCAGACGCGACGTACGGCAGTGGGGAGGCCCGCCGCCGCCGTCGCTGCCGCGAACACAGCGTGGGAACGACCGTTACGAACCAAGCGTGGAGCGGCAGGGGATTCAGCCGTTGCGACAGTTGGGTCGAGTCGGCCGTCGCCGAAGGATGTGGCCGGCGAGAGAGAGTCGCGGAGAAGTTGTCGTTGGCTGCAGACGTGTTGTGAGAAGCTCGCCGCTTCGCACGGACAAAGAAAGCACGCGGCGGGTGTTATAGAATATTAGCCAACGCAAGAACAATAGGCACGTTAGGTAGAGGCCGGGAAAGTGATAAATATGAGATCAGTGCTAGGAGAACAGTAAATCGCGCTTGTGCTATTTGACGCAGTGAGAACAATACCAGAACTGTGTGTGGCGAAACTGACACCGACACGTGCAGTGGCCGCGTGTTAGCTAGTTATATCAAAACGATGAAAGACAATTAGAGGGAAGTGCGACGCCGAAGTACCAGGAGCCAAGCCCGAGGGATTCAAGAGGCCGCCAGCCGAGGCGACCGCTACCCCACCAGCCGCCGACTGCGCCAAGCTGCTGGGAAGGTCGGCGACCCCTGCCGATGCGAACCGTAATCCAAACAACGGAGGTATATGTGGGGCCCCAAGGTATGATAAAAACTCATGTTAATTCTGATCTTGGTACCAAGGCAAGGTGTATAGGTGTTATAAATCATGTAATTAACAGATTTGGTTTGTGAATAAATCCTGTTTATGATTGTACCACATATACTAATTAAATTTCCCAATGCTATATCGATTCCTCGTAGGGACCCATTCACGAAAAAGATACCCTCCTTTAGTAATTTCTTGCAGTGAAAGTACCGGCATTACCAGGTACGTCACAATATATATATATATATATATATATATATATATATATATATATATATATTACTCTATTTTTTTTGTTTAAAATTTTGGTAGGGTTAATACTAAATGTACTCTATAAGATAACATAAACATCAGTTAACTCTGTTCTTCTAAGTCTACTTTGGCTTTTCAAGAATTACAAAAAAAGGAAAATTATTTGACAGGCCTCTCACGTTAATATTTACATTAGCTTCGATTTGTTCACATTATTATAGTTATTTTTATATATTTACATGTTCTTTAAATAATGTCATATAATGTGTCTCAAATACTCATCTGTGTTCTGTGAAAACTAGCTCAAAATTACGCATTTTCAGATGCGTTCAAACGCCATTTTTACGTAAATGGCTCCAATTTCTTTCTCAAACGATCGAAAATATAGTGCTAATTGCGATCTTTAACACGTTGTAAAGGTAATTTAGGAACACTTTGTAGTTTTTCAAAAATTCCACAAGTGGAATTTTTTTTTTAAAGATCACTCGCACCATTAATATGCACATTTCCAGCAATTTGTAAACATTTTTGTATATGAGAGTTAATGTGATTCAAATGACTCGTTTTTGAAAAAAAATATTGTGTGAAAAAGAGCTTCAAATTTCGAAATTACAGGTGCGGTTAGACGTCATTTTCTTAAAACCGCTCCAAATTTTTCAAATAAAATCGCCGTTTAGGACGAGGTTTTACTGTCATTTAACATTCCCTAAATAATATTTCCGTTCTACTATTAGGAACCCGAAAAATTAGGATGACAAAATATGTTCTTTGGGCGGCGACAAATGGCAGCTGGCAAGTCCAAATAGCTAAGGAAATAGAACACTAATACGGGAAATTTTGTGCCGTTCTGTAGCATCACAGGTTTTAAATACTTCTCGCTCCATTAAGAGCATTTATTCCAGATTTTAGCCTTGCCTAATAAGTTTCTTGTTTATTAGAATGTTGGAAAATATATTTTAATGATCGCTGTGTCCACGCGACAAGCTGTGAACGTATGCGTGGGACGTATATTAAGCATCGACTATAAATTCCGAATGTTAATAAACATTTCCTTATCAAAAATAACCTCTTATTGCTGAAGTATTTTCTTATCCCATTTGTGTCGACTATGAATACGGATCTTAATGCGCTGCCCCCTTTCGTGAAATGGAGAGGATTCGGTTTCTGGCAGTTGCAAATTTTAGGCGCTAGCTAGAAAATTTCACTCGATTTTAAAGTTTCTGTCTCTAGATACTTGCTCAAAGCGCTCGATTCCGATATTGAATCTCAGAACACCTTCTTACGAGTAGATGGAGAAAGGGCGAATATTGTTTGTGAGTCATTCTCGACTAGTGCGGGGGCGTTGCACCCTTGAAAAAGCGGTTTGCTCGCTAATCTCCTCTTCCTTGTATCACTCGGAAGGCTACAACCTGTGCAGCGAATGGACTCACTTTCTCTCTCCTCCCAATCTGGTTTGAATTCCACAGGCTTGGCGTTGTGAAGGGTGACCATCTGGGTCCAGAGAAAGCTTGAGAATTGAGACATTGTCAGGGCCACTTTCTCTCATCTCTCCCTTTTCCCTCTTTCATTATGCCGCCCTCACCCTCGTCTTATTTTTCGTCTCCCCACGCTTCGCCCTTCTCTGACCTCTTCCCCTCCACGTATCCTCTTTCACAAAACCCTCTTCTCGCCCCTTCTTGTATCCCCTCCACTTCTTCACATCTTCCCTCCTCCTCGAATCTCTTCTACACTTCTGTTCGTATCCTCTCCACTTCTGCACATCTTTCTTCCTCCTCCCTTCCTCTTCTTCACTTCACCCTCTCCTCCACTTCTCCATGTCCTTCTCCCCTTGCGTTCTCTCCGTTCCTCTCACTCCTCTCTCCTTCCCCTCTCTTTCTTTCTTTCTTTCATTCTTTCTTTCTTTTTCTTTCTTTCTTTCTTTTTCTTTCTTTCTTTCTTTTTCTTTCTTTCTTTCTTTCTTTCTTTCTTTCTTTCTTTCTTTCTTTCTTTCTTTCTTTCTTTATTCAAACGGCAACCGAAAGCTGATACGGCTGCAGTCAAGACATTTAACAAGTTCAAATTAATTTGCAGTGAAGTAAATATTCATGATACATAATCTTAATCACCTTCGCGAAAATACAGTCTTTTAAATTTGGAGACAGTGCTGGCAGAGATTAGAAAGGCTATTCCAGTAATTAACTATTTCTTGGAAGACAGCTGGCAAACAAATCGTCGTGTACCACTCAAAATTGACTGTTCTGCGTTGTTCGAGTGGTACGGTTGCGACATGTCCAGTTTTTCCGAAAAAACAGGCGACCATCTGTTTGGAAGTGCTTCGTGTGCGAACAACTTTTGTTGGATTTTGCTTATCTTGAAACACCCATACAGTCGACTGCTGTTTACTTTCGGGCTCATACGCGTAAATCCACGATTCATCAGCTGTCACGATATCATAGACGTGTTTCGAAGCACCGCGATCGTATATTTTGAGCATTTCTTTCGACCAATTGACACGAGCCTTTTCTTGAGCGATTGACAAATTGTGTGGGATCCAACGCGAACAAATGTTTTTGACAGTCAAGTGTTCATGCAATATTGAATGTATGCTTGTCCCACTAATGCCTAAGGTTGTCTCAATCTCACGTTAGGTCACATGATGATCTTGCAATATCAGTTCACGCACAGCATCAATGGTTTTCGGAACAACTGATTTTGGTCGACCTTCGCGAAATTCGTCTTGGAGTGAACTACCACCACGATTGAATTCAACATACCATCAATAAACACTGGTTCATGATGGAGCTTCATTGCCAAAAATTAAGTTCATCCATGCACTGTTGCTGAGTTAATCCACGTCGAAAGTTGTAAAAAAATAATCACACGAAAATATTTACGATTTAATTCCATTTTTTGGGCCAAGAGGAATATTTTAAGTTACGGTAAACAACACAAATAGCGCTCGTATGTCAAAACGTTCTGAGTACGTATAACCTCAAAACATCCAATTTTACGATAGAACTGTCAGTTGCCAGATTGCAGCACCAGGGTTGCCAAATCCCGAAACTTAAAAGGCAACATTCGTACGTAGAGAGACATGTGTCAATTCGTCTGAGAACCTTCTTCGGGAAGGTGTTATTTTGCTTCCAAGTTTATCAATATCTATGCTACTTCGTGTGTGTGTGTGTGTGTGTGTGTGTGTGTGTTGTATTTTGGGAGGGAGCTATATTCTTCCCACGCTAAAATGTGCGATCTGGGTACGATGTACTCTTCGGCATGTGATGAGTTATTCTAGTTTCCCCCCTCGCAATAGTAAATTGGGAAAGGGTTACTATGTTTGTCACCAACTTATACAAAAAG
This sequence comes from Gryllus longicercus, assembly GCA_038098605.1. Taxonomy (NCBI): domain Eukaryota; kingdom Metazoa; phylum Arthropoda; class Insecta; order Orthoptera; family Gryllidae; genus Gryllus; species Gryllus longicercus. Next base: position 778,482 of record JAZDUA010000257.1, on the reverse strand, counting down.
TACGCATTTTTTTCAGAAAAATTCAAAATCATTATTTTTAATGATCTGTTTGTGATGAACATTTATCATTAACTAAAACGTAAATCATCATAATTGTAATTGTAAGAACGTCGAAGAAATTTCGAATTTTTGCAATTTTCAAAAAATCAGTTTTTAACGATAATGAACATGCACTATTTTCTTAAACGTCCTTCACTCTATCCAACGACGAAATTTAATCTAAAACTATTGAGCCAAATTTCCAAAGCAAAAATTCTTGGAACCGGGACACACAAGGGACATTGCTTATTCCAGTTCCAGGAGGTAATGATTTAATTATCGTTGTGGCCTATTTCATTTAATTGAGCACTTGAACAAGTTTGTAACGTTTTAAACCAAGTTAAAAATTTCAAAATAAGATACAGTGGAATTCAGTCGACCCCGATTATGGTCAATGTCCGGAAAAGCAGCAATTTGTTCACTGTATCATAAGTTTACAATTAACGAAAATGCCAAAATAAATGTTTTTTTGCGATGACTGATTTTATTTTAGTAAGAGTACTATCATTGCGAATTCGAATTATGGATTTATTTAGTCAAAAGACAGTAAACACTGTATGTGACGTATGGAGGAGAAGATAAACTGCGCAAGTTTCTTGAGTTCTAGAATCTCTTCCCATCATTTTAACTACAAGTAATGTAAAGAAGAGGTAAAAATAATGATAAAAATAAAAACAAAATTGAAAAAGCGCAAGATTAGCGATATTTGAAAAACTAGACATTTTCGTTCCCGAGTTATAGAGAACTTATTTACAACAGTAAATGAACTGCAGACTTTATTTTCTGCGTTACGAACAAGATCGTAATTCGTCTCGCTCTCAAAATCGTAGCTCTGCTCCTACTACTACAACCAAACAGAGAGTTCAACAAAACGTGCGCATAGTGAAGCTATATTTACGTCCAGACGCACAACAATGGGCCATCTCAGTATTTGCTCATTGTATCAGGGAAACTAGACAAAAACCTGATCAAAATGGGTCTTGGGTGAGAATATCTGTGAATTTCAATTTATTATTTAGCCCTAAATGGATATTCTTTGTTAATGTTTTTGTGGAGTAATTGTTATCAAATACTCCCTTGCTTTCCAAATTTTATTTTACATTGCCACTCACTCAAAATATCTTTGAGCAGACGTAAGTATCCGTACTGTTGGAACATTTTCATGTCTCTTCTGCTTGTCATAACACTCGTTTTCTTTCGTCCTATTTAACTCTTTGACTGCATTTACGATATCCTCGATAGATGGGATTCCACTAGTTGGTAGCTCGTAGTTCGCGACATGAAGCCTTCGGTCTCGACGGAATTGCAGTAGACGAAGGGAGGGAATTTCATCATCACAGATTTCTCAGTCCCTTTTATATTCGTAAATTCTACAAAAACTCTCAAATCGCCATAGAATACGCGGTGAAATGAAAGTGAAATGCTTTTTCTTGGAAGTTGCTTTCCTCGTGTCCACTGTAGCATATGTGGGGAGTTCGCTACAACCGTATCATCTAGTGTTTATTGCAATGCATAGGGATCATGGCCAGTCGCATTAGTTCATTATACCCGATAGTTCACTATACACACAGACTCGACTTTGTCTGATTGATTAGTGATTCTGGGCGCGTCTACTTCTAAGTTCCCGTAAGTATAATGCATGTTTTTATGCCGTGAGCTGGCGGTGATTGGTGAGATTGGCCCCCCGCTAATTGGTGAGGTTCTGCTCTGACCTACCGTCGACTAATAAGGTTTCCCTCAACCAGGTATCTCCCACCGCCCCTTCCGGACAAGCTCTAAGTTTCCGGCATGTCTCTTAATGTAGGGCATGTAAGTGTAAGTGTTTTTAAGTAAGATGCGAGGGCAGAACCAGGAAGAAGGATGGTCCCCGGCGTTAGGGTACTGCTTTGGAATGGGCCTGGTGTTAAACGGAGAAACCACGGAAAACTACCGATCAGAGCAGCCGACTGCCAGAATTCTCCTCTATTCGTATTCGACCTAGCTCTCCAGCTAGTGTGGAAACACCTGCTACCGTTGGGACTCGAACGTAAGACCTCTGGGTCAGAGGCAATGTAGTGACATCAGTTGTTGCCCTGATCACCTCTCCGAATACGCACTCTCGACCGTATTTTAAAAACTTGTAGTATTGGGATATGCACTTCCTACTTTGGCGTTATCCATGTTTTGATGTGAACTACTGAAGGAGTAAAACAAAGGAATACGGACTTAACCCTAAGTAGAAATATTTTTTCTGTCGTTGTACAGTTCGCTTCAGAAAACGACTGCTTCTCACGTTTGTCTGAGACTTCCTGATCCGTGAGGTTGAATATCCGAGAGGAATAATTATAAGCGTTGTCATTGCCAACAACTATTGCTCCGGCATTCGCATGGAAGCAGTTAGAAAACCTACGAAAAACAACTGATCAGACGTGTCAGCCTACGGTTCAAGCCAGCCAGGAACCTAAAACACTGATTTCGAAGGCAGGCGAATCTCCGACACGCAGAACCGAACGCGGAGTGTATTTTAAGGCACTTCTTCGACACTCACCTAAAAGTAGTCAGGGGAAAACCCACGGAAAATAACTAACGGCAACTGTCGGCCTTTGTCTGCGAGCGCGATAGAAGCCCCAATCGTCGATGTTTAACTTGGCCGAATCTCCTGGCGGAGTTAGAACGAGCGACCTACCAATACCTCGTAGGCTTCAGCCGCTGGCTCAAATGCTCGTCGCTCGTTGGAAGCCTTCAACACGATGAGACCGAAAGCCTGGGGTTGTGGATAAAATATTTTTAAACCCTTACAAAAAACTCTTTCGATAGCGTCGCAAATGTGTACGTAAGAAAATATTAAAGAAAAAAGAATCATACATATGCATGAAAACTTCCCTTACCTTGATTTTAGAAACTTTCTAATTAAACCTGTTAGTGAAATGCACTAATCACGGAAAAGTTTACAAGTATTGACAATTAATCGTTGAGAATCTATCTAGTAAATCTTTCGTTTGATTTTAAACATTAAAAGTTCATTTAAGGTAAAATTATGCTTGTAATTTTTAATTTCTTTTATTGTTAGTATTTTTCCTGAAATTTTATTTAAAATAAATTAGTTCGTAATTTTACTTTAATTCTATTCGACAAGCACGCGGACTGGTAACCAAAGCCACAGGCAACAAGGTAGGGTAATGTTAAGGAGCTAGCCTTGGCTGAATCCTGCACGTCAACGGCCACAAAACGATTCAATGTAAAAGATTAACTTGTAAAAGTTACTCGCTCGTAATATCACACTGGCGTATGAATACCCTTCCTTTCATCATCATTTAAAAATCTACTATTAGCATATTGTCTAGTTGGTTGAAAACTACGCTAGAATGTTAGCGACAGCGAAGCCGATTAGTCTACTGGCTAAAAACCATACGTGGACGCGATGCAATTATGTTATTTAAGCATTATAATGTTCGGTACAATTTAATATTAAGCATTTTTTAATATCAATTCAAAGAAAAGAGGTGATGTAGCCCATAGTATTATTGTTGAGTAACTGGGTTGAGTTAACATGAATTTTGGTGTGAGACACACATTTATACATTTGTGTAGGATGATGTACTTCAAGCTACATTCTTGAAAAAATGAAATAAATAAAGGAGTTTTTTGGCAACAATATTGTTTATTGAAGTAGCAACTTCCGAATACAGCCATGATTTTCAGATACAATAACTTACACAAAGATTAAAACATTGAGTTCAGGGCTATTAAATTATTAATTGAGATTTTATTCATATATAGTGTTAAAAATGTATGATGTTTTATGATGTAAATGTCTTTAAAATACCCTTAGAAAAGTACACCATACCCCACTAAAGGTTCAAAAGTACAGTTAGACGAAACGTTAGAAAATTATTCTCTGTTTGTGATTTCAATGTAAGTACGTTACTGTACTATAATATAAAAAAATGCAAAATATACGATTTGCAAATTAATGCCTTCCACAACAAAACTGGAAGAAACACGACAGATTTTGGGAAAAGTGCAATTTCAAAATTTTCATTCCGATCTCAGTGAGTGAACTGATGGCTTCAAATTTCGAATATGATTTCTGAGAAATCTAGGCAGAGTTTATTATATCCAATATTTAATGTGCGCTTCCCATAATTGTATGACGTGGGCTAAATAATCTTACCGACTGGTAAGCAATTACATTATCAGACCAACTATGCAGTACTTTCCTAAAAAGTCGTTAGACAGCATTCCATGCGTGAAACATCATTCAATCCTACCATCAGTTAAATATTGTGTACCTGACTTTAGATTCAGAATACGCCTCTTATTACTACATAATAGTATACGAAAGTAGTGCTGATAGAAAAGTACATACAAGCTGACATTTGTAAATTCTGCACTTTTCAAAGAATTCAGAGTTTATATGCGCTATTTTTGCGTGTTTTACTCTATTTTGAAAAAAAAAAAAGATATGGAATCGGTTTCGAGAATTTGAAAAATGTTATAATTTGAAATAAAACTTCCGTGATAACTACTTGTAATTCCAAGATATTCTACATTACCATTCATAACGCTTAATTTTTAAGAACATTTTCCTTCAGAAAATTTATATTTTTACCAATATTTTGTTTATGCAATGAAACCTTTTTGCAATTTTGTAAATAGAGTTCTCCCAAAATGGGATCTGCACCATTTTTATCAGCAACCCTTGCGATGATTGAAAAACAAAATCGGAAAAAATTGTAGCTATTTTCAAAAAATATTTTGTAAATTCTATGTGACGCAAATTAAGCGAAAACTATTAATATTTTCAAACATTTCTGTATTTCCTCATTTAAACATATGTATAACTACTTTAACAGTATTGCATTTGTAGAAACACACCTTAATAATTTTGAACCTTTGCGATTTTTGAAAATTGCTGTATAATACGGTAGTAGTATGCAAGAAAGTAAAGAGAACAATTAATATGTGATGCAAACTTTCTGCACGGCCTACACAAACAAAAAGCAGCGGACACAAATTCACAATGTTCACATCTTTTTGAATAATTTCTTAAGCCATTGAGAACATTGCAGGACGTGGCACCTCCTCACCAATTTAATTGCCCATTTATAGCGACGAACCCTGCAACGTCCTAGAATCTGTTCCACTATAAACGTTATTCCCGCAAGCAATAGGCCAATACAATACAGAGCAAAATACCCCGTGAATTGAACGACCTTCAGCCTTTCAGGTTTCGCACCCCCTCTGAATAACGATTTCTCTCCCTGCCCATCCAAATCCAAACTGTACTCGAGCATTCGGTTCCAGTGGTCACTCAAGCCGGACTCCAAAAGACGGAAAATAAGAGAGTTAAGGACGTAAAGGATCCTGTGATTCCGACGTACAAAGTATGCATACAAATTGGTGGTTTCTATTGGCTCTTTTACCCTGTGAAACAACTTTTGACCGTCTTTTGTGTACTTTCTGTAGTGAGATAGCATGGAATACAAATGCGAGTCCATCGAAGTTGCAGCTCTCCCCGTCTCTATAATGTCTTGTACACATGAATCTCTATCAAGCGAGTTAACCATTTGTGTTACGTTCTTTGCTAGTTTTCCTAAGTTGTAAGTCATTCCAGCCCTAAAGTTCAAATACACGCTATTTTCAACGTACAGTCTGTCAGTCGCCTGCACAACTTCTTGAATGGTGTCCAGCTCATTAAAATATTGGGGGACTGTGAGAAAGCCAAGCAGCAGTCCCGTGTAGGCGTTGGCAGCCACTAGCCACATGAGGAATCCACAGACGAAGACGAGCTTGTGAGAGAGCAGAGGAATGGGTCTGGCGGTTCCTCCGGTGAGGACCATCTCGAGGACGTCCAGGGCGCCATTGGCCGCGTCGACGAAGTTGACCTGGTGCGTCCGCACCAACGTCCAAGCGACCACCATCACTGCGACCATGACACCGATTGAGCACCAGGTCTGCCAACGAAAGGGCAGCAGGAGCACCAGCCCAAAGGGCATGCGCTGGGCACGGCGCACCACTAGGTGCTCGTCACCCTACGGGCAAAAGACACAGACAGCATCTGCGCTCCTAAAGCGGAAACACTACGACTAAATATTGTGACCGTCCCGACGTGCTTCTATCTATATAAGAATTCTTTCCTTACATCTATTAAGTATTTACCTGAGACCCGAATTCTGTTTAACGAATTTTAAAATAATAATCTTTTGGGCATGTGCAGCGCGCCACTGGACAATTTATATTTGTTCGTGGGACTGAAGTTCCCTCTGGTACAGGATGGGGGGAAATGATATTTCTCGTTATCTTATTGGTAATGGGAAGGGAAATTATCTTTCTTTATGTACACACCAAATGGAGTTTAGCCATTTTTGAACTGCATATTCAGTACCGTGTTAGTTTGTACTGTAGTTTATTCGGCGAAGTTAATCTTCTCTGTAGCTACTTTCATTTGTGACGGTACCGATAAAATCATTACGCAAAACAAAAACCTTCAATACAATAACAAAAGGATTTAAATTAAATATTCACACCTTATAACAAAATATTTTCACTATTCTCATTCATACCGTGCACATTCTAATTTTGATGGCCATGTGCATTGTTTAAACTTCACTACTAAATCTACTTCCATACTTAGCCTTCTTTAAAATGTATCCCGTACGCAAGGATAATTTTGCAGAATGTTCACTTCCCTGACTGTGATAGTTTTGCCGTTGGCTTGCAAATGCGTTCCATTTACCATTTCACCATGAATATTCTTCAGCTGGGCCCAACGTTCCATATTCCACACATCCTATGCGTTTCTACGTAACCTACTAAAAGAAATATATCTGGCTTCCAATACACCTTCTCTCTAAAAAAAAACTGTCCCAAAAACACAATTACTTGCTAGCGCATGTCGTCGGCTCAGAATCTATCGTCCCTCTGTCTCTTAGCAACCAGTTCAGTCTTCCGATTGTTTTTCAACAATAAACAACGCTCGCTTTCCTCTGTCACCGAGATCTTTTGTAACATTTTACATTTTCTTTACCCCTATTCTGATTTGGCACTTTTCAGAGCTTCTGAAAATTTTACCTTTTAATTCCCCAAAGTTCATTGCCCTCTGCTTCATCTGTATTGCCGAATATACCACCTCTTTCGAAAACTACATTTATCAGTGGCCTACATTCATTTGTCTTTACGTGTAAGTATCTTTTTGCCTCTAAGTTCTTCTTCTAAATTTTTGTCGCCCTTTTCGTATTGCTTCAGGTTGATTCCTAAAATGGTTAATTTTTCTAAATCTCGTTCCATAGCTTAAAAGTTCTCCTGTTACTTAATGAGAATATAAAATTGTGTTTCGCGTCCATGTTGTTTATTTCTCATTCTACTGACTTATTTACTAAAACAGTATTTTCCAAAACATAATATTTTCTTCTGGCAGTTTTGTGGACTGAGATCCTGCCTACGGCTGCACTATTAATATCACTAAAATGGATGAACACGCGCTCCATTCGTTGCTCGTTAGCTTACGTGTAAAAGAAGCTCACGTTTAAACTTTGGGATAAAATAATACGAAACAGTCTCATGGCTCCTTCTACAGAAAGGATTTTTGAGTCTACCTAAATCGAATCGAAAGGTCGAATTCAGCGGTAGGCGGAAGGGGAATTCTAGCGGCCGGCTGCTCTGATCGATAGTGTTCCGCCGATTCCCTGATCAACACCAGACGAATATCAACTAACCCTACGGCCACGAACCGCCTGCAAACTCTCCGTTCTCTTCCTCGGGTCTCCCCCATTACTCTTACATGTTTGCATTCACTACGCTACCGAACACCCCTGGAGACCAGTTGGGAGCTTAGAGCCTGTTATCAGCTTCGGGGATTCCCCGCTGGTAGGAGAAACCTGGATGGAGAAAACCCCGCAAGCTGACGTGTACATCGCTGCTGGATATCACCACTCATCGTGAGAGGAACACCACCACCTCTCCCGATGAACTACATTTATGGGACTAATGACCATATCAGTAGCTCCGCTCGGAACACGAAAAAGTCAAACGTACTAAAGTAATTACCTGCAAAGCAACAACCGTTATTTCCGCATTCCGTTTGGCTAGTTTTAAGCTCAAAGCAGTAATTTTTGTGACAGGCAAACTAACTTCCACGAGTCTCTCGATCAATAAATCAATCTCATGTTTATTTTCAAAGATTCTTAGCCTCATCTTCAACTGCGCGAGCAACTTGGCAAACTCAAAGTCACGACCTCCAAACCGCGTTACTCCTCTTCTATCCACCCACATGTGTTGTTCTCGGACTATGAAACTGAAGCTCAATCCTTTGAGGTTTTCAACTCCATTTAACAGACGCAGGTGCCTGGTCCGCTCATGACGTTGGTCTCTGCAGAAATCTACCACGCGCTTTTCCACGTTGGTCCATTCCCACTCCGCGCTTTCCCACTCAGGATCGTCAGGCTTTGCGAAATCCACGTACGGCCCGATGTGTGGGCTCAATTGCAGCACCCGAGTAGTGCCCAGTAGGCGATAAAACTCCTTGTATATACCAAGAAAAAATTCCCGGGAACAAAATAAGTTGAAATGCACTATTATGAAATACCCCTGAACGTTGGTCGAGAGCAAACTAGATACAAATTCGGCCAGACGCTCAGGAGATAATGTTTCGTCTTGCACTCTCAGTACGGTTACAAATCCACGTGAAGGGTTCCGAGGTCTCGGATCCATCATCACCGGAAGGTTGGCAGCGTGAGCGCCGACGGCGATGCTCCAGGGCGGATCACGGTCACCCAATGCGAAGGTCACCTGCGCATTCCAAGAAGCGCTTCAGATAATTGCCTAGTCACATTGGACAAACAATCGCCAAAGATAAACTCGGTTCAGAAATCGTATTGTGTTCTTAGAGGAATGGATAGATTTTCAGGACTACCTACTCCGTATAGGATGTGACGTCGGTACAGAAAAGTTATTTAAATTTAACTAGTTGTGCTACAGAATAGTACAAACTTTTCCGTATGTGTTTTGTGTTTCCAATGGTCTCAGCTGGCTATTCGAACTTGCGACATACTCTTGGCAGCTGCCATCTATCGCCGCCCAAATACACTTTTTTGAAATTTTTTAATTTTATGTTTCTTAATAGTGGAACGGAAAAATTATTTTAGGAATATTAAAGAACAGTAAAACATCGTCCTAAATGATAATTTTCTTTGAAAATTGTGGAGTCACTGTTAAGAAAATTTACATATTGCCGTAAATGTACAGTTGAGGAGGCGAAATACTCGTAAGATAAGTTGGGAGAGCAATTCGTAGATGCTGCGACGAAACATCGCCTGTTGTATCAGTAGTTTTTTATTAGACAAGAGTGTTTTGGAAAGGAAACGACACACAATTGACAAAGATTGTTACTTGGAGAAAGAATTAACGAGTATTGAAGAGATTGTCACAGTTACCTCTGTCCAGACAAAATCAAATATTTCCATTCGTCTTCAAACTTTTTATTCAAACTTTTCATGCGTATAGTTCTAATTGCCCTCTTTGATACGACAAAAATTTCTTTTCTCTTTTTATGTTTAACTATGTATTTATTTTAATATGTCTCACATCGTTAATACCTACATTTCCAGCAATTAGCAAACACTATTGCATTAACGAGTGTAAATGCTTCAAATGAGTTCCAATCCAGTTTTTCGGTACTCAAAAATTTAAGTCCTCAAAATTCGGTTCAAAATTTCAGTACTCAAAAATTTTCTGTGGAAAAAGGCATCAAATTTTCATTTAGAGTAACGCTTAAATGCCCTTTTCTTAACAATGGCTGCAAATTTTTAAATGAAAATTGCCATTTAAAACGAGGTTTTACTCTTCTTTAATATTGCTAAAGTTATACTTCGATTCTGCAATTACTAACGGAAAATTTGAGAAAATGTGCAAAACTGCTTTGGGTGGAGATAGATGGCAGCTGGATACAAGAAGGGGCAGTACCGTAAAGCTTGGCCACACTAAAGGAAATAGAAAACTTTACTTCGAGAGAGTCTGGGCCAGTCTGTAGCAACACTAGTTATGCACGAAAAAGTTAAACATAAACCACAGGCATAGAGAAACAAAAACAATGACAATCTAAGGCATAGAGCAGCTTAGATGACGATGATTGGTTCATTTGAATTATTTGAATTTAAGCGGACAGCCAATGGAATTGTCAGAGACTCAAATCGTTGGTCGTTAATTTGGTGAATACTTTTCGTTTTAAATTTTGGGAATTTTGTTTCATTGGAGATGTTATTTGGGGAAATACCATAGTAGTGATGGAGAAAGAACTCGCAATAGGTCTGGACCCTGAGTTTAACAGCTATTGGGAAGCAGTCCATTTTACGACTATCGGGCGTTTAAAATATATTGATCAAAATACAATTTTGAGTGGATGAAAATTTTTGGAAAATTTCATATACACCAAACACATAAATACTTTGACAATCAAATAAGCACAATGATCTACTGTTCAAATTAATAAAGATAACTTTATATTAATATGTTGGAGCCGCAAAATGACTGCGTCTGTCATCCTAGTGTTCAAGTAATTTATACTTTGCCTTTTTACACTCTCGCACTTACTAAAAAAAAGAAAAAGTTGTCTAATCGTGCGCTGGAAAACGCAAAATTTTCGACACAAACACAAAACTGACGGGCCCAGGTAGAGAAAAACTGGATAAATGAAGTTGCTGGATATAGAAAAAAAATATCCACACATGGTGTAGCAAGAATCCATGTTTTGTGGGTGCTTGACACAGAAAAATTGATTGACGGCAAAACTTCTGTCGGTCTGTTCACAACGCTATCGTTTGCGATTTCGCTCAGCCAATTTTCTCCAACCCTTCTAGCTGACGTCGCGGACCCTGGAATTTCACACCGCAAGTTTAAATTTTGGGGGTAATTTACATGAAGGCCCTAAGACATTTACAAAATTTTCAAAACAATGGCTCAAAATATTTCGATTCTCTTTTGTAGTTGAATAGTACAAAGGACGTTTAAGGGATTGATCTAGATCTCGTTTTCGTTGGCATCCCCGAATTATTGAGAATTGGGAAAAAATGTATTTAATACTTCAAAATTGGAGATAGAGATTTTTGTCTCAGACAAAGTTTGTTGTAATAAATTAGCTCTTCAAGGAAGGTTATGTACAATTTTTTGAAAAGAGAGGTCTTTTTGTCTAATTTGTGGTTGATGTTTAAAAAAGTCCCTTTCATGCTTCAGACAGAGTCTGTTGAACAACATAAATCTAACTAAGGTCATGTGCAATTTTTTGAAAAATCGTAGTTTAAAACATCTATTGGGTAGTGTTTGCGTTATTTGGGGTTGAAATTAATGAAAAATATGTTGGTTTCTTAACTACTACGTACCTCAAGAAAAATTGAGTGAACGATATGAAAAATATTTTATTTAATTTTAATAATAATTTCCTTTTGAAAATTCCAATAATAATTCCACTTTTGCTTTCTCTCACTTTCAATTCACTTAATTCTACTTCCCATTAAGTATTCCCAGGACTATCTCTCAAAACGGTTCTCATAAAGATCGCTCTACGTATCTAATGAGGAAGAATTGATAAGAAAATCTGTGCCCATTGTTGGCAGCGCTATCGGCGCTTGCGTGCTTTGTTGGCAGGGCTAATTGACAAAGATGTGTGGATATAGAGAGAAATGCGATATTATATTATCACATGATTGTTAATAAGGGGCGGGAAAGTATGCGCTGTTTCAGCATTGCTACTTATGTATTAACACCGCCTCAACCGAAGCGCAGGATGATGAAACTTTAAGATATTAGATTCGCTAGGTGACGTAACCTCATAAAACATTTGAAATGAAAGTAAAATCTCTGATCTTCAAGGTGATAAAGACAATTTGGTCCTTGTGGCCTAATGTTTTAGTAAAAGAAGTTTAATTTAGTGCAGGCTCTTATGAAAATCTTTTTCAGATTATGTGGAACATCTGATGTGATGAAGTTAAATGGAATTAAGATTTGATTTCAGTGACTTCCAAAACATATAGCGAACATGGTCTGACCCCTCGGTTGGAAATATCGTTATTCTTTACATTTTTTGAGATTGTCAAACAAAATTATGTGATAGAATAAAATGGACACGGGATTCGGATTTAGTGTCCTCAGAAACATAAAAATACATGGTTTCATACATAGACACGAACACAATTTGTGTCGCTGTGTATTTTCTTTCGCAAATTTTCCTTTCAAATGTAATTCTTCAGTGTTTACATGCTAATTTGCAACCCCTATTTAGACAGTATAGTTGACTCTTTGCTTGGTTATTTTAGAACTAGTGGTGCTCAAACAGCACTTACTTTCTCACCATTAGTAATAGTTATATAAGACTATTTATACTATTGCTCTCCAAATTAACACATGTCAGTCACTATTATTTGTAAAACGTATTACAAGGGTTGGGAAAAATTCTTTAAATTTAGTTTTTAAATATTTCGCCAAAATAATTCATAAATAGGTACTTAAATACAGAAACTACGTTAGGACTTGAGAGTCCTAAATACATACGTAATAATCCAAAGGTAATATTTCCAAAGGGTATTTTTTAAAAACACGCACACGTTACACACGTTAATACACGTTACTATTGAGGTGCTAAATACTTACGTATAAACAGTAAATTACTTCACCTAAACGTTATGTAATCAAAGGGCCAATTTTTTGACTCCTTCGAACCGACAAAATGATTTATTGCAAAACGTGTGTCGGTTTGTGGTGAACGCAAGCACTTAAACCATTCAAATGATTTTCTTCATTATTAAATACTTTCCAAATTATATTTGAATGAACTGAAGGCTCTGGGTACTTGAAACGGGTGTTTATATTTATAGGGATGCTTTACAGCTTGATAGCAACTTTCAAATCTCAAAAATGGATCCACTTTTATTCTTAGATGTGGTTCTGGAATAGCGTAAGAAAGATGAAAAAGACGCTGATATCATTTTCATTGAAATCCATGAATTTTCGAAAGTTGCTTAAGTTAAAAAATTTACAACGTCTTTCTACAACTACAACATTGAAGAAAAAGTTGTGTCTTTGCTTATTGAAGTATTTAGTTTAGCGACAAATCTTGATATAATATAATGTATACATTTTCAAAAATCTTAGTAGTATTCGCGTAACTGTTTCACATTTCTCCACTAACTTTTTTTCTAAAAAATATCCTCAACATTTTTTCTTTAATTTTTTCAGCGGATAGAGGAAAGTAGGATGAAAAATTGCTGTCATTTCGTTAAACTTTTGTTGACCCTGAATTTTCGAAAATTACATACCTTTGAAATAATACGCAAAATTATGCGCTGTTTCAGCATCAATACCTTTCATACATCACCTGTTTAGGTTCTGCGATGTCCAAGCACATTAGAATTATTTTGAGGGAGGAAATTAAGATTTTCTGATCAAGATCTGAAGTTATTATATCGTTGACGAAACACTGATTTCTTCTGAAGTTTGTATCCACGACAATCCCCTGCGTTAATGCCATCAACATGCTCAGCCACAAGAGACATAACCTAGGACAAGAAGTTATTGCATGAAGGAAGATTGCTTGTAACAATTATCACAGGAGACCTCTTGATTTATTATTTTATTTCCTGGTGCGTCAAGTCCTGTGTTACTTAGTTCCGTACGTGAAGTGATTTTTATATCTTACCGGGACAAGCTCTCAGCTCCCGACGGGTCTCCCGGCATGTGTGGAAGTGTAATGAAAGTAAATGTGTGTAAGGGCTTAAAATAGGATAAGGAATGGGACGGAAAAGTCGCTAGCGGTCCGTGTCCCTTTTGGTAGGGAACTACCCCAGCATTCGCCTAAAATTGATCGGAGTAACCACGGAAAACTACCGATCAGAGCAGCCCGCCCCTCGACGCCTCTCCCAGACAGCGACAGAACTCGACCACGCTATTTGGCGAGTGTCGAAACACCTGCTGCCGTCGGGTCTCGACCCCAGGACCTCGCGGTCAGAGGCACTGCACTGTCATCAGCTGACGCCCTGAGCCACTTCTCTCGGTCCATGACCCCGAAAAGCATCGGGTTATGGATAAACAATTATCAAGCCCTTACAACACACTTTTGTGCTTATTTTTAGCCAGAGATGGCGTTGCAAAGGTGTAAGGAAGAAAATCTTAGATAAAAGAATTTATATATATAGTATATATATATATATATATATATATATATATATATATATATATATATTTGTGTGTGTGTGTTGTGTCTGGTGTGTGGGTTTGCGTGCGCGTGTGTGCATGTGTGTGTGTGGGTGTGTCCTAACAACACCTACCTCATTTTTGGAGATTCAAATAATGAGTGCAAAGAATGACGTCCGGCAAGTGTCGTTGCCACAACAAAGACCTGTGTTTCATGCCCGAAGTATTGCTTCACATTTTCTGACAGAAATTTCCTCACCTACTACTTTACCTCATCTAATGGAAAAGTTAGAGAACATAAATCAACTGCCTCGCATTGACTTTTTTTTCTTCTTGGGCAATATTCGATTACAGAATAAAAATCATAATTAAAATAAAGATAAGTTTACACTGGTTTGAAAATGTTAATGTTGGGAGATAAATACTATAACATCTTTATTAAAGCTGTGTCACTGAACACTAAAATTATGCCAAAATGAGTAAGCAATCATTTTGTGATTTTAATATTGTTTACAGGTGTTACAATGACATCCTTAGAATTTATTTTTATTACATGACAATAAGTTTTTAGGGATACTATTTTGACCCGTTTATAGTTTAATTTTAAGTTGCATTCCTTTTGACCATGAAACACTAATTAACTAGAAAGTGACGACGCCATTTAACTTTTCAACTTTTGTTTTGAATTTAGTTTTACGAATTCATTAAATCTTCTAATTTATTGAAATTTTTGGTGCAGTATATTCCATTATTGTTTTAAGATATCGTATGGATTTTGTTTTTTTCTATTAGCATTGCTTAAAACTGGTGATTTGAAAAAAAAAGGCTGATTTGTTATCTCATGAACCTACATGTTTTACCTTTTGAGATACGACGAGAATTTTTGATGCAAGTAAATGAGTACGCAATCCCTAAACCTTTTACAAAACGATTTCAATATTTCGAAATATATTCTGGTTTGGCATGTAGGGGCGGAAGTAAAATTTTACTTTTATTTACGATCTCATTTTTAACTCCAAGTGCTCGCAAATAAAACAAGATTACTTACTAAGAAAATTTCTGTATTACTAGTGCAAACTATCTCTTCGACAGACGTGTGGTAATTTAGTTTTGGGGACTTCAAGTTCTGCATCACGTTTGGGAAGTTGTAGATTCTTTAGTTTTAGTTCCTCACATATCTTTTGATCATTAGGAGATTTTCATTGGATTGTCACTGACATCCCTTAAAAATGATGACTGTGGTCCATGCTTGTTTAAAAAAAAACTCGTCGTTTGTTTACGGTGTCGAAATAGGAAATTC
This sequence comes from Gryllus longicercus, assembly GCA_038098605.1. Taxonomy (NCBI): domain Eukaryota; kingdom Metazoa; phylum Arthropoda; class Insecta; order Orthoptera; family Gryllidae; genus Gryllus; species Gryllus longicercus. Next base: position 762,983 of record JAZDUA010000257.1, on the reverse strand, counting down.
CTTAATCTTGAAATGCACTTAATAGCTGGATATGTGTAATTGTATGAAAACTTGAGATTGTTAAATTCTTTATATTCCAGTCAGTAGGTACTGGAAAGGAGGAAGGGTACCTCGAAAAACGTCATAAACAGTAAGGGATATCGCGAGAATTACTCAAATTTAAGTTATATTTTTTGTAAGTTTCATGACCTTAATAAAACATACTGGGTTTCTTTATAATTATTTATTTGTTGTTATATATTTATAAATGCACTCAGTCTGTTTTATTATGGTCAAGAAACTGAAAATAAAATAAACATAACAGACGTAAAATAATCTTCTAAAGGTACTTTTACTCTTAAATCTAAGGCCTGGGGTCATATTTCGAAACGAACCCAAAGAAATGTCAGAACATCATCAATAAGAAGAACAACAATCACATTGAAAAAGCATAATCTAAAAAAAAATTAACATACACAAATCACAGTTTCTATATACACTTATATACAAGCACTCAATAAAAACCTCGATAAGGGTGTCCTTCAATAATTTCTACAATATTAATGTCTAAACTTGTATAAGATAAAATAAAATCTCTCAATTTATTTGCATTATGATTCTATCTTTGAATGCAGGTGATTAATAATAAAATTAAATAATTCTTTTAACTTACCTTTTAAAACTTTGCACAGTTAAAAAAAGTAAATTGTTGATTTAAGGACATTATTTCACACAAAAATAAATCGTAGCAAATGACGTTCACTTTGTTCTCAAAATATTCATTAATTCCAATAAGTGTAGAACTCAAAAACTACAACGGATTATGAATGTTAAATTGTCTGGTTTTACTTACGAAACTCAAATAAATTGATAATAAGTTATTAGCATATAACCTCAAATATACGTAACTTTAATGAAGTTTTAGTATAGCTTTGAAACATTAAAAAAAGTAGCATATATGAAGCATCTCTAAATGAAAACCGATGACATATGGAGAGTATACAAAGCTAAAAGAAATATCGCCAAAGAAATAGTTAGAAATGCTCACTAATCAACATGGGAAAGATTTATAAGCGAATTGGAAAATGACATTCATGGCAGACAACTAGCATATCAAGTATTTCGGCATATCAGTAGTTGCACAGCGAATTTGAAAATTATAAAAGAAAGTCAGTGGGTTGAACATTATCAAAATGTATGGTACAATCCTGAAGTCGAAAATAGCTTATGTGAACTGACTGTACATGCTTCGGTAGATGACATTGATTTAGAAGAATTAGAAACAGCAATAACGGAGCTAAAATTCAAAAAGCTCCGGGACTTGACGAAATAAATGCGGAACTAACTAAATATGCAGGTCTGCTGTTAAAACTACGAATCCTCCACCTATTCAATTTACGTTGGAAGCAATGCCGTGTCCCTGAAGAATGGCAAAAAGCGAAAGTGATCTCATTATTTAAAAAAGGGAAAAGGAGCGATTGTGGTAACTATAGAGGTATTAGTTTAGTACCCACTTGTTATAAAATATGTGCAAAAATTTGAGTGCCTGTGAGAGAGCAGAGGAAATCGTCTAGAGGTTCCCCCGGTGAGGACCATCTCGAGGACGTCCGTCGACGAAGTTGACCTGGTGCGTCCGCACCAACGACCAAGCGACCACCATCAGTGCGACCATGGTACCGATTGAGCACCAGGTCTGCCACCGGAAGGGCAGCAGGAGCACCAACCCAAAGGGCATGCGCTGGGCGCGGCGCACCACTAGGTGCTCTTCATTCCAAAAACAAAAAAACGGTTTGAGAGGAGTGGTGAGCAAAATGCGCAACTTAGTACATATGTATAAAAGGCAAAGGAAAGCAAAGCCGAAGGCGTGGGCGACTCAATTAAATTGTAAAAATGCATTTCTCAAATATTTTTAATGGTTCGTACTTGGTCACGAACGTGACGTCAAAAGTTAGGAGGGGAGGTCAATTTCACCGTAGTATCTCGTCGGAGCTTTATTCCATGGTGGTGCCTAGTAGCGTTGAAGTGATGTTTTTCTGTGTCGGGGTAGCTGTCGAAGTGGTTACCTACGTTGCTGTCGTACAGTTACGTTTTGTGGGTTCTTCAGATTCTTTGTGATTTGTGTTTTTGAATGTCGAGTGTCTGTGCTACGATGGTGAGAATAAATGTGTTTTTTTTACGCGTTGCGCCGAAGGGGGTGTTTGGCTGTTATTGAATGGGCGCAAGAACGTGGTTTGATTGCTACAGGATTTAGGAGTCTGTGTGCAAGTGTCCAATGAGGTTGGCCAAGCGAAATGTGATTGTTTCGAGTGATGGTTTCGAGTGGTAGTGTAGCATGAAAGGGACCACTCCTCATGTGCGAAAGTGTTCAGTGCGGAAGAGGTCATGGTTCGCACAGCTGGTCAGTTCGACAGCTACCTGGCAAAATATGTTTGGAGACGTCTTCAAGGGGCAAGAACCCATCTGAGAGGTTTTTGTCGTTCCTTGAGGGCGCCCCCAAACTCTACGAGCAGTAACAATCGCCAATTGGTTAGTTTTATTTATTTCTATCAGAGAGCTTAGCGTAATTTGAGGGACGGCTTAAGGAGACTCCCCTTCCTTTCCCCATCCCCCCCCCCCGCCGCCACGCTTCTCTAAGGGTGTACCGTATACTAAATTTTACCCAATATTTGTATTTTAACTTATGTGCTATGTTGCAATTGGGCACTAAACCAGCTCAAAGTAATGTTAATGTAAATTAATTGTAAAATTCCCATAAAAGCCTATGTTGAACAAGATAAACAATGATTTCGTTTTATATCATTTGTTAAAATAATATTAATTCAAATTCCAAAGTAGTTAAGAGGGCTTGGCTTCCCAACTAATTTTTTTACTTTCATTTGAGCTTTTTTTTTAATTATTAAAAAAGTAAGTTTGGTTACTTTTTAATAATCAATTGTACATTACAATTAGGTATGTTTTACAATATTTAGTAATTTCCCAAATTATTGAAATTTTTTTAAAAATAAAGTTTCAAATGTCATTAGTGGCAGTTAGAAATTTATTATTGCAGTATTTTCATATCTCCCTTTAAATTGAGCCTAAAGCCTGTCTTGTTCATATTTTTATTTTTCAGATTGATTTTGGTATGGTAATGGAACATGGTTTATCCATGCAGATAATCATGGATATTGTGAATTCCAAATGCCTATTCCATGTTAAGATCATGATGATTTCTACAGTTACTCCAATACATTATGTTAATTTTGGAGGGCTCATGGATTTGTGATACACTGTTCATTCATATTTAACATTCATGAAATGTATATACATGAATGGTTCTACATTTGTAGTGTGTATCATTATTTGAGTGGGCCAATTATTTTAAAATTCTAATTAGGTAATAATAATCGGTGTTATAATTTGTGAGCTTGTGGTCTTAGAATTACTAAGAAAGAATAATGAGGAAGAAAACATTTTACATTCTCATTAGAAAAGTGTTTTTGTCATCTTCAAAATTTCCAGAGAATTAATGATTGATGTGTCAAAAGATAGGCAGTATAATTTAATTGTGTTGACCTTGATAATTTTCAAAAATATTTACTCGTGAAATAAAACAACTTAATATCACTCGACAGTATTTTTATGCACTTTAAAATGCTTATAATGCCTGCTTAAAAAACTTTGCATGCAAACATTTATTCATGTGCAGGTTAAAAAGACAATACATGTACAATAAAATTTTAGCTTGGTGTATTTTTTCTTTGTCTTTTGCAATAGTGAAAAATGAATTTTTTTCTACATTTTACTTGGTCAAATTCATCCTTTTGTCAGAAGTGACTGTTTTTGAACATTCTTTCTACATCACAAGTCATAATTGTAGCAAACTTGTAAAATGAAATCTGAGCCTATGTGAGGTCAAATTCTTCATATCCGGTTTTTGAACCACAAATATTTTTACTTTTTGGTGAAGTTTGAAGTCGGAATTTGAATTTATTACTTTATATAATTTTTCCTGTCACACTTGCATGTCCAAACACTAATATCAAACACATTATAATGTCTACAACATTTTTTAATGACTTCACTAGTTGTAATCTTCCTTTTTCCAATTTCTGAATTGCTATAGGAAAAATTTAATGATTATACATTTCTATTTCTTTAGCATGCATGGTTCTTGAACATATTTTATTTTGCATGCAAGCAAACATACGGACTGCATTTAATTATTTTCCTCTCCCGTTGATACCAGTGATATTTTGAGTTATGGCTTCTTGTATCTTCATTATTTATTGTGACTTAATTGCTTCGCTAATTGATTCATTTTGCAATTGTTGCTCACAGCTTGTGTACTTGCTCCAAAATTTGTAGCAAGTATTCTAGAGGGTTAAAACGATACGCAAAGACAACTGCTATGATATATCAAGCTATGCATCAATTATAATGTTTTATTAATATAATAATTTAGTGGAAATAAAGGTACATGTTCCTTGATAGAAGTCTAAATATGCAGTAGTAATTGAAAAATGTCCATCATGTATTATGCATGAAAAAGACTACCAAAGCATGCATGGAAATGATGATATTTAAAATTATTTTATCAGGAAATATATTTACTAAGCTCCAGGAAGTTTAAATGGCACATGTATTTGCATGAAAATTCTATCTCTAAATATCTCCAAAAATGCGCAACTTGTTACAACTAACATTGTGTAAGAAAAGCCCAAGTAATATATACCTTTTTTTTACATTTTACTTGGTCAAATTCATCGTTTTGTCAGAAATGAATGTTTTCAAACATTCTTTCTACCTTACAAGCCATAATTGAAGCATACTTGTAAAATGAAATCTGAGCCAGTGTGAGGTCAAATTCTGCATTTTGTGCTTTTGAGCCACAAATATTTTTCTTTTTGGTGAAGTTTCCAGTCGGGATTTGAATTTATCACTTTATATAATTTTTCCTGTCACACTCACACGTGCAAACACTACTTTCAAGATTTATATATATTTATGACGTAACTTTTTAATTAAGCTTACCATCATCAATGAAAATAATGCTTGCCATCATTACGTAAAGAACATTGTTTTATCGGTGTTACGTACATCCAGTAAACCAATAATTTGGGGTTGGGAATATTAATACTGGGTTCTCTACTTCACCTTTCAGAAAATCACTAATAATGGGAGAAAAAACTTAAGTTGACACAATTCCAGAATTATTGTGCATAGATTTTCACATGAAATAATGTGTATAACAAAAAATTCTTATTGGATTATAACCCTTGGGTGGGTGATATATGTGGATTGATTGTTGTATAGAGTATCTGGTTTCCCTACATATGAACTTTCCGGAAAACAATCTAAATGCTGTGCTAATAAGTGTCAAACTCATGTATACACATGTATTGCATATTGTTTAATATGTTTCATTGTTTTTCTTAGCTAAATAAATCGTGTGAATATTAAATTGTAGTAATTTGTGAAGCATTATTAATCATATTATAGTATATGTATTACAATCAAAGGTGCTATCAAGATTTTTCTGGATGTGTGAAAATTATCAATATTCGAAGAATATATTCCTAAATTTTGAAGCAATCCAGAATGGTTTGCATTAAATAAATTAACCTGGAGAATGTCCAAATTTAAAATCACTCCAGAAAGGGGTATTGATTTGGTAAGAAAACTTGTAATTGGACTCTTCCAATAAAATGAAAACCAATCTAAAAAGATACAAAAAAATGCACAAGAAAAAAAATTTCATTACCATTCTTATCCCTAATTTAAACATCTTGGTGTTTTTACATATAAAAAATAATTAAAGTTGTATTTATTGGGATCAATAATAAAATTTGCTATTTGTATGTATTTATTAACCAATTTTAAAGCAGTTTTGAAGTAATTACTGGTGTCCCTAAGCATGTGCTTAGTCTCATATGTTCAATCCACCCAATTGCATTAATGATTAAGTGTATACATTTGGAGATAGATATTTTGGGTTTAAAAAAATATATTGTAAATAATCAGCACTTTAAAAAAACATTTTATAACCTTACACAATTTGTTTGAAAAATTAGCTGATTTCGCTTAATTAGTGTCTCAAAGCGATACTATTTCTAAAGAAACTTTCTTAAAACCTGCAAGAAAATTTTTTTCATTAATGTTTTTTCTTGTATTTAACAGCATATGATAAATAAATATATAAATAAAATATAATGGCACACTCTTTTACACAGTAGTGAATTTTGTAATCTCTTTAGTCTGAACTAGGATTTTAGTTGTGCCTGATTCTCTTCCCAGTTACCTTCTTTGGTCACCCTAAGAACATTTTTCAAAATTTTCTTGATTTTTTGGCTTCCTAATGCTGCAACTGAAACCATAATACTCTTATTACTATTATAGAAGTGCCATTCCCATGTCCTACCATGATGACCGAGGTGGGTACTTGGCAGATCGGGACTCAGGTCTTCGGAGGTAAGGGTTGGTGGTTCGAGCCTTGGTTGGGCATTATTATTTATCACAATTCTCTGTTGCTGCAGGAAATAATTGTGAATTCCAGAAAATTTATTGAAGACAATTTGAAGCACTTTTTATCGCAAATGCTATTAATGAAGATAAATAAACTGGAAGTCTCTGTATGTTATTTTCGTATTTTTAATTTTTAAAATTATTCCCATCTCTTGTTGCATTTATAAAACGTATGTACCATCAAGTCGATTATCGTCTTTCTGAGCACTCTTATGAAGTGATTTTAGTAAAACATTGAATATATCAACATAACATTTAAATTTGGGACATTAGATATCCCTAATGGTTCTGAAAGGATTATAATAATAATAATAATTATTATTATTATTATTATTAATATTATTTTTATTATTAATATTATTATTAATAATAATATTATTATTATTAATATTATTAATAATATTAATATTATTATTACTATTAATATTATTAATATTATTTTCTCGCCTTACGATTTCTTCGTAAAAAGAGAGTATTGTGATCGTGCTCCAGAAAGCGGTGAATTTTCACTAGAAAAAAATATTTGCCGGGCTCTGGGAAGGAAAGAGTGGATAAATCCTGTTGCTACATTTAGAAAAAATCATCTGACACGAGGAGTAGCCAGAATCTACTTTTTGTTGGTTTTTGATACCGAAAAATCGATTGACGGCAAAACGTGTGTCTGTAAGTTCGTCTGTGGTCAACGCAAGTGTCTAAACCGTTGAGGACATTTTCTTCACAATTGATATTTCCGGATTGATCTGAATATTTCCGGACTGGAGGCTTTGGGGTTTTCGAACGGACATTTTGATTGTTGAAGTTTTTTTTACTTGAATTAAGCATTATTTTTTTAAGCCTTTGCCCGAGTTTGAACCATATAGCGCTTCTGAGGCGTAGTGGTATAAGTTACGGCACGTTAACTCTGAGCATTTTAGTTCGAGAATCGGACTGAAAAAAATTTGCTGCTTGAAAACACTTTTCCTCGTTTATGTTGTAATATAATGTTGCGCGGGATTTAGAAACAATGCAAAAAATGATGTATCTGTAACAATGTTCCTGATTGTGTCACCGCAGTCTGTCCATGACCGTCGCGGTGTAAGCATCGTCCCTTGGCGCTCCTAGCTAAGCAGCAGGTAGTTTTATTCGCAGGTAGTCACCGTTACAGCTTTCACACTCAACGATTGCTTGACGCTGTAGAAGCCTACAAAGATAAGTATATTTTGCCTTACTCTGCCGCTCAGTGTAACTGTATTAATCTCTATCTTTTAGAAATAATTCGTATTTTTAAATTTTAAGATCTGCTCTATTGCTCTATTCCACTCCTTGTCCTATTTCTCCACAAAGCAACTCTCCTAGTTCGTTTTCCTGTTCATCTGATTTTCTCTGTATAATTTTTTCTCTTAAGATGACGAAGCGCAACAAGAATTCATCTAGTGCCAATATTGATCTTGAAAGTAAAAATGCGGCGCAAGTGACTGAGGCACTGGATAGGGCAGTAACATCGCCTACATTCTTAAGCTCTTTGGCATCTGTGCTCACTGCATTAGTAGCAAAGCAACTAGAAGATTCGATGAATTTTAATAATAATCTTGTGACATCTTTAGAAAAGAAATTGGCTGAACGGGATTGCGAGATTTCATTTCTAAAATCTCAGTTAGAAGAAAGGACAGATCAGCTCGAGATGTACTCACGCCGAAACTGCTTGCGGATATTCGGCGTTGAAGAAACTGAATCTGAAGACACCGACAAGCTGGTCATCGAAAATGTTGCAAAAAAGATAAGTGTTAATCTAAACCTACAAGATATTGATAGAAGTCATCGGGTAGGTCGTCAAATAACTGGCAAAAACAGACCTATCCTTGTTAAATTTGTCAGTTACAGGAAACGGAACGAAATGTTCCGCTCGAAACGGCTGCTCAAGCATACTGGGATAACGATTCGCGAGGACCTCACGAAATCGCGCCTGGTTTTGCTACAAGCTGCCATCGAGAAGTTTGGCCTCAGGAACGTGTGGACAGAAGATGGCAACATCGTTATTAAACACGGTAACGGTCGTGCCCGGGTGCAAACCAGGGCCCAGCTAGAGGCACTTAATCCTTAGCGTAGGAGCGCCCCTACCCTTCCACCCCCACTCTACACCTCCCCGACACAACAACGTTCGGATTTTTTCCGAGAACTCTCCTTCCCTTCTTCTTCTCCGAACATTGCCTCTGCAAATCCTCTGTAAATGCTACCTACTTCCTTCCCTGCACATCCCGTAAACCTGTTACCTGTGGGTGGCCGGACCCTTTCCCCGACCGTCCAAGCGTCTGGCGCTATAAATGAGCCTAGTCCTCGCTCCCTCTCTCTGCACGTTGCACACTTAAATGCCCAGTCTCTGCCCTGCCATTTCGACGAAGTAACGGAAATTATATCTAAACACCGTTTTCATGCACTTCTCATAAGCGAAACCTGGTTGAAGCATTCTCTCAATTCCGCGCTAGTAGCAATATCAGGGTACCGCCTAATAAGAGCCGATCGAGAGGCCAGCGTCGCCGCACACGGTGGAGGCGTCGGTATACACATTCGCGAAGATCTAAGGCATAAACTTTTACTATCTTCAACAAATACGGATTGCCTGCTTAGAGAATATCTTTTTATCGAAGTTGGAATTTTAGGGAAAAAATTTCTCTTGGCTGTAATATATTTACCTCCTAAGACAGGCAGCATAGATATGCTGGACAAAACCATTGCATCTGCGATAAATTCCTATGAACACGTTATTGTAATGGGTGACTTTAATCATAACTTATTAAAACCTTTTCCCTCTGCAGAGCTTTTTACGCGGTTTTTCCACAGCATGTGCCTCGAAATTTTACCTCTAGCACCAACACACCACTCAAAGAACACAGAAACTTGGATCGATCATATTATAGTGTCTAATGTAAACAAAGTTCGAAAACACGGACAATTTCCAGTTCCTGGGATTTCAAAACACGACCTAATTTACCTCGTTTACAACCTGAAGTGCCCTAAATACTCACCTCACATAATCAAATACCGCGATTTTTCAAAATTTGATAAGCAAGCATTTATTATAGATGGATTGGCACTTCCATGGCGCCTTGTACAAGAAGAAGAATTACTGGATGATAAAGTAAATATTTTCACTAACTTAATAACACAGCTCTACGACCGGCATGCGCCTTTAAAAATTTCGCGTGTAACTCGTCCTCCTGCACCATGGTTAACTGCTGAAATTCGAAATTTAATGAAATATCGTGATGCAGCGTATGCAATTTTCCGGAAAACTAAATGCGAACTACTTAAAAACAGTACAAAATGCTCAGAAATTTAGTTACGCAGAAATGCCGCAACGCTAAAATAAAATATTACCACACCACCTTCGGCAGAAACAGCGACTCGAGAACGATCTGGAAAAATTTGAAAAATCTAGGAATAGGCAAAGGTCCTCCCCAAATTGAAGCGAATATACCCTTAGAATCACTAAATCACAGTTTCATAAACAGCGTTCCTTCATTTGACAGTAACTTGAAAAAGCAATCTCTTTTGTTTCTCCAAAACGCAGAAATAAAATCCAACGATAAATTTTTCTTTTCGTCCGTTGAATATCAGGACATAATTAAAATCGTTCAAAGTCTCAAATCAAATGCTTCAGGTTCCGATGGTATAAATGCCAAGCTGCTAAAAAATAGCTTAGATGTGACGTACCCAATTATCACCGAAATCGTAAATTTCTCACTAATGAGCGGGCAATATCCCTTATCCTGGAAGACTGCGCTCGTGCATCCTATTCCCAAGACATCAACCAAAACCCCTACTGAATACCGCCCAATTAGCATCCTCCCAACTATTTCTAAAGTACTCGAAAAAGTCGTCCGGAAGCAAACTGAACAGTATCTTCGAACAAAATCACTTTTAAACGATCAGCAATCAGGTTTCCGTTCCGGCAGAAATACTGGAACCGCACTACTAAACGTCATTGAAGACGCGAGAACAGCAATAGATTACGGTAATATAACTATTTTGGTTCTTCTGGATTTCAGCAAAGCATTCGATTCAGTAGATCACGACATCCTGCTCGCCAAACTAAAGATCATGGGATTTGCACAGCCCACGTGTAAATGGTTTCTTAATTATTTAACTTCCAGAACCCAAAGAGTGGTGTCCGGTAGCCGTAGCTCAAGGGACTTGAAGCTTAACCACGGAGTTGCTCAAGGCACTGTGTTAGGGCCACTGGCCTTCTTAATCTATGTAAATGACGTGGGAAATGCACTTAAATATTGCAGTCATCAAATGTATGCGGATGATCTCCAGATATATCTAAGTGGTCACCCGTCTCACCTCGTTTCACTCGTACAAAAAATTAATGAAGATTTGATAGCGATAAACAACTGGGCAGCGTCTTTAGGCTTACAATTAAACCCAAACAAATCACAGTGCATGGTTATCAGCTCGAAATGCACTATGAATAAAATCTCTTCTTCTCCTTTGCCCAATATTTTTATAAATGACACCATTGTATCTTGGTGTTCTGAAGCCAAGAACCTAGGTGTAGTTATCGGCAACACTCGCAGCTGGAACTCGCACGTAGATTCAACCTACCGTAAAGTTTTTGCTTCAATGCACTCACTGAAACGCCTGCGAGCACTTTTACCAGGTAGCACACGTGAGACTTTCATCAAATCCCTTATCATGCCACATTTCGACTATTGCGACTTTCTTCTGACCAACATGACATTTAAATTACAACGTAAACTTCAAGTAGCCCAGAATGCATGCGTACGTTTTATTTTTGATCTAAGAAAATACGACCATGTATCCGAATTTTTTGACAGAATTCGTATGCTTACTCTAGACAAAAGACGGTTACTCCACTCTTTACTTCTTCTTTATAAAGTTTTAACCGGTTCTCATGCAACACGCCTCATAAGTAACTTCAATCCTCTGAAACTAAATCGAGCTCGTGAATCAGCCCTGCTTTGTGTACCACGTCACAACACGACTTCATTCAGTAAATCATTCACCATTACAGCTATCCGAGCCTGGAATAAATTACCAGCGAGACTAAAACATTTAAATACTTTCTGCAAATTCAAAGCTGAATTAACCACATGGGTAAGGAATAACGACATATAGAACGGCATTAACGTCTTCTTCAATCTCCAGACTTCTCCCACTTCCAAGCGCCCGGTCACCGCCCCCGTTAAACACCCTCTATTACCCCCTCTTTATTCTCAATATTCTACGCCATACCTCATTGCTATATCCTCATCTTCCATTCCCTCTCACACCTAAATTATGAGCATTATTATTTTTCTGTGTACCCTAATGAAATTGTTAATTAAATATACAAAAGTATTAGTGACGTTCCAGATAAAATATACTTGTAGCTATCATTGTACCATCATCAGGATATTCACTACAATATATTGGCATAAACAAAATTTATGTTAAGATACCCGCACTCTTTGTATTGTTCCTTAATACTGCCAGTATTGTGTTTAAAATTACTGTTGCTATTAGCTTATAGTGTATTGTGCTTCTCTGGTGTAAAAATTATTGTATATTTATGTAAAGTGCTACTGTAAACTAAACGTAGCTTTCTGTAACGTTCCTCAAATAACTTCACTTTTTTCGCCTACTTCTTCTTCGTCCTTTCCTTCGCTTTTTTTATCTTCCCTCTCCCTCACAAACTTTATCATTTATACTTTCCGACCCCTTCCCCTGTACGTCTTTTCTTTTCTCTTTCACGAAAATACCCTTTCACTACTCAGTATAACATACTCAGTTGTATTAATGTTTGGCCCTAAGCCGCCATCCTGATTGAGGTTTTTCTGGGTTTACTCAATCGCTTAAGGCGTATGCCGGGATGGTCCCTAGATTTGTTCTCCCAGACGTGAATGTACAGCTTGTCCTCCCCTCTTAAAATGTTACTACTCTAAATGTATGTAAATTAAGTAGTTAGGCGGAAGAGCAGGCCCTATGGCCTGAGCCTCGCCATTAATAAAGACATTATTATTATTATTATTATTATTATTATTATTGTGATTTTTTAAGGAAAAAATTACTACTTGGACTCGCCAACTTTCAAATGCATTCTTAGTTCTTAATTTATTCAAATGAGAACTTATAGTTGTATTATTTGAGATTATGCACCAAATTTGACCTATTTTTTGCGCTTACGTGTTAACACCCTTTTATCAGCAGTTACAAATGGTGAGGGTAAAAGTGGTCTCCAAAATAATTGCTGTTGATTATTTAATACAACAAAATTACAAGGGATGTGTAGAATTTAAATCATGTTAAGTCTCCATATGGGTGCCTAGTATTTTTTATAAATTATGGGCTTATGCAAAAAAGAAAAGTAATATAATGCCAGTTTAAACATGAATTCTGCTTTCTTGTATACATACGTATTTACGGAGTAATGATCTTTCTCCATTCAGCAATGCTGCGGAAAATTGATTTTAAAGCTTGTACGGAAGTAGCGGGGATATGAGAGTTAGGGATCAGGAAGTGCTTATCTTATCAGCTTATCTTATCTACTTCCTGTTTCCCTCCCCCACATCCGGTGTAAACAACCGGCGCCACCAATTATAATGGCAGGAAGTGCTTATCTTATCAGCTTATCTTATCACCTTATCTTATCTACTTCCGGTCCAGCGCCCAACAGTGGATGTCAACAACCCACCACCCTTCCCCTCCCCCTCCCCACTTCCGGTCCCGAAAGTCAACGACCGTTATCAGCCCCCTCCCCCTCCCCACTTCCGCCCCCCCCCTCCCCCCCACCCCACTTCAGCTCGATGTAAACAACCGGCGCCACCCATTATAATGCCCCGCCGAATGTCAACAACCCCCCCCTCCCCACCTTCCCGATGTCAACAACCGGCGCCACTCATTTTAATTCCCCGCCGAATGTCAACAACCCACCACCCCACCCCCTCCGCCCACCCGATGTCAACAAACGGCGCCACCAATTATAATGCTACCACCGACCAGGGTCACCCTCCCCTTGCGACCTCTGGTGGCGAAGTGTGGAAGCGTGCGCGCACTCTGGTGGTGAATTGTGGAAGCGTATGTGTCTGCGCTCTGGTGGTGAATTGTGGAAGCGTGTGTGTGTGTGTATATGTTTCACAAATGCTGCTGCCTGAAGTGGATTCGAACCAGCCTCAATCCCATTTCCTGAGGCGACCAGCACTCTGGCTCTGAGCTACGGTGACATCTCGAGTCAAGCTGTCTGCTTTGGGCTACTGATATTACACGCGGTCGGGAGGGCGCGCTGCGGATGCTGATAAGGGCGGGGGCCGCTGAGGGAGCGCGCTGCGGAAGTAGATAAGATAGCGGGGGGGAAGGGGGCGCTGAGGGCGCGCGCTGGCGGCGCTGGCGGCCGGGTGGCTGATAAGATAGCGGCGGGCGCTGGCTGCTTTGTTTGCTGCCCCACTCATTAGCGCTATAGAGATACTACACGCGCGCGCTCTCTGGGAGCCGGGGAACGAGAGGAGATGGCGGCGGCGGCGCGCATTTTAAATGCACTCTATATAAGATAGCCATCCACGCGTCTCTCTCTCTCTCTCGAGTCGAGAGCGCTGACGCTCGATGTCCCGCTGAAAAGACTTTCATAATAGAAGAAAGGGAAACCCTAAAAGGCGGTGATAGGAAAAACAAATGAAAAACAATACAAATTGAAAGAATGTTTTTTGTTTATTGAAATCAAATAAAAATCAAATTATACATAGAATAAATAGCATTCATGTTTGTTTGCCTGTTAGATATTTAGCGATTTCCCCACACAATTTCACCGTTAAACTGCGGTGGACTTATCACCAGTGACAACACATCCCCCTCTTGTCGACATATCACACCACCCCTCGTCGAGCTCGTCGAATAGCTCGTTGAGCTATTGCCTCGGCGTTACGTCGTCGACATATTTCATCACAGAGAGCATCCAGGATCTCTCGAACCGCTACTCTCTCGTTGGCGGGAAGTGTGCACATGACGTTGCAGAGATAAATGTACGCCTGCATAATGATTCTGTCATCCACCATCGATGCCATAATGTATTCGTCTAGATTCAGATAAGCTTCGGGTGGGGGAGGTTTTAATTCGCGTCGACACATAGGACATGTGTTGTTCACGTCTAGCCATGTTTGTAAACACTCAAGACAAAAAAAGTGATTGCACGGTGTGCGCGCCATCACAGGAGGGGGAGTGTCATCGTTTTGACAAATGGTGCAACATAGAGGAGGGGATGCAGTGGATCGAACTTCCACAAAAGGAGGTGGAGGCGGTGATGGTGGCGGTGTGTCACTTGTCCATTGATCTTCCATTTTTCTTCTTTTTGTTTCACATCAAAAATATTAATCAGATAAAAGCAGCGAACACGAAAGCAAAGTTCAGGAGGGCTACACCAACAATGATGCTATCTATCCAATTCATAGCACACACACGTCACAATATTCCTCTTACAAAACACACACACATCATTCCATTTCAATGGCCGAGATCCGTTGTCGTGTTGAGCGTAGTGCTGTGTGCAGACGAAAGGGTGACGGTTTGTCACGACAGGCAGCCCGACGGTGCGGCAGCGTCCTCCTCTTCAGAGTAGTGTTGGATGCAAGGCTGGCGGAGATAGATGCAAAAGCGACAATTCCGCTTCGACGGCGGCGGTCCATCGATGTGCGTGCGTCCGCGGTTCCAATGCTCTTTACACGAACGAAGTTCTTCAATACACGGTAGTTTTTTGATGTCTTCAGGGAGTTTCTCGAAAACGCGCTCAACCTCGTGAGACGCAGGCCAATGACACAAAAATTCGACCGGCAATTGACTCAATGTATCCGAGTCGAGAAGTGTAAGCTTGTAATCGGCTTCATACAACTTTCTGAAAGCGCGCTCGATGTTTTCGCGCGTCTCTCGCCTGATCTCTTGTCTGGTATGCTCCAATACTTCGGCAACGTAGCAGATGAGCGGATGAGCGGATGCGTACGACGGAACACTCGACATCGTACTGATGAGTGAAGCGGTGGAGAGTGTGATTATAACATGCAGGAACTTGTTTATCTTATCGTCCTTGAACGGAAGAGACCGATTACACAATCTCACTTTTCGGGTCCTCCCCTTCATGTTGCAACATGCAGAAACTTGTTCATCTTATCGTCCTTGAATGGAAGAGGTCGATTACACAATCTTCCTTTTCGACTCCTCCCATTCATGATGCAATAAGTGCGGTCGATTGACACTCATCCAGTCGTACAGGGCGATGACGTGCTGCCCTGCTAAGCTAACATCACCGCAAGCGTAGAGTTCGCGGTACGCGTGTAAACACTCCTTCAGCGGAGGGCATCCGATCGACTCCAGATCAACAATACGTTTTCCTTGAATAACATCCAGCAGCCACTCTTTCTTCTGTGCTCCCTTAACGTATATCGTTGTGACACCTTCGAAAGCTTTCAACATCACAAACGTCCTGTCTCGATAATCGTAACGGCCGCTACTCCACGGCGGTGTGGCGTGATGGCAGCTTTGATCCACCACACTTGTCTCTTGTCGTCGCTGTTCAAAGTATAGAAAGGTCGCGGTGGACGAAAGGTGAATTTCTGAACGAACCGTTCCTCAGGATCATCTTTGGGGGCCCGGATGACGGTTAGCACTTTGATAATGAATTGTCCACCTATCCAAAACCCTTGAAGATCAGCGACAGCTGTGAGCACACGTCTTCTTCTTCTACCGGATTCGTTTTCGCGCCACGGGGTGGTCGGTTGTGTTGACCACAAAGTCCCCTCCCCCTCGTTCTCGTTTCGAAATGATTTTTCTTCTTGCGAACTGTTCTGTTCAGGTGAAGAAGAAGCATTGTCTCGCTGTTCGTCTTCTTCTTTCAATAGATTGTATAAAGAATGTTTCACGTAGCGCAACATGATCAAAGGAGCGCAGACACAGTTACAGAGGAAAACAAAAAATCGAATGACACAGCGCAATGATCATCGAGCAGGGTAGCAGCGACTCGCTTTCGCACGCGACAAGAACTGACGATCGTCGTGCTTTCGTCGTCCTTCTTATACAAGACTGTGACGTCAGCAAACATGTCGAAGTGTGTTTGGCTTATCGCGCGAGGATGCAAATCCCTCTTAAACTTCAATGTCTCTCGCATGTACCCACGAATTATGGCGTGAGTCGAAACCGAGCCATTTCACGAGGCGAAGCGGACCCTTTTTCCGTACGACACGCTCAACTAAATATCGATCGAGATATCGCGTGCGATGCAATTCCTCGGTATAGAAGCGGCCCTTGATTGTTTCACCTTGCAGATCTTTTAGCGAGTACGTGACGGGATTCGAGAGATGCACACGAACGATTTTGAAGAGTTCGGTTCCCCATCGCGCTTCGTAGCCTTTCCGAAACGGTGAGCTTTTGTACGTGCTCACCCGAACAATGTCCCCGACGCGAAATCGATTTGTCCTCAGGAGACGCGGGTCGAGCGTTTTCACTTGCCCGTACACCGTGCGCATGAGTCTATCGTCCTTGACGTCCTTCGGCTTCATGTCGATTGTTCGATGTTTGGTATTGTTGTAATCTCGGAGGAGGGTGGGGAGCATAAGGGTCCACCGTCGCGTCCCCTCGGCGGTGAAGCGTCTCCACATCCGCTCCTTGAGCGTTCGATTGAAACGTTCGACAACGCCGGCTTTCACGTTGGAAAAGGTGGAATAATGACGAATGTCACGCTCTCGGAGCCACTTGTTGAGTGCGGTATTGTAAAACTCGGTGCCTTGGTCGGTTTGTAGGAAGTGAGGCACTCGCCCGCTCGACGTCACGATGCTGTCGAAAGCCTTGACGACTTCCGCTCCCGTCTTTTTCTTTATCGCTTCCGCCCAGGCGTACTTGCTATACACGTCGATGACGGTGAGAATGTATCGCATTCCTCGATTGCTTTTGGAGTACGGTTGCATGTCGACCAAATCGGCTTGCCATAGATCATCGAGTCCTTTCGTTATCACCCGCCGTCTCGCGTAACGGCGTCGGGCAGGCGCATGCAATTCAGCAGCGAGTCCTTGTCGAACGGTCGGCAATACGGTCGTCTTCTTCTTGTTCTGCATGGTTAGAGGCACTAGCCGATAATACCGGCGTCACGCAATTCATCTTCTATTTCTACTATTTCACCATCGAGCCCATTGTTACCGGCCGTTTTCGAAGCGTGTAACAGACTTAACCTCTCCACAAGTGTGTTCGGATCGCGCCAATATTTGTAGTCTGGTGCCGTCACAAAACATAGACCACTCCCCTTCTTCTTCTTCTTCTTCTTCTTCTTCTTCTTACTTTCTTCAAGTCTTTTGCTTTGTCTTTCCCCTCCACCGAAAAGACGTGAGATAATTGTACGATATTTCCATCGATTTCCTTTCGTGTTAAACGGACAACTCGATTTGAAGCTCTTCTTGTGCGCGGAAGTGAGTTCGAGAATTGTTTTGTATTTTTTCAAATCGTCTTCCGTGACATCCTCTAAGTTGGGCCGTTTTTCAAAAAGGAGTTCGAGAAGACCAGGTTCTGGATAGAATGTGTGACCCTGAACAGAGAATGTTCCATCTTCCGGGTCAAGTTCTAGGATGGAGTTACCGATGTGAGGTCGCCCTCCTTTATAGTACGGTTCGAAAGTCGTATCGCCTATGTCGAGCGCAGCATTCGACAAGTAGCTCCGTAATTGCTCATAATGTTGACTGTGATCATCTCTATTTCTTTCTGTGTTCCCTTCTTCTTCGTCTTCGACCTCTGGGAGAGTTTGGAATGAGGACCCTTCTTCTTTTTCTTCTACTCTTGATTCCGATTTGATACGCGTGGACGGTGGGTTGTTCTTTTTTCCCTCTCTTTGAGAGCGGTGCAGCGCTTTCGAGACGGGCGTTGTGAGATAAGTATCGAGTATTCGATTGCGCATCGTTTCGGCGTCTTTCAAGATGCTCATTTTGTTGCGAATGTTTTCGCGTGCCTTCTCCAACTCCGTTTTCAACCTCTCTTCCGACGTGACGAGTCGAGGGGGAGCGGGTGCTGAGGAAGGACGAGGACGCGCTGTCTTTCCACGCAAGCTCTTTTTCGTTTTCTCAAGTGCATACAGCGTTTTCAAGTCTATGTTTGATCGTTTGTTATATTTTTTAGTTGTTTCACTGTCTACGTTTCTTCTTCTCAAGTTTTCGCGAATCTGTTTTATTTTTTTCACACGTCCTCCTATTTTGGATTTCACTTTCATCACTCCCGCCACACCGAGCGCGGCCGCTCTTTCACCGACACTCGCGTCTCTGGACGTGACGCGCTCCCACGCTGTCTTGGCGAGTGCTTCGTCTGCCCTTTTGCGTTCCTCCCCGCTTTTGTAGTTGTGGTAAGCGATGTCGTGTTCCCTACACGCTTCGTCCAAAGGATTAATACCGCGGTCGCCTCTTTGCAGTCTTTTCATGAGCTTTGTACCGGGCCCGCAAAATTGATATCCACCGGGAATGTGAAGTTCGAAGGGCAGTTTGTCTATCGCCCGATTCAACATCCGTCCTATAAATCCTCTTCCGCGATAGTGTCGGTCCCCCCGTCCCGCGACATTGAAATGCTGTCGCACGTACACCATGGCGTAGAGTGAAGACTATAGCGAAAGAAAAGATATTATATAACCTTAAAAACAACACCACCACCATTGTCCGTCGGCACGAGAAACCGGTCGAAGCCCGATCGGTATCGACCATTATGAAGTGCAGTTGGTTTACAGATGACCACAAAAGCAAAACGGTCGGCGTTCCACACGTTGGAACACACCGCCTTAAAATCGTTGAATGTACTGAAATCGTTTCCGACATGCTCTTTGTAGATATAATCGAGGTTGTTATCGTCTTGTCGGAAGATGACAATCATTCGCGTTATCACGAATCAACTGCTTGGGAATTTTGGTGTACGTTTGACATAGATAGAGCACGTCCGTGTGTTTATGTCTCCCGGCCGCGAAGTAGGCTTTGATGCAGTCTTGTTTTTCGGTGGCGATGTCGTCGAAAATGAAAACACTGTCGGGCAACGCCGCGGCTGGCGGCACGATGCTATCGTGTTGCGAAAACGAACGAAAAGGAAGGAGTCCGTCGCAGACTTGCTTCAAGTACATGTACATGGGCTGCGTGTCTGTGGTGGAATATAAATACACGTTGCGGAACGCCAGTCCGAACTCTCCGGTGAGAAGCGAGACGACCACGTTTGTCTTTCCACATCCGGAAGGTCCCACGATAAGAGCGCGCACGCTATCTGGGAAAAGCGGGCCGTGTCGACTCTTGTTCTCATCTTGCCCACGCCATAAGGCCGTCACGTTCACGACGGGCAGTGTCGCCGATTGTTGAACAACGTTCATCGCCTTGCGAAGAAAGAGAGAGACTGTTTGCATGCTAGCGAAGGAGACTGTTTTTAAAACCGACAAAGGAGAGAGGAAAGGGATACCCTACTCGGTGTGTGATAAGGATAAGAAATGAAAAAATATATATAGAAATACATCATTTTATTGATAATTAAAAAATACAAAGGTGACACATTACACATGACTGTTATGGTTGTCTGTTGGAGTAGACATCGATACAATCGCCATCTGCACAGCTCTCGCTAACCAATTTGCTGCGTTGCGCGCGCATTCGCCGACGTCCAGTGGAAGAAGAAGATCGCAGCAGACCGTATCCGGTGAAGTGGATGTTGATCGTTCTGTCGTCGTCTTGCGGCGTCGCGATGATGCTGTTTTTTTGATCTTTCGCTCTTTTGGTTTCTCGTCCTTTCTGGTTTTCTTCTTTTTTTTCGATGTGCAATGCATCGGACAGGGATGACCGCATGCAGAAGGAAAATCAGTTGATGAAGACGCCGCTCTCACCTCCATGTCCTCCCCCTCCTCCATGTTTTCTTTGATGTCAATAAAAACTGCGAGTTGCGAAACGCAAGACGAAGAAGAATCAACGTCGTCTTCACCGGGCGAAGCAGATGGAGCTTCTTCTTCTTCGTTCATCATCTCATGAAGGAAAGACACGGAATGATGGTAGTGCACGAAACACGCGACGTCTTATACGATCACGTTTTTCTTCACCACAAAGTCGTCGATTGGTGCGTATTGCACTTCCGTTTTGTAGATAATGACACAATAGGCTGTGACGTCGGCAGGCATGGCTGTACCCGTTTCCCACGTGATCTTGATGTCGGTTTGCGAGGGGAGTACGGCAGACGCTCTGGCGGAGACGTCCCACACAATAATAGGAAACCAAGTATTGAGATACCAATATTCCATGTTCGAGATGGGATTGCGATTGTAGTAAGAACGTTCTGCTTTTTGCATCATTTCAAAAAGATACGGGTGCCATTTTTCATCGCCAGTATAAAATTTTACATTGCATTGAAGTTCGGAATAAGGGTAAAACTCGTCGTTTAAATACAGTTTTGCTCTTGTCATATCGTTACCATCGAATTCACCCGAATTCTGTTTCAGATCCTTGTCTCTCCCCGTTTGCATCCCAAAGAAAATGTACAAGGGATGATCCTCTTTTGCGGCAGTCTTCACCGTCCACTGAAACGGTCCCATGCCTCCACTTGGAACGTTGGGGTATTCGTGAAGTTCCCATCGTCTGAATTGCACGGGGATCGGTCGCCGACTGTCCAGCGTTCGCGTCACCGCGAGGGAAGCTGCATCGTTCAGTGTCAAATGAGGCATTCTCCAAATCACATCCGTCACGGTAATCGTTGTTTCGTCTGGTGTGTCGATTTTCGTCGTGAGACATCGATTATCGTGACGTCCTCGAATGAGGACGAGGTCATGTTTCACGCCAGTCATGATACGCGTGTGATCTTCGAAAAATCCCATCCACAGTCGCAATGGCACGATACCGTAAAATTTTCCCCCGGTCTTACTGAGCATGAATTTGGTGTTGCTGACAGCAGACTCGTATAATAGAAGGTCTTCGGTCCAACATGCGTTGCCAAATGATCTTCTTTCTGCTGGCGAAAGGAAACACACGTTCTTCATCGTGCTCGTGATGCCCGGATTTTTCACAACGTCGACGATCACGTTGTTGATTTCGTAACGAATTTCGCTAAAAAGAAAGGCGAAAGCATTGTTGATCAATTCACAGTTGGTGCGCGTGGCGGTGCCCGTTTTGACAGCAGATCCCGTGATGACGAGCGAACTCTCGCAAGGTAAGAGAACGGCGTCCTTATTCACGATAGTAATGCGAATTTCATCGTTTTGACCAAACGATTTAATGTATGGAAAGTGTTCGTGAACAGCTTCGTTGACGATGTGGTGTTTTATATTCTCCTTGCGGAGAATGTCGATCGCGTGTTCGTCCACAAATTCAGTTGAAGAATGATGATTGGTCTTCATTTTCTTCGACGACATTCTTCGGTTTTCTTCTTTTTAGAAAAAATACAGTAACCCAACGCTCGTAAGGTTTGTCGACTGGATGGTGTTAACGTGGTGAGCGGACAAAGCACTCTGTGCCTCGGTCGCGGTACGACCTGCATTTTATAGTGCTTTTTCAATGTTCTTTTAGAAGAAAGCGGCGTTGGGATTGCTTCTGGGGCGTACGAGTAAGGTGCACGTCAACGGTGTTTCCGAGTACAATGGAATCAGATGACCGTCCGCATTCTCCAGTCGAATCGATATCTCATCGATCCAACGTCGCGTGACGCGGTGAAAAATTTTTCGGCCGGCCTTTCTTCGACGATGGCGGCGGGTAAATCGTTCACGTGAAACTGATACAGCACGTGCGCTATTCGATGGTTTATATATCCACTTTCGATCACGTTACACGTTACGAACACTTCGAAATCTTTTACAATCGTCGGCGCAGCATCAGCCGCCACGTACACCCCGAAAGGTGTGGGTGACACGGTCTTTGAAAATCCGAGGAGAGGACCGATGGACTCGGCGTGATCGAAACGCAGCGTGAATGACGTGTTGACGCGCACTTTGTTCGTCTGCGGGTCCGCTTCCAATTCGAAAAAGTGCTTCTTCGCCGCAAAGTCGCCGGGAAACTGTTGCTGTAGATTGTTCGATATACGATGATAGATGTCTTCTAAAGTATACGTACCCGGAGAGACGGACAGACTATAGCTTGCTGGAGCCCCATCCCCCTCGACAACTTCGTAGTGGAGTCGGTTGTGACCGTCCTTCACGTTGCGAATGGTGTGAACGGTGCTGAGATGCACTAAGGCAATCTCGTATACGTCGTTCGAGAGGTCGACACCCGGCGCAAACTTCACCGAGACCTCTGGACCCTTCCCGATTAAGGTGTACGTGCGCATGACACAATCGTCACAAGCAAAATGACAATGTCCGGTGTTTAATCTTCCTTTTTCTTCTTCCATTCGTGAAAAAGAAATTGCAAACATAACTTGCCGCAATTGTTCGCGTTGTATTGTTGAACTTGACGTGTGTTGTACGTCACGTGCTGTCCTCGCATGTATCGAAGGAATTCGGGAGGGGGCGGAAGTCCGAACGAATCGAAATAACGCACCGTTCGGCCTCGTTTCGCGTACGCGACGAAATGAGTACCGTCGCCGCTGACGTCGTCGAGGTTGATGACGCCGCACTCACGCTCCGCCCTTGTTCTTTTGGGCAGCGCATCCCGCGTAAACACGCCACGAAAATGAGGAATGTTCAAAATCTTCGCAAAACGTGTCATTTTCTCATGCGTGAGCGCTCGACGCGGTACTCTGCTCATTCGTTTTTTTGAGGTCTCCCCCTCCTCCCCTTCGTCTTCCTGCTCGTTCGAAGCATTTTCGCGGCCCTTAGCAACACGCCCGAGCCTTTTTTGGTCTCTTCCATGACCTTGTTATGACGCACCATTTCCGATAATTCTTTGTTTTTATTTTTGGCGTTTTTCACAGCGTTTGCGATAGCGGTCAGAGGTATCAGAGGTATGAGAGCGGGCAGAAAGCCGCCTCTCTTACTCTTTCTACCGCCACGCGCCGTACTCGTCGTCTTCCGTCCTCGTACGCCTCTCCCCTGCAGACGACGATTCCCCCTCCTACAGGGACCGCCGACGCACCGACCTCGCAAAGAAATGCCGCGACCCATCGCGGTCGGAGTAATTACCGCGCCGGAAACAGGAATAGAATCAGTTCTTCTCTCTCTCTGTGAGTCTCTTTGTCGTAACTGCCTATCAGGTTGTCTCCTACAATCTCTCGTCGTTGTTGTTCTACACACGGTGCGAACCATGACAGTACTAATACACGAGCGCAAGTGTCGAAATATATATATACAAATCCGATCGATCTTTTTTCAACCATCACTCGGGAATGGCGCCCATCAAGGACGTCATTGGAATGGTGCTAAGCAAAGACGTCAATGATGAGTTTGAGGTGCCACCAATCATTTTCCCCATTATCTTTGTAAGACTGGAAACGACTGTATTGAGGTTTTTCAAATTTTCTTTATCGTTATTGAAGTCATCGCGCAACTTACCGAATTGACTTACCATTTGCTCATAGTATCTCTTGAGAACAGTAACATCGTTCGCCACTTCCAACACTCGGCTCTGAGAGCTGTTAAAGAGTTTCTCGAGATTAGAATAATCTGCCTCGAGCTTTTTCATTTTTTCTTCGCAAACGGATGCATTTATGCGCTTATCGACTTCCTCACGCAATGCATTTAAACGAGTCGTCAGAGCTCTACCTAAACTCGTCTTGCGCTTATCGACTTCCTCCTGCAATACTGTCTTCACCTTTTCCAATTTTTCTATCTTTGTTTCGAGATTAGAAAAATCGTTTTTGACTAGTTCTTTATGTATATGAAAAAGATTCTCCGCGTGTTTCTTCGCATCCGCCAGCGTGCCATCCAATTGCGACTTAATCGCAACGTCCGAGCTGTTTGTGCCAGGGCCTACTTTGCGAATAAGTTTGTCATGAAAATTGAAATTACCGGACGAACCGACTTGCGGTAACGTGTCCAAGAGCCTGGGAGGAATTTTACTTTCGTGCGCGGTCACGAGCGCCTTGCATTCGTTTTTCGCGAACGCCTTTAATTGATTTTCCTGTTCTCCGAAACGCGTAGAGAGCTTCTGCTCGAGAGCATCGAGATCGCTTTCTTTGATCACGGTTTCCATAGTCTCATCAACTCTCCTTATACGCTTCGCAACGTCATCGATTTGTTCATCGATGTATCGCTTTGTGACGGCGTGACGCGCCCGAACCGCATGTCCGAAGACATCCATTGCATCGATACAACTGAGAGTTTTGTTTTCGACTTGCGAGTTTTATATAAACATTTGATTTAAATAAAGAAAAACTTTTTAAATGCACTATTTGATATCCTGTCACAACCTTGTATGATAAATTTTGAAATGAATGTAATAATTTACATTATAAATATTTGATACATTTTCCTCTGTAATTTTATCTACTTCATATTGTATTTTTAAGTTTGAGGATTTGGAGAGTGGAGTAGGAAAATAAGAAGAACTCTGCAGTTATATTTCATATTTTGTTTTATTCTGTAATAAATAAACCTTTTTTTAGTTGTGCAATAAACATTTTGACAACAATTATTGAATGTATTAAAAAATTGATATAAATATAATAGTGACAATCATTTTGTTTTATTTATTAAGTTGTACATTATTTCCTTTTTTTCTAGAAGTCCATATTGCTTGAACCATATTAAGAGGTTTTCCCAACTTGTTTGTTTCAATAAATCTTTGTACTTGTATATAAGTACAACACTTGCTTTATTCTTAGGATGAATCCCAAGAAAAGTTAAATGCGGCCTTTCCGCTAAAAATTCTTCTTTGCCTATGGCTTCAATTTCTGACGTAAATCTATAAAGAAAAGTATTATTGCATAATTTTTAAAAAAAACCTTTTTACAAACATATTAAAACATATTTTGCATACCTTGTTGGGAGAAATACATCGAATGTATTGTGCAGAGTCGCTACATACGATGATTTTTTATATGCCTCACTAACAGTGAGGTGTATGTCTGTAATTTCGAAGAAAATACCTTTCGGCAACTGCCTCATGTTTACTCGAATTGTAGTGGCTTCCATCTTTTTTATTAATGCTTCCCACGAACTAAACAATGAAAACAAACATTTTTAATGACAACTCAGAGTAAAACAGGTACAAGGAAAATTATTTCTCTTACTCGGTTGTTCTTTTCGACGTGTATATAAATACAGCACTATTACTAATCTGTATGCAGTCTGTGTTGACATTCATTTGTACTGCTTGCATTGCATTGTCTTCCTGTCTTGAAGAGAACGGGAGAAGCATGTTGTTTTTTGATGTTTCTTCTACCAGAGCAATTGACTGATCTCCCTCATCATCATATAATAACTTCAATGTCTCTTCACACGCTTGTTTCTTTATCACTTTTCTTTTTTCTTTTACCTCTTCTGATATACTTTAAAAAAAAAAGAAACACTTTGAAACTACTCACTGAATGTATGATATATGAAATTGAAAAAATTGAAAAAGACTTACAGTTTTCGTTTTCGAAGTGCTGGTGGCGATGTTTCAACCAATTCTCCAGCGAAGTCCATGGAGTCTTCTGGCATCCCGTTCATGACGTGTTGCGAGCTGCTCATGGTGTCTAGCTAGTTGGGGCACGCGAGCGAGTGAGCGTTGCTCGAATGGAACCCCTTTTTAAGTCGGCGCGTTGAGATTATTAAATTATCAGTGACTCCACTCTCTCTTCCGATGCTCCAATTAGAATGTCCGCTGGACCCCCGAATGCTTCCACTATCTCTTCCGGTGCTCCAATTAGAATGTCCGCTGGACCGCCGAATGCTTCCACTATCTCTTCCGGCGCACCAATTAGAATGTCCGCTGGATCGGCGTATGCTTCCACTATCTCTTCCGGCGCTCGAGTGATATTAATGACATCCTGTTTTCCTAATTATCTCTTCCGGCGCTCGAGTGATATCAATGACATCCTGTTTTCCTAATTATCTCTTCCGGCGCTCGAGTGATATCAATGACATCCTGTTTTCCTAATTATAACTTCCGGCTGTGAACATGTCGAGTGCTGTTCTTATCACTATCGCTTGGGGGAGTGATGAATGGCTTCTGCGCATGCGCACTGCACGTGCTGGATGTGATAGTGTGAGATAACATAGGGTTTAAAACTCCATGTCCACAGAGCACTGCCATTAGTCTGCCATTGCTCTTGAAGCGTGCGGACCTTCTTGTGTACTGCTATTTGAGTGTTGACGTCGTGTTAGTCACGTGTGATTCAACTCTGTCTCGTGTACTGCTATTTGAGTGTTAGTCACGTGTGATTGTTAGCATTCAGTGATTCGATTTGAGATGAAGAAATTTCTATTAAATCGGCACATTCGTGACGAGAGTGAGTCTCATGCAGGTCGACAAGCGGAAGTGTCTTCTCCGCAGCGTGAGGATGGTAAAATAAATTTCTTTTAATAGGAGTGGTTAGTGATGTGTTGTATGATTATCATTTATGTATGTGTTTTCATGGATTCTATAGATGTCCCGTTTCTATTCAATCGGCACATTCGTGACGAAAGTGAGTCTCATGCAGGTCGACAAGCGGAAGTGTCTTCTCCGCAGCGTGAGGATGGTAAAATAAATTTCTTTTAATAGGAGTGGTTAGTGATGTGTTGTATGATTATCATTTATGTATGTGTTTTCATGGATTCTATAGATGTCCCGTTTCTATTCAATCGGCACATTCGTGACGAAAGTGAGTCTCATGCAGGTCGACAAGCGGAAGTGTCTTCTCCGCAGCGTGAGGATGGTAAAATAAATTTCTTTTAATAGGAGTGGTTAGTGATGTGTTGTATGATTATCATTTATGTATGTGTTTTCATGGATTCTATAGATGTCCCGTTTCTATTCAATCGGCACATTCGTGACGAAAGTGAGTCTCATGCAGGTCGACAAGCGGAAGTGTCTTCTCCGCAGCGTGAGGATGGTAAAATAAATTTCTTTTAATAGGAGTGGTTAGTGATGTGTTGAATGATTATCATTTATGTGTGTGTGTTTTGTTTGATTCTATAGATTGCCCGTACCAACAACAACAACAACGAGACATTGCAAACGCTCCCCAATGGACGGACGTCGTTCAGTCTTTAAACGCCCGTGTATTTCGAGGTGTCATTTTGAATCCTCCTCCCCCACATGACATTGCGGATCCGGTCGAGTTTCTCAACCGTTGTCGTGTTCCCTTCCATCGTAAGATGTTTGAAGAGCTCAACAACACTCTCGGTCGATCTAATTTCAAAATTTTCGCGCAACTCGAGTGTCAATTTTTAATTGAGAAAGAGAACGTCGAGACGCACGAAATTGTAGGGGTGCTGCAGCCTATCTTTCTTTCGGCACGAACGGCTGTGTTAACGCAATCGGATGACATTTCGGAATTTTTCCTTTCTCATATAGCACAACCTATAAATTCCAAATTCGACGAGTTTTCCGAGAGAGATTCCGGGAAATCGTTGGCCTCTATCGTCGCTCTTCATGTTTCGGCTCACTTGTTTGAACCTATCGCTCATTCTGCCTCATCTTATCTTCCTCTTCCGGCAACCATCGCGAGACGTCAAGGTGTGATCAACGTGCAAAATCGAGACGAGAAATGTTTCCTGTGGGCGGTGGCTTCGGCTCTTTTTCATAAACGTCAGCCCCCACACATCAAAATTTTGAATTCTAATCGTACCGGTACCTATCAAACCCTTTTCGATGAATTGGAAACCAGTCTCGATTTGCGCGGCATCTCCTGGCCCCTGCCCGTTCACGAGATCAAACGTTTCGAACGTCAAAATTCTAGCTTTTCATTCAATGTTTTCACGTTAGAGTTTGATTCGGCCAACAAAACTTGGAAAATCGTAGGTCCTGTACACTTTTCGGGGTCGAAGAAAGAGAACCATTTCAATTTCTTGTTGATTCATGGCGATGGCGGACAGTCCCATTACGTTTGGATCAAAAATTTAAGTAGACTGATTCGGTCTCAACATACGGTTCACAATGGTAGGATTTTCGTTTGCGACAGATGTTTGAATGTGTTTTACTCGCAAGCGCATCTCGAGGCTCACGAAATTGATTGCCGATCCGTGGGGTCCCCCGCACGTTTGATCCTTCCGTCGGAGACGGGCAAAGAGGAGGAGCGCTTCATGCAATTTCAGCACCTCGAAAGACAACAACGATGCCCGATCGCGGTTTATGTTGACTTCGAAGCGCTCACGGTCCCCGTGTCTTCATGTGAGCCGTCGTTGAATGGATCCTTCCTTCAACCATATCAAATTCACAAACCCTTTTCGGCCGCGCTTCAAGTGGTGTGCTCGTTTGATGAGTCGCGAAATCAACTGGTCAACTTTCACGGTCCCGACGTCGCGATACAATTATTAGCATTCTTAGAAGGTCTCGCGAAAGATTATGAGCAACTTTTGAGTCATCCTTCTCCCCTCGTGATGAACAACGAAAACGAGGCGTCTTTTCAAAATTCCGATATATGCCACATATGCAAAGGACCTTTTCTTCCAAATTCCGTTCGCGTCAGGGACCACGATCATTTTTCGGGTGTCTTTCGCGGCGCGGCTCATCAAGCGTGCAACGTCAACTTTCCCGCACCAAAGTTCATCCCCGTCGTCATGCACAACGGGAGCGGTTACGATTGGCATTTTCTCCTTCAGGCCTGGGGCGAAAAGAACTGTATGAACAACGACGGGCTGCGCGTGGTTCCACACAATCACGAGAGATTCGTGGCGATTTCCCAGAGAATCGGGAAAGTGGAACTACGCTTTTTAGATTCATTGAAATTTTTAGGTGCATCGCTCGACTCTTTAAGTCGATCGCTCGATTCGGCCGATTTGAAATTCACCCGTGCAGCCTTTCCCGACGATCGCCTTTTCGAGTTGGCCAGAAGGAAGGGGGTGTTTCCCTACGATTATGTCAATGACATGTCCAAATTGGACGACACGAGGTTACCGTCGCCCGAGGCCTTTTACAGTCGCCTCACAGACACACCCCTGTGTCGGACTCGGAGTACGCGCACGCGCAGGCCGTGTGGGACGCGTTCTCTATTCAAAATTTGCTGCAGTACGCCGATTTGTACTTGAAAGTCGACGTGCTGTTAGAAACCGACACGATGGAAATATTTCGAAATTTGTGTTTGGAGGTGTACGGGCTCGATCCTCTCTTTTACTACACCGCTCCCGGGCTTTCGTGGGACGCCATGTTGAAAACCACCGGCGTTCGACTAGAGCTACTCACGGACATCGACATGGTTCTCTTTTTCGAACGGGGCATCCGGGGGGGACTCGTGCAAGTGATCGGTCGTCACGCTGAGGCCAATCACCCCTTTGCAGGTGAGCGCTTCCGGCCAAGCGATAAGCCATCTTATCTCGCCTACGTTGACGCGAATAACTTATATGGTTTCTCGATGTCACATCCGCTTCCGGTGGGCGACTTCCGGTGGATGCCGGAAACCGACATCGAGCGGTTGAACATCGCAGAGGCGGCTGCGGAAGTCGATCGGGGATACGTTTTGGAGGTCGACCTCGACTATCCTGACGCCATCCACGATCGCTCGAGCGATTTGCCGCCCTGTCCGGAAACCCGCGTCCCCCCGACTCGAAGAGCAGGCAAGCCAAGTTGCTAGCGACGCTGCTGCCCAAGCGTCGTTATGTCATTCACATTCGAAATTTAGTTCAGGCCCTCGAGTTGGGAGTGCAACTCATGAAAATTCACCGCGTTCTCTTTTTCACAACGACCTTGGCTTGCCACGTACATGGACCTGAACAACGCACGTCGACAGCGCGCGTCCTCCGATTTCGAGGATAAATTTTTCAAACTCATGAACAATTCAATTTACGGCAAGTCGATGGAGGACGTGCGCAACCACCGACGCATTTATCTCGTGAACAAGTGGAAGGGGAGGTGCGGGGCCAGACGTCTCATCGCCGATCCCGCTTTCGTGCGTAGTCACCACGTGAATGGCGATCTCATGACTATCGAGTTGCGAAAAACGGAGGTGAAGTTCACAAAGCCCATCTATTTGGGGTTTTGTATATTAGAAATTTCGAAGCACAGAATGTATGACTTTTTTTATAATTACTGTCAAAAACATCTTTGTGATCTTCACCTTCTCTACATGGATACCGATTCATTCATTCTTTCTACTTCCACGAGTGTGTACGCTGAGATGAATCGGCATCCATCCTGGTTTGATACATCCTGTTTCGCTCCCGATAACGCATTTGGCGTGACACCTCGCAATAAAAAGGTCTTAGGGTTGTTTAAGGACGAATGCGGAAGTGATCCCCTGCTCGGCTATGTAGGTTTACGTCCAAAAATGTACTCCATCGAAACCCGATCTCGGGCATGTTCTTCTCGGGCGAAGGGAGTACAACGTTCGGTCGTCAAACGCTATAAATTTCAAAATTATTTGGACTGTTTATTTCGAAACGAAAATAGAATCGACAAACAATGTACTATTCGGTCCAAATCCCATATCAATTATTCATTTGTTCAAAACAAGCGTTCGTTGTCCGTGTCCGACGACAAACGCTATTGGATTGATAAATTTACAAGTCTGCCGTGGGGTCATTTCCGCATCCTGCGTACGCGTCCGTCCGTTTCTTCTTCTTCTTCTTCAGCGTGCACGCTCGTCCCTGCAGGCGGGGTTCAGTTAGACTAGCATTCATTTTTTTATTTTATTTTATTTATTTTATGATTTTTTATTTATTTTATGATTTTTGTTAACACTTTTAGTAGTATTTTTCAATTTTTTATATATTTTATGGTTAGACTCTTTTAGTAGTATTTTTAATTTTTTTATATTATTTATGGTTAGACTCTTTTAGTAGGTGGGAGATTTATGATGAATCACTTTCAACTAGTAGTAGGGGGGAGCGTTTGCAAACACGTTGAGACAGGTCTCAACACGTTGAGACAGGTCTCAACACGTTTAGACAGGTCTCAACACGTTTAGACAGGTCTCAACACGTTGAGACAGGTCTCAACACTCGTCCATCACCTGTCGCCATGGAACAAACTCACTTAGACGAAGAGGCGTATGATGAGTGGAAGAAGCGGATGATAATGAACTGGGACAGCCACCGCGACGCCGCCGCCGATCTCGCCATCATTGCACACAATAGCAGTCTTCAGCGCCCTTACTACGCTGCAGCCTATCACTCGATCATAGACGTCGCCGTTGATGTTGCGTGTGCTGCCCGACGCTGTCACGAGGAAGAACCATCAGATGCCGAAGAAGATAAGGAAAAAACTCTTCACAATCTCGCGATTACATGTCACGAGAAAGTGCTATGGATGATGATGGTTCTCGGTGAAGTGAACTCCTGTCTGTGTTGTGAGTGTCAAGCTGATGATTTATTCGTGCGCTATTGCGTCATCCAGAAAGCTTTGAATGCTCCCTGTGATTCCTTCAGCATGGGGGACCCCCCTCCCTTTATCATAGACAATGATAAGCAATCACCACCACCCCACAATTCATACGGGGCGGAAGGAGTCGGTAAAAAGAGACCGCCTCAACCGGAAGAGTTTATTCTCACGGTGCACGCTGAAGTGTTAGCTGTCCTCGAAGCTCTCGGTCATCTCCTTCAAGATCCGTACGGTGAAGCACTGCGACAGCGCGTCTCTCGCGTTCGTCAAATCATTCAGACGCTGCGTAGTCCATTCGAAAATACGCCACCGACGTACTCTCCAGCCCACAGTGATAGTGACAGTGACGAAGTTTGACACCCATCTACGTCAGCGCCATTTCGAGATGGAACGTGCCATACAACGTTTCACCAACGACGGGTCTTCTCGGACTCGATGATTGGTCTCTTCAGCTTCTTCCTATGGACTTGCTATTACATTGGGCCGCGAAGGACGTACCTTCTGTCTTCCATCGCATGTCGA
Source organism: Gryllus longicercus (assembly GCA_038098605.1). Classification (NCBI taxonomy): domain Eukaryota; kingdom Metazoa; phylum Arthropoda; class Insecta; order Orthoptera; family Gryllidae; genus Gryllus; species Gryllus longicercus. Next base: position 730,665 of record JAZDUA010000257.1, on the reverse strand, counting down.
AAGACGTGCAGCCGAGACATTCGTCGACTCCTGCCTTGTCTTCGTCATTATAACAATGGACACATGCATGTCGACAACAAACAAACGTTGCCAAAGTGGAAGTGTTTGCGGTGTCGGCGAGAAGAAGTGCTACCTTGTTTCGAACACACGCATATCGAGTTGCCGCCGAAGTGGAAGTGCATCGAGTGTAGAAGAGAGAACTTTTAAGATGGAGAATTCTATGTATAAATTGATTTTTATTTGATTTCAATAAACAAAAAACATTCTTTCAATTTGTATTGTTTTTCATTTGTTTTTCCTATCACCGCCTTTTAGGGTTTCCCTTTCTTCTATTATGAAAGTCTTTTCAGCGGGACATCGAGCGTCAGCGCTCTCGACTCGAGAGAGAGAGAGAGAGACGCGTGGCTGGCTATCTTATATAGAGTGCATTTAAAATGCGCGCCGCCGCCGCCGCCATCTCCTCTCGTTCCCCGGCTCCCAGAGAGCGCGCGCGTGTAGTATCTCTATAGCGCTAATGAGTGGGGCAGCAAACAAAGCAGCCAGCGCCCGCCGCTATCTTATCAGCCACCCGGCCGCCAGCGCCGCCAGCGCGCGCCCTCAGCGCCCCCTTCCCCCCGCTATCTTATCTACTTCCGCAGCGCGCACCCTCAGCGGCCCCCGCCCTTATCAGCATCCGCAGCGCGCCCTCCCGACCGCGTGTAATATCAGTAGCCCAAAGCAGACAGCTTGACTCGAGATGTCACCGTGGCTCAGAGCCAGAGTACTGGTCGCCTCAGGAAATGGGATTGAGGCTGGTTCGAATCCACTTCAGGCAGCAGCATTTTTGAAACATATACACACACACACGCTTCCACAATTCACCACCAGAGCGCAGACACATACGCTTCCACAATTCGCGCGTGCGCGCACGCTTCCACACTTCGCCACCAGAGGTCGCAAGGGGAGGGTGACCCAGGTCGGTGGTAGCATTATAATTGGCGGCGCCGTTTGTTAACATCGGGTGGGCGGAGGGGGTGGGGTGGTGGGTTGTTGACATTCGGCGGGGCATTATAATCAGTGGCGCCGGTTGTTGACATCGGGAAGGTGGGGAGGGGGGGGTTGTTGACATTCGGCGGGGCATTATAATGGGTGGCGCCGGTTGTTTACATCGAGCTGAAGTGGGGTGGGGGGAGGGGGGGGCGGAAGTGGGGGGGAGGGGGGCGGATGTGGGGAGGGAGAGGGGGCTGATAACGGTCGTTGACTTTCGGGACCGGAAGTGGGGAGGGGGAGGGGAAGGGTGGTGGGTTGTTGACATCCACTGTTGGGCGCTGGACCGGAAGTAGATAAGATAAGGTGATAAGATAAGCTGATAAGATAAGCACTTCCTGCCATTATAATTGGTGGCGCCGGTTGTTTACACCGGATGTGGGGGAGGGAAACAGGAAGTAGATAAGATAAGCTGATAAGATAAGCACTTCTTGATCCCGAACTCTCATATCCCCCTACTTACGGAAATACGTATTTTGGAGTCTCCTGATAACGAAAAGATGTTTTTTCAAAATGTCTGTCTGTCCGCTTGGCTGTGCGTCAGTCTGTTCATCCATCTGTGTACACTACAGCACCTACATCATTCGTGCGGTTGTTTTCCAAAATGGATATTCCCCGGTCGATCTGGCTCCACTGGAGGCGCCACGATTTTGAAAAATTTTCTCTAAAATTTCAGTGTACTTTGTTTCATAATTCCAGAGAATTTTCAAAATTTTCGCAAAAACGGTTACAAATTTTTCTTTAAATTTCTTGTAAAAATAGAGAAAAAATGAGGTTTCAAATGAAGTTTGTTAACAATATTCAGCTCTTTCATTCATGTTATGTTAAATTTTTAAAAAATGTAGTGATTATCGCGCAATATTGCGTGAAATGTGTCCAATTTGAAAAAAGTATATTAAATATTTTTCTCAAAAAAGGTTCTAAATGTTTTCTTTAAATTTTAGTATGGATAGTACTAAATGTGCTCTATGAGATGAGGTAAATATCATATTGCTGTATTATTGTTTTATAAAAATTACAAACATTTATTTTTTACTTGTCTCTCATGTTGCTAATATTTATATTAGCGGCGATTTGTTCACATTGTTATAATTTTGAAAACATGTGGTTTATATAATGCCTTTTTAAAGTTCTCGAAAACTCTAGCAGTTACTTTGAAAACTAACTCAATATTTTGCATTTAAAACCACACACAAACACCTTTTTTTCTCAAAAACGGCTCTAAATTTTGTCTTCAAACTTTTTGATAGTGCGAATTGCACATTTTAATATGACGTAAAGTTAATCTCGGGTCATAAAAACGTAAATGACCTCACGCCCTTAATATGCCTACTAAAAAGACATAATATATTTTTATATACCTTACATATTATTTACATTGTCTTCAGAAAATTCATTTTGAACCATTGCTCCCGGACAATTTTATCTGTGTGTAACATATAACTACGAAATTCTACATTAGAATTTGGAACTTGGATATACATTACAAAGCGAGTAAACTTATTTGAAGCGTTTCTTGAAATGCGCAGGTGACTTTCGCATTACCCGAGAAACCATCGCCCTGGAGCATCGCCGCCGCAGCTCATGCTGCCAACCTTCCGGTGCTGATGAATCCACACCCTTGAAACTCTTCACGTGGATTTGTAAACGTACTGACAGTACGTGGAGAAAGAATCTCTCCTGACCGTCTAGCCAAATTTTTATCTAGTGTGCTCTTTACAGACGTTCAGGGTTATTTCTTAATAGTGCATTTCGAGAACGCTTCTACCAGGGATTTTTTTCAAGGTATATACTCAGAGTTTTATCGCCAACTGAGCACTACTCGGGTGTTGCACCTGAGCCACGACATCGAGCCGTATGTGAATTTCGCATAGCCTTACGATCCTGAGCGGAGACTATGGCCCAACGTGGCAAAAAGCGGGGTAGATTTCTGCAGAGACCAACGCCATGAGCGCACCAGGCACCTGCGTCTGTCAAATGGAGTTGAAAACCTCGAAGGATTCAGGTTCAATTTCATAATCCGAGAGCAACACATGTGGTTGGACAGAAGCGGAGAAACGCGGTTTGGAGGACGTGACTACGAGTTTGCCAAGATGCTCCTACTGCTGGGGATGCGCCAGGAAGTGTTTCCAGAGGAATCTCTCGGTCATTCATTAAAGGAGAGACGCGTGGAAGTTATTTTGCCTGTCACAAAAATTACGATTTTCAACTTGGAATTAATGGAACGGTATGCGGAATTAACGGTAGCTGCATTGCAGGTAATAATTTTATTGTCTTAAGTCCCGTAAGGCTGGGATGTGATTTGTCACAGGAGAGATGGCGGTATTCCCCCTCCCCATTGACTTAGAGCTTGACCCTACACCGACTTGCTCGTCGGCAATGCGGATGTTCTCCAACCAGCTATTTTCCAGCAGCCGATAACTGCTCCAGAGAAATCAAGCTGTAGGGTCCCGGGGTTGTCGGTGTAGTCCATGTCAGTGTCTGAGAGTAAGGGAGGGGGACAGAACAAGAGAAAGGAAAGATCGCAAACAGTTTGCGACCAGAATCTATCGATCAGAGCAGTCGACCGCTGGAATTTTCCACCAGAGAGCAGCTGAATTCGACCTAGTGATCTAGCGAGTGTCAATTGTCTTGTGAATCTTGTACAAGCCGTGAGACTACTTCGTTTTTGTAACTTAATTGTTTTAGAACTGAAAAAAGCAAGTTGAAAGAAAAATTAAAAAGTTTGCCACGGAGAGGTGAAACTCATAAATTAAGAAACAAATTCTCCATCTCGCGGGGTAGACAGAATCCCTGTATTGTGGGTCCTTGATACCGAAAAATCAAATTACGTTACAATCAACGTCCGTCCGTCTGTCAGTCTGTAAACAACACTAGCGCCTCAACCATACGTAGAAATTCGCTCTAAAAATTAATATTTCCTAATTGATCTGGGACTATTCGAAGCTTTGAGACTCTGAAAAACAATCTTTAAAATTTGGGGGTACCTTATATGAAAATCCACATTTTCATTTTTTTTTTCAAAAGCGGCTACAAATGTTTTCTTTAAATTTCTTGTAGGAATAGAGTAAAATACAGTTTTAAAACTGGCATAGGTTTCATTTTCACTGTTTACTCTCAATTTACGAAAATTGTAACTATACTTTCTTGAAAGATTAAGGAAATTTAGCAAAATATTACGTACAATTTGTGCAATTTAAAAAATAATAACAAGAACCTGATTTCTCGAACATAGGACCATTTTTTCTTTAAACTGTTGCTAGTTGTGGATAGTAATAAATGTACTCTATTAGATAACGTAAACGTAATATTGCTCTATTCTTTTTTTTTAAATTACGAAAGTGTAATTTTTTTGACTAAGCTCTCACGTTGTTAATATGCACTGTAGTCATTTGTTCACATTATTTCTTATGAGTACATTTTCTTTAAATGATATAATGTTTGCCGAAACCTCAAAAGTTTTCTGTGAAAATTACCTCATAATTCTGCATTTTCAGAACACTTGAAACTGTCAATTTGTCAAAGACGGTCCAAATTCTTTCTTAAAACGTTTTGCATTAAGATGACATAAAACCCAAACTATTCTCCATGCTTGCATTATCAACAAAATTAATACTTATGCATTCGTTGAAGTTGGGTATGGAAACGCTATACCCGAAAATAAGCCCGAAGTTCTCATATGTCCCTCATACAAGACGACCTGTTAGAAAAATGTAGATGATTCTGTTTAAAACTTCAGAGAGCAAGTTGTAAAATTCAAAATTGTAAGGGGGACACATTTGTTTCATGAAAAATGTGCAACGTCAACCTTCTTTAAGCAAGAATAAAAATTATCTGAATATTTTGCACTCCTTTTAGTTGATGAGAAGTAAAATACACATGAAAGAATCCGCAGTATTTTAGGTAATAAACGCTTGATTTAAAAAAGATGTTCATTTCATTTCCTTAACGTCTAATTCACTTATATTTATGAACATTTACAAAATTATTATGAGTTATCGTGACATTGTTATGAAGACGGTTAATTATTGATTCTGTGCTAATGATCTTTATTCGTAGTGTTTCCGATTTAAGACCGCAGATGCTGTAGGCGTTTTTGTCCGTAGACTGACGAGCACCTAGTGGTGCGCCGTGCCCAGCGCATGCCTTTTGGGTTGGTGCTCGTGCGCCCTTTTGCTGGCAGAGCTGGTGCTCGCTCGGTGCCCTGTTGCCGCTGATGGTTGTCGCTTGGACGTTGGTGCGGACGCACCAGGTCAACATCGTCGACGCGGCCAATGGCGCCCTGGACGTCCTCGAGATGGTCCTCACCGGGGGAACCTCCAGACCCATTCCTCTGCTCTCTCACAGGCTCGTCTTCGTCTGTGGATTCCTCATGTGGCTAGTAGCTGCCAACGCCTACACGGGACTGCTGCGTGGTTTTCTCACAGTTCCCCGACATTATAACGAGCTGGACACCATTGAAGAAGTTGTGAAGGCGACTGACAGACTGTACGCTGACAATGACGTGTATTTGAACTATATGTCTGGAATGACTTACAATTTAGGGAAGCTTGCAGATAATGTAAAACCAATTCTTCTTACCACTGAAAGAGATTCATGTATTCAAGACATTATAGAGACGGGGGGAGCTGCAACTTGGATGGACTCACATTTGTATTCTATCGTATCTCGTTACAGAAAGTATACAAAGAATGGTCAAAGGTTGCTTCACATAGTAAAAGAGCCAATAGAGTCCACCAGTTTGTATACATACCTTGTGCGTCGGAATCATAGGATCTTTTACGCCTTTAACTCTCTTATTCTCCATCTTTCGGAGTCTGGCTTGAGTGACCACTGGAACCGAATGCTCGAGTACAGTTTGGTTTTGGATGGGCAGGGGGAGAAGTCATTATTCAGAGGGGATGCGAAACCTGAAAAGCTGAATTTCGTTCAATTCACGGGGCATTTTGTTCTGTATGGCATTGGCTTATCGCTTGCGGGAATAACGTTTATATTGGAACAGATTCTAGGTTGTTGGTGGGTTCGGCGCTATAGTGACACAGTTTTTTGACGAGGCGTTTTCTTGGCGTGCGATGTTCTCAGAGGCTTAAGAAAGTCTTTAAAAAACTTAGACGTCTTGAATTTGCGTTCGCCGCTTTTTATTTGTTTTGGTCGTCTAGAATGTTGACAACCTTCTGATTGTTCTTTTTACTTTCTCGCATACTACTTACAAATTATTGATTTACTATTGTATTGCAGCAGCAAAAACTACGGTTCTTACAGACAACTGGTTTTTTGATCCTTCGCCCAAAAAGGGGCGTTGTCGGGTCCATAAATTACGTAACGTAAATTCGGAGTATCTTGTATGATTTCTCTCCCCCCTGTAACGCGCGCTTCAACCCCTTCTAATATTTACGTACCTCTTGAGACCGAATTTTAATAAATAAGTCAATTATGAAGCAGTATCAAGTTGTATTAATTGTAATTGTGTTAAACATTAAAATTTATTGTAATTAACGAGAATTCGTTGGTGGCGCGAACTGCGCTTAACAAGACGTTAGGGGACAATTTTGTTAATGAAATTAAGACGCGTAGACTAGAAAATGTCTGAACTCATGGAGGCCGACACGGAAATTATGAAATTGCACTTTTCCCAAATTTTGTCGAGTTTCCCTTAGACTTTAAAAGATTTCTCCTATGTCATACAACGGATTCAAATGAAATTAATTGTTCTCGATCTAATTCTAATGAAAGACGTTCACAAGTGAATTTTGATGTTTGGAAATCTTTCTGTATAAAATTTGCCTAGTGTTTGCTGATCAATTAAAACGTACACTCTAAGTCACAGAACGCATTAATTCGAAAATCATACGTTTTGAAATTTGTACTGTTATACACTTGCCTGTGTACGTCGAAATTTCAATCCAAGCATCATTTCACAACGTTTCGTGCGATTGTATTTTTGAACCTCTAGAAAGGTGTGATACACTTGTGCAAGGTATCTAAAAATATTATCATCACAAAACATCTGTTCTTTTTAAAATTATATATCAATAAACTCCTAATTAATAGTCGGTTGCAAGCTTTTAAAGTAATTTCATTATTAGTCCGTTTTAATCTTTGTACAAAACACGTGATTGTATCTGGAAACTGATGATCATGGCTAAGCCATTGGAAACTGCTATTGCAATAAACAATATTGTTTTTAAAAGTCTCTTTATTTAGATTTAGCAAGGCTGTGTGCTGAAGAATATCCTCCGACACAAAAATGTAAATGTATCACTTACATTCAAAGTTTCCGAACTTGTAAACTAACTCCCAGTTACTCAACAATGATACTACTGGCCATGAGTACTATCGTCTTCGGAGTCATTTACAAAATGTATATTTTTGTCCTTTTGTACCTTATAAAACTTAAATAACAAAAAAAAAACATCGCATGCACTTGCTCTGTAAAGATTCGGCATGTAGACTAATTGGCTTCGATGTCACCTCGCCGCTACCTCATCTCTAATATTTCAGCCTCATTTTCAATGAACTACACCAAGTGCCAATATGACATTATTAAACGATGATGTAAAGATGTTCACTCAATATGAGACCTGCGCAATTTTTAAGCAAACCTTGCTCTCATTGAGAAAAAAAACAACGTATTGCCATTTACAGGAAAAAATTTAAATTATATTTGACACAAATTATGTTAAAACTATTCATATTTTTAAAAATCTGTTAATATTTTACAAATTTATTGTAAATGTTATTTGAAATTATCCTCCCCTGGGGACACCGCCTTGAAGTAGCACTGTCCGTGTGGGCGGGGAGGCTTGTGTGCTTCAGTGAGGTGGAGGGCTAAGCCGGCGGTAGCATGACTATTTTATACGCATGACTACTGGTAGGGTCACCCATGCCGGACAGGCCAAATCTGAGGGGCCAGACTAAGTCGTGTCCTACCACGTCCTATCCATCCCAATCTTAATCGTGCATTCTTTCCTATCTTTCGTTCTTCCCCCATAACGATGTGTTCATATCGTTATGGTTCCTTTATCTACCATTGTGACATCTTTAACTTTCTTGTGCCACAATGCTTTCATCTATTCTATCGGCCTCTCTTGGTCAACTCTTGTTTTTTTCTGACCCCGATGCTATTAGGTTTCGAGGGCGAGGGAGTCTTTCCTCATCTTTCTTATTTCTTTAGAGAGTAGTAGACAGGTCTTATGCGGGTAGCACTCCAGAAGCATCCAAGTATGAATGGTGCATGATCCAACAGGGGAAGGTGGGATTCACTAACCTTGGGAATTAATTCCCTAAAGAGTGGATCAGGGGTAGGCTGGATTCCTTAAGCTACGGTGGAAGCAATCAGCCTAAGGGATGGGAACCTCTGAAATAAAAGCTCCGGTCCTCCAGGTTTGGGGGTTGTGCTGTAGGCCAGCACCCTGCACACTTAAAACATCACACCGCTAATAATCTCAGTTATAGGAATGCCTCGGATATGTTAAAAGGGAAACGACATCGGCAAAGAAATTGGACTCTGAATATTGGTACAAGTATATGGTACTTGTTATATATGGTACTTGTATTATAAGGTATTGGTACTTATATATGGAATGTACAAAGTATATCAAACAAACAACACGTAATCCAGGAAATGATGAGAAGAAATATAGATACAGCCGTCTGGTCTGAAACAAAAAAGGCAAGGGAAGCGAAACACAACATCTTTGTGAACTTTTACAGTGGCGTAAACAAACATGAAAATGCCAAAGCCAGAATTTCTATTGTTATTGGTGAAAGATTCGGTAAATGTATAAAAAGTTGGGAGATATAAATGATCGTCTTATTAAAGTGGTGTAAAAAATCAGAGAAAAATACATAAGTGTCATAGGAATATATCATTTGAATGATGATGCCGAAAATTAAGTTTTCATTTATTTTTAGTCCATCCATTCCTGAAATTAAAACCGAAACAGTATTGGTGGGACACAAGTCTAGAAGAAAAGATTACGAGGAAAAGGGAACTGTATTTAAAATGGCTTGGTGACAAAAAAACAAACTAATTTACAGTACAAAGCAATAATTAGAGAAGTAAAACAAGAAGTGTTATCAAGGAAAAATAAATTATGGCTGGACAAATTCGATTATATAGAACAATTCATAGGTGGAGCACAGAGCTCAGTGGCCTGGAAAGTAATTAAATCTATTAAATCGAATGAGAAAAAACAATATCGCATTATCAAACATTAGAATCAATAAATGGAAAGAGTATTTCGGAAGACTGCAAGAAAACAAACTTCCAATCACAAGGAAGTGAAATATGAGCAAAGAGTAGATCTGACAATAAAAGATTTAGAAAAAGCACTTAAGACCATGAAATCCAATAAGTAACCTGGTCCGGGAGATATACCGGCAGAATTACTGAAATATGGTCCCTATATACTGCACCAGAAGCTCAAACACATGTTTTTATGGTGCATGAATGGAGAGGATCCTCCTCAGGAGTGGCGAACTTACCTAACACCAATCCATAAGAAAGGATCTAGAGACAATCAAGCAAACTACAGAGGAATCGCAGTTATTGGATCTTTAGGTAGACTGTATAGCAAAATAATACGAAATAAAATAGAAGAAGAGGTAAAAGGAAAAATAGGAAAGGAACAATGTGGTTTTACTGCCGGCAGGTCGGTCATAGACAATATATTTACATTAAAACAACTTATAGAAAAGAGAACAAGGAGAGGTGGGGAAGTTCATCTGGGTTTCACTGATCTTCAGAAGGCGTATAACAATGTACCTGTTGCTTGAGTATGGGAAGAAATGGATGGACTAAAAATCAGTGAAAACTTAATTGGTGCCACACAGAATCTATATAAGAACAACACCTCTCAGATTAAGATCTACAGCAGGCTCTCGGATCCATTCCCAGACAGTAAAGGTCTTCGTCAGGGTTACTGCCTTTTCCAACAGTGTTTAAAATATATCTGCATCAAATTTTACAGCAGTTGGAGAAACAATGCCGAGTAATGGGAATGACGATCGGATAAATTGTTTACACTATATTTTGCTGTTGACCAGATAGTAATTGCAGAAGATGCGGCCGATTTGAGTTTCATGATCCGTAAACTCAATGAACACATTTTAAAAGCAGGACTTAATATTAATATGGACAAATCTGAATACCTGGCAGTTGGTGAAAATGTAAAAAAGAAGATCTTCTTGTGGAAAATGGAGGAAAAATGAAAGGGGTAAACAAATATAAATACCTTGGTGTACTTTTTAACAATAAGGAAAATAGCCAAGTCGAAATTGAGAGACGAATAAGCTTGGGGAGAAACGTGACACGAAGTATAAACTCTGTCTTATGGAATAAAACCATTACTAACACTACTAAAATACGTCTTTAGTCCTCGCTAGTTATGAGTGTTACAACATACGGTTCAGAAGTTTGGGAGATTGATAAAAGAACCAAAGGGAAGCCGCTGGTCCTTGAAATGGACTTCTGGCGTAGAAGTTGCTGTTATAGCAGACCTGCCAGAATCAGGAACGACGAAGACATTAGAAAGAAAATGCATGTAAAGAAATCTATCCTTGGCGAAATAGAGATAAAAACAATTCGTCTGGTACGGTCATGTTATGCGAATGACAGACGAAAGATGGCCAAAACCAGTCCTGAATTGGATGCCGACTGAAACACAGAAGAGAGGAAGACCCAGACTTGCATGGCAACAGGGAGTGCAAGAGGCTATGACGGCAAGAGAAATGCCAGATGATCTATGGTCCAATAGAGGGGTATGGAGACTGAGAGCGGAGAAACGGCGACAGCTGTAGAGCAACTCCCTACAATGTATATTTAAAATTATTTCTTATAATTATTATTTTAGTTAAATTATAACAAAATTATTTCATTTAAAAATAAAAATCTGTGTTTGAAAAACTTTATCGTAGTCGTAGGAAAACTCCTAAATATTTTAGAATCTTTGCAGTTTTTGCAAATTGCTGAGTGATCAGCGACAGCAATATGCGCGCCATTTGCACAAACGTCCTTTGTTCTATACAAAATAAATAAATTAATTATAAAATACAAAATGGAACCCTTTTTTAGAATGCCAAGGCTTATCAGCATAAATCATAATATTTTTTTGTAGTTCTTCCAGTCCCGTGTTCCCCAAGATCGGTAAATATTAATTTTGAAAAGAAAATCGTCTGAAAGGATAAAACCCACTTTTTACCAACGACGGGAAGATATTTTGATGTAAACCTCTTGCTCGGGATGCACGAGTGTGATATTAAGGTGCAAGCAAGCAACAAAGCAGTTAACTGTGGTAACTTTTATATATATATATATATATATATATATATATATATATATATATATATATATATATATTGTGACGTACCTCGATTTGCGGTACTTTTCACTACATTTAATTGAGAAAGGACGGGTGTCTTTGTTTCGTGAATGGGTCTCGTAAAGTTTTGACAAGAACATTGGAAAAACCAAATTATAATTTTCTCTGAACAAATAAACAATTTATTACTGAAATCACACATTTAGTACATTAAGTTCAATTTACTTATTCCCTGTTTTGGTAGCAAAACTACATTCATGATTTTAGATTTCACAATACCTCGAATACCAAAATAGCTCGTTTCTTCTCGGATGTCGCCTAACGGCTGCGATAATCGGCGGCCTTCGGCGCGATTCGGCGCCCCTTCGGACGGTTGGCGGCGTGGATGCTTGCGACACCGGCCCCTGCAGCGGTTACACCATGCCTCTGCCTCAACTCCGACCGTTGCACGTGCTCTCCAAATCGGGCAGGCACTACGTCTATATCACCGTCCACCTCTCCCTTGCAGTTTATCCCGATGCTTTCCGCGGCACGATATACTAGTTCTTCTACGCTAACCTTTTAAGATAATGCAGGCACGTGGTCACTACCCATGCTGTTACCTACCACGCGGCTTACAATTCTTGCCCTTTTCACCACTGTTCCTGATGCTAAATCCACGACTACCAGCTTTCACTATTTAATATTTCCCACTGTCACTCTTAACTCACTTCTTGATAGCTTCCCTTACATTATTGAACTTCCTTTTGTCCTTTGTTCACCGCACGCACCAACATCGCTCCGTTCTCATTCGAGTTCTGCTCTACACTGCAACTGCCGTCGTCTCGCCAGGTCTCGCCGCCTTCTCGCGCCTGACTCGTTCCCTTGTCGCTTGTCCGTTACTCGCTGCCGTTGCCGCGCAATTCAAAATGGGCGTAATTGGAATAACATGCCCTGCGTTTCTAATTAATTAGAGAAACGCTCCGCGTTTCAATATATATATATAATATTATATGATTATAATATTATAATATATTATAAAATAAATAAATATAATATATATATATAATATATAAAATATTATAAGTATATAATATTTTATATATTAGTATCAAAGTGAAATTATAATCAAATTTATTTTAAAAAAATTACAACAAATTAAAATTGACAAGCATGACATAATTTTAAATGCTATTTTAATGTACACAATCTAACGAGACATTTATTAGATAGATTTTTAAAGGTTAATTGACAATATATGGTTTGTAAACTTCTCTGTGATTGGTGAAGAACTTGTATTATAACTAAATCTGTATCGTAATAGGTATCACTATACAAATGATTGCAGCCATCAAATGACAGAATTATAAAATGGGTGTAGTAAAAATATATACTACTCTAAACTCCTCCGCAAATGTTATATTTTCCGGTCTAGGTATTACTTGCACAATTTTTCTTGAACGGTGGATTGAAGAAATATGGGTAGTCTGCGGGTATTAGTTACGAAATTGACCACTAGGGGTAATGAAAAAATGCAATATCTGAAGATACAATCATACCCTCGTAACTTTCCCAATAACGTTCTAACTTTCTCAGGATTTCGAGGTATCTCCTCTGACCAATCTTCACTGGCTTCGGTCATTTCGTTAGATTGTTTGGAGAATATCACGGACAGAATTTCTCTTCAAGATTAAATAGTTTTTATTTCGCGCCAGTGAAAACGTGTTTGGTATGTTGTCATCAGTGCACGCTGCGAACTTTTGCCTTGAACTGTTTATTGTGCCAGAGAGGGGGAAGCAAGGTCATCGTTGAAGAAAAGTTGAGTGATTAATATTTTAACGTGCGATTTTGTGGCAATTACGTACTTTATTTTCATAGCTATTAAGGAAAGCGGGTGTTCATTTATTAATTTTGTAGCAAAGATATTTTTTAGCAAACCTCTACGATCAGCAATAAAAGTCAAGTTTTGGTTTTACATGTTCAGGTGTATAATTTAAGTTTACTTATACATTTAGGCCTAGATATTTATTTGTCTATCTAATGACACATAGAATATATCTTCTTGCTGTATCGTATTCCTTTAAAATGTAAATTATATTCTACATTCGTAGTGTATGTATCATTTATAGTAACATGTTCATGCAAAATACAAGTAGGAAGAGCCAAAAAGTATTCTTTCTAAGTACAATTAATTTAATTTTTGTTTTTAAGTATTAATGGAGGAATTATAGGCAAATAAGTATAATTCATGGAAAAACTAGTGCTGGTTCAAGGGCACATTTTCTATTCTTTTAATTGTGACTGTAATTGAATATTATAAGTTTTCCACTAATTTCATACTAGCATTGAAGCGATTTGTTCAAGAACATTAATAAATTATAAAAACGTTGGAAAAAATTCATAACTTTAATTTTTGAAAATTTAAAAGTCTTCTTCTTCTTATCTTCAAGTATTTAGGCATAATGCCTGTTACGCCGCTTAATTTTGGTCCCTCCAGCGGATTCTTGGACGTCCTATATTCCTTTTTCCTCTCGGCTGATAATTTGCCACTTGTTTAGGAATTCTGTCGTTGTTCATTCGCAACATGTGATCTTGCCATGAGAGTCTGTAGTTGGTGACTTTCTCTACAAGACTTTCTACATTTAGCTCGTTTCGGATTTGTGTGTTTCTTTGTCTGTCCAAAAGGCTATATACCGCTACCGCTCTAAGGAATCTCATTTCCGCTGCCTGCAGTCTTGATATATTTTTATTTGTCATTGTCCACACTTCACTCCCGTATAAGCAGGTTGGTATTGACATAACTTTGTAAAATTTAATGAGAGTGTCTCTTCTCACTTTTGAACTCAGTGTTCTTCTTATAGTTCCATTCATTTGATTGAATCTTTCTATTTTCTTATTTATGTCGATTTCGCCATAGAATGATATGTCTGCTCCCAAGAATGTGAAGTGTTGTATTTGCTCTACTGTTTTATTATTTACTACAATTTTTGAGCGTATCGGGTATCGACCTTGGAATGCCATCACTTTCGTTTTGGTGTCTGATATTTCAAGATTATATTCTGCCATTATCCGCTGCAGTTCATATGTTGCTTTTTGTAATATATCTTCTCCTTCTGCTATTATTGCTTGGTCATCTGCAAAAAGTATTGTCCATAATTTTGATGTAGTTAGGTCAAGGCTATAAAATTTTAATCTGCTCTTCCACTCACGAAGAGCTTCGTCTATGTAGATATCAAACAGTAGCGGTGAAAGACTACATCCTTGTCGTAGGCCATGGTCCACTTCCGCTTTTCGGTCTGGTTTCCAAGTAATACATATTTCAGATTTATTATACATATTTTCAATTACAAGGATAAGATGTTCGGGGATTCCTTTCTTTCTTAGTATTTCAAAGAGGGTATGCCTGGCTACAGTGTCAAAAGCTTTCTTGTAATCTACAAACAAGATGTGGGTTTCCTTGTTATATTCTCTGTGTTTCTCTAAAATTTGTTTTAAGATGAAGATATTGTCTGTGCAGGACCTTCCTTGACGAAAGCCACTTTGTTCTTCCATCAACACTGTTTCTGCAATTTTTCTTAGTCTAGTGGTCACAATTTTTGAATATATCTTATAAGCAACGTTTAGAAGACTTATACCTCTGTAGTTGTCACATATTGATCGGTCTCCCTTTTTGAAAATAGGTAGCACTACGGCGAGTTTCCATTCGGTTGGTATTTTTCTTCTATTCCAGCATAGGTTGAAGAAGTGGAGAAGCCTTATTTTAAATTCTTCAGTTGCACATTTAAGCATTTCTGCCTTTATGCCATCACTGCCACTAGCTTTTCTATTTCTCATTTTACTTAGTGCCTCTTCCAGTTCTTCCCTTTCTATCTGATCTACGCTGTCTTCAATGAGGTTTTCATTTTTGTCTTCCTTCTTATTATTATCCCTCGCATTCTTATTTGTCTATAAGTTCCTGTAGTAAGAAAGCCATTCATCTGGTTTAATTATTTGTATATCTGCTATGTCCTTCTCTTGTCTGTTAAGGTGTCTTATAATTTTATATGCAGTTTTCTGCCGTCCATGTATTTTCGATATCAGCTATATATTTATCCCATGAATCCTGTTGGGCTTTTCTTGTTAGGTACCTGACGTGGTTGGAAATTGTGGTGTTATTCCTTCTTAGTTTGTGAGGATTTGTTAGATAGATATCTCAGATATAGTTTCTTTTTCTCGTTAACAGCTTCTTCGATTTCTTCATTCCATATTTTAAGCCCTTTCTTCTTCGTTCTCTTTGAAGTAGAGCCTAGTGTTTCATATGCTGTTACTTCAATTATAGTTTTCAAATTCCTCCACTCTTCTTCCACATCATTACTAATTTCAATTGTTTTATTATGTTGGTTCAGACGTTGTTGGTACATCAGTTTGACAGATTCTTTATTTAGTAGATATACTTTCCAGGTTTTTTGGGTAGGACAGGTTTGGCTGTTTTTGATTTTAACCCATCTCTTCAATAATTTTAGCTTTCTAAGAAGTGCGAAGTGATCACTATCTATATCGTAGCTTCTATAAGCTCTTACATCCGTAAAGAGTTTGCTTATTTTATCGTTTGCCATGATGTAGTCAATAGTACTAATTTGACCACGTGCTGCCCATGTCATCTTGTGAATACGTTTATGCTTATAGAAAGTGTTCATTATTTTCCTATTGTTAAAACATGCAAAATCTCTTAGTTTGCGTCCATGGACGCAAAATTTAAAAGTTTAAATAAAAATTCATTTCTATAATTGAATTCTGTTGTATACTAACTAACGTTTACAGAATTGTTTTTTATCAAGAAATTATTTTACTCATTACCTTGAAGTAAGGAGTAAAATGCAACTCATGAGAAAAGTTACTGTTGCATGGACATATGTACTGATATGTGACATAGGGTATTTTCATTTCTTATTGTGTTGGCAATTGTTGCTGCCAACATTATATGAATTACCCGACGTATTTGGTAATAATGAAAAAATGACATGTTACTTATTTATGTTTCGCAACAAAAAATGACGACTTCCGCTGATTCAGCCAACATTTCAACACGGTTTCTCTATTGTAAGAATGTTCCGTGACGAACTAGTTCAATTGAACCATTCCCGAAAAGGAACCTTTCGATTCAGAACGACTATTTCGGGAACGATCCTTCATCTGTAATCGTTCGTAGTTCGCCGGCCATCAATCACCGTTCCTCACATATTGCTGTTGGCGAAGAATTTCTGTATCGGAATCAGACCAGATCTCGATTTTGTTGATTTCATGTAACAACCCCAAAGATTTGTAGTGTTTGTTCCTAGAGTGAACTCTCTATCTGTGACACTAAACCCATGAAATATTTTAGTTCGTATAATTTATAAATTGAAAAATGTGTACATGTTGGCATTTTTAAACAAGCGTCATTGTATGCAGGACGGCAAGTGTGATGTCACAATTTAACAATGGCAAGAGTTCTAACAGAGGATAATAAATAAAATTCAAAAGATTCAACCCATTGCATTAAAATGTATCGCTACTATCACATACCGTGAAGCCAATCACGTGAGTGTAAACAGAATGCAAGTACGTGTTCCGCACCTACACGAATTGGTGCTGTATCTTGCTCGCCACTGGGAGCGCTGAGATCGCACCGGATGAAAAAAATCATAGGGAGCTTCACAACTGTTACACTAAACTGTTGGGTAATAACCCACGAGGTACAATAGGTTACATAGAGTGGCTAAAGCGCCTCCATCTTTCCATCAAATTAATGTCGCGTTTTTTTTTTCGGTCAAAGCAGTGCCCTCTGGAGAAAAATAATATTTCAGTATTCCGTTTGGCGCTAGTTATACGGCCGGGTGGGCGTGGGTCACGCGTTACATAAATCCTCTTTCTCTGTGTTCCACGACTAAGAACTAATCATTTAAAAACGAAAACCAATGTGTAAGGAGAACGAATGGAGAAACATTAGAAACACTGCCTGCATTGGCTATTTCAGAATGGATGCTGTAGAAATCTTTGGAGAAAATCGGCTGAACGGTTGATACGCTAGCGTTGTGCACAGACCGACGGACAGAAAGAAAGACGTTTGGCGTCAATCGATTTTTCGGAATGAAGCACGTACAAAACATGGATTCTGGATACACCATGCGTTAAAGGATTTTTTCTGAATTTAGAAACTGGATTGAATCACTTTTTACTTATCAGTGCCCAGCAATAAGAGTTTTTGTGTCGAAAATTCTCCGTTTTGCGGCCCACGATTCCTATACTTTTTTTCTTACGTTTGTAAGTGCGAGAAAGACAACTAGTGGTGCTAAAACAGTTCATACTTTTCGTATGTTGGTAACGGGTATATAAAAATAATATATCGCATTTCTCTCTAAACCAACACGTTTCATACAACAAAATGCGCATGCAATGGGCACTTATTTTCTTAGCAATTCTTTCTAAAAACATCATTTCTGCCATGAATAGAACTGACTTTTAGTTTGAATTGTTGTGGATTTATGAATGTTTTTGTAAGGCGTTTTTTCTGAAACACTATTGCTTGTTTCGAATTCATACCATTATTTTTCGCTAAGTCCCCATGATATTTTCAGTTCATTCTCAAATGTTTTGTTTTGTTTTATTTTGTTTTAAATCAAGTCTTACAACAAAATAAGCCTCATCATAATTCATTAAGAAATTAAACAGTTACAGATGCCCTGGAGAGTAGGAAAGCAGAAAACCCGACGGAACGTTTCATCCATTTTTCATCCATTTGCTTCCATGTTAGATTTTTGAAAAACAATGAAATAGTAAACAACAAACACGATTATAAACAAAAACGATTTTTTGTTTCTAGCTCATTATACAGGAAAGCAAGGATAATTTCACAAATGAATGGAACATCCAGAAATAAATGCCATCCAATATAATGAAACCTTTTTTATTTTCAATTATTGCTAGGAGGGTCATAACAGTGATCTGTTCTCAATCATCTGTAAAAAAAATAATTTTGGAAAATATATTTTTCTTTAAGGATCGTGGATCTTTCTTTCCCCTTTTAGAATAGGAAGTAATTATCCATAAATTTTTCAAAGTTAAATACATTTATTGTCACAAAAACAACAACAAAAATTGCTCTTTTTACAATAACAAACATCACTTTGCACATGTTTCTTCCCTATTCTAGAAGAAAACAACAAAATTTAACACATTCATTTACAATTATACTGTCTTTGTAACACTTTGACCATGATAGAGTAGTAATGAAGCACAGTTTGCAAAGTTCTTGCCAACGTTAGAAACATTAATTTGAATAACATCAAAAGAAGATAAAATCAATTTTACCCTCTCTCATAATTTAACATTAGTAATTCTTGTCAAATTACACAGTACTCCCCTTCAATATATTCACACATATTACACAAAAAAACACACTTAAATCAGTACAATCTGTCTTTTGGAAACAACGTAAAACCTTTACAACACTTTGAAATTGCAAATTTATGCTCTCTGGCATGTTCCTTATTATCCCTGAACTGAATATTGTTTCACACCCAATTATAGTTTTATTCGTGAACTATTCCCCTAAAAAATTGTATTAAAATGTTTCTTCCTCCATCCACGAGCACTTAATGAAGTTCCATTCCCTCCAAATATCTATTCACGCTCCAAATTTTTATAATTTCCATTTTTAGAAGTGTGTCGAAGTGTAGAGGCCATGGAAATTAAATACATACGTTTTCAAGTGACGTGTTTCTGATTTAATCTCTCCAATGATTGTCTCTAATTAAAAGAAAATAAATACCTAAATAGACTATCAATAATCATTAATAAGTGATCTAATAGCCCATTTTTATTTTGCATATCATAATTAAAAGAAAAACAAAAGTCGGCAACGGGCATGTCTATAAAGATAATTTTTTTTAATCGCCCATAGGCCTTGAAAGACACGTTTAAATTAATAAATATTTCCAAATAATCACCAGCATATACGTCCGGAATTAATAAATAAATAATTAGTCTATTAATTTATTCAATTAAAAATAATTAATTGCCTGGATATTCTCTCACCTTGATATACATTTTCTAGGGGGTGTTGCTTGCACACCACAGTTCTATGATATCTCAAAACGTACATTATGATTTTATGAATGATGGCCTAAATAACACAGCAATATAAGAGTTATTTGCCTCCGGTATGAAAGAACGATGAAAGCAATTATGTGGTCGGCAGACCGTCAACTTATTATACTCGTATATGAATACATTAGAAGTACTAATTGATGAATTAAGTAACGTAAAGAAGCAAGAATGCGCATATAGAATTAATATAGGTATTTTCAATAGTTATATGATTAAAATTAAATTAATTCGTTTTCATATCATTCAAGATTTTTTCTCGAGGACCATAGTTGGTGAGAAAATGTATATATTTCATTCTTTAGAAGCAGAAATCATGAAAATGAGAACTTTCTTAAACGTCATTGAGATTATTCAACGACAAAATTTAATCAAAAATTGTGGATACTTTTTTTTAAATTTTGAAAATGTCCCAGGAGCTTCATGTAAAGTACCTCCAAATTTGAAATGTGTGTTTCAAATGACAGGGGCCGCGACATCAGGTAGAACGAATGGGGAATACGAATTTTAGAGAACATCTTCTGAACGGTTTGTGGGCTAGTGTTGTACGCAGTCAGACGCACAGGCGGGCAGTCAGACGAACTTTTGGTATCGGTCGGTAACAACGGCCCAGAAAACATGGAGTTTTTTCTACACCACGTGTTAGAGGAATTTTTGTTCTATGTTTACACACGTTGCTCCCACTATTTCCTTATCAGGATCCGGCAAAGTGAAGTTTTGTGTCGAAAATTCGCCGTTTTCCGGTGCACGATTACAATATTTTTCTCCTTACTTTAGTAAGTGCGAGAAAGCAAAAACCGCTTTCGAAAAAAAATAACATTTTCCCAGGACGTCAGTTTCACCTCTACAACGCGTGACTCTCATTTATTTTTTTAAAGCGAGCGTATATGATGTTTTGCTTGTAGAGTTAATTAGTCGTATATAATTGATCAAAACGTTACGAAAAAAATGATTTCTTTATGATCCTGTGAGCGTTAGCAATTACCAAGCGACCTCGTAGCTGCTCCAACAAGAAAGCTGTTCCAGCCAGGACCAGACCCCCTACCCACAGGAGAAAAGGTCCTGTCAACTGATCCAGAGTCAGTTTCTCAGGCCCATCACTTTCCCCCACTTGTCTCATGTCTGTCTGCCCGTCTAGATCCAAACTGAACACCAGCATATGTTCCCACTCATTGAACAACCCCGACTCCCACAAGCGAAGGATAAGCATGTTGATGACATGAATCACGAAGTGATTCCTACGTACCGTATATACCCCGTAACTGACAGAGCGTAAAGGCTCCTTCACCTTGTGTAACATTATTCTCCCCTCGTGAGTGTACTTTCTGTAGCGGGAAATTACTTTATAAATACTTTCGTCCATACAAGTAGCAGCTTTTCCGCTGTCAACTATGTCTCGTACGGAGATATCCCTGTCTTCTATCGAGCGAATTATAGTCAATTTTTCATCTAGGTTCTCTAAATGCCTTTGGTATCCTCTATTAATATCGTCATAATAGTTCGTAGAAACGTAAAGTCTTTCAGTTACCTTCACAACATCTTTGATACTGTCTAGCTCTTGAAAGTATCTGGGGACACTAAGAAAGCCTAGGAGAAGTCCCGTGTATGAGTTTCCGATTATAACGTGTAACAGGATTACACTGAAAACTACCAAGCGCTATTTAAACAAATATATTACCCTTGATGTGCTTCCTGTAACGATCATTTCAATGATATCAAAGATGGAATAAAAAATGCTCATGATTTGGAATTGATGCTTTTGCACCAGTTCCCATGCTAGCACCAACAGCACCATCGTGGCTCCGAAACAGCTCCAAGTAGACCACTGGAAGGGCAAGAAGAGTACCAGTCCAAAAGGAATGCGCTGGGCAACGCGTACCACAAGGTAGTCGCCAAGCTGCAAAAAATATTAACACACGCATCTGAAATTCTTCTGCAATATAAAGAACGCGATTTGGATAAAACTACTGACAGCTTGCTTGTAGAAGCATACTTAGGCATAATAATACGACAAATACTGTGTAAGCGAAAATACGCAGTTACGTGATGAATCTAGGAATATTGTTCTGCAATATATATATATATATATATATATATATATATATATATATATATATATATATATATATATATATATATATACGGAGGTCACTTCAAAATAATACACATGAGTTTTTTTTTAATTTTATTTAATTTTTTTTGTTTTGCGGGGTTAAGGGGACGCAAGCAGCCTACCCCCGATATGAGCCAAGAGGCGCACCTAGTGCCCTTAAACGCCTGGATGTGACTCTTATCTTTTTCTGAGAGAAGTTGATTCCAGTAATATCTGAACTCTCTCACAAGGAGAACTTGAGATGTCGTTAGAACGAGACTTTGTCAGAGGGATATAATTCGCCGAACATGTGCCCGGGATCTTTGAGACGCCACAAGCCATCCTCATCTTTGTGATGCCAAGGCTTCTGCAGGTTATTTTCGTCTCTCGAAAATGCGCACACCCGATCCGAGATCGAAGTGGGATCGTCTGGGAATTCAAAGGCCAATGAACCAAAGACTCACCCAAGAAGATCCGCACTTCCGAAAGAACCCTCGACAGATCGTGCAGGAGAATTAATCAAAGCACATTTGGCGACTTTTAGGTGTGTTTGCTAACTCTGAAACACGACTAGCCTGTTTGTTCTTTCCGTTTTCACTCTTTAAAAGAAAACTGAGATCTTATAAAAAATGTTCGTACTTTGTCTTCAGCCCGGAAGCTGCAAGCTGTAAGGATGTGATTCGTGATTCGTGATCAAACGGTTGTTCAGCATAATATAATTTTTGATCACAGGCAACATTTTTTATTTACCTATAGAAGGAGTATTACGAACTGGATCCGGACGGCATTATTGGTTAAAAACTTAATACGCTGCTGCTAAACTAATGCGTACATTGCAAAAGATTCATGTGATTAATGTACTCCCCGGTAATATGATCCGATCGTCAACATGGCCACATAAAAAAGAAAATCCGAAGAAAACTGAACAAATCTACACGAATATTTCTAATAAAGAGACAAGGATTCTCCTGGCAATCACATATCCCTTTTCTGTTATCCGCTTCGTATTAATGTTAGGGCGAGACGTTTTTCCTCTGATCGAATGCCGGAAACTGACGTTTGAACGCTGTGTTGACAATACTTTTTTTTAGTTGACTTTAAGTTTTATTTATTACTTTTTTAATCAATAAATATTTCTCTCAAATACACCGTGTGGTTTTGACATTCCTATGAATTGTTCGTATTACTTGTGGTTTCACCTCAGTCATTAATATGAATCATATCGGATAATGTTAGACGTGGGTGTCTTGAAACCTGAAGAGCAGTTTAAATCGAAGGTGTGTAACGTTGTAGCCTTAAAATGTACGGTTACTTTTAACCAACAATACAGATACTTTTTGCAGTCGTTAACTTACTACCGTATTCCCTGAGTGATAGTATTTTGCTTTTACATCGTATTACCCTTTCACAACCTACGTTATAATCGCCGTTATACTTTCCACTGAGAGTACGAAAAATATTACCTGTTCTGCTACCATGGAATATTCCGTATGTGATTGGATATACAGCTGTCCGTAGATAGCAAGATTCGATACGGGTAAATTCATTTCAATAGCTGCTTCCTTCATCTTATCCAACACTGAAGTGTCGTTTTTAACTAGGTACCATTTCATTCCATGTTCTAAAAGTAGCTTCGCAAACATTACCTCCCGCCCTGCAATATATTTTACACCTTGTTTATCGATCCAAAAGTTGTGTTCGGGAACTACGAATGCAAATCTAGTTCCCTTCAGCTGTTCAAGGTTGGCGGAAAGCTGAACAGTTGTAGTGCGTTTGTCAGTTTGCTCTTTACAGAAATCAGAAAGGGTCTGTTGTTTTAAATACCAATGTTTCTTTCTTGAATAACTGGTGATCACGGAAGGCACATCAGGATCTTCAATTTGCAGCAGATAGATTACCCGGATTCTGCCCATTGCGCCAACTAAGACTTCATGAAACTTAAGAATATTTTCATAGGTTCCATAGTAAAGAATTATGAAAATGCCAAGAGGATTCGTCGCTCTGCACTTCATTAAAAATGTAGTAAATCTCCAATAATCCATTCCAAAAAAAATTGCTATATGAATATCTGCTCGTGTTGGCTGAAGCAGCTCAATCATCACTGGGATTTGTACGTCATGCAAGATGGCTGCTGGCATCCGTATATACGGTAAATCCAGAGGTGGGAACACCGTTGCCTGTGAAAAAAGTAAATTCCAATTCAATTTCAGTTCAATACTCTTCAAACTGCAAAAAATAAAATAAAATCTGACTGTACTTGCCCTACACTGTAGTACACACTAAATGACTATATGTTTAAAGACCTGAAGGCAAAGTAAAGTCTTAGTAAATATAATTAAATTACTTACAAATGGGGACAGTCGTCTAATTCAAACTTGCTATTGCGAACTTACATTTCGTTTAATTAAATTTACATCACTTTTTTTATCTGTTAAATCATCTTTATCATAAAAATTAAATAACTGTTGGATTCTGTCTAGGAACGTACAGAGTAGTGTGGTGAATGTACGAATGGCGACATAAGGTTATCTTGGAAGATACGGGAGCACGTGAATTATGTGTACCATTTTACGCTGAAAAATTGTTCTCGTTCTCTAGCAAATTTATTTAAGACGTGTGTGAGACACAACTAAATACCTGCAGATGTTCTAAAGCCTTTCCTTTATCTCACGTTCTTCCGTTGCTTCTTTATCTCATTGGGAGGAAGACAATTCTAATGCAATATTAGCACGAAAGAGGGAAGAGGGGTCAGGTATAACGGGCACTTGCTTCAAATAGAGCATCTCTCCTACTTGGGCGGACCAAGATTGACGCGGGCAGAAGGGAAGGGAGGAGTGTGAACTGCACTGCGCCTTCCTCACACTTGAACTTGACCAGGGGGAATTCACTTCGGATTGAGTTTTTACCTGTTGAATTGCGTTCATATATTTGATTTCTGGATACAAGGATTCCCTAAGGTATTTTGCATTCTCTCAATACATATTATTAAAATTACGTTCATACATATTTAATGCATGAAAGAAACATTAAAGGGAATACAGCGATTAGAAAAACTCAATTCTTTGATAAAATAACGACGATTCGTCGAAAAGAAAATCGGACAGTAGACGATCACATAAAATGATCTGATTGCAAGAAGAAACGCAGATCACAGACAACCTTAGTAGAGGTCTGACAAGCAGATAGAGATGGAGGGAAGTTGCCAAAATGGGCGGTGCGCATCTCGAAAATACGTTTCTTGAATAGGTTTCTGGTAGAAATAATAATTAAGTGGATCGTGATGATGGGAACGTTAATTTCTACGTTTGAAAATGAAATTAGATCAGGCAAAGGAAATGAGATTTTAATTAAAAGTTTTCAGTGTGTAAAGAAATGGTGTAATGAAGGCAGAAGTGTTTGCGAGATCAATTCGTCGTCCCAAACTTGCTGTGCAGATTCCGAAAAGGAAGTTAAATATTGCAAAAAAAAAGAAATTGAAAATTTTATTGAAGGTCAAGATTGTAGTAAGATTTAAATTATCTAAACTAAAAGAGTTTGTGGGCTAATGGCTGCTGATTGGGTTTCGAATTTTGTAACAATGCAAAGTTTCGAGCAGGGATATGATGAATGGTTGTTGTAAGAAGCAGTCGTGTGTATGTCGTTATATAATATTTTTTTCATTGTTCAATATTTGTTAATGTTTATATGTGTATGTGTCAATGTTAACTTGTAATACAAATCGAATGTGACGTTGCCTAAGGAAGACATCTTTAATTAAGAATAAATAGCATAGGCCATAGTTACGCTAAAGTAATAGGATAAGTTTGGTGTTAATAATATAATGATAAATAAATAATTTTCTTCGGTCCCAAATTCCCCCGTTTAAATATTCTATAATCCGAGAACACACGGATTGTGTTTTCAGGACCACTATTTTAATAAAACAAAGAAGAATAAAAAAACTGAGATATTGCTCTAAAGATTCATAAGATAGAGATTTAAGACAAAAACTGAGCTAAACTATATAAGTAGAAATAGAAAGAAAGAAAGTAAGGGAAGAAATAATGTTAGTATTACAATACGTGTGTTCATGTGTGTATGCGTATAAACTCGAACTTGGTATATTTACATGCTGAAAAAATACTTCTTGGGTTTGTATTCATCACCTGTAGAAGCCTGGGTTCATCTAGACATTCCAAGAGCGTTGACAATGCTGACATGGCATTCCTTAACACATCATGCCGCAGAAAATCATCAATAATGTTCAGACGTGACTTGCTTGCTTCAGATTGCTGAGGTTTTGTATATATCATGAAGAGAAGAACTAACGTGAGACGAAACCTGCAAAAAATTTTAACACACTCTACAAAACAAACTTCTTTCTCTCAGATTAGGAAGTTCCAATTTTTTTGTCTCGAGGGTGAAATCTAAATTTCTTGGCTTCAACCAAATATTTGTTTGCATACGAGAAAAATTTAAATAGCCCTAGATGAGAATAATCGAGGGTCAATTTTTAGGAATTTATGTATATTAGGGTGTCTCAAAAAAATTGAAGTCAATTTCTTAGTGAAACAATGCTTGAACAACAACGGCACCAATGAAGCCATTTCAAAAATGGGTTTAATGGTGCCACAAGCCCTCTAAACACCCCGTTTACTGGACTTTTTTCGATTCTTTTTAGAAAACCAAGAATAAATATTATATATTGTTATTTTTATCAACGTACTTTTTGCCGAAAAGGTGCCCACAAGAATTTTATGATTATCAAGCACTACATGACTCTAAGAGTGTGCCACATTAGCTCGAATATGGCCAATTTCACGTTAAAACCATAGAAATGGCCACTTTCCAAATTTTTATTCAAAATACGTTTAATTGAAATAGGATTAAATCTTGACACCTCTCTTTCAAGAAGTTTTCTTCGCACAATTTAACAATTCCACTGCAATCTGTTAAAGATGCGCCGCACGCCATCATTATAAACTACCCACAATTGTACCTCTGTTGTATCTAATTTCTTTACTCACTATTTGGCTGCATTGAACATATTTGTAGAGGAATCAAACTGTGGGGGATGTTACTAGCCTCCAAAAAACACAATATGTCATTTGGAAGTGCAAGAGATATTTCCCCCTCTTCGTTTCGGTGCATGCAACAGTGTCCATGACGTCACATCCGCTGGCCCGCCCTGCGCGCCGCTCGGGCCCCCGCCACTGCAGGCGTCACACTCATTAATGCTTTCTGACAAGCCCCCCTTTTGTACGCGTAAGCTTCCGCGGCTCGAATCCATAAATTCTTGGCTGTCAGGGAGACGCCGCGTCGTTGGCTGGGATTCCGACGTTTCGCCTGACATGTCGCAGGCTTCCTCAGGGCAGTGACTAACTGCCCTGAAGAAGGCCGTCATCGCAGTCGACATCCCAGCCAACGACGCGGTGTCTCCTGGACAGCCCAGAATTTAAAGCCGCCCATTTATTTTTCCAGATTCCTTCTGCATTTCGATTTTGCACGGTTTTATATAACTTTTTCTATAGAACGAATAATACTCATACGGGAAATACGTATACGGGAAAGTAAAAAACTCATGGACTTCCAAATGCCGTAGAGTGTTTTTCAAGTCTAGTTGCATCAAAACCCGTTTGATTCCTCTACAAATATGTTCAATGCAGCCTAATAGTGAATAAAGAAATTAGACACAGCAGTGCGGTACAATTGGAAGTCGTTTATAGTGTTATGTTTTTATTTAGTTTTGTTTTACTAATTCATTGCTTGGTGTATACGGACATGAAAAACAAAACAATTATCGGTAATGTCAATATTCTTGGGAGGCTCTTTGATTGATTTTGAATTAGGGAGGCATTTTGAATACTTTATGCTCGCTCTAATACCAACACAACAAATACATTTTTGTAAATCTGAGTTATTAAAGTAAAGATAAAAGGAAATACATTAAATAAAAGCCACAATGCTGAAATATGTAAAAAATGCTCAAATATGTAATTTACTACCGTGTTGTGATACAATATTCATTATGTGACTGTGAAGACCAAGGTTGTGTTTCCAGGGGAAAAAAAGGATTTTTCTTGAAAACGTTTCTGACGAATAGAGCAATTTGCAGTAAAATACATATTAAGTCTGGTTTTGAATAATGTTTTAGAACTTTTGAAATTTACCAAATATTTGAAAATTGCAAATTGCATTCTCCCAAATGTGAATTGAAAAAACTTTTCGCCGAAATAGCTGCAGAATTTGTTGAATACGCGGTAAAATATGTAGTACATTCCGTAACCATAATAACGTGTAAGAGGAGGTAAGTACTGTTGTCGTTTTATCATAAAGTTAATCCTTCCGACGTAAAGGGTACGAGTTATTTTGAGCATACGACTCTGGTCGAAAAATCTAGACAAGTGTCGGTATGAAGAAAGATTAACAACTACATAATAAATGTTAATTAACTGAACGAATCTTTCTTACCTCATTTTTAAAATATCCTTTCGGCTGGTTGCAAATAGACGTGACTTCTATTATGTTTCTGAGAACTAAGACCTCTGTTCTCGGGCTCCCATTTTTTTGTTTCATGATACAAGTGTTGCCTCACGTTCTTCAAAAGAGATATCGTACACTCCGAAAAGTTCCTTTATTGCCCCCTCAGCACATTAATGTAATGGAAAAGTTGGAGTATATTGCGGAAACTAGGAATAACTCTACCCGTTTTCCTACCTACTGAACATTTGGTTATTGCCTTGGCGTAATATGAGAACGTTTCTTAGATTAAAAGTCCGTTCTTTCTTTTTTAGTAAATAACGATTTTTTTCAAGACCAAGTAAATTATTACAGCTTAAAGACGTTATATTTTTTTAAAAATTATTGCTATTTCGATCTCATCTTTTTTCCAGACACTTTTTTCCAGACACTAAAGAAGACGGTTTTCCGACGCGCGAACACGCGACGTATAATTGTTCATACGCGAAACAGGGAAACTCTAAGTTGATTCCACAAACTTCTAACGACTGTCCTTGCGATTTATTTATGGTCATCGCAAAGGCCAGATGTACTGGAAATTGTAAGCGTTTAAAATCGAATGGTAAGTCCGTTGGAATCGTCTGTATCCGCGGGATCAAGACATCCACTCCTTTGTATTTTCCTTTTATGATTGTTGCCTCAATGACGTTATTCATCAGCTTTTTCACAGCCAGTCTTGTTCCATAGCATAGTCGAGGATGATTAATGTTTCGCAACATGATGACAACTGATCCTACTTTTAACTGCAAATTGTGAGGTGAAAATTCAGGCAATTCCAGTTAATTTAAAAACTCCGTGGGATAGTTGACTACGTCATCCTGGTTGATAACGGTGTCGACTGATTTGAAGGAAACCAACTGTCCTGGAAGAATATTCTGAATGGCCGCATTGAGATCCTCCACATCTTTATTTTTCGCCGCCAATATTGCCCGTTCACCCAGCCAATTATGGTTATTGAACGTTTGCGCTATATCTGGGAAAACACGCTGAATAAACTCCTCTTTTGAGTCTGTGATGTGACAAAAATCTGTGGGTAAAATAAAATTAATTCAACTAAAGCCACTCTTAAATCGCAATAGTAAGCTCTCATTAAACAATGCCATCACCATCTATAAATCAATAATTAGACCCCTAATGCTTTATGCATGCCCTATCTGGATCAATGCTTCTAAAACTAATATAAATAAATTACAGATCATCCAAAATAATTTCCTCAGACTTGCCACTCATGCACCCTGGTTCATCTCAAACATTCAACTGCATAAAGAATTTAATTTACCTCCTATACTTTACCATATCGCGCTCCTATCTAACAATTTCTTCTCCAAAATAAACACAATAACCCAAGCCACCCATTACGGCCTAGCCACCACCTACCAGCTCCCAACAAGAATAAAAAATAGATATCCATTAGATTCATTCCTCAGCATATTTTCAGAACTCAATTAATCACATAGGTGCTCTGTGAGTTTCCTATTCATGTGTAGTTAGATTTAGTTGTAAGATTAGCATTTAAGTTAAATATAAGTCATAAAATACATATGATGTAGTATAAATAATACTGAACTATGTACATTCGTTCACTAATAAAGATATAATAAAAAAAACTAATATGGAATGATGAGATAAAAACCATCATTGAAGATAAGAAAAGGGCTTATCTAAAGTACTTGCAAACACAATCCATACAAGATAGGATAACGTATAAGCATAAATGTGCATTAGTTAAAAGAGAAGTTCGAAAATTAAATAGAGAAAGTTGGGATAGATAAATAAGTGAAATCGAATATGATATACATGGAGCTCAAAATAAAGCGTACAAAATTCTAAAACACCTAAATAAAGACGAAAAAGACACTGTACAAATAAATAATATACCCGAAAAGCAATGGCTGAGATACTATAAGGAATTGTGGACTTCAAACACACAAGAAGAAAAAATCGCAGAACGAGAATTTGCAAACGTAGACCCATTAGAAATGAACGAACTCGAAGAGATACATATAAATTTAAACAACAAAAAATCACCAGGTAGCAATGGACTGAATATAGAATTATTCAAGTATGCACCTTCACAAATCAAACTAAGGTTTCTCTTTATACTAAATATATGTTGGAATACATATCAAATCCCAAAAGAATGGAAGAAAGCCATTATACACCCAATATTTAAGAAAGGAAATAGACAAGACTGTAACAATTACAGAGGAATTAGCCTATTAAACTCTGCCTACAAAATCTATGCTAAGATAATTACTAGGAGATTAAATAAAATAAGTAATAACCTACTTTCGGAATTCCAAAATGGATTCCGAAAGGGACGTTCATGCGCAGATATCCTGTTCATAGATTTTGAAAAGGCCTTGGACAAATCTCTCGGGATAAGTTATGGAGTATTATGCGTAATAGTGGATACCCTAACCACATCATAGAAACCATCAAAAGCTTATATTTTAAAACCACTATTAGTATTGACAAAGAACAGCGAAAAACCTAACTGAATATACAAACCAAGGAATCAAACAAGGGTGCCCGATGTCCCCGACCCTTTTTAATAATATATATCGATCATATTATTCAAGAATGGCAAAGTAAACTAACCACACATTTTAAAATAAGCAATACAACTTTAAACACCACTCTATTTGTAGATGACCAGGCCATTTTTAGTACTTCAGAAGACGACCTACAGAGAGCAGCCCATTACCTCGAGTTAACAGGGAAAAATTATCACTTGAAGATATCAACCTCTAAAACGAAAACAATGGCATTCCAGGGGAAAAACCATCTCAGATGTAAAGTAGTGATAAACGGAAAAAGTATTGAACCAGTAAACAACTTTAATTATCTAGGATTTAACATCTCATACTGCGACAGAAAAGATATAAACATAAAGATCCAAAAATTCCAGAAATTGTGCGGTACTATACGCAGAGCACTGAGACAAAAGACCAGACAAGACACCCAACTAAAATTTTACAAAACTATGGCAGTCCCAATGCTAACTTATGGATGCGAAAATTGGACAGTCAATAGGTCAGACAGAAGAAAGATCGAAGCGGCAGAAATGAGATTCCTGAGACCATTACCAGGATATACACTACTAGATCATAAGAAAAATCAAGACATCAGAGGTGAACTACAGATCTCCAGCACACTGGAGAAGATCGACTCAACGAGGAAGAATTGGCTCGAACACCTAACCAGAATGCCACAAGAACGGCTACCCAAGACTATCCTCGAATACAAACCAAAGGGGAAACGACCCAGAGGCAGACCCCACACAAGATGGAAAGAGACTCTTGAGAGCGGAACGGGCCACTAGGCCCAAACCTTGTTGTTGATGATGATGATGAAGAGGGAAGATCCACAATGCTATATCTAAATTCTCAGACACGTCGTGAAGCTGCCCTTTTCTAAAAACAGAGATTAATAATCCGCAAGATTACTACTCTCACGTGACATACACCCTGACCGGCACGACCTGATTCAGAGGACTCGAAAATAATTGAAAAAAACGAAATGTTTTCTAAAAAATAACAACACTGACAATCAGGAACTGTACAAATTTTATATAAATAATTTTTGTTAAGTTTTCATAAATTTGGGATGAAATGTTTGCAAATATACAACAGCTACTATCGTAATAATATTGCAAATATTTACATAAAATTTATACAAATTTTTATTATAAAATAAAAGTGTTATACAAATGTAAAGAGTATATTATTTTTAATTTGATTTGTCATATTTATTTCGTTCCAAAATTCGCATTCTATTTCTGTAAATTCTTGAAAATTATTATTTTGTAATTATAAATTACCAATGCATTAAATGGGCAGGAAAAATTTTTCAACCCTTCATAATGAGCCAAAAAAGAAAAGTAATCCATGTCAGATGAGCGACTGAAATTGGCGGGGGATCGCAGTAAGGTAACGTATGATTTTTCAAAAATTTTAGCAGCATTCTTGTAATTTTTCTGTAATTCCTAAACGGCTTCTATCCACAAAATCCGCCGTTCTTTTTAGTGGATAGTGGAAAGAAAGCTGAAAATCTTTGCATATCTGTCATTTTATTGAACTTTCATCGAACTTAAATTTTCGAAATTTGCATACGTTTACAACCATGTGAAAAAAATTGAACTGTTTAGCTCCAAATTTTTCATACATCACCTGTAATGGCCTGTCGCTATCCAAGCACAGCAGAATACTTTTCAGGGAGGATATTAAAATTTTCTCTTTATGATCAAGATATACTTCTGCCTTGATGAAGAGCATCTTTTTTTCAAATTGTGTATCCACGAGAATCCACTCCATCGATGTCATCAACATGATCATCCACACGAGGCGTAACCAACGACAACCAGTTATTGCGTGAGGGAAGATTGCCATTTTGCCATTAACAATTATCACAGAGACACCGTTCGATTCATTATGTTGTTTCATGTTCAACAATACTTTGTCCCGTAAGTGAAGTGCTTGTTATATCACGAGAGTGGCAGTGTTCATCCCACGCTAGAATTTGAGATCAGGGCTGGCCTACTCTTTGACTTGCAACGTCGTCTTAAGGTATCTCTCCCAGAGGAGAACCGCACCAACCAGTTCAATCACTGAGCTACGGAGTGTCCTGAGATGTGTGGTAGTGTAGTGCAAATAGTTGTAACAATGTGCTTTGTAACAGCCCCTGACGCCCGTAAGAGTTTTTGAGATTCGTAGGGTTCGCCAGACGGGCATAGTTACAAATCTGTCATAATGCTGGGACCTGGATAGGAGAAGGAGGAATTGTACTAGGCCCTTGGTCCGTATTCTAATTTTTTCTCGGATATTCGGCTTCAAGCCT
The DNA here is from genome assembly GCA_038098605.1 of Gryllus longicercus. NCBI lineage: Eukaryota > Metazoa > Arthropoda > Insecta > Orthoptera > Gryllidae > Gryllus > Gryllus longicercus. The sequence goes on along the minus strand of JAZDUA010000257.1, from coordinate 697,785 downwards.
CACAGCGACTCCAAATCGAGTTAAACCCAACCGAGTCTCCTCGCAAGAATAGAATCTGTAGGCTTGAGCCGCAAGCTTCAATGCTGGCCGCTAGTAGAAATTTCTACAGAACGATGAGCGAAGCGTCAGGTTGACGGTGAACGGTTATAAAGGCCTGACAACTCACTGTTTTGATTTTTTCGCAAGAGATAGTTGCAAATGTAAGGAAGAACAATTTAAACTAAGGAATTGCACATATGTGTCCACACAAATCTTACCTCATTGTTGCAGCTTTCAAATTTGACGAATCAGAGGAACACCGTTTTGCAGGTGGCGTTGTCCTACAAAGACTACTACATCATGTCCAACGTATTGATTCACATTTTAGAGAGAGATTTCCTCATCCGGCACTTTGGCTCTTCTAATGGAAAAGTTTGAGAATATAATTTTGAAAAGGCGAGCATGATACTTTTTGTACGTGATCAATACTTGATTACAGAATAAAAATCATAACAGGAAACGTATACTGCTTTGGAAATTTTAATATTATGATGTGAATACGATCTCTTCACGTTTGTGGATCTCTGCTCACTAAAATGGTAATGAAACAGGGAATCTGGAGCCATCTTTTAAGAAATATGCGCCGATAACTATTCTTTAACCTAGTTGGGTTTGAATTGATCCAACGGGTCTCCAAGACCTTAGGGGTGTTGAGCGCTTTGCGCTTTTTGTGTAATCCTCCATTAGTTTACATTGCCTGTCACGTCTCATCTTAAGTCAGTTTTCAGAGGACCGCCAGATAGCATCTCCGCGTTCACGCCTCTCACTTTTGCGCTCCTTCATCACTTCCTAGCCGCAAGAATTGGAAAGAAATTAAGATAGGCACAGGATTTAGGAGACTTAACAGGTATTGGACTAGCCCTTGTTAAACAGGAAAACACATTTTTAAAATCAAATTTCGCATGAGATTGTCCGGGACACTAACACCAACGGGTCTAATGACTGTAGTAGTTGCATCAACCGGCATCACTTACAATCCGGCAATCGAACCAGATTAATGCTGTTCGTACTTCACTGATTGAGCAGACTCTTGTCCGAGAAGATCCCGACTCCCCGCAATGTGCTACGTCTGTCCTCTTATTTCACACATGGAGAGGCGGTCATCACACATGCAGAGGCGGTTCCCGAACCATTCTAGAGTGAACGAAGACCACAAAGATAACAGCGAGCACTTATCTATTGTTATTATCATTCTTGAACTTTGTTTTGAAAGTTAAAAAATAACACAAATTCATAAACACATCCATTGTTAGATCAATTTTTTTCAGCGCGAACGTTTTTTGTTAGTTTACTAAACTAGTTTAAAACATCCATGTTTCAAAACACGACCTAAACGTCGGCACCTTTGCATTGGGCGGGGCGTCACCCGGACAGCCAATTAAATACTGATTCCGGCCGCGGAAGCTTACGCTCTTACTCATTATGAAACTAATTTCATTATGTAACAGATTCTGGACTAATCACGTAGACGTTTTCAAACCAAGTTATGACAAATAATCATTAAGAAACTATCTCGTAAATCATTCGTTCGATTGTGAACATTAAAATTGCATTATGCTTATCAGTTTTAATTCCTTTATTGTAAGTATTTTTTCGTGGTACTTTATTTAAAATAAATTTTATCATAATTTCACTGTAATCCAATTTGACTAGCGCAGTACTCCTTCGTATGCAGACTGGTAACAAAAGACACCTACGGCAAAGAAAGGTAGGGTTAAGAAGTTGTCCGCTAAGTGTCCTTGGCTGAATTCTGCATGTCAACAACCACAAAACGATTCAACGTAAAAGTTTAACTTACAAAAAAATCCACAGTTAACTTTTAAAAGTTATTCGCACGTTCCTCACTCGTATCGTAGTATCACAGTGGTGTAGTAATACACATCATTACACCATCGTTTAATAATGTACTATTAGCATCCTGTGGAGTTTGTTAAAAACGACGCTAAAATGTAGGCAACGACAGCAAAGCCGATTATCTACTGGCCTAATCTTTAAAGACTAAGTGGACACGATGCAATTTTGTTATTTAAGTATTATAATGTACAATACAATTTAAAAATAATCATTTTATAATATCACTTCGAAGACGATAATGTTAAGACCCCAGTATCATTGTTGAGTTATTGGGTGTTAGTTTGCCTGTTCAAAATTCAGGAACTGTAAATAAGACATACGTTTATATTTTTGTGCCGTAGGATAACCTTGAGGCCACAGTATTGGAAAAATAAAATAAACAGAAGCGTTTTGTGGCAACAATATTGTTTATTGAAATAGCATCTTCCGAATACAACCATGATCATTAGTTTTCAAATACACTAACTTATACAAAGATTAAAAATACAGTTAAGGGCTAATTAATTACTATGTGAGAGTTTATTAATATATTGTTTAATGTGTTTTATGATATTAATTTCTTTCAAATATCCTTACAAAAGACCATCACCCCCACAAAAGGTTCAAAAATACAATTGAGCAAAACGTTGGAAACTGGTGCTTGGTTTGAAATTTCTACGTAAGCAGATAAGTGTATTATAACAACAACAAAAATACAAAACCTATTATTTGCAAATTAATGGGTTGGACGGGTTAGGGTGAACGTTTTATTTAATCACACAATCACTAGGCAAATTTTACAACAAAATATTATTTTAAAATATAAAAAGTTACTGGTAAATGTGTGAATTCCAATTAAATCATGGGAGAAACCTTTTGAAGACTGGGAGAAACTCGAAAAAAATTGTAAAAGTGCAATTGTGAAATTTCCACCCGATCTCAATGAGTGAGCTGATGGTTTTAAATTTCGAATTTGATTTACGTAATGTGCTACACGCTTTTTTAATCCAATATTTTGATTAGCATTATTGTACGACATGGGCAAGAAATTCTTCCTGACTGGCAAACGATTACATCAAACCAACACTGCAGTAATGTCCTAAAGGATCGTTAGACAGCAATGCATGCGTAAATAATCATTCAAGCCTACCATCAGTTAAATATTGTTCACCTGACTTTAGTTTCACAATACGCTTCTTATTACTACGTAATAGTACACGAATGTAGTGGTGATAGAAAAGTACATTCAAACTCACACTATTTGTAAATACTGTCCTTTTCAGAAATTCAGGCATCAACTGCGCTATTTTTAAAACAGTGTTTAGCTCTGTTCTGAAAAAAGAAAAAATGTAATCGATTTTGAGAATTAAAAAAAAATATAATTCGAAGTAAAACTTCCGTGAAAACATTTTGCAATTCAAAAAATTATACATTACTTTTTTCAATGCGTATTTGTTTTAGAAAGTTTTCCTTCTGAAAACGTTATTTTACAAATATTGCTCTTAGGCAATGTTACCTTTTTGCAATTTACTAAATACAAAGAGTTCACTCAAAGTGAGCTCTGCGCCATTTGTAACAGGAAACCTTGCTCTGATTGAAAAAAAATCCGAAAAATTCTAGCCATTTTTATAAAATAGTTTGTAAATTTTTTAACGCAAATAAAGCGAAAACTAATAATATTTTCGAAAACTTCTGTATTTCCTCATTTAAACATCTGTATAACTATAATATTGCATTTGTAGGAGCACGCCTAAATGTTTTTGAACCTTTGCAATTTTTGCAAATTGCTGAGTGTTCAACCCGAACGGGAAATGCGCCATTTTCATAAACGTCCTGTGTTCTATACAAAATAATACAATTTTTAAAATATCAAAAAGAAACCATTTTTTACAATGCCAAAGCGTCTTGTAACGTATCAGAAAAAATCAGGATGTTAGTAATTTTTTGCGACACAATATCACCTAGTCAAAACCTAGTGGTTTTTTTGTTCCTTTTTTTAGGGAGAAAGAGACCAACGAAAATTATAAACACTCAACGTATTAGAGGAAGTAATTCACTACACGTAAGTACAAGAAATGATCTCTTTTTGTGACTGGATGCTGACAACGAATTATCTGTTGAAAAATCGCAATTTTCGCCGCAGCATTACAATACTACATTCATAATACGGTAGTAGTATGCAAGAAGGTACAAAAATAATAGTAAGTGATTAAAATACTCTGCATGACTTAAACATAAGGCGTTGAACACAAATTCACGATTTCAAGTTTTTTTTTAATACCTGCTTAAGCCACAGAGAAAATTGCACGCCGTGACACCTCCTCACCCAATACATTGTCCTACTATGGCGGCGGACCGTACAACGTCCTAGAATCTGCTCTACTACAAACGTTATTCCCGCAAACGATAGGCCAATGCCATACAGAGCAAAATGCCCCGTGAATTGAACGACCTTCAGCTTTTCAGGTTTTGCATCCCCTCTGAATATAGACTTCTCCCCCTGCCCATCCAAATCCAAACTGTACTCGAGCATTCGGTCCCAGTGGTCACTCAAGCCAGACTCCGAAAGACGGAGAATAAGAGAGTTAAAGGCGTAAAGGATCCTATGATTCCGACGCACAAGGTATGTGTACAAACTGGTGGACTCTATTGGCTCTTTTACTATGTGAAGCAACTTTTGACCGTCTTTTGTGTATTTTCTGTAGCGAGAAACGATAGAATACAAATGTGAGTTCATCCAAGTTGCAGCTTTTCCAGTCTCGACAATGTCTTGCACACATGAATCTCTTTCATGTGTTCGAAGAATTCGTGTTACGTTCTCTGCAAGTTTCCCTAAACTGTAAGTCATTCCAGCCATAAAGTTCAAATACGCGGTATTTTCAACGTAAAGTCTGTCAGTCGCCTGCACAACTTCTTCAATGGTGTTCAGCTCCTTAAAATATCGGGGGACTGTGAGAAAACCAAGCAGCAGTCCCGTGTAGACGTTGGCAACCACTAGCCACATGAGGAATCCACAGACGAAGACGAGCTTGTGAGAGAGCAGAGGAATGCGTCTGGAGGTTCCCCCGGTGAGGACCATCTCGAGGACGTCCAGGGCGCCATTGGCCGCGTCGACGAAGTTGACCTGGTGCGTCCGCACCAACGTCCAAACGACACCATCAGTGCTAACACGGCACCGATTGAGCACCAGGTCTGCCAACGAAAGGGCAGCACAAGCACCAACCTAAAGGACATGCGCTGGGCACGGCGTACCACTAGGTGTTCGTCAGCCTACGGACAAACCATGACTACAGTATCCGCACTTCTAAAGCGGAAACACGACGATTAGAGATCATTAGCACAGAAGCAATAATAAACTCTCTTCATAAAGAACTTATGATAAATGAATTAGACGTTAAGCAAATGAAATGAACATCTTTGTTAGATCAAGCGTTTATAACCAGAAATACTGCTGATTCTTTCATGTGCATTTAGTTAACATCAACTAAAAGGAGTGCAAAATATTCAAATAATTTTCATTCTTGGTAAAAGAAGGTTGATCTGGCACATTTCTCATGCAACAAATGTTTAGCCTTTGCAATTTTGAATTTTACAGGTTGCTCTCTGAAGGTTTAAACAGAACGACTTACATATTTGTAACAGGTTGTCTTGTATGATGAACATGTGAAGGTTCTGGGTTTATTTTCAGGTGCAGTGTTACCTTACTCAACTTAAACGAATGAACCGAACTTACCGAACTCAACTTAAACGAACTACATATATATATATATATATATATATATATATATATATATATATATATATATATATATATTTTGGCGAAACCGATTTCTTCATGCCAGGAAAATTAAATTAAACAAACAGATTCGGCCACCCTGAGTAATACTGGGAACAGATTGCGACATGGCCTCACGCGCGCAACCTTGCTTATCTGACAGCCGTCTCCGCCTCCGGCCCATTAAGAGAGTAGTTACAAGGGTCAGTCGGCGACAAATTCACTGTGGAGCACGTGTTCGCATGGCCAGCTGCACGAACCTTCGAGATTGCTTTTGAAATCGACAAATTCTTTCACGGACAACGCCCGTCCTGTGCGAGCATGTTCTGGAAGGGCAAAGAAAATTCTCGACGCTCACAGTTATGCAAAGAGTCGGAACTCCATCCACTACCCCTGTCACCATTGGTCAAAAAACGTAATGCGCCATTTCTTTCGGCCAATAGCGGCGCAACTATCTTAAGGAGCTGGAACATGCGAGAAAACGAGTGGGGGGTGAAAGTTAACCTAATAAGATTTGACTTATAAAATTGGCATTCAAAGCAGGGCAGTCGGGAGAGAAACTTCTCTGGGAGGGAGAGCTATTCACCGACCAGAGGCAAGTTCGCCTCTGATGGACTTTGAAAAAACTTCGGTGTGGCTGTTGTAATAGAGCAGGGTTAAGTGGGCAGAGAAAATTCTCTGAAGCGGGAATCAGCTGCAAAGTGAAGCGAATGTGTCGCTGCAGGATTTCTAGACTTTCTAAAGTTGCAATTGTGAATAATCACGAGTATCAGAAGAATCCGTGAATGGTTACTACGCTCTTGAAATCGAGAGTGACTGCCGGCCGACCCCGAGCTCAACTGGACTGCCAGGCGCCATCGCCCCGGCCGCGCCCTCGGCCGTGCCGCCGTCTTCCCTTGGCCGCGCCGCCGCCTCTGAGGCTGGCGCCCTCAGACGCCCGACCAGCTGACAGGCGTGCCTGGGTGGGCACGAGGACATCGCCCCGGCCGCGTCCCCTGTGAAGGTTGCCGCCGCCCTCTCGGCCGCAACGCACCCGTCTTGGGCCCACAAAAGAAAACTTTGCCAAGGCAATATAATTCAGGGTATTCATCCCTGCGAAATCCTGTAATGCGGTGTCGCGCTAAGACACAGTAATCTGTAATATTTGTTACCATTGAAATGCTAACTATAAGTCTTCCTAATTTCTAAGCTTTATACTGGCTACTAACTTTTCATCTTCTTATCTGTCCACCTAATTTTCAGATTTCCGATTCTATTTAATGTGTAACTTCCCTGGGGCATTTTAAATTATTTTGCCCAGGAATAAAAGTGATTTTACCAGTGATCAAAGTGTTTCTTTCATGTTACCAGTATTTGTTAACAATTCCTTCCATCACCGACTGAGCTATTTCAGGGCCGCTTACCGGGCGTTCTCTCACGAGACGACCGGGGGTGTTACAATATATATATATATATATATATATATATATATATATATATATATATATATATATATATATATATTAGATTTATTAGAACTGCAAATGGGTATGACCCGGTGGCAGTTAAGTAACAATAATTGCAGAAATTACAAGACTTACATTAATAATAAAATAATAACAATAATAATAATAATATAATAATAATAATAATAATAATAATAATAATAATAATAATAATAATAATAATAATAATAATAATAATAATAATAATAATAATAATACCGTACAATACAGTACAAGACGAAAAGCAGCATTGAAAAGAGCATTGATCGCGTTCACCGCACTTCACTTCACTACACTTCACTACACTACACTTTTTTGTTTTGAATTACACTGACCATCACTTCACAGCACTACACCGCACTACACAACACTTACTCATTTAATATCAATTACTGTTATCTTGTTCTAACTTATTTCTAAAACTTCGGACACTGAGAGGAAAAGCTTTGAAAACTGCCGCAGGTAAACTGTTCCAATCTCTAATTGTTCTATTACAAAAGGAAAACTTCCCAAGATCTGAATTTTGTTTCCTTGCTCGAATTTTGTGGGTGTGATCGCTTCGGCCGAAATAATTTGGTTTTTCTAGACTAATCTGAATTTCCTTCCAAGCTGGTTGACCTACGTACGATTTATAAAGAGCGCAAAGCCTCGCCTTTGTTCTTCTCGTTTCTAGAGGTTCCCATGACTTTTTTGTTACGTTACGTCTATAGGTAAACTTATTCGCTTTTCTCTGTATTCTATCTAGATTTTTCCGGTGCGCCTTTCTGTATGGATCCCAACACGCAACTCCGTATTCCATGAGAGGGCGAACCAGCGTAAGATATGCTAACTCTTTGGCGTTTGCAGAACTTTTCTTTAGTATTCGCATTACAAAATGTAAAGACTTCCACGCTTTTCTTACTGTCTGATTTATATGCACCTCCCACCCTAATTTACTATCTAGATGAATGCCTAAATACTTGCATGATGAGACTCTTGGGATGATTACCTCACCTAAACGATAGTCTGGTTCCTCATAATTTCGTCCCCGCCCGAACGTTATTGTTTTGCTTTTAGATCCATTAATTCCCATGTCATTTTTTTCAGCCCAATCACGTAAATGCTCTAAATCCTGCTGTAATATTTGTTCGTCAGTGCTATCTTTGATTTTTCGGTATATAACACAATCGTCTGCAAATAAACGCACCTTTGATTGTATGTTCACATGGAGATCGTTCACGTACGCTAAGAAGAGTAATGGCCCTAACACACTTCCCTGTGGAACCCCTGAAGTAACATTTCCCGTAGTCGAAAACTGATTGCCAATTCGAACTTTTTGTTTCCTGTCCCTTAGAAATTCGCTTATCCACCTCACAACTCTAGCGTCAACTCCTGAGGTTAATACTTTCCTAATAAGTAAATTATGCGGTACCACGTCGAATGCTTTCGCGAAGTCGATTACTACTGCATCCACCCTCCCACCCGCGTCAACTACGTCAGCTAGATCTTGAAAAAGAGAAACAATTTGACTTTCGCACGAATGTTGACTTCTAAACCCATGCTGTCCGTGGAAAATCCAGTTCACTTTCTCCCATTCGCGACGAATGTACCCGGCTATTAAATGCTCCATTATTTTGCATACTACTGAAGTGAGGGATACAGGTCTATAATTACATACTTTCGTTTTATCGCCATTTTTGAAAATTGGAACCACTATAGCTGCCTTCCAATCGTCTGGTAAACTTGCATTATTAATGGAAATATTGAATAATCTTAACAAATAGGGCAATATCGCCTCACCACCGAGTTTAATAAAATCTGTCGAGATACCGTCTGGCCCGCGTGATTTACCGTTTTCCAGTGATTTTATACGATTGCGGAGTTCCCATGCGTGGAGTTTAAATTGATTTTCTACTGGAAAATAATGAACATGCTCTTGCGCCCGTTCTGGTTTGAATACCGATACGAAATACGCGTTGAACGCATTTGCTTTTGCCTGGTCGTCGTGCAGTGGCTCGTTATCTGTGACTCGAATTTCCTGAATTTCTTCCTTATTCCCCCGGCGTCTGCGGACATATTTGTAAAAGCTTGACCAATTATTTCGTCCCGTCTCCAACACGTTTCTTAAAAATAATTCATGAGCAATTTTCTTTTCTTTTTCTAATTCCTTGTAGTATTTTTTGAACGTTATCATGTCAGCAATGCTACGATGTCTCCTATTAAATGCTAGCCTAACTTTTCTCTTTAAACGTCGTATTGCCCCGTTAAAATATTCAGGATCAGAATTACTTTTCAGTATTTTGCAAGGAACATACGTATCTAAAGCGGTTTCAACGATTGTTTTAAAAGCTCCCCATTGTTCCTCTATTCCCCCTTCTGTTCTTAGAAAATGATTGTATTTTTCTCTTAAGAAACTACGAAGTCCTTCAATGTTCGCTTTTCTATATTGCCTGACTATCGTTCCTTTTGCCTTAGGTCGCTTAATTACATTTACCTGAACTTCTACCATAACTGCTTTGTGGTCGCTAATTCCCTGAAAGACGTCGCAGGAAAGGAACATTTCTGCTGGATAAACAAGGAAAATGTCTAAAATTGCTCCCTGCCGCGTGGGTTTGTCGACTACCTGCGTTAATCCCTGCTCCCATACCAGACGATTGACGCGCGTTTGAAGTTTCCTGTCGCACACCTCTCCTTTCCAATTAGCGTCGGGAAGGTTTAAGTCGCCAGCTAGAAGAATAGACCGACCGTTTCTGTTTTCCAGCCTATCACCGATTTCATCTAAAATTTCATACCCATCGTTTGGCGGCCTGTAACAAGCAATAATTTCCACGGGATTTCCTCGTACGTCAATTTCCATTCCTAAAATTTCCAGGTTGTTACTAAACCAACTATTTCTAACATATAACGCTGTCTTAACGCAGAGAAAAACTCCACCGCCTCTTGTTTTTCTATCTCTTCGATATAATTTATAGCCGGAGCGAAAGATTTCAGAATTAGCTACGTCATCTGATAACCACGATTCTGTCCCTATCACTATATCGGCATCGCACGAATCAACTAGGTTCCAAAACTCAATGGTTTTATTAACTATACTTCGACAGTTTACCTGCAACAATCTTAGAAAGCCATTCCTCACCCGAATATATCCCGTCGCCGCCGCCGTTTCCGCCGTCGCCGCAGTCGCCGCCGTCGTCACCGCCGTCGTCACCGCCGTCGCCGCCGTCGCCGCCGTCGCCGCCGTCGCCGCCGTCGCCGCCGTCGCCGCCGTCGCCGCCGTCGCCGCCGTCGCCGCCGTCGCCGCCGTCGCCGCCGTCGCCACCGTCGCCGCCGCCGCCGCCGTCGCCGCCGTCTCCGCCGTCTCCGCCGTCTCCGCCGTCTCCGCCGTCTCCGCCGTCTCCGCCGTCTCCGCTGTCTCCGCCGTCTCCGCCGTCTCCGCCGTATATATATATATATATATATATATATATATATATATATATATATATATATATATATATATATATTCCTTTTGTGGAAAATGTAAGCATAAAATATCGTAACTTCAAATAAATTTGAAGAAAATGTCGTTTTTCGAAACTCTAAATAACATGTACATAACGCAAACATCCGTGTGAAAACCTTTACAGATATGCATGGTACACAAATCCGTCCAATTAATGAACGAAAACCAATTACTATAGTGAACAAAATCTAGATTGCGAATAATTCAACCCTTACAAAATACTTCATTTTTAAACACACACAAAACTGCATTAAATTAAAGAAAGAGACAACCGCCTAAGTACGTAGGCCAATTCGGTCGCAGCTCCCTTGGAGTAAACAACTGCTAGTCGCGCGACTTTCCTTGACGTTTCACAGCGCGGGTGGAGGGGGGAGGAGGCTACGCCTAAGTCACATGCGACAGGGGTTGCCAACTGCAGCATTATTAAAACTATTGTCGCATCTTCCATTCATACAAGATATTATAGAGGACGAAATAGACCGAAATCCGTATCGTGAAGAAAAGAAGGAAGCAAAATGTCGTCGCATAAATTAGCAATAAATCACAGGGCGCAGCAAAGATCAGCGAACTTAAACAAATTGTACGCAATATTTTGCTAAAATTACTAAAAGTATCAAAACTGTACATAACTGTAACAAAAACGAATTATGTACAACAAATTAAATTTCAATGGAAAATCATACATTTAATTTTGTTGTTGTGGGAAGGCGACAAAAAAGCTCAAACTTTTGCAATTTTCAAAATTCATAAGTAAAACGTGAAAATGGGACCTATGCCACTTTTAAAAATGTATTTTACTTTATTCTTACAAGAAATTCAAAGAAAACATTCGCAGTCGTTTTTGAAAAAAAATTGAAAATATCCTTGGGGTTTCATATAAAGTACCGCCAAATTTTTAAGAATATTTTTCAAAGTCTCAAACCTTCAAATACTCTCAGATCAATTAGGATATATCCATTTTGAAAACGAATTTCTACGTATGGTTGATGCGTTAGTGGTGTTTACAGACTGACAGGTGGGCGGACGTTCTGTACATTGATTTTCGGTACAAAGGACCCACAATACATTGATTTTGTCAGCCCCCTCTCTGTGCCAAACGTTCTAAGTTTTGTTTCATATTGATTTATTTCACATCTAAAACACAGAAGTCACAAATACGAAGTAGTCTCTCTGCTTCTAGAAGATAAAGGGTAATCGACACTCGCTAGATCACTAGGTCGCATTCAGCTGGAAAAAGTGCAGCGGCCGACCGCTCTGAGCGATAGCTCCTACAAACGGATCGCGATCTTTCCTTTCTCTTTTTCTATCCCGCTCCCTACTCTCAGACTCTGGCTTGGAGGACACCGACAAACCCCGGGAGACCAGTTGGGAGCTTAGGTCTGGGCCCGACTGAAGCGGTGCTCCGCTGCTTGAAAATACCTGGTGGGGGAAAACCCCACATGCCGACGAGTAAGTATGTGACGGGTAAGTCGACTGGCGGGGGGGCACAACTATCTATCCCGTGACAAATCATAACTACACTTACGGGACTAAGGACAATAAAATTATTACCTGCAATGCAGATACCGTTAATTCCGCATGCTGTTTGCTTAATTCCAAGTACAAAATCGTAATTCTTATGACTGGCAAAACAACTTCAACGCGTCTCTCTATAAACAAATGAAGGACAGTTTCCAATGGAAACACTTCGTGCTGCATCCCCAGCTGCAGTAGCATATTGGAAAATTCAACGTAACGTCCTCCAAACCGCGTGTCTCCTCTTCTATCCACCCACATGTGTTGTTCTCGGATTACGAAATTGAACCCGAATCCTTTCAGGTTTTCAACTCCATTTGACAGACGCAGGTGCCTGGTGCGCTCATGACGTTGGTCTCTGCAGTAATCTGTCACGCTTTTTGCCACGTTGGGCCATAGTCTCCGCTCAGGATCGTAAGGCTTTGCGAAATAGACGTACGGGTCGCTGTTTGGGCTCAGGTGCAGCACCCGAGTAGTGCCGAGATGGCGATAGAACTCCGAATATACACCTTGAAAAAAGTCCCTGGTGGAAGCGTTGTCCAAATGCACTATTAAAAAATAACCCTGAACGTTGGTAGAGAGCACAGTAGATAAAAATTTGGCCAGAAGGTCTGGAGAGAGTCTTCCGTTATGTAGTGGCAGTACGCTTACAAATCCACGCGCAGGGTTGTCAGGGTGTGCGTGCATCATCACTGACAGGTTGGCAGCATGAGCTCCGGCGCCGATGATCCAGGGCGATGGCCAGTAAGGTAATGGGAAGGTCACCTGCGCATTTCAAGTCACACTTCACATAATTCCTAAATTACTTGTGTTGTGATGTATACTCACGTTACATATTCTAATAAAGTATTACGTAGTTATATGTTACACTCAGATAAACAATAGATGAGAAAGAATGGTTCAAAATGAATATTCTGAACACAATAAATATAATATTTAATTTGTATAAACATTATATATTGTGACCTCTCTTCTAGATCAATTTAAAAAAGTACATGCATACTATATTTATAAACAGGATGGCATGATTTTTCTTTAAAGCTAATCGCAAAACATAATAGAAATTTGTAATAGAATAGAATTTACATAATAGAATTTAAACAATGCCACAACCGGTATTTGAAAAGCACAATATTGTTGAGATGGTGGCAGTGATAAGATTCAGTTGTTAGTCGAGCGTGTTTATCCAAATTAAACTCTTAGAAATGATTGTAAACCTGTTTGATAATCCATATTTTTGGTATCATTTTCTCTCGTGCCCTAAAAGGAACAGTGCTGACAATAGCATGATTTGTACACCGTAACTCCTTGGCCGAGAGCCAATATTTCCGTTTGCCATGAATTTCGCAGCAATTTTGTTTATAAAGTACTTCTTAGAATACCCAGTGGTGTATGTTACATTTAACATCATCTGATTAGTAAAACAATTTACTGCGTATTAAATAAAAGATTTTGATACATTAACCGTATAACGTCGACCATAACCTAATGAAACCTAGGGACGTTTGATTCCTGTAAAAAATCGATTCCAGCATTTAAAATTTGGAGTCAATTCTAGATTCAAATCGAAAGAAAAGAATCGATTCCCTAATTTAGCCGTTGCCTATCTGTGATTGAGATGGCAACGCTACATTTGTATAGCGCGGGCAAGAAGTATTAAACCTTATAGATAGACGTTCTGAGACGTTTTGAATTGAGGTGTCCGTGCCGACAGAAGCGTGAGAGAGGCGGTGGGAGCTAGTGGAGAAGGCAGTTGAGCGACGTACGCCAGACGAGACGGTACGTGGAGAAGATTAGCGAGAGTAAGGCGTGGAAGTGCACGCAGGAGCTAAAACATTTTATGGTGATTGAATCGTGGTACGCTGCGTGTAATGATGGATGACGAGCAACGCAACACGGGCGGTCAGAGCTCCGGCCCTTAACGGCCGCTTTTGCGACGCGCCGGACTGGAAGTCGCCAACACGTGGGCCTGGGGAGGCCATGATTCGACCCGACATCACGGTGAAGGACCACTCCGACCCACAAGAACACAGTAAGTACTCCCTCGAACGATTATTTAGTAATAACATTGCGCGAGTGGATTGAATAGGGCGTAAATTAAATGCTGATAATAAGGGACATCTAAAAAGTTTCTATGAAAATTCAGTAGAATTTTAATAATTTTTTTATGGAAATAGTTCAGGAATAAAACTATAATTGTGTGTAAAACCATATTCATTTCAGGGATGTTAAGGAACATGCCAGAGAGCATAAATTTGCAATTTCTTAGTGCTGTAAACGTTTCACGTTGTTTTCAACTGGGATATTGTACTGATTTAAGTGTTTTGTTTTGTGTAATATATTTGATTATTTTGAAGGAGAGTATTGTGTAATTTTACATGAAATACTGTAGCGGTACAGAATTCTCAAGACAAATTAAGTTAAGTAAACCAGACCTAAGGAATTTTTACTGAGAGAAAAAACATACGGCGTCACGCGCGCAGCCCCCCTTTTAATAACAGCCAAGATCCCCCGGCCCATTTCGGATTTTTATGAGGGCAAAGGGCTAATTGAAAACCGTCCAGACGCAGCCACATCTGGAAAATCTTTGGAACGCCTGTCGTCGTGAACGGGGAAACCCAAAACGATAATTCTGTAGCCAGGGGCCCCTTCACAGACATGGCCTATTTTCGAGACGGAACAATGGGACACTGTCTTCCGACAGAAACACAGAGAGTGGAAAATTCCTTTGCTCCCCCCGTCGCTATTGGCCGAATATAGTGTACAACGCCATCACCTTTAGCCAATAGCGACGCGATCATTGTAGGGAGCCAGAGCACATGAGGAGAAAGGGTGGGGGTAAACGTTTACTTCAGGCATTTTTGAAAAACAAAATTTCAGTGGGCTAAGAGCAGGGGGCTGAGAACAGTTCGAGAGAGACTTCTCTGGGGTGGGAGCCAGTCGCGGGGAGAGGCGAGTGCGCCTCTGAAGGCACTTGTAAAATTTTAACTTGGTTGAGAAACTTCTCTGGGGTGGGAGCCAGTCGCGGAAAGAGGCGAGTGCGCCTCTGAAGGATTTCGCAGCTTTCTGAATTTGTGCCTGAGAACAATTCTCATGAGAATCTGGGGAACACATTGTTGTGTGCTCCGCACCTACGATCGTGAGCAATATCCCCGGCTACCTACAAGCTCCGTCGAAGACGCCGCCAGACGCCAGCCGCCCCCTGCTGACGCCACCAGACACTGCCAGACTCCGCCGCAGACGTCGCGAGCAGACCAGCTGTGAGGGCGTGACCGAGAGCGCGCGCCCCTCGCCACATTCCAGCGAAGGCCACGCCGCCCCCACAAGCCTCGCCGCACCCGCCCTTTTGACACGAAGCTGCCAGGCAATGTAACTGGGGGCTATTCACCTCTGTAGAATTTTGTCAACGCGGTGCCGCGCCAAGGCACATCGAATGGTCAATTTTTATTATTGTAATTTTAGTGATAATAATTTTGTACTCTTCTCTAGATGTAAGCTTTCCTGTAACTTTTAATCTTTATTTTTTTCTCTTTCATTCAATCTCTTCTTTCTTTTATTTCATAAATGTAACTTCCCTGGTACAACTTTGTCCAGGAATAAAAGTAGTTTTTTTTACCAGTAATCAAAGTGTTTATTTCGAATTTCCATTGAATCTAATTAACAATTCCTTCCATCACCGACTGAGCTACAACCGGGCCGCTAACCGCGCATTGATTAGATGCGTGGAGGTGTTACAATACTAATGTTAAATTATGTGAGAGTGTAAATTTATTTTATCTTCTATTGATGTAATTCAAATTAATGTTTGTAACCTTGGCAAGAACTTTGAAAACTGTGCTTGATTAACACTCTATCACGGTTAAAGTGTTACTAAGACATTAAAATTGTAATTAATGCGATAAATGTTGTTTTCTTCTAGAAGAGAGACAAGACATACCCGTAATTAGTGATGAGCTACAATGAACAAAATATTTTAGCTCAGTTTAATAGAGTTCACACTGTCAGGTACGTGGATGATACATTTGTTATTATAGAAGATGAGAAAATTCCATTAATTTTTATAACTTTTTAATATATTCAGTAAATTATTAGATATGAATTGGAAGAAGAATATAATAGGATTAACTTCCTTGATTTTACAATCTTCAGACATGATAACAAATTAAAGACAATTGGTATAATAAAAAGACTGCTAGTTTTTCTGCAATATTACTGGAATTATATCTGGTTTTCCAAATTGGATGACAATTGGAGTCATCTGTAATTTAGTCGATAGAAATATTAAATTATTACATTTACGTTTTCGTAATAAGTTCTAACTTATACATAAAAAAGTTAAACAAATGCATTTGGCCAACTACTGCCCCGAAAATTTCAAACTTTAATATATTAACAAGCGTTTCAAAAAATTTTAAGAGCTCCACCCAAATTTCTATTGAATCTATTCAAACCAGTGTTGCCAGATGTAGATTGCCCGAATGCGGGTCCTGAAGCTCAGCGATGTGGAGTTTTGCGGAAGCGGAGCAGCAAAAATGCGGATATGAATGAGGATATAAAAAAGTGCATTCGTAATCCATTTGGAAATTGGAATAAATACGCTCAATAAGACTGCCTTCTCTGTCTTACTAAGGTTACAAAACTCTATCTTCTAGATTCTTACGACATGTACAGAAATATGATCAGTCCTTTTCTTTCTTTCGTAAAAACTAATAGAGAGAAAAAGAAGAAAGATCACAGTGCTATATCTAAATCATCAGAAAAGCCATGAAGCTGCCCTTTTCTAAAAACAGATTAATAATCCGCAAAATTACTAATCTCTACATCCACTTGAACTGGCAGAACCTGATCCAGAGGTCTCCAATGAATTGAACATAACGATATTTAAAAACAAAATGAATAACGAAATTTAAAAACTAAAAAAATAATTAGTCTGATAGTCAGGAATTGTACAAATTTTACATAAATACTTTTTGTACAAAGTTTTCACAAAATTATCTTGAAATTTTTGCAAGTCTACGACCGCTCCTAACGTAATAATGAAAATATTTACATGAACAGATTTATGCATATTTTTATTGTAAAATAATAGTGTTATACAAATGTAAAGAGTATATTCTTTTTAATTTGATTTGACATATTTATTTTGTTTGAAAATTCGCATTCTATTTCTGTTATTTATTGAAAAGTTACAACCTGACGTGGGCAGGAAGAAATTGTCCAACCTTCATAATGAAACAAAAAAGAAAAGTAATCCGTGTCAGATGAGAGAAGCTACCAGCGTATAATACTTAGAGATAGATACAATCCCAGCGTGAGTACACATCGCCAGACACATGACACTGTGTATCCCTCTAATCAACTGCTGTAAAATGTCTAATCCGTGACCTGTACAAACCGGAAACTTTTCTTGACCCAAAACTTTCTCCGGCCCGTGACGTTATATGGTATTTTACACAGCATAAAACGGGGAAACGGAACAGTTTGGCATGTCCTATATAAGAAAAAAAATACAAAACGTAGTTCCTGTGAATTGGCAGAGAGATCCGAGATGTTGATAATGAAGTGAATACATCTTCAAGCTAGTCTGAAGTTCTCTATCCCTATGACATGCGATTTAGCGGTGGCAGCCTATCATTGAAGTAGAGGGGCTCAGCTGCCAGCACAGAATTTGACCTTGGTGTTGCTCAAGGTATAGACCGTAAAAGAATTCCCTCTCTCTCGACTCTTTGAAGAGCGAAAAAATTAACAAAGCGAAGAATTTTTTTTTTGTTAAGTTTTAAAAACAGTTTGTATTAGCCTGTTCAGTTTTTTACATAAAGTTGACCATGCAAACGTAGATGTCACGTTGCAAGTTTGTTTTAAAGTATAAGTAATATTGAAAGTTATGTATTAAGACACTTTTGTTGATTAATAATATGGTATAATTAATTATTTTAATTAAATGTAGATTTCAGTTTAAAATAGCTTCGAAATAACATACTTACTACTGGGCCGAACGTATCCACAATGTGGAAATGCTTTTTTTGCGTAAGTTTACAATTTAAAGTTTCGAGTTAAATCTCAAAGTTGAAAATTTTATTGACGTTTGATATCACAGCAATCTAGCATGTGTGCGATTTTCAGATTTTTATCTCGTTATACACATAGTACATTTCAAAAATCCAAAATTCCAAATTTTAAGAGGACGTTATTTTTAAGTGGTTTATTATCAACGATATTTTACAGTAAGTAACTATACTGTTATGTGTAAAAGCACAGACAAAATTAAAAAAGAAACACTGTAATTTTGAAGTATCAAAAGGCGAAAAATGAATGAAAGACATCGAGAAAGAAAAATATGAGAGAAATGAAGATAGTATAAGGTTTCGACAGTGGAAAGAACGATGATTGGTTGATTTGCATTATGTGAATTCAAGGAGACAGCCAATGGAATCGTCAGGGACCGCTCGTGTTGGTCTGTAAATTGGAGAATATTTTTCGTTTCCATATTGTAGAATGGTTTTCATTGGGGGGGTGTTGAAGAGCTCGCAACACATCTGGCAACCCTGTTAGCACACATTATTTAATTCAATAACCGGACCTGCTGTGGCAGATCGCGTAGACATGAGGTGCAAGCAACGAGCTGGTACGTACTATACAGTGTGTCTGTCCTTACAGTTTCAGCGCCCTTGGTGGAGGCTCGCGAAACTAGTGGTCGCCATGTTGTCTGAAGGTAAAACATAAGAATGCCGGTGTAACCGTTCGCAACCAACGCCAGACGTAATTCTGTACTCAGATTTTCGCCACTTTGCCTCTGGCAGTTATCAGCTGTTGAGTTTCATCAAATTGGAACCATAGACGTAACCATAGTGGTGAAGAGGCAGTTGTGTTGTTCAAGCTCCCGATTGAAAGAACCGTGAACAGCTGAAACCTTCCAGGGGCAGAGTTGAATTAATCGCAGTATACAATACTTTATTTTTCAGAGGGAGCTGCTATGACTACAAAAACGTGCCTTCAATTTGCTCCAAGATGGAGGCGCTTCAGCCTCCATCTCGCATTCTCGCATTCCTCGACCATTCCCTCTCTACAGGAGGAGGTATATCCATAAAGTTGGTCAAACATCATCTTATTGTATTTTTGGAATTCATTACAGAAATGTTCAAGGGCATTTTAAAAGGAGGTAAAATGCCTGAAGTATGGAAATTAGCCTATATAAATTCAATTTACAAAAGAGGCTGTAAAAACTATTGTAATAATTATAGAGGGCTAAGTGTGACTTCATCTTTGGTTATACTGTATGAACGTGTGCTAAAGAATAGAATTGAAATGCAAACATCACTCAGAGGAGCAAAGTTGTTTTCGACGAGGAAGTTGTTGTCCTGTATTGACAATATTTTCTGTCTCAAACAACAGATGGAAAAAACAATTGAGCGAGGAAGAGAACTTCACATAATTTTCATTGATCTCAAAAAGGCTTACGATAATGTACCTATTGAACTCAATTATTGCAATAAAGACAAAGAAACGTATATATAGCTCCTTCATAGAGAGTATGAAGTATATACACTCTATGGGGCAGAAGTCTGGACACTAACAAAAAGTTGACAAACTTCAATCAAAGAAATGTCGTTTTGGCGTAGAAATTGTAAACTTTCTCTGTTAGACAAAATAAGTAATGATGAAATAAGAAATAAATGAAAGTGCAAACAACCTTGAACGAGACGATCGAAATGAAACTACTAAAATGGTGTGGACATAGGAGGTTGAAATCGGATAGACTTCCACAAAAAGTTTGGGAGTGGATACCAAATCGAAGAAGATACAGGGGAAGACCGAGAAAAACGTGGAACATGGCAATAACTGAAGCCATGGAAAAAAGAGAAATGGAGGAAAACGATGTATGGGATAATGGGGCAAGGAAATTGGGATGCGGAAAACGGCCAAGGCTGTAAAAAAAACCTCGCTTTATAGATAAATAGATAATAATGAGAACAAATAGCTGATAATTAAAATATTTGCGGCCTGAGAGGCATGCCAAAAATACATTTTTTAATTTATGAAAAACAAAAGAATAAAACAATGACGTTTATGTTATCTCATATAGTGCATTTAATCCCTACCAAAAGTGTAATGAAACAAATTGGAGCCCTTTTTTGCGCAAATCTTGTTTTTGTTATTTTTTAAAATTGCACATATTGCAAACAATACTACAAAAAGTTGTAATTTTCGAAAATTCAGAATTAGCCATGAAAATTGGGCCAAAGCCACCATTATAGGAGTAATTTACTCTAGTCTTACAAGTAATTGAAATAAATAATTTGGAGTCATTTTTGAAAAAAGTTGAAAATATCAGAGAGGTTTCATGTAAAGTACTCCCAAAAAGTAATGAATGATTTTCAAAATCGCACTGCTTTGACTCAGGCCAAATGGAAATTTGGCCAATTTGAAAGAAATCCTACGTATGGTATAGGCGTTAGTGTTGTTCTCAAAAACCAGACGGATATGACTCCGTATGTATGTGCGTATACAAGAAAGTAAGTCTTTTACTCATAATACCAAAAAATTACAATTTGTTCTTCTGTGTAATATATGTTTTGTAGGTTTGTTATAATATCACAAACAAGTGTTTTTTGGACACATTTTGGAGAAATAAAAAATAGTGCGTTTTAGAAAGCTGTAGCTCGCTCGATAACTGGTTTCCAAATAAATGTCACATAGGAAATTTGTGAGAAATTGTTTTCTCTTTAATATTGAATTTAATATTTTGTAAGAAGAAAACTAGGGATTTTAACTCGAGCCTGGGTATATAAACATCAAAAGAAAAGTGTTTATGGCCTTTTTCAAGGTAACACCCCTTTTTAGTACCTTCCGGGTAGACTAAAAGGAATCGAACTATTACAATTTCTCATACAATCAAACATATCTTCTACAATTTGCACTGTGACTCATGATTAAGGAACTTCCTGTTTCTGAAACTTCATAATAATTTTACATGAACTCCGACACCATTAACAAAAGCAAAGTTTCTTTAAACAAACATGGACCACAGTCATGATCTTTGGAGGATGTCGGTGACGTTTTGATCAGAAACACCGTGAAATTTAATTACCACAGTCTTCTGTGGAAGTGACAGTTTCCTCCAGCAATACAGAAATATACTAACTAGGAAATATGTTTTATTTGCAAGTAACTGGAATTGAAAATGAGATCATTAAATCGTTGGTAAATCGAAGCAAGATTTTATTTCCACCACTACATGCCACACTAGAATCCATTTCGTAACATAGAAATCGTTTTGCAAAGATATAGATATTACGCATTCACTTATTTGAGTCAAAAATTCTAGTGATATCTAAAGTGTCGTGAGTTGTCGAATAAGACATTTTTCAAAACACCATTTTGAAGCAGTGCTACTTAATATACTCATTAAGTCATATGATATCTGTAAGAAATTTCAAGGAAATTGTGCACGGAGAATTTTAATCAATTGGAAGAATTTTTGGTCTTGTAAAACAAAAAGGCAAAAAGTTATACGGTGGGCCAAAAGGAAAACAACGGAAAATACAGAATTATAAACGGGCCAAAAAAGTACCCCTACAAAAAAATATTTTTATACTAAAAAGGAAATTCTGAGAATGTTGTAATACGTGTAATAATATTAGTATCTCCAAAATGATTGCGTGTTCATTTTGGCAATACTTTCGTGTTCAGAGAAGGTACCATAAAGAGATTATAGTATTTTCCTCATACCATTAAATTTTTCGAAAGAGTGTAATTTTTTTTTTCAATATTTTTAAAGTATAATCGAATATTGGCCACGTACAAAAGGGATTGTGTGCTAGGCTGTCGAAAATATTGAATTATCAAACTTTTCCATTAGATGAGGTAAAGTGCTAGATGAAGTAATCTCTTTCCCAACATGTGAAGCAATACTTTGGACGTGGAATACAGGTCTTTGTTGTGGCAACGACGCCTGCAAAAAGTTGTCCTTCACTAACCCGGAAATCTCGAAACTTTTCTCCAAAAATGATGTAAGAATCGTTTGCACACATATCTAGAGTTCCTCTGTTTACAGTTGTCTTCTTTACACATTTGGACGCATAAAAATACGTCAAAAGAGTGTATTGTAAGGGCCTTATAATTTTTTATCCATAACCCAATTCTTTTTGCGGTCGTCGACCTGGCGAGGTGGCTCAGGGCGTCAACCGATATCTCTGCTGTGCCTCTGACCGCGCGGTGCTACGGTTCGAGTCCCGACTTTCACAGGATTTCCCACATTACCCGGAGAGCTAGGTCGAGTTCTGCCGCAGTCTGGAGAATTCTAGCCGCGAGCTACTCTGATCGGCAGTTTTCCGTGGTATTTACGATCAGTAGCGGGCGCTTGCAAGAGCAGCGCCCTAAAGAACGGTACATCAACCGCGCACGAGCGTGCCTTACCCATTTCTTACCCCATCCTGACATCTTACACACACTTACACTCAGATGCAGTACACTACCTCGCACACCAGTCGGTCAGCGCCATCCAGCGGCACAAGAAATCACCGCCACCTCCTGAGCAAAAAACATGCACTACTCTTACGGGAGTAATGACCTTCGAAGTGGACGCGCCCGGAGTCACTAGTAATGCCTCGATTGGAGTCTTCGCCTTGTCTCACGTCATTTGTCTTGCGGTGACCGTTAAGGTTTACGGCTCAAGCGCCCGAGTGATTGGGAAGCGGCAGGTTCTATCTCCACCATGTGCTGGAGTTTCTCGTGAGCTTAACATTGGCGCTTAGGGCCCCTCCCAAATCGAAGGCAAAGACCACCAGCTGCCATCAGTGGCTTTCTGTAGCGATCTCCCCCCCAGATGTTTCCAGGTGAATGTCGCAGAAGCGCCTTAAAATTCGGACCAATGTCCCCATCTTTGCGGCGGGTCGATGCGTCGATTGCCTATCACCGTGTGGCCAACCCTGCAAATCTCAAATACCTCTGAAAAGCGTTACTTCACAGTTTGTTATACTTGCACTGCCACATGTCAGGTGGCCACTCCGTAGCTCAGAGCTTCTTCTGGTACCCCACTGGGGGAGATGGCTAGAGAGGGAAACTGGCTAGTCGAAGAGGTCAGTCCTGGTATCAAATTCTGGCTTGGGAAGAACACGTTCACTCTCAAGATACAACACACACTACATTTACGGAACCAACAGAGAACATGACTCATCCGGAAAGAAAATAATTAATCGAAAGGTCTCTCTGTGATAATTGTTAACGGCAATCGTCCCTTACCCAATAACTTCTTTTCGTAGGTTATGCCTCTTGTGGTTTAGCCTGTTGACGCAGTGGATTGTCGTGAATACACAATTCAAAACAAATCCGTGGTTCATCCAGCAAGTTTTAACTTTCGAATATTTTGAAGGAATCCTAAGATCATCTCTGAAAATAATTCTAATGTGCTTAGAAAACGACGGAACTTTACAGGTGATGTATGAAAGATCTTTTTTCTACAATTATTTCATATTTCCAGTTTTTTTTAAAAATTCAGGTTGTACGGTAGTTTAGTTATGACAGTTATGCCATTTTTCATCGTCCTTTCCCCTATTTGCTGGAAAAATTAAAGATAAAAATTTGAAATTTTCTTTAACAAAAATATTTGAGAATTGCAAAAATGTTACGTGAACACTAAGATTTTTGAAAGAAGATACATTACATTATTTCAAGATTTGTCATTGAACAAAATACTACAGTAAGAAAAAAACTCTATATACAATGGACTTGTTGCAGAAAGACGCCGTTCCAACTTTTAGTTTAATAATGAATAAGAAATTTAGAGATTCCAACAAAAATGTGACAAGCGGTAATTTTATGCTTTTTTTATGCTATTCCAGAACATTAAAAAATATTTGAACAATTTTTGTGATTTTACTTTAGTAAGTAATGCAATACACGTAGTATAGGGAAAGTTATGTAATGCTGCGGAAAATCGATTTTGAGATTCTCGCAGAAATAGACGTTTTGGGATTCCCTAATACCGAAAAAGGGTTGTTTTTTTTAAAAAAAAGTCCGTTTATGAACGCTACTGGGGCCTAAACTATGCGTAGATTATTTTTCAAAATGAAGAAACCCTTGTCTATCTGGCATGAGTCGAAGTTTTGAGACGTTGAAAATCTCTTTAAAATTTTCGAGGGACTTTACATGAAGCTGCATGAATATTTTCAAATATTTCACAAAAAAGGCTCAAAATGTTTTCTTTAAATTTATTGTAAGAACAAAGTAAAATACTCTTATGAGGGTGGCATAGGTTTGATTTTCACTGTTTACTCAAAAATATGATTTTTTCCGGCGTTATTACAACGAAACTGAAGACAGATTTTTCTTCATTTCAAATTTTGTTCTCCATAATAAGTTCATTCATTAAGGGCAACTATATTTTAAAATTTTTGTAGTTTTTTAGCAATATTTTTTACATGTGCAATTTTGAAAATAACAAAAACAAGATTTTCTATAAAACGACTCTTTACATTTTTTCTTTAAACTTTTGGTAGGGGCAAAGTTAAATTCACTCTACAAGGTAGCATAAACGCACTATTTCTCTATTCTTTATTTTTCCAAAAATTACAAAAAATTAATTTTTTGATTTTTCTATTGTGTCGTATTTACTTCAGTCATATATACTTACGTGACAATTTTCACATTAATGAAGTAATGTGACAAAACCATGTGCTTTAAATACTGTTCTATACAGTTCCTATACTCTCAAAAACGCGACCGTTTTCTGTGCAAACTAGCTCAAAATTCCGCTTTCGAGTAGCTTTATGAGACATAATTTAATGCACATGTACTCATAAATACAATAATGTGAACAAATTGCCGCTAATGTAAAAACTAACAACGTGAGAGACTAGTCAAAAAACTTACACTTTTGTAATTTTCGAAAAAACAAAAGAATACGGCAATATGTCGTTAATATCATCTTAGAGAGTGCATTTAGCACAATACTTACCAAACGTTTAAAGAAAAAAGTGGGGAGGTTTTTTGCGAAAATATTGTTTTGTAATTTTTTTAAATTGCACAAATCGCAGGCAAAATTGCATGAAAAGTACTAAAGTTTTCGAAAATATGTGCATGACATTAATAAAAGTACTAATTATGTACAACAAATTTTAATTGAAGGAAAAATCTTTATCTTTAATTTTGTAGTTGTAGGAAGACATCAAAACAAATTCAAAATTTTTAAATTTTGGAAAATTCAGAGTTAACCGTGAATATCGGACCTTTGCTACAGTTGTGAGTGCATGTTACTCTATTCTGACAAGAAATTTAAAGAAAAAACTTGGAGCCCCTTTTGAGAAAATTTCGAAAAGTTCAGTGGGCATTATTGAAAATACCCCTAAATTTTAAACAATGATTTTCAAAATCTCAAAGCTTCGTCTCGAGCCAGATGGACACGGATTTCTTCAATTTAGAAAAATCGTACGTAGTATATATATATATATATATATATATATATATATATATATATGTGTGTGTGTGTGTGTGTGTGTGTGTGTGTATGTGTGTATGTGTATGTGTATGTGTATGTGTGTGTACGTGTACGTGTACGTGTACGTGTGCGTGTGCGTGTACGTGTGCGTGTACATGTGCGTGTACGTGTACGTGTGCGTGTACGTGTACGTGTACGTGTACGTGTGTGTGTACGTGTGTGTGTACGTGTATGTGTACGTGTGTGGGTACGTGTGTGGGTACGTGTGTGGGTACGTGTGTGGGTACGTGTGTGGGTGCGTGTGTGGGTACGTGTGTGGGTACGTGTGTGGGTACGTGTGTGGGTACGTGTGTGGGTACGTGTGTGGGTACGTGTGTGTGTACGTGTGTGTGTACGTGTGTGTGTACGTGTGTGTGTACGTGTGTGTGTACGTGTGTGTGTCCGTGTGTGTGTGCGAGTATGTGTGCGTGTCTGTGTGCGTGTCTGTGTGCGTGT
Source organism: Gryllus longicercus (assembly GCA_038098605.1). Lineage (NCBI taxonomy): Eukaryota > Metazoa > Arthropoda > Insecta > Orthoptera > Gryllidae > Gryllus > Gryllus longicercus. The sequence continues at coordinate 671,728 of JAZDUA010000257.1, read as the reverse complement.
ACGTGTACGTGTACGTGTATATGTACGTATGTACTTCGTTTTGGAGCGAACTACGATCGCGATTGAATTCACCATACCATCTATAAACACTGGTCCTTGATGGAGTCTTATCGTCAAAAATTGAATTTAGTTCATCCATGCACTGTTGCTGAGTTAATCCACGTCGAAAGTTGTAAAAAATACGTTGTAAAAAATACACGAAAATGTTAGATTTAATTCCATTTTTGGGCTAAGATGAATCTCTTAGGTTACTGTAAACACAAATAGCGCTCGTATGTCAAAACGTTCTGAGTACGTATAACCTCAAAACATCCAACTTTACGATAGAGATGTCAGTTATCAGATTGCAACACCAGCTTTGCCAAATCCTGAAACATAAAAGACAACCTTTGTATGTATCATATTTGGTCAATGTTTTCTGGCCTTTCCAATGACATTTATCAACGTTTTTCAGTGCCTTAAGTTCTGATTCAGTTTCTTCCTTCGCCACAAATATACTTGGATATATTGCATCCCGGATTTTAATACAACATAATCGTTTTCATAGAAATTAACTTCACGTACAAGGTGGTTCAAATATGACCGGGACTGATTTTTTTTCAAATACCCCGACATACGCATTAACTGCGCCGCCTGGAGAGAATCTAGCCACAACCCCCCACCTCCCTCCTTTGCAGGTTAGAACCTGTTCAGTCGCGTCTGGGTCTTGCTAGAACGATGAGTGAACAAAAGGTGCCGCGGTGCGTGGAACAACGCATTATCATCAAATTTCTCGTTGGAGAAAACGTTCAACCGTCGGAAATTTTGCAGAGACTCAAAAAACAGTACAGGGAAGAGTGCCTCTCACGGACCCGTGTGTTTGAATGGTGTAAGTGTTTCAGAGAGGGACGAGAGCGCGTTGAGAATGAACCTCATAATCGTCGGCCGCGAACATCCATAACCCCAACAAACATTGATCGTGTTAATGCTGTTATTTGTGAGAACAGGCGCATCACTATCAAAGAAGTTGCATCAGTAATTGGCATCAGTGTGGGTAGTGTAGAAGACATGATAAAAAAACACCTAAAATATAGAAAAGTGAATGCTAGGTGGGTTCCACGCACTTTGACGGACGAGAACAAATTGATGCGCATGCAAGCTGCCAGTGTTCTTCTAATGCGGTTTGAAAATGAAGGAGATGAATTTTTGAAGCCCATTGTAACCACTGATGAAACGTGGGTTCACTATTTTATTCCTGAGTCCCAGCAGGCATCACGTGAATGGCGACACGCCTCTTCTCCAAAACCCAAGAGAGCGCGGAAGGATGCTCCCAGGACGTTGGAAAAAATGTATAGAATCTGGAGGGGAGTACTTTGAAGAATGACATGTACAAATAAATTTTTGCTAATAAAGTATTTCGTAAAAAAAATCAGTCCCGGGCATATTTGAACCACCTTGTATCTCTCTTGTAGTGGAGCGAGTTGCCAGAACTTGAAAATCAATGCTTCCTAAAACCGTATCTGAAGCAAGTGACATTGCATTTGAATCTGACTCAATATCACTCTCCCAATCAGAACGTTTCTTCGCCTTTTCTTCAGTTTAATTTTTTGCATTTTCTTTGTTCGGCGGGAAAAGTGATGGCAACATTTTTTTGGGACTGGATGGGTGTTATCCATGTAGACTTTCTTACAGAAGCTAACACCATCAATGCAGCTTATTATTCAGCACTTTTGGAAACAGAAATCAAAGAAAAGATCCGATCCAAACGGAAGAGAGGTGGGAAACGGGTAGCATTCCTTCAAGACAATGCACGGCCTCATACTGCTAAAACAACCATGGCAACCATCAGCAAATTGAAGTGGGACCTTCCACCACATCCGCCGTACAGTCCAGATTTGGCCCCAAGTGATTTTTACCTTTTTGGACAGCTTAAATCACATTTGCAAGGCATGCGATTTGCGGATAATGACGCAGTCATCCACAGTGTTCGGGAGTGGATATGCCGACAACCAAAAGACTTTTATGAAAAGGGCATTAGGATGCTCCCAGGACGTTGGAAAAAATGTATAGAATCTGGAGGGGAGTACTTTGAAGAATGACATGTACAAATAAATTTTTGCTAATAAAGTATTTCGTAAAAAAAATCAGTCCCGGGCATATTTGAACCACCTTGTATCTCACTTGTAGTGGAGCGAGTTGCCAGAACTTGAAAATCAATGCTTCCTAAAACCGTATCTGAAGCAAGTGACATTGCATTTGAATCTGACTCAATATCACTCTCCCAATCAGAACGTTTCTTCGCCTTTTCTTCAGTTTAATTTTTTGCATTTTCTTTGTTATTTTTCTCTTGATTTATTATTATTTTATTTATGAACTGAGTATGACACTTCTTTTATTAAGATATATGGTAATAATAGATTTTGAAATTTATTTTATATTTAAGTTATATATTTGTTTTTATCTTTGTATTCAGTTATTTTTTGTTGGTTTTCTTCTTGTTTGGCTACAATGTTTAAACAAAAACTGGTTAAATTGATAGTGCAAAGGTCGTTTAAGAGACTGGTAAAGCTCGCATATTCGTTGAAAACGTTGATTTTGCTTGTAATAGTTCAACATTTTTTCGACGTCTTCCTACAACAAAACTATTAAAGATTTTATTTTTCCCTTAATAAAATCTCTTGTGAAAAGAAGTGTTTTGCATGTGGATTATGACTAATTTTTCGAAAATTGGAGAACTTTTCGGGTAATTTTAAGGAAAATGTAGGTAATTTTAGTTTTCAATAAATTTTAAACACGGTTATCTACTATTTTGAAAATTTTGACCTCAAATTGAATATAAGTTCCTGAAGAGAATGCTGAATATCTCATGTTCGTTAAAAAATCTGATTTTTGAAAATTACAAAATTCATTTTTTAGTATTCTATAAACATTTTTTCTTACTGAAGTGTGTTGATATTTATATGAAAAACTAAGTTTTGCACCGGATATGGTACAGTTTGTAATGAGTTTTTCGAAAAATTATGTGCGAGATGTGTTGATTCGGAGAGAATTTGTGGTATAAATAGAATTACATAACAATTACTAAGGCCGTAAAATAAGTGCTGTTTTAGCACTACTAGTTTTCGTATATAAATCCCTAGAGGCACATTATTGCATTATTACCAAGCTTGTGATGCATCTTATAGTTTATATGCAAGGGACATTTCCAAATTACCTAGAAAACTATTACGGTCTCAGTAATATACATAATGTTAAAATATACTAATATACGTAATGCATACACATTGTTAAATATTTAAACCATATAATAATGAAGTGTATAATGCAGCATTAGACTTTTGTGTTTCTTGAAATGCGCAGGTGACCTTCGCATTACCCGACAATCCATCGCCCTTCAGCATAGTCGCTGGAGCTCACGCTGCCAACCTTCCTGTGATGATTCACCCACACCCTGATAACCCTTCACGTGGATTTGTAAACGTACTGGCCGTGCGTGGAGGAAGATTCTCTCCTGATCTTCTGGCCAGGTTCTTAACTACTGGGCTCTCAACCAACGTTCAGGGTTATTTCTTAATTGTGCATTTGGACAACGTTTCCACCAGGGACTTTTTTCAAGGTTTTTATTCAGCGTTCTATCACCATCTCGGCACACTTGCGTGCTGCACCTGAGCCCAAACAGCGACCCGTACGTCTATATCGCAAAGCCTTACGATCCTGAGCGGAAACTATGGCCCGACGTGGAAAAGAGCGTGGTAGATTTCTGCAGAGACCAACGTCATGAGCGCACCAAATATCTGAGTCTGTCAAATGGAATTGAAAACCTGAAAGGATTCAGGTTCACCTTCATAATCCGAGAACAACACATGTGGGTGGACAGAAGAGGAGAAACGCGGTTTGGAGGACGTGACTATAGGCTATGATGCTCCTGCAGCTGGGGATGCGGCAGGAAATACTTAAACAGGAAATTGCAATTCTTTCATTTATAGAGAGACGCGTGGAAGTTGTTCTGCCTGTTACAAAAATTACGATTTTTAACTTGGAACTGCCGAAACGTTATGCGGAATTAACAATAGCTGCATTGCAGGTATAATAATAATTTTATCGTTCTTACTCCCGTATGTGTAGGTTATGTTTTGTCACGAAAGAGGTGGTGGTGCCGCCTCCCCCCCTCCCCCTCCCCCCTCCCCCTCCCCCCGTTGACCCGTCACCGACTTACTCGTTGGAATCCCCCCCCGCGCTACGAGGCGTCAAGGAATGTTGCGCGATTAGCAGTTGTTTACTCCAAGGAAGCTGCGACCGAATCGGCCTAAATATTTTGGTTGTTGTTCCTTACTTTAATTTAATACAAATTTGTGTCGTTTAAAAGCGTATTATTATGGGGATGAATTATACGGAATATAGTTTCTATCCAGTATAGGAAATGGTTTTGCTTGGTTAATTGGACAGTTTTCTGGATTTTCCATAACTGTAAAGGTGCGCATATATGTTTGCATTATGTATAGGTTATGTAGTGTTTCGAAAGATGACATTGTGTTACTAAGTTACTAATTTTCCTCTTTGCATTTCCTACAAAATGAAAAACTATGCATTCGTTTAAGTTGGGTATGAAAAAACTATTCCCGAAAATATGCCCAGAGCCCTGAACCTGTTACAGTATTAGAAGTAATTCTGTTTCATTTCAGATAGCAGCCTGTCAAAACTCAAATTGCAAAGGATACATATTTGTTTCATGAGAAATTAGCTAGGTCAACATTTGTTTAAATAAGAATAATAATTTGAAAATTTTGCACTCATTTTAGTTGAAGGAAAATAAAATACACATAAAACAGTAAGCAATGTTTTTGATAATATAGTCTTCATCTAAAAGATATTTTCATTCTACTCCTTGACGTGTAATTCATTTTTATTTATGGACTTTAACAAAATGATTATGAGTTATTATGATTAGTATATTTACGAAGACAGTTAATTATTCCTTCAGAGCTAATGATTTGTAATCCTAGTGTTTCCGATTTAAGACTGCAAATGCTGTAGGCGCTTTTGTCCGTAGGCTGACGAGCATCTAGTGGTGCGCCGTGCCCAGCGCATGCCCTTTGGGTTGGTGCTCCTTCTGCCCTTTTGCTGGCAGAGCTGGTGCTTAATCGGTGCCATGTTGGCGCTGATGGTGGTCGTTTGGACGTTGGTGCAGACGCACCAAGTCAACTTCGTCGACGCGGCCAATGGCGCCCTGGACGTCCTCGAGATGGTCCTCACCGGGGGAACCTCAAGACCCATTCCTCTGCTCTCTCATAAGCTCGTCTTCGTCTGTGGATTCCTCATGTGGCTAGTGGCTGCAAACGCCTACACGGGACTGCTGCTTGGCTTTCTCGCAGTTCCCCGATATTTTAATGAGTTTGACACTATCGAAGAAGTTGTGCATGGGACTGACAGATTGTACGTTGAAAGCAACGAGTATTTGAACTTTAAGTCTGGAATGACTTACAGTTTAGGCAAACTTGCAGAGAACGTAACACGAATTCTTCGGACACATGAAAGAGATTTATGTGTGCAGGACATTGTCGAGACTGGAAAAGCTGCAACATGGATGAACTCACATTTGTATTCTATCGTATCTCGTTACAGAAAGTATACAAAGGATGGTCAAAGGTTGCTTCACAGAGTAAAAGAGCCAATAGAGGCCAGCAGTTTGTATTCATACTTTGTGCGTCGGAATCACAGGATCCTTTACGTGCTTAACTCTCTTATTCTCCGTCTTTTGGAGTTCGGCTTGAGTGACCACTGGGACCGAATGCTGGAGTATAGTTTGGATTTAGATGGGCAGGGAGAGAAGTCGTTATTCAGAGGGGATGCGAAACCTGAAAATCTGAAAGCAGCACAATTCACGGGGCATTTCGTTCTGTATGGCATTGGCATATCGCTTGCGGGAATAACATTTATAGTAGAGCAGATTCTAGGTCGTTGGTGGGTTCGCCGCTATAGTGACGCAGTTTTGTGGTAGGCGATGTCATAGCGTGTCATTATCTCAACGTCTTAAGAAGATTCAAAAAACATTAGACATCGTGAATTGTGTTCGCTTCTTTTTGTTTGTGTAGGTCGGGTATGGAGTTTGCATGGTCTACTGATTGTTCTTTTGACCTTCTCGCATACTACTATCGATTTATTAATTTAGAGTAGCAGCGAAAACCGTGTTTTGTTTAAATAAAACACATTTTTGTGTCCGGGACCTTAAAAGAGAGCAATTAGCGCATTCTATAAATTACGTCACGCAAATTTGGAGTATTTTGAATATATTCTCTCCTATCTGGAACTCTTTCGAGACGCGCGCTTGAACCCCTATAATAATTACGTAACGCTTGAGCAACCCCTTCCTAATTTCAATAAATGAAACACAATTATAAGGCAGTAACGAGTTGTGTTAAATGTATTTCTCTTACACATTAAAATTTATTGTAATTAGCGCGAGAATTAGTTTGTGGTTCGGACTGCACAAACAATACGTTTGGGGACAATTTTGTGAAAGAAATATGGCCGCTTAGACGACAAAATGTCTGACAAGTTGTGCACATGCCGTCGTGGAGGACGCATAGGCTCCGTGTCTACTGCTCCAACTAATTGGATTCCAGAATATACTACAGATCGGTTCTGTCTATTTTCCTCACCATATAAAAGATTCAATTTATGTATCATTGATGACAAATGTTCCAATGACGTCCAGGAAGTTAGCAGGACCATTTCATCCAATCACGAAACTGCATAGTCCATAATTTGCCGTTTTTAAGATGTGGAAAAGAAAAATTTGCCGCGGGTCATTTGCTCAAAAAAATCTGTGTTCATGCTAACTTCCAATGGAAGTTAGCAGGACCACACCTCTAAAACCGCTACTATTGCAAGTATATACACAAAACTGTACTCCAAATTTGCCGCTTTTTATTTATAAACGATTAGTGAAGAAATCAAATTGATATCTCCATTCTTTCAAAAAATATTAACAAAAAACCAAAAAATGAAAGCTACGCTCCTCTTGCAAGCGCATTCGAAGATGAAAAAAGACGTCCCCTGTAATTCATCAGCCGTAACAATTCATACTCTACGCCATAATTTGCCGTAAACCAGTGCTTAACATATTCTCTAACCAAAACTTTTGCCTCGGAGCGATTCGACTCAACTACCCGAGTTCGAATCCCAGAATTTATCCACTTACAAGAGCTCTGCACATGTAAAGACGCCCGTTCCTCCTAAACCATAAGCTATTACAATTAATACTCTACTCCAGAATTTGCCGTAATTAAGTGCTAAATATAATCTGTAATAAAAAAATTTGCCGCGGACCGGTTAATTTCAATTACGCGGGTTCGAATCCCGCAATGCCCCTCTAAGAAAGGTACTGCGCAGGTAGAGAAGGCCATATCTCCTGAACATGCAGCCATAACAACTCATAATCGGCACCAAAATTTGACGCAAACAAGTACTAATTACAATCCGTAACAAAAGAATTTTCTCCGGACCAGTTAGACTAATGTATAGGGGTTCGAATCCCAGATTTCGCCTTCCTACGAGAGCCCTAAACACGTGAAGAAGTCCGAAAGTTAAGAATCCCGTTCCTACTGAACTATCAGCCTTAACAATTCATACTCTACGCCAAACTTTGAAGCAAACAATTACTAAATACAATCTGTAACAAAAAAATTTGCCGCGGACCGTTTAGATTATATTATCCCGGTTCGAATCCCAGATTTCGCCCTCTTATATGAGCTCTGCGAAAGTTAAGAATCCCCGTATTACCTAAACTATCATCCATAACAATTCATACGCTACGTTAAATTTGATGCAATCAAGTATTCAATAAAAATTGTTACAAGAGTATTTGCCGCGGACCGGTTAGATTATATTATTTCGGTTTGTATCCCAGATTTCGCACTCTCACAAGAGATCTGGGTGAGTTAAGAACCTCAAACCTCCTAAACTAACCGCCATAACATATCAAACTTTGCGCCAAAATTTGCCGTACACAAATGATTAATATAAAAAACAATAAAAAAAATTGCCGCGGACCGATTAGTTTCAATAACGCACTTTCGAATATCAGAATGTCCTTTGAAGGAAAGCCCGGCGGAAATTATGAAGACCGTACCTTCTAAACTATTAGCCCTAACAATTCATTCTCTGCGCCAATATTAGATGCAATCAAGTATTAAATTATATCTGTAAAAAAATTGCCGCCGACCGGTTAGAGTATATTACCCGAGTACCCAAATTTTGCCCTTTTACAAGAGCACTGCGAAATGTAAGAAGCACGTTCCTCCTAAACTATCAGCCATAACAATTCTTTCTCTACTCCAAAATTTGCAGTAAATTTGTGCTAAATATAATCTGTGATAAGGAAAGTGCTTCGACACTTTAAGTTTCGATTACCCGGGTTCGAATCGTAGAATTCTCTTTTTCAAGATGATCTTATTTGAATATTTCTTTTTGATGTGCACATTTGTTTAAGAAAAAAATATCTTCATAATTGTGCGATTGTACGAATGGTAAAATACCGAACAAATTTTGAAAATTTTCAATTTTCGAGAAAACAGTGTGTTCAACGAAAATGGGATCTGAACTAATCATACAAGCATCTGCATACAGTCAATCGTCAAGAACCCACAGAAAGACCAGTATCATTCAGTTAGTAGTACCCTATAAAAGTCGCAAACCAGGAAACATGACTCCATGTTGGGTGTAAGTTAGTTTTGTATCGTCTTATTTCTTTGAACAAATTACAATAACTATATTTTGATGATAATCTATCTGTCTCCTTGCCCATCTGTCTGTTCGCCTGTGAACGCCACTAGAGCCTAATTTAGACGAATTCAGACGCCTAATTCAGAAGTGTTTCCAAAATTGATGTTCTCGCCATTTCTGACGTAAGAAGAGAAGTATTTGAAATCGTGCGCCGGGAAACGGCGAATTTTTGACACAAAAACTTTTATTGCCGGGCCGTGGTACGGAGAAGTTGAATACATCCAGTTGCGAAATATAGAAAAAAACTCCTCTAACACGTTGTGTAGGCAGAATCCATGTTTTATGGGTTCTTGGCACTGAAAACTCGATTGACAGCAAAACATTTGTCCGTCCGACCGTCTGCCTGTCTGTGTGTCTGTCTATCCGTCAGTTCGTCTCTTCGTCTGCCCGTCCGTCTGCATCCTTCGCGCATAAACCATTCTGCCGATTTTCTCCCAAATTGATATACCCCAATTGTTCTAGCTGATGTCGCTTTACTTTACATGAAGCCCTTTTCTGAATTCTCAAAAAGTGGCTCCAATGTCTTTATTACATTTTTTTGTTGAATAGTGCAATGTTCGTTTAAGAGGGTAGTGCAGGTCCAATTTGCGTAGTCATCCCCGATTTTTCGAAAATTGAAAACAAAAACACTTTAAAATTGGACAAAGACAAAGTCTGTTGTAAAAAATTCCCTCTTCTGAAAAGGTTATATATATATATATATATATATATATATATATATATATATATATATATATATATATATATTGAAAAACAACTAGTTTTTTGTATTTTGCGATTGAAATTTACAAAGAAAAAATATCTAAAAATTTTCTTCACAATTTTTCTTTAAATTTTCTTCACATATGTAATAAGGAACGGTAAGAATAGCTGTAGTGTCATTTTTGGGTATTGCTTTTTTGGGGGTGAAAATTGCAACAAAAAAACCTTCAAAATTGACGATAGAGATTACTCCTTCAAATGAAATTTGTTGTCTATAATCCGTTCCTTCAGTAAGGTCTTGCACATTTTTTAAAAACCTATAGTAGTTTTCGTGCAATATTGCGTAAAATATGTACAGTTTAAAAAATTACAAAAACAAGATTTTCTAAAAACGGTTCCAAATTATTTTTTAACTTTTGGTAGGCATAGTGCCTAATGCACTCTAAAACATGACATAAACCCCATAGTACTCTATTCCTTTGTTTCTTTTCAAAATATATAAACTGAATGTTTGATTAGCCACACACGTCGTTAATATTTATATCAGCGCTGATTTGTTCACATTATTGCATTTACGAGTACATGCGCTTTAAATAATGTCAGAGATATTTTCTCGAAAACGCAACAGTTTTCTGTGAAAATAGCTCAAAATACTGGATTTCAGAAACGCTCTAATGCCATTTTCTCAAAAACCGCTCCAATTTTTTTCTGTAAACTTTTCGAACGGATAGTGATTATTGCATTCTTTAATATGACGGAAAGTTCATTTTGGGGATTCTTTTCCAAATTTACACAATTTTTTTTAAACATCTCTCACGCGATCTCTCACGTTAACCTGAGAGAGGTGACGCAGGGTCTTTTGTGTCCTGTGTGAATCTGTGTTATCTTTTGCCTGAAAGATATAAGCACTTTGCGACTGTGCCATGGGTTCTTGGCAGAGCGATAACAGCCGAGCCGTCGCGCAAACTGATCTGTCTGACCCCGCGCCACGACTTCCGTCGGCAGCACGAAGGGCTTGCAGCAGTGCTATCGTCTTGCTACATTGCTTGAATGTGTCTACGAGAAGTGTATTGTTTATTTATTTGACATTATGAATAATTTGGGTTACGAAAGAGAATGTTACCTCAATATCCTCATTTTGCAAGCAAACAATGTATCTGTCAGACCAAGGCGACAGTACCAGTAGAGTCTTTCAATGAGCCTTGTCCACCGAATCATGCAATACAGATCACAAATTAGTACACTAACGAAGCAGCTGATTTCAAAAATCAAACAATTCATTGTTACTAAAGAGGAATAACCCGCAAAAGTAGCAATCTCTCAAGAAATAAAAAAATATGACATGCATGCCCTATAATATACAGACAGGAAAACAAAAGTTTTCTGTCCTAAATGCAGAAACAAGTTTGTAAAGTCGATCCGGGGGCCGAGATCGCTAAGGCAATAATGTCGTAGCGAGATCGGACGGAAGGATCGCGGGTTCGAGTCCCGCCTCGGGCATGGTTGTATTGTCTTCGTCCTTTCACCCCCTATCATTGTCATATCGTGTCATCCTCACAGTTACCATACTGTTACAAGTAATAATGGTCACTAATGTCTTACAAGTTGATGCGACCTTAAATAACAAAAAGTTTGTAAAGATAATTGAGATGTTTTGAGAAAACAATGTAGTTTAGTGTGAAGTGTAATAAATTGTTGATATGTTATATATTATTTTCCAATTTTTAAATGTAATAATTAATTTATTAATATCTGTAACACTAATATAAACATCTTATATTTTGTACTCTATCTAAATTTTTCTGATTGGTTCTAAGCCATTTTCAATAAATTGTTTACTTATTTTTGTGTGAGACTATGTTAGAAAATAAAAAACTTACTGAATTTTCTGATACTTTTGTCGTCGAAATATTCAGAAAAACGTTACTGAGGTCACTACATAAAATAAAAGAAAATTGACAATTTTGTCCTTTAATATAAAAATATAAATACTAATATATTTTTCAAATTATTCATTTGCATGTTTATTTATAACAGTACTTTATGGTAATACTACCTTATAAATGATTGATAATCATTAAAATAATTAATTTCACACTTATTTGTTGCCAGATATACTATTATAAAGAAATAACTTAAAGGGGTCAAAAATGTCCTCGCGCCACCTCTAACGTCTCAGGCAACCCCACTTCTGCACGGTTAATATGCACATTTCCAGCAATTTGTAAACGCTGATGTATTTGTGAGTTAAAGTGCTTCAAAAGACTTCTAATGAAGTTTTTCGAAAACTCAAAATTTTTTTGTGAAAAAGAGCTTTAAATTTCGAATTTACAATAGCGTTTAAACGCCATTCTCTTTTAAAGGGCTTCAAATTTTTCAAAGAAAATTGCCATTTAGGACCAAATTTTACTGTTCTTTAAAAAGCTTAAAATAATATTTCCGTTCTACTATTAGGAAACCGAAAAATTAAGAAAATATCCAAAAAACGTACTTTAGGCAGCGATAGATGGCAGCTGGCAAGAGTATGTGGCATGTCCGAATAGCTAGCCGAGACCAAACGAAATAGAAAACTAATACGGGAGAGTCTGTGCCATCCTGTAGCACCACTAGTTTTTTCTTTGACTTGCGGCCGTATCAGTGGTTTTCCACTTGCCTGTTCATACTCAGTAATAATCACAGAGTGTGCAGTTTCCTTTCAAGTCCTAATGTTTGGAAACTACGATTTATTTAACACTGTGTCATATATAACACTTATATTTTTCCATGATTTCACGAAACTCATTTGTTTGAGAAACTAAGTAGTCTTTCTCAGATATCTCTTCTGAGGAGCTCTTCCTTTCGTGATCACAGTAATAAACTGAATCAGCTGAGCAATCAAACCTTACGAATTTGCTCCTCACGATACGAGTATGAACCGATTCCCCCAGCGTTCTCCAACAAATATTTACTTCTTTTCCCAACATTTACTTCCTAGTACAAGTAAAAGGTTATGCACACCAAATAAAGTAATGCATTTGCTCGATAGTAAATGCTTTTACCATTTATTTCACACTTGAAGTAAAATCTAGGATTTTATTTACACTACCCCATATTTTTTACCTTCCCTTGATACATACGTGGAGAAAATGTGAAGAAAGAATTTGGAGCGGTTTTGAGAAAAAATATTTTAAAAAATTAAAAATTACCTATATGGAGGAAAATTACTACCTTTTTCGAAAAATTAAACATTACTTCAAGGTGTGTCTTTAAAAAACAGATTTCATTAAGGAGAACAACTTAATCTTCAATATTTTAAATGAAGGAAGACACCTAAAAAATTGCACTTTTTCAACTTTCTAAAAATCAGGGATTTAAACGAACATGGCACCTGCACCATACTCTCACTTTTACGCTATCCGAGGATAACATTTAATAAAAAAATTGTGGAGTCATTTTTGAGAAAATTGTGAAAATGTTTACAAATGTTTGGGGAAAATATCTTCAAAAATTAAAATATAGTTTTGAAACTTCCTCAGTCGTTCGTTCAGGGCGATCGGGTAATATCAATTTTGAAGAAAATCGGCTTAGACTGGTCTTGTAACGACCAGAGACTTTTTGACCAGTTGGCTTTTAGCCCCTAAATTAAGACAGTTTTGCCGTCAAGCGATTGTGAAGGACCCACTAAAAAACGATTCCATCTTCACCGCGAGTTAGAGGAAGAAATTTACTATATGTAAGACTTACGTTATCAGAAACCGACGATTAGAGATTTTCTGTCGGAAATTCGCAGTTTTCCGAGGCACGATTGCAATTACATTCGTAAAGGCGAGAAAGTTAAAATATATCAAACCATGGTTCAATGTGTTCTCTACGTTCTTGCCTTATATGTTTGTATATTACTTTCTCGTGATCGTACATATGCACGTAATTCATTATGTAGAGCTGGGGAAAATGGATATCCGTAGCTAAAGGGAAATATACAGTTTTGGAGAATTTTCTCTATAGATCTTGTTCAAACCATCCGTTCGTGCACCCGTCGATGCGCGAATACCTCTCTTAGATTGTTACATTGTAGTCTCACTGCGTGTACCTAGTGAAGAGAAAGTACTGTAATGGTGCAGTGACGAATTTTCGAAAACCAAAAATTGGTAATGGAAGGCCTTTGTAACGAATAAAAAGATAAATGTTGCTTCTACATATTAGGTGTAGCTTCCATTACAAAAAAATACCTCAGTTTCAGTGTTTGGGTTCATGACGAATAGTAGATCCAGATTTTTCGAAAAAAAATTGTCTGCGAAAAAATTGAGTTAACATTTTATTTCCGAAATCCAGATCGGCTGCCGCATCACTGCAGACACAGGCGCAACGTCTGCCAACGGGGATGTGCGTAGCCTCGTTTCTCCGCGTATTCAGTGAAACTGCCGAGTGACGAAATGCATTTTTGTTCTAAATTATAACTACGGTATTCATAAGTGAAACATAGAAGACTGAACACGAACCAAGGTTTATGGGAATTTACAAAATTCCTGAAATGTTGGAATTTTATTTGCATATCTTCAGTGGGCACGAATATCTTGTGATTTAGGAGTCATACACGTATTAAAAATTAGTAATATTGATGAACTCTTTTCATTAAAAAAAGAATTCAGAAAAATTAAAGGTATTATAGGTACTTTATTAAACCCCTAAGACTTTGATGAAGTCTTTGGTTGTAGTATACATGTTGCCTTATTTTAAGATTACATATCTGTTACAAATAATAGTGAAAATATACTCGTATGTGCTGCTGTAGGAATACTAAAAATAAGATTATAAATTTAAAGAATACTTAATTACTATATTAAGCAGTAATACCTCTTGAATTCACGAGAACAAATTTAATTCTAGGAATATATCACCATCTTCCATTAACTATTCCTATAATATATTAAACAATAGTATTAATAATTAAAGCGTGTGTAAAGATATTATGGATGTTTTATAAAAATGCAAATGTGGGAACTCAATTGTCTAGACATTTGATCGGAAGGATAATGCTCCGAATGTCTTGTTAGAACGAGAAATAACAAAAGGAGAAGGACAATGTAGTGCACGGCAATTACGCCAGCCAACCATAAATGCAGTTGCATGTACCCTAGAAGACACATCTGCTCATGTGTATCGCTGCTTAGAAGCTTTAAAGACACAAGCAGTCAGTCCATTTTCCTATAGCGAGGATGCACTATACAAAGCTAAACAGGAATCTTTGCCCGCTGAATTATTTTACCCAGATCCAGTTAAAGCTCTGGCTACATTGAGAAGGTGTTCGGCTGATAGAGCAGTGATTCATTATATAGGATATGATTCTTTCTGAGTTCATATTTTTTTCCAAACACCAAATAAGCTTATATAAAAAGTTCATTGGTGAACCATATGCCTACTTACGTCCAGATGCAACAGGAAACGTTGCGAAAAAAATTCGCCATGTAGATGATTCTTATTCACAATATCTATTTGTGTATTTAGCCCTGATGCATTGCGCAGTTTGACAATTTCTGTTACGGAAATGGTCTCAGAAAGCCAAAGAAATGTCACTATATCATCATGACTAAAAATTGGGTAAACTTTGAAGCTCGCTTTCCAAAGGAAGTAGTGAGTACACTATTAACTATATACAGCCATTGTAATTTGTTCTAAAATATAAGACGATACAAAAGCTAACACATTAGCCACACACTTACTTGTTTTCAGGTTTGCGATTATTCTAAGGCACTACTAAATGTTTGTTCCTGGTCTTTCTGTGGATTCTTGACGAATGAACTGTATGCAGATACCTGCATGAATGATTTATGTCTCATTTTCGTTAAAAACACATATTTTTCGAATGTTAAAAATTTCAAAAATTTGTTCGGAGTCTTAAAATTTGTACAATAATATAATTATTAAGATGAAACGTTTTTTCTTAACGAAATGTATTCGCCAAAAACAGATATTCAAATAAGATCATGTTGAAGAAGAGAGACAATTCTGGGATTCGAACACGGAAAATTGAAACAAATTGCTCATTTGTTTGCTAATGGTTAAGGAGGAACGGTCTTTTTACCTTGCGCAGGACCGCAATAAGAGGGATCATTCTGAGATTCGAACCCAACTGATTAATACTAACCGCTTCGCAGTACGTATCTTATTAGAGATAATATTTAGCACTTGTTTACTGCAAATTTTGGCGTAGAGTATTAATTGTTAAGGCTGATGTTTTGGCAAGTACGGTCTTCTTAAGAGGAACACTTCTGGGATTCAAACCTTTGTATTGGGTAACTACCCTATATAACTAACCGGCCCGCGGCAAATTTTTATTACAAATTATATTTAGGACTTGTTAACGGCAATATTTTTCCGTAGAGTGTGAATTGTGAAGGCTAATGGTTTAGGCGGAACGACGTCTTTTCCTTGGACAGGGCGTTGCCAAGAGCTATATTTCTGGAATTCGAACCCGGGTAAATGAAACTAACCGGTGCACGGCTACTTGTGTTATTTACTATATTTAAGTCTTGTTTACCACAATTTTTGGCGTAGAGTATGAATTGCTAAGACCGCCATTTTACAAAGTACTTTCTTCTTAACTTCGGCAGGGCGTTTGTAAAAGGGAAAATTCAAGGATTCGAACCCGCATAACCGGTCTGTGACAATTTTGTTTTTTACTAATTATTATTAGTATTTATTTACGGGCAAATAGTCGCGTAGAGTATGCATTGTTATGCCTGATGGCTTAGGAGGAAACGGCTTCTTAATTTGCGCAAGGATTTTGTAAGAGGGCTATTCTGAATTCGAGCCTTGGTAATTAAAGCTAACCGGTCCGCAGCATCTGTTTTTATTACAGATTATATTAAATACTTGTTTACGGCAAATTTCGGTTTCGAGAATCAATGGTTCAGGCTGATGGTTTTGGAGGAACGGTGTCTTGCCTTGGGCAAGGTGCTTACGAGATGTACACATGTGGCTTTCGCAACCAAGTCATGAAAACACGTAAGCCTGGGAAAATATTTTATTATAATTACAATTGTCATATTAAGCACTTATTTACCGCAAATTTTGAGGTAGAGTATGCTTCGTTATGCCTCATTATTTACTAGGAACAGACATCGTAATGTGGCCACACACTCGTTACACAAAATCGGATATTCGAACCCTGGTAATTGAAGCTTACCGGTTACCAGTACATTTGCATCTTACAAATTATATTTAGTACTTTTTTGTGTTATTTTTCTGTAGATAATGAATTGTTATGGCTGCTGGTTTAGGAGGTACGGTTTCTTTAACTTGCGCAGGACATCCCATAGAGGGTCATTCTTGGAATCGAACCCATGTAATTTAAAATTAACCGGTTCGCGAAAAATATTTTTGTTACCGATAGTATTTAGTACTTTCTTGCGACAAAAATTGATGTAGAGTATGAATTGTTATGTTAAGGACTTACCTTGGAGGGAAATTTTGGGATTCGTATCCGCGTAATTAATTCCAACCGGCTTTTTTTTTTCTTATAGTTTATATTAAGCACTTGTTTACGGCAAGTTTTGGCGTACAGTATAAAATAATATTGCTGATAGTTAAGGACGACTGAGCTTCTTAACTCGCAGAACTCTCTTAAGAGAGCGAAATCTGGGTTCCAAACTTCGTAATATAATTTAACCGGTCCGCGGCAAATTCGAATGTTCCAGATTGTATTTAATAGTTGATTGCATCAAATTTTCGCGTATAGTATAAATTGTTTTGCGGATGGTTTAGGAGGAACAAGCTTCTTCCCATATTCTGAGCTCTCGTTGGAGGGAGAAATCTGAGATTCAACCCAGCTAATGAAATCGAACCGGTCCGCGGCAAATTTTCTTGCTACAGATTTTCTTGAATACTTGTTTGCATCAAACTTAGACGTAGAGTATGATTTCTTATTGCCGATAGTTTACGAGGAACGGGCTTCTTAACTTTCGCAAAGCTCATGTAAGAGGGCGAAATCTGGGATTCGAACCGGGATAATATAATCGAACCGGTCCGCGGCAAATTTTCTTGTTACAGATTTTACTGAATACTTGTTTGCATCAAATTAAGACGTAGAGTATGAATTGTTATGGATGATAGTTAAGGAGGAACGGGCTTCTTAACTTTGGCAGAGCTCATGTAAGAGGGCGAAATCTGGGATTCGAACCGGGATAATATAATCGAACCGCTCCGCGGCAAATTTTCTTGTTACAGATTTTATTGAATACTTGTTCGCATCAAATTTAGACGTACAGTATGAATTGTTATGGATGTTAGTTTAGAAGTAACGGGCTTCTTAACTTTCGCAGAGCTCATGTAAGAGGGCGAAATCTGGGATTCGAACCGGGAAAATATAATCGAACCGGTCCGCGGCAAATTTTCTTGTTACCGATTTTACTGAATACTTGTTTGCATCAAATTAAGACGTAGAATATGAATTGATATGGATGATAGTTTAGGAGGAACGGGCTTCTTAACTTTGGCAGAGCTCATGTAAGAGGGCGAAATCTGGGATTCGAACCGGGATAATATAATCGAACCGGTCCGCGGCAAATTTTCTTGTTACAGACTTTACTGAATACTTGTTTGCATCAAATTAAGACGTAGAGTATGAATTGTTATGGATGATAGTTTAGGAGGAACGGGCTTCTTAACATTCGCAGAGCTCATGTAAGAGGGCGAAATCTGGGATTAGAACCGGGATAATATAATCGAACCGGTCCGCGGCAAATTTTCTTGTTACAGATTTTACTAAATACTTGTTTGCATCAAATTAAGACGTAGAGTATGAATTGTTATGGATGATAGTTTAGGAGGAACGGGCTTCTTAACATTCGCAGAGCTCATGTAAGAGGGCGAAATCTGGGATTAGAACCGGGATAATATAATCGAACCGGTCCGCGGCAAATTTTCTTGTTACAGATTTTACTAAATACTTGTTTGCATCAAATTAAGACGTAGAGTATGAATTGTTATGGATGATAGTTTAGGAGGAACGGGCTTCTTAACTTTCGCAGAGCTCATGTAAGAGGGCGAAATCTGGGATTCGAACCGGGATAATATAATCTAAACGGTCCGCGGCAAATTTTTTTGTTACAGATTGTATTTAGTGTATTATCGCATCGCATCAGTATTATCGCATAAAGTTTCTCAAAACTTTAACCGTTTTCTGTGAAAACTAGCTGAAACATCCGCATTTTCAGAAAGGCTCAAACGACATTTTCTCTTAAACGGCTGCATATTTTTTCTTCACACTTCTTGAACGGATAGAGATAATTGCACTCTTTAATATGACATAAAGTTAATTTTGTTGTATTTTTTTTTTCAAAAATTACCCAAAAGGAATTTTTTTGAAAGATCCGTCACATAATTAGTACGCACTTTTCCAGCAATTGATGACATTGTTGTATTTGTGAGCTTATGTGCTTCAAATGACTCCAAATGAAGGTTTTCGAGAACTCAAAAATTGTCTGTAAAAAGGAGCTTCAGAAATCAAATTTACAGTAGCGCTCCAAATGTTTCAAAGAAAATTTCCATTTAGAATGAAGTTTTACTTTCTCAAAGTAATATTTCCGCTCTACTATTAGGAAACCGAAAATCTAAGATGTCAAAAAATTTTCCTTGAGCGGCAATAGATAGCAGCTTGCAAGATTATGTGGCAAGTCTGAATAGCCGAGACTAAAGGTAATAGAATACTAATACGGGAATGTTTGTGCCTTTTTGTAGTTTCATTAGTTTTATATACCTCTCATGCCAATTAGAGCATATATTCTAGATTTTTACGTAGAAGTGGGCTGAAGCGAGACATTCCCGATACTTAATAACTTTTTTGTTTGTTATAATGTTGGAAAAAATATTTTTATTGTCGCTGTTGCCACGTGAGACGAAATTATATTCTATGAATACCGAATGCGAATAAGCATTTCGTTGTCAAAAATAACTTTTCTCTTGAGAATTTTCTTATCCCATTTGTGACTACTACAAATACGGATCTCAATGCGCTGCCCCCTTTCGTGATGTGAAATTCATTCGGTTCCTGGCAGTGGCGAATTTTCGGCGCTAGCTAGAAAATCTCACTCGAGTTTCAAGTTTCTGTCTCTAGATACTTGCTCAAAGCACTCGAGTCGATATTGAATCTCAGAACACCTTCTTACGAGTAGATGGAAAAAAAGGGCGAATATTGTTTGTGAGTCATTCTCGACTGGTGCGGGGGCGTCGAACCCTTGAAAAAGCGGTTTGCCCGCTAATCTCCTCTTCCATGCTTCACTCGGAAGGCTACAACCTATGCAGCGAATGAACTCACTTTCTCTCTTCTCCCAATCTGGTTCGAATTCCACAGGCTTGGCGTGTGATCATCTTGGCCCAGAGAATGCTTGAGAATTGAGACATTTTCAGGGCCACTTTCTCTCATCTCTCTTTTTTTCCTCTTTCATTATGCCGCCCTCACCCTCGTCTTTTTTCTCGTCTCCCCACGCTTCTTTCACTTCGCATTTCCTGCCCTCTTCCCCCCCCCACGTACCCTCTTTCTCGCAACCCTCTTCTCGGTTCTTCTCCACTTCCCTCCTTTCTTCCGCTTTCCCCCTTACTTTTCCTGAATTGATTCGAACTTCACACCACTAATTTTACCAGCCGTCATCTCGTACGAGCGATGGAGTTTTAGGCTCACAATTGAATATTATAAATAAACTCTGAGACTCAGTAAGTATACAGCTAGAACTGGTTAAACAGCATTATTACTTAAGAATAGAAATAAACTCTTAGCTGGCCAATATGAATTTGAAATAAATATAAAAGATAAAGATAAAATTACGTGAAAGTTAAATAAACGGTAATTAGAGGTATTTCAATATGCTCTTTCTCTACTCCACGGAAGTCGTGATTTGCCAAAGACTTGACATAAACGTTTCTTAAAACTTCTTAACGTATCTTCTAAAGAGTCTTCATAAAAATCCAAAATAGCAAGAAAAATACTTTTTGAGGGAGAAATATTGAATTGCTGCCGGGAAGAATTTTCTATTTCCTTTATTTAAAGCATTAGTAACGACGGAAAAAGGGAACTTCATTTTTTAAATCTTCCTGTACAAATTCTGTTGACTATGGAAATAGTACTTGGTATTTCAAAGTTTTAGTGCGTCACTTGGTTTCTATTATTTTAATTACATGCATTAATACTTTTAAGGAGCAAATTTAAGCAGCATACGAAATTTGATGATAGATGCTGTGGTAAATCTCAGTTAATACGGAAATTGTAACTTTTCACTTTTCGCACTGCATTTTGGTGTAAAGAAAGATTCAATTCGCTGAGACATGGCAACAGCGCTTTCAGACTTTGTGTTTCCTAGACGCAGCGTAGTGGATTAATGTTTTTAAATGGTCATAAGCTACATGAACGTATTTTTACCCAATATGTAATAATCTCTTGTTCTGTTTTCGTCACGTCATATTTATTTAACAATGAAAAACGCGATTCGTAGTCAGCATTATAGTATCAAGCTGTTATCTCCTTAGGTAGAGTTGCTTTTCTGGTAGTTATAGGTGCTTCATCGTCTTCCACTTGACAAACACAAACAATGAAACATAGCACGAGACAACTACGAGTATATTGTCTTTTCAAACTACACAAACACAACACCAAGTATAACTAGATTGCTACACGAAGGAACAAGCTAGTATGTTCAGTTCCCAAAGTGACACTGTATACCCTATATTTTATCTATAAATAAATTATTTCAAAATTCAGAATACCCAAACACAACATTGAGACAGTAACTACTTAGCAGAACTGGAAATCTGATCACATGCCATCTGTATATTGGTGCATTGTAGACGTAGCTAACTTTAAAATGAATGCTTATCATGATATATACGTGATATAAAAGGAATAGTTGTTAGGATATTTTTGATCATTTTTGCCATTTTTTTATTTTGAGTATTTTCGGGTGATTTTCCTCATTTTTGTCTTCTTTAAGCATTTTTTTTCCTTTCCATGTTTTTTGTTAGTAAATGTTTCATTTTTTACTACGAATCACTAAAAAGTTATTAAAACACTTTTAACACACGATGACAACTTAAAAAATATATATTTTATCATTAGTTCACGATAAAATTCCCTTTATTTTATTTGTTTCGTCTTCGTAGTGACGCAATGCGTCTCATAATCCTTATTGAGAGTTGTGCGAGTATTATTATCATTATTATTATTATTATTATTATTATTATTATTATTATTATTATTATTATTATTATTATTATCATCATTTTTTTTCGTTAATCGCCCGACTAGGACCACGCAATCAAGCATCCTGCATTTACCGTGGCTCAGTTTTTATTTATTATCGCGGTGGCAGGTGCTTGCGCCATTTTTTGTGGGGGACCAGCATTTTAGCTGGATCCGATTTTTATCCCCCACGGTTGTTAGCCCTGGGGGTATGGAAGATGAAATGATGATAATAGGGGTGAAAGGACAACACATACAGACATACACAAATACACCCATGCCCGAGGCGGGATTCGAACCCGCGATCTTCTGGTCCGAAACCACTCCGGCAATACTGCCTTAGCGATCTCGGCCATCTGATCGACCATCATCATCATTATTATTATCATTATTATTATTATTATTATTATTATTATTATTATTATTATTATTATTATTATCATCATTATTATTATTATCATTATTATTATTCCGTTACGTTTACGTGTTTATGAGTCGTAGTCCTTAAGCCATCAAGAGGACCGCCAGGTAGCGTCTCCGCACTTCTCTCTAAGCGCTCCATCGTCACTGCCCAGCGTCCAGAATTGGGAAGGAATTAGGATTCGGGTAGGCTTTTGGACACTTCACCGGACTAGCCGTAGTAAAGTAGCCGAACTTGTTTGTTGCTACAAATTTCTCACGAGATTGTCCGGGAATCGAACCCAGATTTCCTTGGAGAAGGCGAGTGACTTAGGATTCGGGTAGGCTTTTGGACACTTCACCGGACTAGCCGTAGTAAAGCAGCCGAACTTGTTTGTTGCTACAAATTTCTCACGAGATTGTCCGGGAATCGAACCCAGATTCCCTTGGAGAAGGCGAGCGACTTCACTCTGAATAACGAGCGAGCCACATCTGCAGTGGACTCTGTTTTCCAAACCCTCGAAATCTTCGGTAACTTCCTCGACCTTTCAAAACCGACGGTTGGTAGAACGAAGCTAACGGTTACATTTCTCCCTTAAAATATACTTTTTTTTCGTTAATCGGCCGACTAGGACCACGCAAGCAAGCATCCTGCATTTACCGTGGCTCAGTTTTTATTTATTATCGCGGTAGCAGGTGCTTGCAACAATTCTTAGGGGGGACCAGCATTTAGCCGGATCCGATTTTTATCCCCCATGGTTGTTAGCCCGGGGGTATGGAAGATGAAAGAAGATAGGAATGGATTAGGAGGCGATAGGTGATCGTGGACTTTTGGAACCATCCCAGCATTCGCCTTTATGACCTAGAGAAACCACGAAAACCCCGGTCAGGATGGCCGGCCAGGGAATCGAACCCGGGCCTCCCGATTACGAAGTCAGTGCGCTACGCACTGAGCCACTTCGCTCGGTTTAGAATATACTTTATATTAAATATAATTTTATATAAATAATTTTTACTTAACTTTTAAAATTCTGGTGGTACAATAAATGCACGATATGTGCACAAGAACGAGGATACAGGAGGTCAAAGCCACGTTTATTGCAAGGCAACGCACATCTACCTAAGACCTTCAACATGTGTTTTCGAGATGCCTGGGTTTAATGGTTTAATCCCCACAGTAAACTCGTGGGCAAAGAGAAACACTGCACTACCAATTGTGCTGAATTTATTCTAAGGATTTCAGCTTTAGTATTCATGCAGATCACAACTAGAGTTTCTACAACAAAATGTGCATTTTTCTATCACAAGTGATTACGTAGAATTATAACACCGCAATTTTTGTTTAAATTAAAAAATCTCATCATGACTTATTACTAGGTACGGATTGCAATGAAATGTCATTTTTTTTCTTTTCTCTTAAAACAAAGCCGTTTAGCACAGAAAGTGATTTCAAAATAACAATATGAAACGACCCATATAATATTCTTTTTCCGTCAATTTTGAATAATAAGACACCTTTTTACGTCAATTTTAATGATTTTTCGGGCGATTTTATAGATTATATCTTTTTAATGGTACTTGCTTCAAATAATATTTACGGGGTGCAATAAATGTTCACCACAGAATTCTTGAGTAGTCTGTTCGATTTCTTCGCTCGTATATTGTAATGTCAACCGTTGTCAGTACTCTATAATCTAAGGTACCTGTGGCCATTGGCAGTTCGGCCGATTACGCGATACATAAAGGCGGAGGTTTCCTTTTAACTAACAGTCCAAACCAACGTTTGCATGCTGAGTTCACTTGAACAATAGAACGAAGCCTTGATAACATCAGTCACATACGCAACAGCTTGATTTCTTCATCTGAAGTGGTTTTGATCAAATTTGTTCGTTAGATGGCAAGCACTAGTTAGGGCTTGATAGGAAATACAAGGACAAACGGACTTGTCGAACAACCAGCGAAAGATGAGGGTAAAGGACACTTGATTAAAAAATCAAAATGGTCTTTTTTAAAAATTTGTTGCGTCTACGCTTGACACAACGTGTCTCTTGACTTCTTAAGGAGCGTTGAGCGCACTGGAGTAATCCTCCGTTAATAAGCGCTCATTAGGGGCCGCTGTGTTGTCAAGTGACGCCAGTCATAGTGAAGTCAGGGAATCGCTGACAGATAGCGTCTTCGGGATCGCGTCTCTTGCCCAGCGGACAGAATTGAGAAGGAATATGGATGGGGAGAAGAATGTTCTGAGAAGCAGACAAACTTTTATTGTCGTTACAAATTTCACATCGGGGGACACAACGGGAATCGAACCTGAAACCTCAGTGGTGAAAAGCAAGCGTCACTGAGCCACGATGGAATTTTTTCGCCCACCCGAAAAAAAACAAGTTATACTCTAACTAACTAGAGAGAGAGAAAGAAACTGCGAATGCGAGGAAAATAAAACTATTGATTAATCTGACTATGAATATCTACAAATTTGAAACAACAACGTACGAAGAGGTAACGAGGAGTAAAGAAAGTTAAAAAAGGTTTCGCAGGGAAACTGGTGGCAAGGAAAAAACACATTTTGGTATAACGGACTCATAAAGACTTTCAGTTAAAACAATCGCCATTTATTCTTGCAGAATTGTACAACTTTCTCTTCAGCACGTGATAGTAAACGGATCTAGTGGTGCTATATGACTACTTATAATTTTTTCGAAAAGGTGTGATGTAAAGTGTAACTTTTTTGAAGATGTATTTTTTATAATGTTTGAATATTTTCTATAATAAAATAATTGTTTTGTATATTATACTTTCAGAGTTATGTTAATTATTTGCAGTTCTCACAAATATAGTGTTCATTCAAAATGGGACCTGCACCATTTTTGTAAGCGAACTTTGCTCTTATCGAGAAAAAAGCTAGTGGTGTTAAACAGCATATACTTTCTCGCTCTTGGTAAAGGTTACGAAATATTATACCAACAATTCTGTCCATATGAACACATCTCAGTCTCTAGGCAATGGGAACAATGCGTGCATTCAACAATAAGCGATGGTATCAATGGACACATGCAACAATGGACGATGGCAAGGATTGATACATATTTTTTTTCAATTATTGCCAACAAATACATTCTTGCGATAAATGGAACTTTTTCAGTTTTCGTTGTTGGGACTTTTATGAAGGTTCTTATAAGGCGTTGTTTCTAGGACAGTATTGCCACTCTTTCGAATACATAAGTTATTTTTCGCAGTGCCTAAGAATATTCTAATTTAATTCTTAAATTTTTCATTTTCTTTTAAATGAAAACATACAACCAAACAAATGCATCACTACACTTTTCACAATTGATGTCTTCCAACACAAATTAAATAAACATAGGTGCCTCCAAAACTATTAGAGTAAAAAATCTGTCCAGAATGTCTCGTTTTTGCTGAGAACTCGCCTACAAAAACTGTTCCAAATTCGTAGGTTTAGTTTTGAAAAAGTTAAAATAATAGGAAATAGTAAATGAACGTTTTATTTTGTCAGGATCCCGGGCACGCCTTTTTCTGTCGAAAGTCCGTCGTTCTTGTTGCCATAACATTAGAATACTTTCTCTATAACTTACAAGAATTTGTAAGTAAAAAGGTATGTGAAAAAGTAAAAAGAATTATCCGTAGGTGATGAAACCTTTTTAGGACGACACAGACAAAAAATCCAGCAAATACAAATTCACGTTCTAAGTTTTTTTTAATATCTTCTTAAGCCATTTGGAACATTGCACGCCGTGACACCGCTTTATCAAAATGATTGTCCAACTAGAGCAGCGAACCCACCAACGTCCTCGAATCTGTTCCACTATAAACGTTATTCCCGCAAGCGATAGGCCAATGCAATACAGGACAAAATGGCCTGTGAATTGAGCTACTTTCAGCTTTTCAGGTTTCGCATCCCCTCTGAATAACGATTTCTCTCCCTGCCCATCCAAATCCAAACTGTACTCGAGCATTCGGTCCCAGTGGTCACTCAAGCCGGACTCCAAAAGACGGAGAATAAGAGAGTTAAAGACGTAAAGGATCCTGTGATTCCGACGCACAAGGTATATATTCAAACCGGCGAACTCTACTGGCTCTTTGACTTTGTGAAGCAACCTCTCACCTTCCTTCGTGTACTTTCTGTAGCGAGAAACGAAAGAATACAAATGTGAGTTCATCCAAGTTGCAGCTTTTCCAGTTTCAACTATATCTCTAACACATGAATCTCTATCATATGAATAATGAATTCTTTTTATTTTCTCTGCAAGGTGTCCTAAATTATTAGTCATTTTAGACTTCAAGTTAAAATACACGTCATTGTCAGCGTACAGTCGGTCAGTCGCCTTCACAACTTCTTCAATGGTGTCCAGCTCGTTATAATGTCAGGGAACTGTGAGAAAGCCAAGCAGCAGTCCCATGTAGGCGTTGGCAGCCACTAGCCACATGAGGAATCCACAGACGAAGACGAGCCTGTGAGAGAGCAGAGGAATGCGTCTGGTGGTTCCCCCGGTGAGGACCATCTCGAGGACGTCCAGGGCGTCATTGGCCGCGTCGACGAAGTTGACCTGGTGCGTCTGCACCAACGTCCAAGCGACCACCATCAGTGCCAACAGGGCACCGATTGAGCACCAGGTCTGCCAACGAAAGGGCAGCAGGAGCACCAACCCAAAGGGCATGCGCTGGGCACGGCGCACCACTAGGTGCTCGTCAGCCTACGGGCAAAAGACACAGACAGCATCTGCGGTCTTAAAGCGGAAACACTACGACTAAATATTGTGACCGTCCCGACGTGCCTCTATCTATATAAGAATTCTTTTCTTACATCTATTAAGTATTTACCTGAGACCCGAAATCTGTTTAACGAATTTTAAAATATTAATCTTTTGGGCATGTGCAGCGTCGCCACTGGACAATTTATATTTGTTCGTGGGACTGAAGTTCCCTCTGGTACAGGATGGGGGGAAATGATATTTCTCGTTATCTTATATGTAATGGGAATTATCTTTCTTAATCTACACACCAAATGGAGATTTAGAATTTTTTGAACTGCATATTCAGTACCGTGTTAGTATGTACTGTAGTTTATTCGGCGAAGTTAATCTTCTCTGTCGCTACTTTCATGTGTGACGGTATCGATAAAATCATTACGCAAAACAAAAAACCTTCAATACAACAACAAGAGGATTTAAATTAAATATTCACACCTTATAACAAACTATTTTCACTATTCTCATTCATACCGTGCACATTCTAATTTTGATGGCCATGTGCATTGTTTAAACTTCACTACTAAAGCTACTTCAATACTTAGCCTTCTTTAAAATTTATCCCGTACGCAAGGATAATTTTGCAGAATGTTCACTTCCCTGGCTGTGATAGTTTTGCCGTTGGCTTGCAAATGCGTTCTATTTACCATTTCACCATGAAGTTCCATCAGCTGGGCCCAACGTTCCATATATCCACACATCCTACGTATGCGTTTCTACGCAACCTACTAAATGAAGTATATCTGGCTTCCAATACACCTTCTCTCTAAAAAACTGTCCCCAAAACACAATTACTTGCTAGCGCATGTCGTCGGCACAGAATCTATCGTTCCTCTGTCTCTTAGCAACCAGTTCAGTCTTCCGATTGTTTTTCAACAATAATAAATCTCGCTTTCCTCTGTCACCGAGATCTTTTTTAACATTTTACAATTTCTTTACCCCTATTCTGATTTGGCACTTTTCAGAGCTTCTGAAAATTTTACCTTTTAATTCCCCAAAGTTCATTGCCCTCTGGGTCACCTGTTTTGCCGAATATACCACCTCTTTCGAAAACTACTTTCATCAGTTGCCTATATTCAATTGTCTTTACGTGTAAGTATCTTTTTGCCTCTCAGTTCTTCTTATAAATTTTTGTCGCCCTTTTCGTATTGCTTCAGGTTGATTCCTAAAATGGTTCATTTTTCTAAATCTCGTTTCCTAGCTCGAAAGTTCTCCTGTTACTTAATGAGAATATAAAATTGTTTCGCGTCCATGTTGTTTATTTCTCATTCTACCGACTTATTTACTAAAAGAGTATTTTCCAAAACAATAATATTTTCTTCTGGCAGTTTCGTGGACTGGGATTATTATTATCACTAAAATGGATGAACACGCGCTCCATTCGTTGTTCGTTAGCTTACGTGTAAAGGAAGCTCACGTTTAAACTTTGGGATAAAATAATACGAAACAGTGTCATGGCTCCTTCTACAGAAAGGATTTTTGACTCTACCTAGATCGAATCGAAAGGTCGAATTCAGCGGTAGGCGGAAGGGGAATTCTAGCGGCCGGCTGCTCTGATCGATAGTGTTCCGCCGATTCCCTGATCAACACCAGACGAATATCAACTAACCCTACGGCCACGAACCGCCTGCAAACTCTCCGTTCTCTTCCTCGGGCCTCCCCCATTACTCTTACATGTTTGCATTCACTACGCTCCCGAACACCCCTGGAGACCAGTTGGGAGCTTAGATCCTGTTATCAGCTGCGGGGATTCCCCGCTGGTAGGAGAAACCTGGATGGAGAAAACCCGCAAGCTGACGTGTACATCGCTGCTTGATGTCACCATTCATCGTGAGAGGAACACCACCACCTCTCCCGATGAACTACATTTACGGGACTAATGACCATACCAGTAACTCCGCACGGAACACGAAAGAGTCAAACGTATTGAAGTAATTACCTGCATAGAAACAACCGGTATTTCCGCATTCCATTTGGCTAGTTTTAAGCTAAAAGCAGTAATTTTTGTGAGAGGCAAACTAACTTCCACGAGTCTCTCTATAAATGTCTCTATCACACTTTTATATTGAAACATTCTCCGCCTCATCTTCAACTGCAGGAGCAACTTGGCGAACTCAAAGTCACGACCTCCAAACCGCGTTACTCCTCTTCTATCCACCCACGTGTGTTGTTCTCGAATTATGAAACTGAACCTCAATCCTTCGAGGTTTTCAACTCCATTTGACAGACGCAGGTGCCTGGTCCGCTCATGACGTTGGTCTCTGCAGAAATCTATTACGCGTTTTGCCACGTTTGTCCATAGTTTCCGCTCAGGATCGTAAGGCTTTGCGAAATTCACGTACGGCTCGATGTTTGGGCTCAATTGCAGCACCCGAGTAGTGCCCAGTATGCGATAAAACTCTGAGTATATACCTTGAAAAAATTCCCAGGAACAAAATGACTTGAAATG
Organism: Gryllus longicercus; assembly: GCA_038098605.1. Taxonomy (NCBI): domain Eukaryota; kingdom Metazoa; phylum Arthropoda; class Insecta; order Orthoptera; family Gryllidae; genus Gryllus; species Gryllus longicercus. The sequence continues at coordinate 642,444 of JAZDUA010000257.1, read as the reverse complement.
CACTATTAAGAAATACCCCTGAACGTTGGTCGAGAGCACACTAGCTACAAATTTGGCCAGAAGCTCAGGAGATAATTTTTCGTCTCGCACTGTCAGTACGGTTACAAATCCACGTGAAGGGTTCCAAGGTGTCGGTGCCATCATCACCGGAAGGTTGGCAGCGTGAGCGCCGGCGGCGATGCTCCAGGGCGATGGAAGGTCACCCAATGCGAAGGTTACCTGCGCATTCCAAGAAGCGCTTCAGATAATTGCCTAGACGAATTAGACAAACAATCGCCAAAGATAAACTCGGTTCAGAAATCGTATTGTATTCTTAAAGGAAAGGATAGATTTTCAGGACTACCTACTCCGTATAGGGTGTGAAGTCGGTACAGAAAAGTTATTTAAATTTAACTAGTGGTGCTACAGAATGGTACAAACTTTTCCGTATGTTTTTTCTGTTTCCAATGGTCTCAGCTGGTTATTCGAACTTGCGACATACTCTTGGCAGCTGCCATCTATCGCCGCCCAAGTACACTTTTTTGAAATTTTTTAATTTTATGTTTCTTAATTGTGGAACGGAAAAATTATTTTAGGAATATTAAAGAACAGTAAAACATCGTCCTAAATGATAATTTTCTTTGAAAAATGTGGAGTCACTGTTAAGAAAATTTACATATTGCTGTAAATGTACTGTTGAGGCTGCGAAATACTCGTTAGATAAGATGGGAGAGCAATTAGTAGATGCTGCAACGAAACATCGCCTGTTCTATCAGTAGTTTTTTATTAGACAAGAGTGTTTTGGAAAGGAAACGACACACAATTGACAAAGATTGTTACTTGGAGAAAGAATTAACGAGTATTGAAGAGATTGTCACAGTTACCTCTGTCCAGACAAAATCAAATATTTCCATTTGTCTTCAAACTTTTTATTCAAACTTTTCATGCGTATAGTTCTAATTGCAATCTTTGATACGACAAAAAACTTTTTTCTCTTTTTATGTTACACTATGTAATTATTTTAATATGTCTCACATCGTTAATACCTACATTTCCAGCAATTAGCAAACACTATTGCATTAACGAGTGTAAATGCTTCAAATGAGTTCCAATCCAGTTTTTCGGTACTCAAAAATTTAAGTACTCAAAATTCGGTACAAAATTTCAGTACTCAAAAATTTTCTGTGGAAAAAGGCATCAAATTTTCATTTAGAGTAACGCTAAAATGCCCTTTTCATAACAATAGCTGCAAATTTTTCAAAGAAAATTGCCATATAAAACGAGGTTTTACTCTTCTTTAATATTGCTAAAGTTATACTTCGATTCTGCATTTACTAACCAAAAATTTGAGAAAATGTGAAAAAACTGCTTGGGCGGCGATAGATGGCAGCTGGTGAGAGGAAGGGGCTATACCGTTAAGCTAGGCCACACTAAAGGAAATAGAAAACTTTACTTCGAGAGAGGCTGTGTCACTCTGTAGCAACACTAGTTATGTATCAAAATGTCAAACATAAACGACAGGCATAGAGAAAGAAAAACAATGACAATCTAAGGCATCGAGCAGCTTAGATGACGATGATTGGTTCATTTGAATTATTTGAATTTAAGCGGACAGCCAATGGAATTGTCAGAGACTCATGTCGTTGGTCGTTAATTTGGTGAATACTTTTCGTTTTAAATTTTGGGAATTTTGTTTCATCTGGGGATGTTATTTGGGGAAATACCATAGTAGTGATGGAGAAAGAACTTGCAATAGGTCTGGCGACCCTGAGTTTAACAGCTACTGGGAAGCAGTCCAATTGACGGCTATCGGGCGTTTAAAATTGATCGATCAATATTACAATTTAAGTCAATGAATATTTTTGGAAAATAATGACAATGATCTACTGTTCATTTTAATAAAGAGATCATTATTTTAAAATGTTGAATGACCGCAAAATGATTGGGTCCGTCATCCTAGTGTTCAGTTAATTTATTCTTTACCTTTTTACTCTCTCGCACTTACTAACAAGAAGAAAAAGTTGTGTATTTGTGCGCCGGAAAACGGCACATTTTCGACTTAAACACTCTTATAGCCGCGCCCTGGTAAGGAAAAAGAGTATAAATGAAGTTGCTAAATATAGAAAAAAAAATCATCTACACGTGGTGTAGCCAGAATCCATGTTTTGTGGGTGCGTGACACCGAAAAATCGATTGACGGCAATCGATTGACGGCTTCTGTCTGCTCACAACGCTAACGCAAGAATCGTTCAGCCCATTTCCTCCAAAATTGATTTTCTCCAATCGTTCTAGCTGATGTCGCGGACCGTGGAATTTGAAAGCGAAATTTTAAATTTTGGGGGGTACTTTACACGAAATCCTTAAGACATTTACAAAATTTTCAAAACAATGGCTCAAAATATTTCGATTCTCTATTGTAGTTGAATAGTACAAAGGACGTTTAAGAGAATGATCTAGATCTCATTTTCGTTGACATCCCCGAATTTTTGAAAATTTGAAAAAATGTATTTAGTACTTCAAAAGTGAAGATAAAGATTTTTGTCTCCGACAAAGTTTGTTGTAATAAATTAGCTCTTCCAGGAAAGTCATGTACAATTTTTTGAAAAAAAAAATGAGTCGTTTTTGCGTAATTTGTGATTGATGTATACATAAAATCGCAAAAATCTTTTCTAATTTTTTCTTTAAATACTCTGCTTTTTTTGTTAAGGGACGATAAAATTTGTCACATTTACGGGTACTTCTCGGTTTTTTGAAAATTGCGTAAACATTCAAACCCATAAAACTGAAGATAGAGATTTTTGCTTCAGACAGTGTCTGTTGTACAAAAGTAAATCTAAAAATCGTCATGTGCAATGTTTTTGAAAAATCGTAAATTAAAACATCTATTGAGTACTTCTTGCGTTATTTCAGGTTGAAATTAATGAAATATATGTTGGTTTCACACCTTCTACGTGCCTCGAGAAAAATCGAATGAAGGATATGGAAAATAATTTATTTAATTTTAATTATAATTTCCTTTCGAAAAAGCCAGTAATAATTCTATTTTTGGTTTCTCTCACTTTTAATTCACCTAATTCTAATACTTGAATTCCCCGTGTATTGATATACAGTGTACGTTGAAGCATAATTTCAGCTTCACTGCACTCCAGGGCAGCTATAACTATTTAATTTCTTAATAATTAAGAAGAAGCTAATTATGGTTTAGTTGGGTTGAAAGTCTTCGTTTAAAATAAAACAAAATATTTGAGAATAAACTTAAAATATAGAAGAATTCGCCTAAGAATGAGCTAAAATGACAGTTCGCTAAACAAGTGAACTTCACATGAAATTTAGAGATGTATCTTTCCGCCGCGAGAGCTGTTGAGCCACGCCTCTGCGTAAAGTGTTATGTTCGTTTATGGCTCTTCTTAAGACATCACGGCTTCCTATTGTCCACAATCGTGTAGTTATATAAAAAAATAATTGATAAAACGCAAACCTCGGAACGGTTTTGATCACAGATCGCCACTTTAACCGCACGGGAGCAGGAAACTCGTGCGACAGTACGGTCTGGCATTCAAGACTCAGTTATCAAAGAAACATAATTCTTTTCGCACAAAAAGTAAATTCAATATCTTTTATAAAAAATATTTTTATTCTGGAGAGCTCAGTAGCATTGCACTTCCTAATTTTAATTATTTCTCGTGGCGAACAACATTCTCGTCGGACGAGGGCATAACAAAAAGAAGCGTCGAATCCATTTACAAGTTAGCCAACTGCAAACGAACGAATGCAGGAAGGAGAGTCAAATGGGCTGGAGGACAAAACGACCACAGAACCTTCAGATATATTCCCAGGACTATCTCTCAAAACGGTCCATTCTCATAACAATCGCTCTATATAAGAATTGATAAGAAAATCTGTGCCCATTGTTGGCAGCGCTATCGACGCTTGCGTGCTTTGTGGGCAGGGCTAATTGACAAAGATGTGTGGATATAGAGAGAGATGCGATATTATATTATCACATGATTGTTAATAAGGGGCGGGAAAGTATGCGCTGTTTCAGCATTGCTACTTATGTATTAACACCGCCTCAACCGAAGCGCAGGATGATGAAACTTTAAGATATTAGATTCGCTAGGTGACGTAACCTCATAAAACATTTGAAATTAAAGTAAAATCTCTGATCTTCAAGGTGATAAAGACAATTTGGTCCTTGTGGCCTAATGTTTTAGTAAAAGAAGTTGAATTTAGTGCAGGCTCTTATGAAAATCTTTTTAAGATTATGTGGAACATCTGATGTGATGAAGTTAAATGGAATTAAGATTTGATTTCAGTGACTTCCAAAACATATAGCTAACATGGTCTGACCCCTCTGTTGGAAATATCGTTATTCTTTATATTTTTTGAGATTGTCAAAAAAATTATGTGATGGAATAAAATGGATACGGGATTCGGATTTAACGACCCCACAAACATATAAAGAACATGGTTTCATACATAGAGAAGACCATGAATTGTGTCGCTGTGTATTTTGTTTTACAAATTTTCATTTTAAATGCTATTTTCATTGTTTACATGCTAATTTGCACCTTCTATTTAGCCAGTTTCGTTGACTCCTTGCTTGGTTATTTTAGAACTAGTGGTGCTCAAACAGCACTTACTTTCACACCATTAGTAATAGTTATATAAGACTATTTATACTATTGCTCTCCAAATTAACACATGTCAGTCACTATTGTTTGTAAAACGTAATAGAAGGGTAGGGAAACATTCTTTAAATTTAGTTTTTAAATACTTCGCCAAAATAATTCATAAATATGTACTTAAATACAGAAAATGCGTTAGGACTTGAAAGTGCTAAATACATACGTAATAATCCAAAGGTTACTTTTCCAAAGGGTATTTTTTAAAAACACACATATTATTATTGATGTGCTAAATACTTAAGTATAAACAGTAAATTACTTCGCCTAACACGTCATGATATCAAAAGGTACGTTTTTTTACTCCTTCGAATCGACAAAATGATTTATTGCAAAAACGTGTCGGTTTGTGGTGAACGCAAGCACTTAAACCATTCATATGATTTTCTTCACCATTTACTACTTTCCAAAATATATTTAAATAAACTGGAGGCTCAGGGTACTTGAAACGTTTATATTTATGGGGGTGCTTTACAGCCTGACAGCAACTTCCAAATCTAAAAATGGTTCCACCGTTTATTCTTAAACGTCGCTCTGGAATAGCGTTAGAAGCATGAAAAAGACGCTGATACCATTTGCGTCGAAAACTCTGAATTTTCGAAATTTGCTTAAGTCAAAAATTTTTCTTTCCACACCTACAACTAATTTTATTAAGTTAAAAATTTTACAACTACATCATTCACGAAAGATAAGTGTCTTTGCTTATTGAAGTATTTTGTTTAACGACAAATCTTGAAATAATATAATGCATACTTTTTTTAAAAATCTTAATAGTATTCGCGTAACTGTTTCGCATTTCTCGACTAACTTTTGTTCTAAAAAAAATATCCTCAACTTTTTTCTTTATTTTTTTTTCAGCGAATAGAGGTAAGGAGGATGAAAAATTGCTGTCATTTGGTTAAACTTTTGTTGACCCTGGATTTTCGAAAATTACATACGTTTGAAATAATACGCAAAATTTTGCGCTGTTTCAGCATCAATACCTTTCATACATCACCTGTTTAGGTTCTGCGCTGTCCAAGCACATTAGAATTCTTTTGAGGGAGGAAATTAAGTTTTTCTCATGAAGATCTGAAGTTATTATATCGTTGACGAAACACTGATTTCTTCTGAAGTTTGTATCCACGACAATCCACTGCGTTAATGCCATCAACATGCTCAGCCACAAGAGACATAACCTAGGACAAGAAGTTATTGCATGAAGGAAGATTGCTTGTAACAACTATCACAGGGAGACCTCTTGATTTATTATTTTATTTCCTGGTGCGTCAAGTCCTGTGTTACTTAGTTCCGTACGTGAAGTGATTTTTATATCTTACCGGGACAAGCTCTCAGCTCCCGACGGATCTCCCGGCATGTGTGGAAGTGTAATGAAAGTAAATGTGTGTGGGGGATGAGAATAGGATAAGGAATGGGACGGAAAAGTCGCTAGCGGTCCGTGGCCCTTTTGGTAGGGAACTACCCCAGCATTCGCCTAAAATTGATCGGAGTAACCACGGAAAACTACCAATCAGAGCAGCCCGCCCCTCGACGCCTCTCCCAGACAGCGACAGAGCTCGACCACGCTATTGGCGAGTGCCGAAACAGCTGCTACCGCCGGGGCTCGACCCCAGGACCTCGCGGTCAGAGGCACTGCGCTGTCATCAGCTGACGCCCTGAGCCACTTCTCTCGGTCCATGACCCCGAAAAGCATCGGGTTGTGGATAAACAATTATCAAGCCCTTACAACACACTTTTGTACTTATTTTTAGCCAGAGATGGCGTTGCAAAGGTGTAAGGAAGAAAATCTTAAAAGAATTTATATATATATATATATATACATACATATACATATATACACACACACACACACACACACACATATATATATATATATATATATATATATATATATATATATATATATATATGTGTGTGTGTCCTAACGACACTTACCTCATTTTTGGAGATCGCTAATTTTAATAATGAGTGCAAAAATGACGTCCGGCAAGTGTCGTTGTCACAACAAAGACCTGTGTTCCATGCCCGAAGTATTGCTTCACATTTTCTGACAGAAATTTCCTCATCTACTACTTTACCTCATATAATGGAAAAGTTAGAGAACATAAATCAACTGCCTAGCATTGAATTTCTTTTTCTTTTTGGACAATATTCGATTAAAGAATAAAAATCATAATTAAAACAAAGGTAAATTTACACTGGCTTGAAAATATTAATGTTGGAAGGTAAATACTGTAACATCTTTGTTATACCTGGGTCACTCAACACTAACATTATGCCAAAATGAGTAAGCAATCATTTTGGAGATTTTAATATTGTTTACAGGTGTTACAATGACATTCTTAGAATTTATTTTTAATACAAGACATTAAGTTTTTAGGGATACTATTTTGACGCGTTTATAATTTAATTTTCAGTTGCATTCCATTTGACCATGGAACACTAATTAACTAGAAAGTGACGATTCCATTTAACCTTTCAACTTTTGTTTTGAATTTAGTTTTACGAATTCATTAAATCTTCTAATTTATTGAAATTTTTGGTGCAGTATATTCCATGATTGTTTTAAGATATCGTATGGCTTTTGTTTTTTTTCTATTAGCACTGCTTGAAACTGGTGATTTGAAAAAAAAGTCTGATTTGTTATCTCATGAACTTACATGTTTTTTTTTTTTTGAGATACGACGAGAAGTTTTGATGCAAATAAATGAGTACGCAATCCCTAAATTTTACAAAACGATTTCAATATTTCGAAATATATTTTGGTTTGGCATGTAGGGGCGGAAGTAAAATTTTACTTTTATTTACGATCTCATTTTTACTTTAAGTGCTCGCAAATAAAACAAGATTACTTACTAAGAGAATTTCTGTATTACTAGTGCAAACTATCTCTTCGACAGACGTGTGGTAATTTAGTTTTGGGGACTTCAAGTTTAGCCTTGCAATTCTGCGTCACGTTTGGGAAGTTTTTTGGATATGTTTATGTACCCAAGCTCTAATTAAAATCTCAAGTTTTCGGCTTTCTATACCGGATGCTAACCCTCGGAGACCGGAAAAATATACTTTTCTTTCTTTTCTCAATAACTCTTTAACCTTTAGTCCTGGAAAAAATATTAAATTCAGATTTAAAGAGGATAAAATATTCTACAAAATTATGAGAGATTTTTTCCAAACTGAATACCAAGAACGCTTGTCAAAGAACCCTTTTTTCATTTTTCCAAAATGTGCTAAAATACGCGTGTGTGATATTATAAGCAATCTACAGTATATATAATTATTATTACATGTAATACTATTATTTATCTCACCATCGGTTTACATGTAGTCTTACAAATGTGCCCGTTGTCGAAAATACTAATCTACAAAAATAATGAATGTATTTACTGTCATCTTTCTTACTCCCCCTTTCTACGGTTTCTGGTTGTATAAATCACCCAAGTGAATAATTCTGTTTGAAGTGTGGTATCCGGACTAGTAAGGGATATCGCGAGAATTACTCTAATTTAAGTTATATTTTTTGTAAGTTTCATGACCCAAATAAAACATACTGGGTTTTTTATAACTATTTATTTCTTGTTATATATTTATAAATGCACTCAGTCTGTTTTATTATGGTCAAGAAACTGAAAATAAAATAAACATAACAGACGTAAAATAGTCTTCATAAAGGTACTTTTACTCTTAAATCTAAGGCCTGGGGTCATCTTTCGAAACGAACCCAAAGAAGTCAGAACATCATCAATAAGAAGAACAACAATCACATTGAAAAAGCAGAATCTAAAAAAAAATTAACATATACAAATCACAGTTTCTATATACACTTATATACAAGCACTCAATAAAAACCTCGGTAAGGGTGTTGTTGACGCTGCGAAAATAGCTGAATGAGGCTGGGAGAGCAGAGCATTGTTGATGAAAAATGAAAGTGACAATGGAACATCGCCTCTTCCATCGCAGTAGTTCTCTCGTCCGACAAGAATGTTCTGGAATGACACACAATTTAAAAGTATTCTTACTTGGCGAAAGAAACAAAGAGTATTGAAGTTGTCACAGCCACCTCTGCCCAAACTAAAACTGCGCTTTCCTTACGAATTTCGTGGCCTTTAACTACGTATTTCAAATACATGCAGTGCCTGGCACATTCTGGGTTGAATCCTGAAGACGCTCCAAAACGCCTTTACACAGCCTTCCGCAGTGACCTTGTCGTAACAAGGCGATAAGCCGTCTGCGATAGAATTCCCAGTATTTGCCCCTGCCAAGTACACGCGGCCGTGCTGCGAAGATCCTTCCCAGGAGCTGGTGCGATCTTTCGGTGACGCTCCGCACTAATAGAACAAGTTGAAATCGAATTCAAGGAACTTGCACGAAGAAATGAATGTTTGGAACCCCAGAGAAGAAATTCTCGCGGTTTTTTGGAGAAAATTAAGACTATCTCGAAGGCGCCAAGTTTAAAATGCATGGTCTTTTCCTTTGAAAGCCTTCAAACAACATCAAACGCCCTGTTACAGAAGCCAAGGCGCCAAATTCGAAGTAATTTGGCCGGCAATGTGTCAACAGGTGTCCTTAAATAATTTCTACAATATTAATGTCTAAACTTGTATACGATAAAATAAAATCTCTCAATTTATTTGCATTATGTTTCTATCTTTGAATGCAGATGATTAATATTAAAATTAAATAATTCTTTTAACTTACCTTTTAAAACTTTACACAGTTAAAAAAAGTGAATTGTTGATATAAGGACATTATTTCGCACAAAAATAAATCGTAACAAATGACGTTCACTTTGTTCTCAAAATATTCATGAATTCCAATAAGCGTAGAACTCAAAAACTACAACGGATTATGAATGTTCAATTAACTGGTTTCACTTACGAAAGTCAAATAAATTGGTAATAAGTTATTAGTATATGACCTCAAATATACGTAACTTTATGAAGTTTTAGAATAGCTTTGAAACATTAAAAAAAGTAGCATATATGAAGCATCTGGAAATGAAAACCGATTAAATATGGAGAGTATACAAAGCTAAAAGAAATGTCGCCAAAAAATAGTTAGAAATGCTCGCTAATCAACATGGGAAAGATTTATAAGCGTATTGGAAAATGACATTCATGGCAGACAACAATTAGCGTATCAAGTATTTCGGCATATCAATAGTTGCACAGCGAATTTGAAAATTATAAAAGAAAGTCAGTGGGTTGAACATTATCAAAGTGTATGGTAAAATCCTGAAGTCGAAAATAGCTTATGTGAACTGACTGTACATGATTCGGTAGATGACATTGATTTGGAAGAATTAGAAACAGCAATAACGGAGCTAAAATTCAAAAAGCTCCGGGACTTGACGAAATAAATGCGGAACTAACTAAATATGCAGGTCTGCTGTTAAAACTACGATTCCTCCACCTATTCAATTTACGTTGGAAGCAATGCCGTGTCCCTGAAGAATGGCAAAAAGCGAAAGTGATCTCATTATTTAAAAAAAGAGAAAAGGAGCGATTGTGGCAACTATAGAGGTATTAGTTTAGTACCCACTTGTTTAAAAATATGTGCAAAAATTTTAGTGCCTGTGAGAGAGCAGAGGAATTCGTCTGTAGGTTCCCCCGGTGAGGACCATCTCGAGGACGTCCAGGGCGCCATTGGCCGCGTCGACGAAGTTGACCTGGTGTGTCCGCACCAACGACCAAGCGACCACCATCAGCGCCAACACGGCACCGATTGAGCACCAGGTCTGCCAACGGAAGGGCAGCAGGAGCACCAACCCAAAGGGCATGCGCTGGGCGCGGCGCACCACTAGGTGTTCGTCAGCCTACGGGCAAAATAAGCCTAAAGCATTTGCTTTCTTTAAGCAGAAACAAGTCGATTAAAGGCGGTTTCTGTTTACTTCGCACCTTAGCTTTTATTTGACGAACCTCTGAGGTGAGGAAATATTTAAACTCACTCGTGAGATCTCTACTTGAGAGACAAACGGAAGCAAAAGCTTAGCCAGCTTGCTTTCATGCAACAATTCAGGGATTAGAACGATCTCCTGTCCGTTCCGACTCACAGGAGGCATCACGGATCCTCTCCCATGCCCCCCCTCTCTCTCTCTCTCTTTCTGTATCTTTCTCTATCTTTCTCTCTCCCCCCTCACTTAGGCACTTCCTCACTTAGTCTCTCTCACGCACTCTGGCTCTCTTTTTCACTTTTCACTCTGCTCTCTCTCTGGCTCTCTCTGGCTCCGTCTCTCTCTCTCACGCACATACATTCTGTCTTCTTTCTCTCTCTTTCTCTCTCTCTTTCTCTCTCTCTTTCTCTCTCTCTCTTTCTCTCTCGCTCTCTCTCTCTCTTTCTCTTGTCCTCCAGTTCGAGAGTACCCGCCATAGCAGGACTTCTGACTGGGAGGTCATAGGATTCGAGGCAAGACTGTGCTTGAATTTTCCACGCTACCTTGCTAGTTAAACCGAATTCTACCGCTGCGTGGATGAGAATTGTAGAGGTCGGCTGCTTTGATCGGTAGTTCTCCGATCAACACCAGGCGAATGCCTGAGCAGTACGTTAAGAAACGGGTCACGGACCGCGCGCGATCTTCTTCCTTGTCTTAACCCCGCCCCCTTACTGACACACACTACCACTGACATGCACTACACCACCACCACACAAGTTGCACCCGCCCCGTGGCTCCGCCGCCTGGAAAGTCCTCCCCGTCAAACAGAGGCCCTTCAGTGCAACTGTTGAGAAGTGCACAGTGAAACATCAGCGCCTTTGTGCCTCTTTTAGTGGAGCAAGCAAGCGTGAGCGGCCCCATTGGTGAAAACCTTGAGAATGAAATGACAGACGCCCTTTCGGCATTGCAGATTCACGTTATAGATAATAACATCATTAGGCCAGTAAATACCAAATAACAGACGCGACTGAAGTTTCTGAATCGAGGCGATAGCCAAAGTTTATAAGCAACCGTAGCGACCGTGGTTGTCAATGGTGATACGATCGAATATTATTTTTTTCCCTTGCTTGAAATGTGTTTTTGAACTTCGCGCCGGTTTGTATCATTAATTACACGCTCCGTGCTTTGCGACTGTCATTTTTTCCAGTTCCATTGACGCTTTCCTAGATGGCAGTACACCTTCAAAACATTGCGTTTTGGAGGCAAGCACCATGCCGGGACCGAATACTCGTAAGTAACGTAAATATTAACGTTTAAGAACTCTAATTGTTGAAAATGTTTAACATTTACAACATCGTCAACTTTTCCAGCCCCTATTTTACGTCATATTTTACCATGAAAATTTTATTCCTCATGTTTAAATTCATAACTAACATCCATACTATCTATCTATCTATCTATCTATCTATCTTTATATATATATATATATATATATATATATATATATATATATATATATATATATATATATATATATATATATATATTGTGACATACCTGGTGGTGCCGGGTATTTTCACTGCAATACAACACTAAGAGAGGGTATCTTTTACGTGAATGGGTCCCTGGATAAGTTGGTGCAACGTTGGGGTGGTTAATCATAAATTAAAATACAATTATAAACAAGATTTATTTTAAATCAAATTTGTTATTTACATCATTAGACAACGTTTTTACACTCTGCCTTGGTACCAAGATTAAGAGTGAAATGCATTTCTCATACCTGTGGGGCCCCGATCGAATACCTATGATGTTCGTAGAACCGCTCGTGCCGACAGGATTGTCGACCTCTGCTACTGCTGCGGGCCGTCAGCGTCGGGTGGCGTGGTAATCGCCCACGGCTGATGCTCCAACAATTCTTCCCCGATCAGGATCTTGACACCTCGGCTTCGCACCTTCCTCGAATCACTATCCGTCAGTGGGTTTAATTACACAACCCGCGCCTACTCTCTATACTGGTCACAGTTCTGTACCGCGCGATTTCAAGAATGTTTCCACCGCGCCAACTAATAAGAACAACATCAATTATTCTACCAACACTAATCTTTCACTATACTGATACTTCTAATGTTCTATTTACACGTTTGTGATCTACTACAGTTTTCGATATTTCCACAGTTGCGTAGCCTGTCGACTGTGTCCATGTATTACTCGCGAGCTCTCGCGACACGTCCGCACTCTTTCGCCGCCCCGCTAGCGTCTCTCTGGTCACCGTTCTGCCAACGGCTCTCGTCCGCGATTCTCGTAACGAACTTTTTGCACGTGCGCGGTGCCCAGTTCCAACCGAAATTCACACGCTAGCCTCCCGGCGGCGGTGGCACCGTCGTCGGTGGCAGCGGCTGCTCGCCGGCCCCGGCGCGCCGCGCTCAGCGCGCGCACCGCGCAGTTCAAAATAGCAATTGGTTTCTTACACTAATGATTTAATTAGTGTAATGAAACACATATTCTGGGTTTCATCACCCCCCCCCTTTCTTTTTTTGAATTTTTTTCACTTCTGGAAAAAAATTCACACTAGTAACATCGTCACTGCCGATGGTTGCACTCGTTTGCATATTGCTCGACGCCCTATATACACTTATAACCTAAAATCGAATTAACCTGTGATTACTTATATTAACACTAATCTTGCACTTATTTACACTTCACTATTTTCCATCCATGTTGAACCAGGTTTCCGATTTGAAGCATGTAGTGTCCTACTATGTCTTGTCTCTTGTACGACGGTTCATTCCCATTTTGCTGACAGTGATTTCCTGAATCACAGTTGTAGGACATAGCTTCGAGCGTGTTGAGCACATCTTGATAGGTATCATCCCATTTCCAGCTACGACCTCTTCTACGTTTGTACCAATGGTTGACCATACCATCACTCTTCCCTTGCCCCTGTCTTCGCTCCATTCTTGACCTGCCTACATCTCCTTCATTCCCATACTTTGGGGCATCTGCACAGGTGAATTCGTACCCCTCCAATATCTTCAAACCCTTTCCTAAATCGGTATGATCTGCTCTGCCCAGTATGCTCTGCACGGTGACAGGATACTGTCGCGTTGACATGCAAATGATTCCTTGATATTTTATAGGAGCAAATAATGTGTTTGGCTCCATACCGCTCTTCGTTCTGTATTCACTACAACTTCCCGTGATGTAGTTGTAATGGCTATTCCTCTGGTCGCTCTTGATGTTTATTTGGGTTTCTTCATTCCACTTTCGTACAGAAATCTTGTTTTCAAATTCCTTCAAAAATTTCGGAAATATACCAAAATTCTCTGCCCATGTCCTGGCGTTCTCTTCTAAAATTAGGTGTGATAACTGGATCTTGTATCCTTCCAATATGTTGTTTGATGCTAGGTGCCGTTCTTCTGCTCGCATAACTACCTTAGGGTTTTCCGTCCCATCTCCCAGAGATTTCATCGACTTTGGAGGCATAATTGGTGTCACCCCATACTTGACACTTGGCGACAGTTTCCCGTCTTCTTCCTGTTTAAACTCTTCTTGTACTCTTTTCTCTTCGCACCCTTGTATATTTTCCACGATTTCTTCTTCTACTATACGCTCTATTTCTTCTATTTTCATTTCCATTTCTTCTTCCATTATTAACTTCAATTCTTCCGTTTTCACTTTCACTTTATAAACATCCTCCTCGGTCTCGATTTGGACCTCCACCGTTTTGCCCTCCGCTGTCTTGACTTCCTCATGGATTTGGTTCGTCATCCCCTCGTTTCTATCTGTTACCGCTACCCTAGCATCTACTTGATGGCATGATTGAAATTTTAGCACCTCATCTTTCCTATCCAGTTCCTCCGCTTTCCCATACGGTTTTTCGCATATTTCGATGAGCTTCCTATTCCGTTCTTCTGTGATTCTTCCCATTTCTTCTGCCGGCTTCTTAATCTGTTCTTCAACCACCTTCCCGTTCTGTTCTTCTATTAGTTTTCTATTCCGTTCCTCCGCCTTCCTATTCTGTTCCTCCTCGGATCTTTTCTGTTTACCTAATTCTTTGCTCTGTTCTTCCGCAAACTTCTCAATCTGCTTCTCCGTTTGCTGCCTCAGCTGTTCTTCTAATGAATCTTCTGCCATTACACCCGTACACGCTTCGTATTCTTCGTCCATCCCCAAGTCAAATCCTACCGCCTGGCTCCCCAGTTCTACCACCTGCCGTTCTAGATCTATATTTACTCTGTGATCGACCAGAAAATCCATCCCTATGATTACCGAATACAATAATTTTTTGACTACCAGGGCCACCATCTCGTATACTTGGTTGCCAATCCTGGCTTGAAACATGATTTGTTTTGTGATGGGGCTTGACTTCTTCTGAGTTGCCCCAATCACATACGCCCTATTCATAGGCAAACACATTACTTCTTTTCCTGTTGCTTTTAACTCCTCATACATTTCTTCTGATACTACTGTAGTCGTGCACCCTGTATCCACTAAAGCTTCTTTAATTATACCTTCACATTCTATCGATATCGTGGGACATTTCCTGATTCTGACCGCTGAGTTCTTACATCTCCGCCACGGTTGGGTATCGTAGGTTACCGGCTGCATAGCGTTTATGGAGACCGCGTTTACGTCATCGATTTCCGCGTCCGCAATGGGGCCACCTATCACCGCGGACTCTATTAGTTTAAATAGTGTCCTTGATCACTACTTGTGCTAGGCTGTGCTAATCGGTCGGGTGCATTCCCGCCCCCGCCTCGCGTCTCCGTACGGTTTGAATTAGATCTGTTCCAGTCCGGTCTCTGGTTCCCCGGCTCTGGTCTCCATCCGTCTCCCCCTCTTCCGCGTTGGTTTCTCTGGTAATCATTGCTCCTATCATTCCCTTGCCCCTGGTTACGTTCCGATCTAACCATATTAACATTCCCTTCATTTCTGTTCTTTGGTACGCCTGCAAATGTCAAGTCGTACCCTCCTAACACATTCTGGAATCTTTCCAGGTCGGTGTGCTGCACACTACGTAAAAGATTCTGCACCGTAACTGGGAACTGTCTTGTCAGTACACATATTATTTCCTGATCGCTCATCGGTGGGGATAGCGTTTTGTATTCCATAATACGCCTTGTTGCGTATTCCCGCAAACTTCCCATTGACTGGTTGTAATGATTATTCATTAAGCTGATTTTAAAATTAATTTGAATTTCCTCATTCCAATACCGCTCAAGGAATCGATCTTTAAATGCCTTTACTGATTCGGGAAACTTATCAAATGTATCGGCCCATATCCTTGCGTTGCCTTCTAACATTAAATATAACAATTGTATTTTACACCTTTCCGAAGTATTGATAACATCTAGATGTCGTTCTGCTGCCTTCATAAATATGCATGGATTTTCTTTCCCGTCTCCTGAAAATTTTAGTGATCTTGGAGGGGTAAATGGTACCGTCCCGCTTGCTGCAATTGGGGATGCCTTGCATTCTTTTATTTGTTCAATCTCTGTTCGTAGTAACACAACCTTCTCTTCACATTCCCGCTTATTCTCCTGCATTTCTTCCTTGACTACCGATTGTATCCTCTCAATTTTCTCGTCCTGCTTAGCGGTTCTATCATCTAATTGCTGGTATATTTTATTCTCTAATTCTCCCCCCAAATTAAGTACTTGGGATTTTAATTCCTTTTTTTGTTTCCCTAATTCTTCGGCAGTCCATTGCTTGTGACTTTCCACCCGCTCCGCGATTTTGGCCATCTCATTCTTCGTTAACACAATTTGTTCTTCGGCGTGTCCTATTCGCCCCCCTATTGCATCTAATTTCCTATTCTGTTCTTCTGCCAACTTCCCAATCTGTTCCTCTACTTTCCTATTCAGTTCTTCAGCTAACCTAATGTTCTGCTCCTCTGTGAATATTTTCTCCTCCTCAGCTGACTTCCTAATCTGCTCCACTGTGAATATTTTCTGTTCATTCTGTCCTTCCAATATCTTCCGATTCTGTTCATCTAATTTCCCATTTAGTTGTTCGAACATCTTCCTATTCTGTTCGTCTGCCTTCCTATCCCGTTCTTCTGCTTTCCTACTCTGTTCATCTAATAACTTCCTATTCTGTTCTTCTAACATCTTCATCAACATCTGCATTCCATTTGGATGGATATCTTCTCCACCCCCCCGATTTGAATTTCCTGCTACCTGAATCATCGGTGTTGACGTAACTTGTACATCTTTATTAAAACTGTCCCCTGACGTATCATCCAACCGACTTCCAATACCACTATCCCTGCTTTCCGATGACATGCTATTATCGATTCCTACATCTATCTCCCCTACTTCATCCGTCTTCTCTTCCCGGTCCAGCACTACATTTTGCGCCTCCATTCTGTTGCTTTGAGCTGTCCGATCGATTCTCACTACACTAAAATACCGCACAAATTTTCCTCTTGCCTCACCTACCAACAATACCACAGTTATCCTATGAATTAACTATACCCGCGACAATACTGTATATTCTTCGCGAATGGTTTAATTCACTCCTGTTTCAATTGCTAATTAATGACGAACAACCCTCATTCACCACCAAAAACACAATAACACTAGGTCAGTAGCCATATAAATCTCCACTCACCTACCAATGCATAAACATACTCTTTACAACACATATATTATTACCATTTACACATATACACTGCTAATAAACTTATTAACACTATTACATAAATGCTTTCAAATTATAGTAAATCCCTTATTAATTGAAATTACTTTTCAACACACTTATTGCTATATTATGTACATAATCATCACTCACATTTACATGTCATATCTTCTCCCTGAATTTTCCTCAATAGTATCATATAAATATTCACAATATACATTCACAATGCTGCTATACGTTTCCCAACCTGGTATCTTTTCTATTAAATTCCCCAAACTTTACCATCACCAATAAATAATGCACTACTGAGTGAACGTTCCCAGCAAAAAAATTTTGTGCACAATTTGTACAACACTATTAACCACCTTTATACTCTCACAAGAATTATTACTACTTCCCCATTTCTTTATTTTCAATGTTATTAAAAGTTGCCAAGCAATTCAAATATTATTAATATGTCTTACAAAATTTGAAATTCTATTACATTATATTATCTGTAATATGTATATGTGTGGTTTTCATAACCTCAGTAACTACAATATTAACTATATATTGGATGCACACAAATAATTGCCTATGTCAGCCCGCCATTAATTACACAACAACATTTTTGTAATTATCAACATTTCATTATGCTTACTTGACTTGTGCATGTTTTTGCTAACACATGTATTGTTATTTGTTTTTGTACTCTATAATAATACACTTTGCACTGCCTGCTTCTCATCTATACCCTGCATTACTATACAACAATTACATGCACATTGTTTTCCAACATTTCACCAATTTCCCTAGGGCCACATTTCTTAATTATACGTTATCCACTTGTTCGGGCGCCAGCTGTGACATACCTGGTGGTGCCGGGTATTTTCACTGCAATACAACACTAAGAGAGGGTATCTTTTACGTGAATGGGTCCCTGGATAAGTTGGTGCAACGTTGGGGTGGTTAATCATAAATTAAAATACAATTATAAACAAGATTTATTTTAAATCAAATTTGTTATTTACATCATTAGACAACGTTTTTACACTCTGCCTTGGTACCAAGATTAAGAGTGAAATGCATTTCTCATACCTGTGGGGCCCCGATCGAATACCTATGATGTTCGTAGAACCGCTCGTGCCGACAGGATTGTCGACCTCTGCTACTGCTGCGGGCCGTCAGCGTCGGGTGGCGTGGTAATCGCCCACGGCTGATGCTCCAACAATTCTTCCCCGATCAGGATCTTGACACCTCGGCTTCGCACCTTCCTCGAATCACTATCCGTCAGTGGGTTTAATTACACAACCCGCGCCTACTCTCTATACTGGTCACAGTTCTGTACCGCGCGATTTCAAGAATGTTTCCACCGCGCCAACTAATAAGAACAACATCAATTATTCTACCAACACTAATCTTTCACTATACTGATACTTCTAATGTTCTATTTACACGTTTGTGATCTACTACAGTTTTCGATATTTCCACAGTTGCGTAGCCTGTCGACTGTGTCCATGTATTACTCGCGAGCTCTCGCGACACGTCCGCACTCGTCGCCGCCCCGCTAGCGTCTCTCTGGTCACCGTTCTGCCAACGGCTCTCGTCCGCGATTCTCGTAACGAACTTTTTGCACGTGCGCGGTGCCCAGTTCCAACCGAAATTCACACGCTAGCCTCCCGGCGGCGGTGGCACCGTCGGCGGTGGCAGCGGCTGCTCGCCGGCCCCGGCGCGCCGCGCTCAGCGCGCGCACCGCGCAGTTCAAAATAGCAATTGGTTTCTTACACTAATGATTTAATTAGTGTAATGAAACACATATTCTGGGTTTCAATATATATATATATATATATATATATATATATATATATATATATATATATATATATATATTGTGACATACCTGGTGGTGGCGGGTATTTTCACTGCAATACAACACTAAGAGAGGGTATCTTTTACGTGAATGGGTCCCTGGATAAGTTGGTGCAACGTTGGGGTGGTTAATCATAAATTGAAATACAATTATAAACAAGATTTATTTTAAATCAAATTTGTCATTTACATAATCAGACGTTTTTATACTCTGCCTTGGTACCAAGATTAAGAGTGAAATGCATTTCTCATACCTTCGGGGCCCCGAACGAATACCTATGATGTTCGTAGAACCGCTCGTGCCGACAGGATTGTCGACCTCTGCTACTGCTGCGGGCCGTCAGCGTCGGATGGCGTGGTAATCGCCCACGGCTGATGCTCCAGCAATTCTTCCCCGATCAGGATCTTGACACCTCGGCTTCGCACCTTCCTCGAATCACTGTCCGTCAGTGGGTTTAATTACACAACCCGCGCCTACTCTGTATACTAGTCACAGTTCTGTACCGCGCAATTTCAAGAATATTTCCACCGCGCCAACTAATAAGAACAACATCAATTATTCTACCAACACTAATCTTTCACCATACTGATACTTCTAATGTTCTATTTACACGTCAATTACTTTGCGGTTCCTAATAGCACATAAAATACGTCGCAATGTTATATGCGTCCATACACCGGCGGAGAACTCTCGCCGCACGTCCGCACTCGTCGCCGCTCTCCTAGCGTCTCTGATTCTCCTTACGATTCTTTTCTGCTCGGGAGCACGCCGGCCGCGTCCTGCATCGACGGGCGGCACGGCTCGACTGCCTGTCCCAACGGCTCTCGTCCGCGATTCTCGTAACGAACTTTTGCACGTGCGCGGTGCCCAGTTCCAACCGAAATTCACACGCTAGCCTCCCGGCGGCGGTGGCACCGTCGGCGGAGGCAGCGGTTGCTCGCCGGCCCCGGCGCGCCGCGCTCAGCGCGCGCACCGCGCAGTTCAAAATAGCAATTGGTTTCTTACACTAATTATCTAATTAGTGTAATGAAACACATATTATGGGTTTCATCACCCCCCCCTTTCTTTTTTTGAATTTTTCCCGCTTCTGGAAAAATTCACACTAATAACATCGTCACTGCCGATGGTTGCACTCTCTTGCATATTGCCCGACGCCCTATATGCACTTATAACTTAAAATCGTATTAACATGTGATTACTTATTATTAACCCTAACATTACACTTATTTACACTTCACTATTGTCCATCCATGTTGAACCAGGTTTCCGATTTGAAGCTTGTAATGTCCTACTATGTCTTGTCTCTTGTGCGACAGTTCATCCCCATTTTGCTGACAGTGATTTCCTAACTCACAGTTGTAGGACATAGCTTCCAGCGTGTAGAACACATCTTGATAGGTATCATCCCATTTCCAGCTACGACCTCTTCTACGTTTGTACCAATGGTTGACCATACCATCACTCTTCCCTCGCCCCTGACTTCGCTCCATTCTTGACCTGCCTACATCTCCTTCATTCCCATACTTTGGGGCATCTGCAAAGGTGAATGCGTACCCCTCCAATATCTTCAAACCCTTTCCTGAATCGGTATGATCTGCTCTGCCCAGTATGCTCTGTACGGTGACAGGATGCTGTCGCGTTGACATGCAAATGATTCCTTGATATTTTATAGGAGCAAATAATGTGTTTGGCTCCATAACGCTCTTCGTTCTGTATTCACTACAACTTCCCGTGATGTAGTTGTAATGGCTGTTCCTCTGGTCGCTCTTGATGTTTATTTGGGTTTCTTCGCTCCGCTTTCGTACGGAAATCTTGTCTTCAAATTCCTTCAAAAATTTCGGAAATATACCAAAATTCTCTGCCCATGTCTGGCGTTCTCTTCTAACATTGGGTGTAATAACTGGATCTTGTATCCTTCCAATATGTTGTTTGATGCTAGGTGCCGTTCTTCTGCTCGCATAACTACCTTAGGGTTTTCCGTCCCATCTCCCAGAGATTTCATCGACTTTGGAGGCATAATTGGTGTCACCCCATACTTGACACTTGACGACGTTTTCCCGTCTTCTTCCTGTTTAAACTCTTCTTGTACTCTTTTCTCTTCGCACCCTTGTATATTTTCCACGATTTCTTCTTCTACTATACGCTCTATTTCTTCTATTTTCATTTCCATTTCTTCTTCCATTATTAACTTCAATTCTTCCGTTTTCACTTTCACTTTATAAACATCCTCCTCGGTCTCGATTTGGACCTCCACCGTTTTGCCCTCCGCTGTCTTGACTTCCTCATGGATTTGGTTCGTCATCCCCTCGTTTCTATCTGTTACCGCTACCCTAGCATCTACTTGATGGCATGATTGAAATTTTAGCACCTCATCTTTCCTATCCAGTTCCTCCGCTTTCCCATATGGTTTTTCGCATATTTCGATGAGCTTCCTATTCCGTTCTTCTGTGATTCTTCCCATTTCTTCTGCCGGCTTCTTAATCTGTTCTTCAACCACCTTCCCGTTCTGTTCTTCTATTAGTTTTCTATTCCGTTCCTCCGCCTTCCTATTCTGTTCCTCCTCGGATCTTTTCTGTTTACCTAATTCTTTGCTCTGTTCTTCCGCAAACTTCTCAATCTGCTTCTCCGTTTGCTGCCTCAGCTGTTCTTCGAATGAATCTTCTGCCATTACACCCGTACACGCTTCGTATTCTTCGTCCATCCCCAGGTCGAATCCTACCGCCTGGCTCCCCAGTTCTACCACCTGCCGTTCTAGATCTATATTTGCTCTGTGATCGACCAGAAAATCCGTCCCTATGATTACCGAATACAATAATTTTTTGACTACCAAGGCCACTATCTCGTATACTTGGTTGCCAATCCTGGCTTGAAACATGATTTGTTTTGTGATGGGGCTTGACTTCTTCTGAGTTGCCCCAATCACATACGCCCTATTCATAGGCAAACACATTACTTCTTTTCCTGTTGCTTTTAACTCCTCATACATTTCTTCTGATACTACTGTAGTCGTGCACCCTGTATCCACTAAAGCTTCTTTAATTATGCCTTCACATTCTATCGATATCGTGGGACATTTCCTGATTCTGACCGCTGAGTTCTTACATCTCCGCCACGGTTGGGTATCGTAGGTTACCGGCTGCATAGCGTTTATGGAGACCGCGTTTACGTCATCGATTTCCGCGTCCGCAATGGGGCCACCTATCACCGCGGACTCTATTAGTTTAAATAGTGTCCTTGATCACTACTTGTGCTAGGCTGTGCTAATCGGTCGGGTGCATTCCCGCCCCCGCCTCGCGTCTCCGTACGGTTTGAATTAGATCTGTTCCAGTCCGGTCTCTGGTTCCCCGGCTCTGGTCTCCATCCGTCTCCCCCTCTTCCGCTTTGGTTTCTCTGGTAATCGTTGCTCCTATCATTCCCTTGCCCCTGGTTACGTTCCGATCTGACCATATTACCATTCTCTTCATTTCTGTTCTTTGGTACGCCTGCAAAAGTCAAGTCGTACCCTCCTAACACATTCTGGAATCTTTCCAGGTCGGTGTGCTGCACACTACGTAAAAGATTCTGCACCGTAACTGGGAACTGTCTCGTCAGTACACATATTATTTCCTGATCGCTCATCGGTGGGGATAGCGTTTTGTATTCCATAATACGCCTTGTTGCGTATTCCCGCAAACTTCCCATTGACTGGTTGTAATGATTATTCATTAAGCTGATTTTAAAATTAATTTGAATTTCCTCATTCCAATACCGCTCAAGGAATCGATCTTTAAATGCCTTTACTGATTCGGGAAACTTATCAAATGTATCGGCCCATATCCTTGCGTTGCCTTCTAACATTAAATAAAATAATTGTATTTTACACCTTTCCGAAGTATTGATAACATCTAGATGTCGTTCTGCTGCCTTCATAAATATACATGGATTTTCTTTCCCGTCTCCTGAAAACTTTAGTGATCTAGGAGGGGTAAATGGTACCGTCCCGCTTGCTGCGATTGGGGATGCCTTGCATTCTTTTATTTGTTCAATCTCTGTTCGTAATGACACAACCTTCTCCTCGCATTCCCTCTTATTCTCCAGCATTTCTTCCTTGACTACCAATTGTATCCTTTCAATTTTCTCGTCCTGCTTAGCGGTTCTATCATCTAATTGCTGATATAGCTTATTCTCTAATTCTCCCCCCAGATTGATTACTTGGGATTCTAACTCCTTTTTCTGTTTCCCTAATTCTTCGGCAGTCCATTTTTCATGAATTTCTACCCGCTCCGTGATTTTGGTCATCTCATTCTTCGTTAACTCAATTTGTTCTTCAGCGCGTCCCATTCGCCCCCCTATTATATCTAATTTCCTATTCTGTTCTTCTGCCAGCTTCCTAATCTGTTCCTCTGTGAATAATTTCTGTTCGTCTAATTTCCTGCTCTGCTCTTCTGCCAATTTCCCAATCTGTTCCTCTACTTTCCTATTCAGTTCTTCAGCTAACTTCCTGTTCTGCTCCTCTGTGAAAATTTTCTGCTCCTCAGCTGACTTCCTAATCTGCTCCACTGTAAATATTTTCTGTTCATCCAGTTTCCCATTCAGTTGTTCGAACATCTTCCTATTCTGTTCATCAGCCAGCTTCCTACTTCGTTCCTCTGCTTTCCTATCCCGTTCTTCTGCTTTGCTCTGTCCCTCCAATATCTTCCCATTCAGTTGTTCGAACATCTTCATCATCATCTGCATAGCGCCTGAATTAACATCTTCTCCACCCCCCTGATTTAAATTTCCTGCCGCTTGGTTCATCGGTGTTGATGTAACTTGTAAATCTTTAATGAAACTGTCCCCTGACGTATCATCCAACCGACTTTCGATACCACTATCCCTGCTTTCCGATGACATGCTATTGTCGATTCCTACATTTATCTCCCCTACTTCATCCGCCTTCTCTTCCCGGTCCAGCACTACATTTTGCGCCTCCATTCTGTTGCTTTGAACTGTCCGATCGATTCTCACTTCACGAAAATACCGCACAAATTTTCCACTTGCCTCACCTACCAACGATACCACAGTTATCCTATAAATTAACTATACCCGCCACAGCACTGTATATCTTTCGTAAATGGATTAATTCACTCCTATTTCAATTGCTAATTAATGACGAACAACCCTTACTCACCACCAAAACACAATAACACTAATTTAATAGCCATATAAATGTCCACTCACCTACCAATGCATAAACATAATCCTTACAATACATAATATTATTACCATTGAAACACATATACACTGCTAATAGACTCATTAATACTATTACACAAAAATGCTTTCAAATTATAATAAATCCCTTATTAATTGAAATTACTTTTCAACGCACTTATTGCTATATTATGTACATAATCATCATTCACATTTGCATGTCATATCTCCTCCCTGAATTTTCCTCAATAATATCATATAGATATTCACAACAAACATTCACACCGCTGGTATATATTTCCCAACCTGGTATCTTTTCTAATAAATTCCCCACACTTTACCATCACCAATAGATAATGCACTACTGAATGAATGTTCCCAGCAAAAAAAACAATTTTGTGCATAATTTGTACAACACTATTAACCACCTTTATATTTTCACAAAAATTATTACTACTTCCCCATTTCTTTAATTTCCACGTTATTAAAGTTGCCAAGCAATTCAAATATTATTAATATGTCTTACAAAATTTGAAATTCTATTATATTATATTATTTGTAATATGTATATGTATGGTTTTCATCACCCCAGTACTACAATAGTAACTTTATATAAGTTGCTCTCAAATAATTTCCTATATCCGCCCACAGTTACTTACACAACAACATTTTTGTAATTATCAACATTTCATTATGCTTACTTGACTTGTGCATGTTTTTGCTAACACATGTATTGTTATTTTTTTTTGTATTCTATAATAATACACTTTGCACTGCCTGCTTCTCATCTATACCCTGCATTACTATACATCAATTACATGCACATTATTTTCCAACATTTCACCAACTTTCCTAAGGCCACATTTCTTAACTATACGTTTTCCACTTGTTCGGGCGCCAGCTGTGACATACCTGGTGGTGGCGGGTATTTTCACTGCAATACAACACTAAGAGAGGGTATCTTTTACGTGAATGGGTCCCTGGATAAGTTGGTGCAACGTTGGGGTGGTTAATCATAAATTGAAATACAATTATAAACAAGATTTATTTTAAATCAAATTTGTCATTTACATAATCAGACGTTTTTATACTCTGCCTTGGTACCAAGATTAAGAGTGAAATGCATTTCTCATACCTTCGGGGCCCCGAACGAATACCTATGATGTTCGTAGAACCGCTCGTGCCGACAGGATTGTCGACCTCTGCTACTGCTGCGGGCCGTCAGCGTCGGATGGCGTGGTAATCGCCCACGGCTGATGCTCCAGCAATTCTTCCATGATCAGGATCTTGACACCTCGGCTTCGCACCTTCCTCGAATCACTGTCCGTCAGTGGGTTTAATTACACAACCCGCGCCTACTCTGTATACTAGTCACAGTTCTGTACCGCGCAATTTCAAGAATATTTCCACCGCGCCAACTAATAAGAACAACATCAATTATTCTACCAACACTAATCTTTCACCATACTGATACTTCTAATGTTCTATTTACACGTCAATTACTTTGCGGTTCCTAATAGCACATAAAATACGTCGCAATGTTATATGCGTCCATACACCGGCGGAGAACTCTCGCCGCACGTCCGCACTCGTCGCCGCTCTCCTAGCGTCTCTGATTCTCCTTACGATTCTTTTCTGCTCGGGAGCACGCCGGCCGCGTCCTGCATCGACGGGCGGCACGGCTCGACTGCCTGTCCCAACGGCTCTCGTCCGCGATTCTCGTAACGAACTTTTGCACGTGCGCGGTGCCCAGTTCCAACCGAAATTCACACGCTAGCCTCCCGGCGGCGGTGGCACCGTCGGCGGAGGCAGCGGTTGCTCGCCGGCCCCGGCGCGCCGCGCTCAGCGCGCGCACCGCGCAGTTCAAAATAGCAATTGGTTTCTTACACTAATGATCTAATTAGTGTGATGAAACACATATTATGGGTTTCAATATATATATATATTGAAACACGCTAAGTGCTTCCCTCCGTAATTACAGATAATTAATACAAGAGTATATTAGTGCTCAGTTGGACTGTGTAGTACAGCGGCAGGTGCGAGCGAGCGGTGGGGGATTTGCGAACGCGACCGCTGCCGCTGTCCAACGAAGGGAGGGGGATTCTCGGCCGTTACAGGTGGCGACGGTTGAAGGGGACGCCGTGTGACGGTTGAAAGGCAGTTGCGAGAGACGCGGAGTGGCGAACGGACGCCGAGTGGCGAAGGTTGGGCGGTCACGGAGAGCGTGTGGCAGAGGACATACGAATAGTTATAGACAGAGTGAACCCTTGCTAATGATGAGAAGCATTTAATAGTATTACGTGTATCATTACTGATCAGAAGCCGATGATTTATAGTGTAGTAATTACGAGAGAGAAGTAGAACGAAACCAAGGAGGGGCGCAGTAACAATTCACGCGCGTGGTGTGAACGTAACGGACATTTTCAAGACCCTGTAATTACGCGTGTGTGAGCGAAGGTGGGAACATCCGAGGTTGCGGCCAAGGGATTCCCAGCGCCGCTTCAGCAGACCAGCACAGCAGGTGTCTACGTCATCAGCAGCCCAAGGACGCCGAGCCGCGGCGGAGATCTACCGCTGCAGTCGCCGGGGTGAGGAACCATCACGACCGAATTATTAATGGGGCCCCAAAGGTATGATAAGATTACACGGTTAACTAAATCTTGGTACCAAGTTAAAGGGGGCTTTTGTAATTGATCAAGTGTATTGAACATTCCATTATAAATAAATTGTATTTGTTTGCTTATACCAAAATTTTTATTTGGACGCACCAATATAGTACCAAATTCCTCTGATGACCCATTCGCGAGCAAGATACCCGACCTTTAGAACTTATAAATTTGTAGTGAAAAGTACCAACCAACAGGTGCGTCACAGCTGGCGTCCGATCAGTGTATGCACTGATAAGTACTTCACAGCTGAGGCAGAACCAGGTACGTCACAATATATATATATATATATATATATATATATATATATATATATATATATATATATATATATATATATATATTTATTCCAACCAACCCACCTTTGCCCACAACTGCCACCTTCACAGTTGCACGCATGAACCGTAAGCGGGTTAACAAGATTTTGCTCGTGAAGCGAGCTTAAAATCTAGGGAGCAGGATCTTCAGGGTGCAGGTTTGAACCCTTGACACAATAAAATCACACAAATTGCACATAAACGAGCGTATAATTTACCCATAAACTTTGTGGCATAAGTTAATGACAAAAAAACAAGAATAGAATCCCACTTTTACAAAAAATGATCAAAAACAAATAGAAACCTTTACAGCACATTAAATGAATGAACACATAATTTACTCCAAAATTGATTTTCTAAAATAATTACCCTAATCTACACTGGGAATTCCCTTGGAAAATTACTTATATCTAAATTTATGCTATTCTAATTACATTGCACGTGAAACCAAATTTCAATTTACAATCTCTTGCTTCAAAAAAATATTACAGGCGAAGAACAAAATGTGTGCGAGCGCACTACTCTCATTTACAACTTAACTGTGTCTGAAAATAGCAGAATAATAAATGTCCCAAATAGAATGTTTTAGGCAGGCAATAGCGCATCAAAAATCTCCTCCTACAATACTGCAATTTGTTGCCACCCGTGTCCTCAATTTCCTAAAACTTTCCTATACTAGTCTTTTTCCCTGCCGACGTGAACTTGACCTACTTTCCGCAGTTCTATGCGTTACCTCATAAACTTCCCGCTTTTGGCCTTGATTGTCGTGCGCTGGTCTCTGCACTGACGTCACTCGGTCCCAGCTTCTGCGTCGTACGAGACGGGATTCGCCTCTGCCATCTACGCTGTCTTCTTGCGCCCTCTTCCGTTCTTCCTACTCGGCCTCCTCTTCTCCCTCGACTGCTACCGGCGCCTCTGACTACGCCCGCGTTGTGAAAATGTCCCTTGTACTTCCCCGAATACTCGTGCAAGTTCCTCGCTCGTTGCTACTTCTACTTTGTTAAACCAGAACTTTCAATGCTTTTCTCACAACGGGTAACTTTTACTTCCCGTGTTGTTAATTGAAGAAACACTTTACTAAATCTTCACTATCTCGCGGACGACTAACTAGAACGTCTGTTCGACGCCGAAAACTCCTACCTAGCAGTCGTTGCGGCGGCAAACAATATCTAAGCTGACGTTAACGAGCGGTGATTAAAATGCTGCTTACTCGGCGACGGCGACAATCAAAAGACAGCTTCCGCTTGCGGGTTTGCGTATTTATTGTCCGACGCCTGGGGAAATTCTCAGTGGTGGGGCTGCTTCCCCTCTCTCAACCCTCCACAAGGAAAACGTTGCTCGCTAGTTCGTCTTTGTTTAGTACGGGCAACGGATACCAGACTGCGCGTTTAGGCACCTCTGATTTATGCGCCTGCTATCCTCGTTGCCTGTGGGTGTTCATACATACGAGATGGTGGTGTTATGGGGTTGCACAATCCCATAACGCCACAATGTATATATATATTAATACATAATATACAGTACATATATATTATGTACTGTATATATATATATATATATATATATATATATATATAGTGCTAATTAATAGTGAAAATATATGTAGGAATAATTAATATCCTGGTGCATAACTTGAATATTTTGGTTTAATACATATTTTATCTAGTAGTCTTTAAATGAATGAAGAGTTTTAAATGATTGACGTCATTTTTCTTACCCACCTTAGATTGTCTATTGAGAATTAAATTTTCTAAAATAATATTTGCTTTGATATGTTGTTCGCCAAATAAAACAATAAGTTATGATTCTGGTATTAAATGTGTTACATTATTGAGTTATTTTCTCATTACAATATCATCATTTATTTCGGAGACTTTATGTAATAATTTATTGTGAAAATTATAATTTCTTGCTGTGTTAATGAGAGGTAAATATAATAAAAGTGATTCAGTATTTTCAATGTATTTTCTTATTTGTTCTCCTGAATCATTTTCGTTATTTAAATCATATATTGTGTGGCTATTACTATATATGAAATTTCCCACCATGTATATATCATAGATATCATATTTAATACAAATATGCACAGATGTTCACAAATAAATTCATTAATATTTTGAATACTCTCAACATTATAATATAATTGATAAGATCCTAGATAATTGACTAATTGTGATGGGGGATTTAGACCAAATGAATCAAAAAGAAAGGTATGAATTTTATTTTAAAAATAACATAACCAATGAGTTCCAATATTTTTAGATGCATCCATATTCACAACACCACATCCAATTTTATGAAATATTTTTCGATACTCATTAATCATAAATACTCCTCAAAAATATAGAATTTAAAAATATTTAGATCATTGTATTTTATCATAATTACTTAGGGGGTGTGGGTATTAATTTCTTAACGTTGATAATACAGAAATGGGATTGATTTCTTTTTTTAAAGTCTTTTTTTCTTTTTTCTATTTCCAAATTAAGACATCATTTCTTGTAATTCAGCTTTAAGTTTTTGGGTGATTAAACACCATTATAAACAATTTTAGTACCACTTATTGATAATGCTGCTATTATAGCTCTAAAAGTTCCAAAATATATTCGAATATGGTGAAATAAAAATACTAATAAATTTAAGTAATTTAATATGACTTTAATGAAAAAATGGAGAAATTTTAAAATGTAAAAATGTGGTCTTGAAAAATCTGGTCATGCATTTTTGCCAAATATCCACACATTAAAAACAAGCAAAAGTAAGGATCTTTTTGAATAAAATGATGATGAATATATTTAAAAAATTAAGCACTTTAATACGATTTCAATGGTTATATTTAAATATCAAAAAATGAGAGGTGTCAAAAATCTGGTCCAAAAGGCCTGTATTATTTTCTACTGAAATGCTAAATGCATTCTATAAGATGACCTTAACACTATATTGCTGTATTTTTTTTATTTTCTCAAAAATTACAAAAATTCAAATTTTTAGCTTCTCTCAAGTCAATAATATTTATAGTGGCGACAATTTTCTCACATTATTATTTTGATGAGTACATGTGCTTCAAAAAATGTCAGATAATGTTTCTCGAAAACTCAACCGTTTTTTGTCACAAGTAGATCAAAATGTCGCATTTTCAGAAACGCCCTCATGCAATTTTTGTCAAAAACGTCTTCAAATTTTCCTTCAACCTTTTCGAAAAGATAGTGCTAATTGCTCTCTTTTAATATGGTGTTAATTTCATTACGAAGTATTTTTTGTTTTTCAAAGACTACGCGAATATATATCTTTAAAGATCTCTCACGCCGTTTATAGGCACCTACAGCGTTTTTTTAACAATATATCAATGATGATTGAAAGTGCTTCAAACGATTTCTATTGAAGTTTTTCAAAAGCTCGATAGTTTTCTGTAAAAAGAGCTTCAAATGTTGCATTTCCAGTGGCGCTTAGACGGAATTTTCGTAAAACAGCTCCAAATTTTTAAATTAATATTGCCATTTAGGACGAGGGTTTACTGATTTTAATATTCATAAAATAATATTTCAGTGTTACGATTAGAAAACCGGAAAATTGAGAGCATTTCAAAAAAATTACTTTGGGTGTCGTTAGATTACAGCCGGCAAGAGTCTGTGACAAGACAGAATAGCTACCCTAGTCCACAGGAAATAGAAAACTAGTAGGTAGAAGTCTGTGCCATACTGTAGCATCACCACTTTTGTTTTACAATTTCTTATTTCACATTCGAGAACGCTTTAAAGAATGTAATTTATTTAAATAAATTCAGAGTATATGATTTATAATATCTCTAATCTAAGAACATTTATTTAACTTATAGTTTGTAGACTTCAACAAAAGTAACTGATTTAAAAATATACTAGATTGTGTTTGAGGGGATTTAATCTTTTCTTCGTCGCCCTTCTGCGTATTACGTTGCAAAAAGAATATTTATGCTGCATCAATAATAGCCGCTTTATCAACATGAGCCCGTATCTTGGCGCCTTGATAACGAAATAGTGGACTCTTCCAAAATGTAGTAAATTATCATCTCTTACATGTTGAGTAGATACAATTCACGTTTTATGGCTTCGTGATGCCGAAACATCGATTGACGACAAAATGTCCGTCGCCAGTGCCTAAACCATTCAGACGATGTTCCACCAAATCAATATGACGTTATCTGTTTAATCGGCCTCCAGACTCTGCTGGTTTGAAGGGGATATTTTGTTTTTGGGGGTACATTTCGCGAAGCCATAACAAGATTTTAAAAATTTCGAAAATTGCAAAATCATTTTTTTTTCAATTTTTCCAAAGAAAGCTTAATATAACGCTGGTCTGACTGTCGTACAAATCTGCATTTTCGCAAATTGGGAAAGTTTAATTTTTTCAGCGTCGTCCTACAACTACAATGTAGAAGTTGGAACAGTTTGCTTAGTAAAATAATAAAATTTGCTATTTGTATATATTTATTAACCAATTTTAAAATAGTTTTGAAGTAATTACTGGTGTCCCTAAGCATGTGCTTAGTCTCCTTATATGTTCAATCCACCAATTTGCATTAATGATTAAGTGTATACATTTAGAGATATACTTTTTTAAACCAAAAGTCTCTATTGTAAATAATCAGCACTTTAAAAAAACATTTTATAACCTTACACAGTTTGTTTGAAAAATTAGCTTATTTCTCTTAATTAGTGTCTCAAAGCGACACTATTTCTAAAAAAATTTTCTGAAAACCCGCAAGAAAATTTTTTTCATTAATGTTTTTTCTTGTATTACAGCATATGATAAATAAATATATAAATAAAACTAGGGGTGGTAGAGAATGGCACACACATTCACACAGTAGTGAATTTTGTAATCTCTTTAGTCTGAACTAGGATTTTAGTTGTGCCTGATTCTCTACCCAGTTACCTTCTTTGGTCACCCTAAGAACATTTTTTCAAAATTTTCTTGATTTTTTGGCTTCCTAATGCTGCAACTGAAACTATAATACTCTTATTACTATTATGGAAGTGCCAATCCCATGTCCTACCATGATACTCGAGGTGGGTACTTGGCAGATAGGGACTCAGATCTTCAGAGCTAAGGTTTGGTGGTTCGAGCCTTGGTTGGGCATTATTATTTATCACAATTCTCTGTTGCTGCATGAAATAATTGTGAATTCCAGAAAATTTATTGAAGACAATTTGAAGCACTTTTTATCGCAAATGCTATTAATATAGATAAATAAACTGGAAGTCCCTGTCTGTTATTTTCGTATTTTTAATTTTTAAAATTATTCCCATCTCTTGTTGCATTTATAAAACGTATCTACCATCAAGTCGATTATCGCCTTTCTGAGCACTCTTATGAAGCGATTTTAGTAAAACATTGAATATATCAACATAACATTTAAATTTGGGACATTAGATATCGCTAATGATTCTGACAAGATTATTATTATTATTATTATTATTATTATTATTATTATTATTATTATTATTTTCTCGCCTTACGATTTCTTCGTAAAAAGAGAGTATTGTGATCGTGCTCCAGAAAGCGGTGAATTTTCACTAGAAAAAACTATTTGCCGGGCTCTGGGAAGGAAAACTGGATAAATCCTGTTGCTAAAGTTAGAAAAAATCATCTGACACGTGGAGTAGACAGAATCTACTTTTTGTTGGTTTTTGATACCGAAAAATCGATTGACGGCAAAACGTGTGTCTGTGCGTTCGTCTGTGGTCAATGCTAGTGTCTAAACCGTTGAGGAGATTTTCTTCACAATTGATATTTCCGGATTGATCTGAATATTTCCGGACTGGAGGCTTTGGGGTTTTCGAACGGACATTTTGATTGTTGAAGTTTTTTTACTTGAATAAAGCAGTATTTTTTTTAAAGCCTTTGCCCGAGTTTGAACCATATAGCGCTTCTGAGGCGTAGTGGTATAAGTGCCGGCACGTTTACTCTGTGCATTTTAGTTCGAGAATCAGACTGAAAAAAATTTGCTGCTTGAAAACACTTTTCCTCGTTTATGTTGTAATATAATGTTGCGCGGGATTTAGAAACAATGCAGAAAATTATGTATCTGTAACAATGTTCCTGATTGTGGTTTTTTAAGGAAAAATTTACTACTTGGGCTCGCCACCTTTGAAATGCATTCTTAGTTCTTAATTTATTCCAATGAGGACTTATAGTTTATTATTTGAGGTTATGCACCAAATTTGACCTACTTTTTGCGCTTATGTGTTAACACCCTTTTATCAGCAGTTACAAATGGTGAGGGTATAAGTGGTCTCCAAAATAATTGCTGTTCATTATTTAATACAACAAAATTACAAGGGATGTGTAGAATTTAAATCATGGTAAGTCTCCATATGGGTGCCTAGTATTTTTTATAAATTATGGGCTTATGCAAAAAAAAAGTAATATAATGCCAGTTTAAACATGAATTCTGCTTTCTTGTATACATACGTATTTACGGAGTAATGATCTTTCTCCATTCGGCAATGCTGCGGAAAATTGATTTTAAAGCTTGAACGGAAATACGTATTTTGGAGTCTCCTGATAACGAAAAGATGTTTTTTCAAAATGTCTGTCTGTCCGCTTGGCTGTGCGTCAGTCTGTTCATCCATCTGTGAACACTACAGCACCTACATCATTCGTGCGGTTGTTTTCCAAAATGGATATCCCCCGGTCGATCTGGCTCCACTCGACGCGCCACGATTTTGAACAATTTTCTCTAAAATTTCAGTGTACTTTGTTTCAAAATTCCAGGGAATTTTCAAAATTTTCTCAAAAACGGTTACAAATTTTTCTTTAAATTTCTTGTAAAAATAGAGAAAAATGTGGTTTCAGATGAAGTTTGTTAACTATATTCAGCTCTTTCATTCAAGTTATGTTAAATTTTTTGAAAAATGTTTATTGATTATCGCGCAATATTGCGTGAAATGTGTCTAATTTCAAAAAAGTATATTAAATATTTTTCTCAAAAAAGGTTCTAAATGTTTTCTGGAAATTTTAGTATGGATAGTGCTAAATTTGCTCTATGAGATGAGGTAAATATCATATTGCTCTATTATTGTGTTTTAAAAATTACATTTATTTTTTACTTGTCTCTCATGTTGCTAATATTTATATTAGCGGCGATTTGTTCACATTGTTATAATTTTAAAAACATGTGGTTTATATAATGCCTTTTTAAAGATCTCGAAAACTCTAGCAGTTACTGTGAAAACTAACTCAAAATTTTGCATTTAAAAACACACACAAACACCTTTTTTCTCAAAAACGGCTCTAAATTTTGTCTTCAAACTTTTCGATAGTGCGAATTGCACATTTTAATATGACGTAAAGTTAATCTCGGGTCATAAGAACGTGAAAGACCTCACGCCCTTAATATGCCTACTAAAAAGACATAATATATTTTTATATAACTTACATATTATTTACATTGTCTTCAGAAAATTCATTTTGAACCATAGCTCCCGGACAATTTTATCTGTGTGTAACATATAACTACGAAATTCTACATTAGAATTTGGAACTTGGATATACATTACAAAGCGAGTAAACTTATCTGAAGCGTTTCTTGAAATGCGCAGGTGACTTTCGCATTACCCGAGAACCCATCGCCCTGGAGCATCGCCGCCGCAGCTCATGCTGCCAACCTTCCGGTGCTGATGGATCCATACCCTTGTAACCCTTCACGAGGATTTGTAAACGTACTGACAGTACGTGGAGAAAGAATCTCTCCTGACCGTCTGGCCAAATTTTTATCTAGTGTGCTCTTTACAGCCGTTCAGGGTTATTTCTTAATAGTGCATTTCGAGAACGCTTCTACCAGGGACATTTTTCAAGGAATACTCAGAGTTTTATCGCCAACTGGGCACTACTCGGGTGTTGCATCTGAGCCACGACATCGAGCCGTATGTGAATTTCGCAAAGCCTTACAAGCCGGAGCGGAGACTATGGCCCAACGTGGCAAAAAGCGTGACAGATTTCTGCAGAGACCAACGCCATGAGCGCACCAGGCATCTGCGTCTGTCAATTGGAATTGAAAACCTGAAAGGATTCAGGTTCAGTTTCATAATCCGAGAGCAACACATGTGGTTGGACAGAAGAGGAGAAACGAAGTTTGGTGGACGTGACTACGAGTTTGCCAAGATGTTCCTACAGCTGGGGATGCACCTGGAAGTGTTTCCAGAGGGATCTCTCGCTCATTCATTAAAGGAGAGACGCGTGGAAGTTATTTTGCCTGTCACAAAAATTACGATTTTCAACTTGGAATTAATGGAACGGTATGCTGAATTAACGGTAGCTGCATTGCAGGTAATAATTTTATTGTCTTTAGTTCCGAAAGGGTGGGTTATGATTTGTCACAGGAGAGATGGTGGTATTCCTCCTCCCCATTGACTTAGAGCTTGACCCTTCACCGACTTTCTCGTCGGCAATTCGGATGTTCTCCAACCAGGTATTTTCCAGCAGCCGATCACTGCTCCTGAGGAGACAAGCTGTAAGCTCCCGGGGTTGTCGGTGTAGTCCATGTCAGTGTCTGAGAGTAAGGGAGTGGGACAGAACAAGAGAAAGGAAAGATCGCAAACAGTTTGCGACCAGAATCTATCGATCAGAGCAGTCGACCGCTGGAATTTTCCACCAGAGAGCAGCTGAATTCGACCTAGTGATCTAGCGAGTTTCAATTGTCTTGTGAATCTTGTACAAGCCGTGAGACTACTTCGTTTTTGTAACTTAATTGTTTTAGAACTGAAAAAAAGCCAATTGAAAGAAAAATTAAAAAGTTTGCCACGGAGAGGTGAAACTCATAAATTAAGAAACAAATTCTCCATCTCGCGGGGTAGACAGAATCCCTGTATTGTGGTTCCTTGATACCGAAAAATCAAATTACGTTACAATCAACGTCCGTCCGTCTGTCAGTCTGTAAACAACACTAGCGCCTCAACCATACGTAGAAATTCGCTCTCAAAATGAATATTTCCTAATTGATCTGGGACTATTCGAAGCCTTGAGACTTTGAAAAACAATCTTTAAAATTTGGGGGTACCTTATATGAAAATCCACATTTTCATTTTTTTTCAAACGTGGTTACAAATGTTTTCATTCATTTTCTTGTAGGAATAGAGTAAAATACAGTTTTAAAACTGGCATAGGTTTCATTTTCACTGTTTACTCTCAATTTACGAAAATTGTAACTGTACTTTCTTGAAAGATTTAGGAAATTTAGCAAAATATTACGTACAATTTGTGCAATTTAAAAATAACAAATACCTGATTTTCTCGAATATACAACCATTTTTTCTTTAAACTGTTGCTAGTTGTGGATAGTAATAAATGTACTCTATTAGATAACGTAAACGTAATATTGCTCTATTCTTTTTTTATTACGAAAGTGTATTTTTTTTGACTAAGCTCTCACGTTGTTAATATGCACTGTAGTCATTTGTTCACATTATTTCTTATGAGTACATTTTCTTTAAATGACATAATGTTTCCCGAAACCTCAAAAGTTTTCTGTGAAAATTACCTCATAATTCTGCATTTTCAGAACACTTGAAACTGTCAATTTGTCAAAAACGCTCCAAATTCTTTCTTAAAACGTTTTGCATTGAGATGACATAAAACCCAAACTATTGTCCATGCTTGCATTATCAACAAAATTAATACTTACGCATTCGTTGAAGTTGGGTATGGAAACGCTATACTCGAAAATAAGCCCCAAGTTCTCATATGCCCCTCATACAGGTCGACCTGTTAGAAAAATGTACACGATTCTGTTTAAAACTTCAGAGAGCAAGTTGTAAAATACAAAATTGTAAGGGGTACACATTTGTTTCATGAAAAATGTGCAAGGTCAACCTTCTTTAAGCAAGAATAAAAATAATTTGAATATTTTGCACTCCTTTCAGTAGATGAGAAGTAAAATACACATGAAAGAATCAGCAGTATTTTAGGTAATAAACGCTTGATTTAAAAAAGGTGTTCATTTCATTTCATTTCCTTAACGTCTAATTCACTTATATTTATGAACATTTACAAAATTATTAGGAGACATTGTTATGAAGACGATTAATTATTGATTCTGTGCTAATGATCTTTAATCGCAGTGTTTCTGCTTTAGGAGCGCAGATGCTGTCTGTGCCTTTTGTCCGCAGGCTGACGAGCATCTAGTGGTGCGCCGGGCCCAGCGCATGCCCTTTGGGTTGGTGCTTCCGCTACCCTTTCGATGGCAGACCTGGTGCTCAATCGGTGCCATGTTGGCGCTGATGGTGGTCGCTTGGACGGTGGTTCGGACGCACCAGGTCAACTTCGTCGACGCGGCCAATGGCGCCCTAGACGTCCCCGACGTCCTCGAGATGGTCCTCACCGGGGGAACCTCCAGGCGCATTCCTCTGCTCTCTCACAGGCTCGTCTTCGTCTGTGGATTCCTCATGTGGCTAGTGGCTGCCAACGCCTACACGGGATTGCTGCTTGGTTTTCTCACAGTCCCCCGATATTTTAATGAGCTGGACACCATTGAAGATGTTGTGCAGGCGACTGGCAGACTGTACGTTGAAAATAACATGTATTTGAACTTTCTAGCTGGAATGACATACAATTTAGGGAAGCTTGCAGTTAATGTAAAACCAATTCTTCTTACATCTGAAAGAGATTCATGTATTCAAGACATTATAGAGACGGGGAGAGCTGCAAATTGGATGGACTCACATTTGTATTCCATCGTATCTCACTACAGAAATCACTGGATCCTTTACGTCCTTAACTCTCTTATTCTCCGACTTTCGGAGTCCGGCTTGAGTGACCACTGGAACCGAATGCTCGAGTACAGTTTGGTTTTGGATGGGCAGGGGGAGAAGTCATTATTCAGAGGGGATGCGAAACCTGAAAAGCTGAAGGTCGTTCAATTCACGGGGCATTTTGTTCTGTATGGCATTGGCCTATCGCTTCCGGGAATAACTTTTATATTGGAACAGATTCTAGGTTGTTGGTGGGTTCGGCGCTATAGTGACACAGTTTTTTGACGAGGCGTTTTCTTGGCGTGCGATGTTCTCAGTGGCTTAAGAAAGTCTTTAAAAAACTTAGACGTCTTGAATTTGCGTTCGCCGCTTTTTATTTGTCTTGGTCGTCTAGAATGTTGACAACCTTCTGATTGTTCTTTTACTTTCCCGCATACTACTTAAAAATTATAGATTTACTATTGTATTGCAGCAGCAAAAACTACGGTTCTTACAGACAACTGGTTTTTTGATCCCTCACCCAAAAAGGGGAGTTGTCGGGTCCATAAATTACGTCACGTAAATTCTGAGTATCTTGTATGATTTCTCTCCCCCCTGTAACGCGCGCTTCAACCCCTTCTAATATTTACGTACCTCTTGAGACCGTATTTTAATAAATAAAACTCAATTATAAAGCAGTAACAAGTTGTATTAATTGTAATTGTGTTAAACATTAAAATTTATTGTAATTAACGAGAATTGGTTGATGACGCGAACTGCGCTTAACAAGACGTTTGGGGACAATTTTGTTAATGAAATTAAGACGCGTAGACTAGAAAATGTCTGAACTCATGGAGGCCGACACGGAAATTTTGAAATTGCACTTTCACCAAATTTTGTCGAGTTTCCCTTAGACTTTAAAAGATTTCTCCTATGTCATACAACGGATTCAAATGGAATTAATTGTTCTCGATCTAATTCTAATGAAAGACATTCACAAGTGAATTTTGATGTTTGGAAATCTTTCTGTATAAAATTTGCCTAGTGTTTGCTGATCAATTAAAACGTACACTCTAAGTCACAGAACGCATTAATTTGAAAATCATACGTTTTGAAATTTGTACTGTTATACACTTGCCTGCGTACGTCGAAATTTCAATCCAAGCATCATTTCACAACGTTTCGTGCGATTGTATTTTTGGACCTCTAGAAAGGTGTGATACACTTGTGCAAGGTATCTAAAAATATTAACATCACAAAACATCTGTTCTTTTTAAAATTATATATCAATAAACTCCTAATTAATAGTCGGTTGCAAGCTTTTAAAGTAATTTCATTATTAGTCCGTTTTAATCTTTGTACAAAACACGTGATTGTGTCTGGAAACTGATGATCATGGCTAAGCCATTGGAAACTGCTATTGCAATAAACAATATTGTTTTTAAAAGTCTCTTTATTTAGATTTAACAAGGCTGTGTGCTGAAGAATATCCTCCGACACAAAAATGTAAATGTATCATTTACATTCAAAGTTTCCGAACATGTAAACTAACTCCCAGTTACTCAACAATAATACTACTGGCCATGAGTACTATCGTCTTCGGAGTCATTTACAAAACGTATATTTTTGTTCTTTTGTCCCTTATAAAACTTATATAACAAAAAAAAAAACATCGCATGCACTTGCTCTTTAAAGATTCGGCAAATAGACTAATCGGCTTCGATATCACTTCGCCGCTACCTCATCTCTAACATTTCAGCCTCATTTTCAATGAACTACACAAAGTGCAACTATGACATTATTAAACGATGATGTAAAGATGTGTTCACTCAGTATGAGACTTGCGCAATTTTTTCAGCATTTTTTTCTCTCATTGAGAAAAAAAGCAACTTATAGCCATTTACAGGAAAAAATTAAATTATATTTGACGCAAATTATGTTAAAACTATTCATATTTTTAAAAATCTGTTAATATTTTACAAATTTATTGTAAATGTTGTTTGAAATTATCCTCCCCTGGGGACACCGCCTTGAAGTAGCACTGTCCGTGCGGGCGGGGAGGCTTGTGTGCTTCAGTGAGGTGGAGGGCTAAGCCAGCGGTAGCATGACTATTTTATACGCATGACTACTGGTAGGGTAACCCATGCCGGACAGGCCAAAACT
This sequence comes from Gryllus longicercus, assembly GCA_038098605.1. Lineage (NCBI taxonomy): Eukaryota > Metazoa > Arthropoda > Insecta > Orthoptera > Gryllidae > Gryllus > Gryllus longicercus. Next base: position 602,396 of record JAZDUA010000257.1, on the reverse strand, counting down.
GAGGGGCCAGACTAAGTCGTGTCCTACCACGTCCTATCCATCCCAATCTTAATCGTGCATTATTTCCTATCTTTCACCTTTCCCCCATAACGATGTGTTCATATCGTTATGGTTCCTTTATCAACCATTGTGATATCTTTAACTTTCTTGTGCCACAATGCTTTCATCTATTCTATCGGCCTCCCTTGGTCAACTCTTGTTTTTTTCTGACCCCGATGCTATTAGGTTTCGAGGGCGAGGGAGTCTTTCCTCATCTTTCTTATATCTTTAAAGTGTAGTAGACAGGTCTTATGCGGGTAGCACTCCAGAAGCATCCAAGTATGAATGGTGCATGATCCAACAGAGGAAGGTGGGATTCACTAACCTTGGGAATTAATTCCCTAAAGAGTGGATCAGGGGTAGGCTGGATTCCTTAAGCTACGGTGGAGGCAATCAGCCTAAAGGATGGGAACCTCTGAAATAAAAGCTCCGGTCCTCCAAGTTTGGGGGTTGTGCTGTAGGCCAGCACCCTGCACACTTAAAACATCACACCGCTAAAAATCTCAGTTATAGGAATGCCTCGGATATGTTAAAAGGGAAACAACATCGGCAAAGAAATTGGACTCTGAATATTGGTACAAGTATATGGTACTTGTATTATATGGTACTTGTATTATAAGGTATTGGTACTTATATATGGAATGTACAAAGTATATCAAACAAACAACACGTAATTCAGGAAATGATGAGAAGAAACATAGATACAGCCGTCTGGTCTGAAACAAAAAAAAAGGGCAAGGGAAGCGAAACACAACATCTTTGTGCACTTTTACAGTGTCGTAAACAAACATGAAAATGCCAAAGCCGGAATTTCTATTGTTATTGGTGAAAGATTCGGTAAATGTATAAAAAGTTGGGAGATATAAATGATCGTCTTATTAAAGTGGTGTTAAAAATCAGAGAAAAATACATAAGTGTCATAGGAATATATCATTTGAATGATGATGCCGAAAATTAAGTTTTCACTTATTTTTAGTCCATCCATTCCTGAAATTAAAACCGAAACAGTATTGGTGGGACACAAGTCTAGAAGAAAAGATTACGAGGAAAAGAGAACTGTATTTAAAATGGCTTGGTGTCAAAAAAACAAACTTATTTACAGTACAAAGCAATAAGTAGAGAAGTAAAACAAGAAGTGTTATCAAGGAAAAATAAATTATGGCTGGACAAATTCGATTATATAGAACAATTCATAGGTGGAGCACAGAGCTCAGTGGCCTGGAAAGTAATTAAATCTATTAAATCGAATGAGAAAAAACAATATCGCATTATCAAACATTAGAATCAATAAATGGAAAGAGTATTTCGGAAGACTGCAAGAAAACAAACTTCTAATCACAAGGAAGTGAAATATGAGCAAAGAGTAGATCTGACAATAAAAGATTTAGAAAAAGCACTTAAGACTATGAAATCCAATAAGTCACCTGGTCCGGGAGATATACCGGCAGAATTACTGAAATATGGTCCCTATAAACGGCACCAGAAGCTCAAACATGTTTTTATGGTGCATGAATGGAGAGGATCCTCCTCACGAGTGGCGAACTTACCTAACACCAATCCATAAGAAAGGATCTAGAGACAATGAAGCAAACTACAGAGGAATCGCAGTTATTGGATTTTTAGGTAGACTGTATAGCAAATTAATACGAAATAAAATAGAAGAAGAGGTAAAAGGAAAAATAGGAGAGGAACAATGTGGTTTTACTGCCGGCAGGTCGGTCATAGACAATATATTTACATTAAAACAACCAATAGAAAGGAGCACAAGGAGAGGTAGGGAAGTTCATCTTTGTTTCATTGATCTTCAGAAGACGTACAACAATGTACCGGTTGCTTGAGTATGGGAAGAAATGGATGGACTAAAAATCAGTGAAAACTTAATTGGTGCCACACAGAATCTATATAAGAACAACACCTCTCAGATTAAGATCTACAGCAGGCTCTCGGATCCATTCCCAGACAGTAAAGGTCTTCGTCAGGGTTACTGCCTTTTCCAACAGTGTTTAAAATATATCTGCATCAAATTTTACAGCAGTTGGAGAAACAATGCCGAGTAATGGGAATGACGATCGGAGATGATAAATTGTTTACATTATATTTTGCTGTTGACCAGACAGTAATTGCAGAAGATTCGGACGATTTGAGTTTCATGATCCGTAAACTCAATGAACACATTTTAAAGCAGGACTTAATATTAATATGGACAAATCTGAATACCTGGCAGTTGGTAAAAATGAAATAGAATATCTTCTTGTGGAAAATGGAGGAAAAATGAAAGGGGTAAACAAATACAAAAAACCTTGGTGTACTTTTTAACAATAAGGGAAATAGCCAAGACGAAATTGAGAGACGAATAAGCTTGCGGAGAAAAGTGACACGAAGTATAAACTGTGTCTTATGGAATAAAACCATTACTAACACTACTAAAATACGTCTTTATTCCTCGCTAGTTATGAGTGTTACAACATACGGTTCAGAAGTTTGGGAGATTGATAAAAGAACAAAAGGGAAGCTGCTGGCCCTTGAAATGGACTTCTGGCGTAGAAGTTGCTGTTATAGCAGACCTGACAGAATCAGGAATGACGAAGACATAAGAAAGAAAATGGATGTAAAGAAATCTATCCTTGACGAAATAGAGAAAAAAACAAACCGTCTGGTACGTTCATGTTATGCGAATGACAGACGAAAGATGCCCAAAACGAGTCCTGAATTGGATGCCGACTGAAACACAGAAGAGAGGAAGACCCAGACTTGCATGGCAGCAGAGAGTGCAAGAGCTATGACGGCAAGAGAAATGCAAGATGATCTATGGTCCAATAGAGAGGCATGGAGACTGAGAGCGGAGAAACGGCGACAGATGTAGAGACACTCCGTACTATATATATTTAAAATTATTTCTTTTAATTATTATTCTAGTTAAATTATAACAAAATAATTTCATTGAAAAAATGAAAATCTGTATTTGAAAAACTTTATCGTAGTCGTAGGAAAACTCCTAAATATTTTAGAACCTTTGCAGTTTTTGCAAATTGCTGAGTGATCAGCGTCAGCAAAACGAGCACCATTTGCACCAACGTCCTTTGTTCTATACAAAATAAATAAATTAATTATGAAATACAAAATGGAACCCTTTTTTAGAATGCCAAGGCTTATCAGCATAAATCATAATATTTTTTGTAGTTCTTCCAGTCCCGTGTTCCCCAAGATCGGTAAATATCAATTTTGAAAAGAAAATCGTCTGGAAGGATAAAACCCACTTTTTACCAACGACGGAAAGATATTTTGATGTAAACCTCTTGCTCGGGATACTCGAGTGTGATATTAAGGTGCAAGCAAGCAACAAAGCAGTTAACTGTGGTAACTTTTATATATTATAAGTATATATATATATATATATATATATATATATATATATATATATATATATATTATGCTTATAATATTTTATTAATATATCATAAAATAAATAAATAAATATAATAAAAATATATATAATATATATAAAATATTATAAGTATATAATATTTTATATATTAGTATCAAAGTGAAATTATAATCAAATTTATTTAAAAAAAAAGAAATTAAAATTGACAAGCATGACATAATTTTAAATGCTATTTTAATGTACACAATCTAACGAGACATTTATATGATAGATTTTTAATGATAAATTGACAATATATGGTTTGTAAACTTCTCTGTGATTGGTGAAGAACTTGTATCATAACTAAATCTGTATCGTAATAAGTATCATTATACAAATGATTGCAGCCATCAAATGACAGAATTATAAAATGGGTGTTAAAAATATATACATATGGGGGTACAAATATATGGGGGTTAAAAATATATACTACTCCAAACTCCTCCGCAAATGTTATATTTTTTTGTCTAGGTATTACTTGCACAATTTTTCTTGAACGGTGGATTGAAGAAATATGGGTAGTCTGCGGGTATTAGTTACGAAATTGACCACTAGGGGTAATGAAAAAATGCAATATCTGAAGATACAATCATACCCTCGTAACTTTCCCAATAACGTTCTAACTTTCTCAGGATTTGGAGGCATCTCCTCTGACCAATCTTCACTGGCTTCGGTTATTTCGTTAGATTGTTTGGAGAATATCACGGACAGAATTTCTCTTCAAGATTCAATAGTTTTTATTTCGCGCCAGTGAAAACGTGTTTGGAATGTTGTCATCAGTGCACGCTGCGAACTTTTGCCTTGAACTGTTTATTGTGCCAGAGAGGGGGAAGCAAGGTCATCGTTGAAGAAAAGTTGAGTGATTAATATTTTAACGTTCGATTTTAGGGCAATTAAGTACTTTATTTTCATAGCTATTAAGGAAAGCGGGTGTTCATTTATTAATTTTGTAGCAAAGATAATATTTTTTAGCAAACCTCTACGATCAGCAATAAAAGTCAAGTTTTGGTTTTACATGTTCAGGTGTATAATTTAAGTTTACTTATACATTTAGGCCTAAATATTTATTTGTCTATCTAATGACACATAGAATGTATCTTCTTGCTGTATCGTATTCCTTTAAAACGTATATTATATTCTACTTTCGTAGTCTATGTATCATTTATAGTAACATGTTCATGCAAAATACAAGTAGGAAGAGCCAAATAGTAGTCTTTCTAAGTACAATTAATTTCATTTTTGTTTTTAAGTATTAATGGAGGAATTATAGGCAAATAAGTATAATTCATAGAAAAACTAGTGCTGGTTCAAGGGCACATTTTCTATTCTTTTAATTGTGACTGTAATTGAATACTAAAAGTTTTCCACTAATTTCATACTAGCATTGAAGCGATTTGTTCAAGAACATTAATAAATTATAAAAACGTTAGAAAAAAATTCATAACTTTAATTTTTGAAAATTTAATAGTTTAAATGAAAATTCATTTCTATAATTGAATTCTGTTGAATACTAACTAACGTTTACAGAATTGTTTTTTATCAAGAAATTATTTTACTCATTAACTTGAAGTAAGGAGTAAAATGCAACTCATGAGAAAAGATACTGTTGCATGGACATGTGTACTGATAAGTGCCATAGGGTATTTAATTTCTTATTGTGTTGGCAATTGTTGCTGCCAACATTATATGAATTACCCGATGTATTTCGTAATAATGAAAAAATGACATGTTACTGATTTATGTTTCGCAACAAAAAAGGACGACTTCCGCTGATTCTGCCAACATTTCAACACGGCTTCTCTACTGTACGAATGTTCCGTGACGAACTAGTTCAATTGAACCATTCCCGAAAAGGAACCTTTCGATTCAGAACGACCGTTTCGTGAACGATCCTTCATCAGTAATCGTTCGTAGTTCGCCGACCTCAATCACCGTTCCTCACATATTGCTGTTGGCGAAGAATTTCTGTATCGGAATCAGACCAAATCTCGATTTTGTTGATTTCATGTAACAACCCCAAAGATTTGTAGTGTTTGTTCCTAGAGTGAACTCTCTATCTGTGACACTAAACCCATGAATTATTTTAGTTCGTTTAATTTATAAATTGAAAAATGTGTACATAAACATGTTGGCATTTTTAAGCAAGCGTCATTGTATGCAGGACGGCAAGTGTGATGTCACAATTTAACAATGGCAAGAGTTCTAACAGAGGATAATAAATAAAATTCAAAAGATTCAACCCATTGCATTAAAATGTATCGCTACTATCACATACCGTGAAGCCAATTACGTGAGTGTAAACAGAATGCAAATGCGTGTTCCGCACCTACACGAATTGGTGCTGTATCTTGCTCGCCACTGGGAGCGCTGAGATCGCACCGGATGAAAAAAATCATAGGGAGCTTCACAACTGTTACACTATACCTTGGTGTAATGACCCACGAGGTAAAATAGGTTACATAGAGTGGCTAGAGGGCCTCCATTTTTGCATCAAATTGATGTCGCGTTTTTTTTTCGGTCAAAGCAGTGCCCTCCGGAGAAAAATAATATTTCAGTATTCCGTTTGGCGCTAGTTATACGGCCGGGTGGGCGTGGGTCACGCGTTACATAATCCTCTTTCTCATCCCCATCCTCTTTCTCTGTGTTCCACGACTAAGAACTAATCATTTAAAAACGAAAACCAATGTGTAAGGAGAACGAATTGAGAAACATTAGAAACACTTCCTGCATTGGCTATTTCAGAATGGATGCTGTAGAAATCTTTGGAGAAAATCGGCTGAACGGTTGATACGCTAGCGTTGTGCACAGACCGACGGACAGAAAGAAAGACGTTTTGCCGTCAATCGATTTTTCGGTACGAAGCACGTACAAAACATGGATTCTGGATACACCACGCGTTAAAGGATTTTTCTGAATTTAGAAACTGGATTTAATCACTTTTTACTTATCAGTGCCCGGCAATAAGAGTTTTTGTGTCGAAAATTCGCCGTTTTCCGACCCACGATTCCTATACTTTTTTTCTTACGTTTGTAAGTGCGAGAAAGACAACTAGTGGTGCTAAAACAGTTCATACTTTTCGTATGTTGGTAACGGGTGTATAATAATAATTTATCGCATTTCTCTCTATACCAACACGTCTCATACAACAAAACGCGCATGCAATGGGTACTTATTTTCTTAGCAATTCTTTCTAAAAATATCATTTCTGCCATAAATAGAACTGACTTTTAGTTTGAATTGTTGTGTATTTTTGAATGTTTTTGTAAGGCGTTTTTTCTGAAACACTATTGCTTGTTTCGAATTCATACCATTATTTTTCGCTAAGTCCCCATGATATTTTCAGTTCATTCTTAAATGTTTTGTTTTATTTTGTTTTAAATCAAGTCTTACAACAAAATAAGCCTCATCATAATTCATTAAGAAATTAAACAGTTATAGATGCCCTGGAGAGTAGGAAAGCAGAAAACCCGAAGGAACGTTTCATCCATTTTTCATCCATTTGTTTCCATATTAGTTTTTTTAAAAACAGTGAAATAGTAAACAACAAAAACGACAGGAAAGCAAGGATAATTTCACAAATGAATGGAACATCCAGAAATAAATGCCATCCAATATAATGAAACCTTCTTTACTTTCAATTATTGTTAGGAGTGTCATAACAGTGATCTGTTGTCAATCATCAGTAAAAAAAATAATTTTGGAAAATATATTTTTCTTTAAGGATCGTGGATCTTTCTTTCCCCATTTAGAATAGGAAGTAATTATCCATAAACTTTTCAAACTTAAATACATTTATTGCCACAAAAACAACAACAAAAATTGCTCTTTTTACAATAACAAAAACCACTTTGCACATATTTCTTCCCTATTCTAGAAGAAAACAACAAAATTTAACACATTCATTTACAATTATACTGTCTTTGTAACACTTTGACCATGATAGAGTAGTAATGAAGCACAGTTTGCAAAGTTCTTGCCAACGTTAGAAACATTAATTTGAATAACATCAAAAGAAAATAAAATCAATTTTACCCTCTCTCATAATTTAACATTAGTAATTCTTGTCAAATTACACAGTACTCCCCTTTAATATGATCACACATATTACACACAAAAAAACACACTTAAATCAGTACAATGTGTCTCTTGAAAACAACGTAAAACCTTTACAACACTTAGAAATTGCAAATATATGCTCTCTGGCATGTTCCTTGTTATCCCTGAACTGAATATTATTTTACACTCAATTATAGTTTTATTCGTGAACTATTCCCCTAAAAACTTGTATTTAAATGTTTCTTCCTCCATCCACAAGCACTTAATGAAGTTCCATTCCCTCCAAATATCTATTCACGCTCCAAATTTTTATAATTTCCTTTTTTAAAAGTGAGTTGAAGTGTAGAGGCCATGGAAATTAAATACATACGTTTTCAAGTGACGTGTTTCTGATTTAATCTCTCCAATGATTGTCAATGGTCGGCAGTCCGTCAACTTATTATACTAGTATATGAATATATTAGAAGTACTAATTGATGAATTAAGTAACGTAAAGAAGCAAGAATACGCATATAGAATTAATATAGGTTTTTTCAAAAGAGTTATATGATTAAAATTAAATTAATTCGTTTTCATATCATTCAAGATTTTTTCTCGAGGAACATAGTTGGTGAGAAAATGTATATATTTCATTCTTTTGAAGCAGAAATAATGAAAATGAGAATTCTCTTAATCATCATTGAGATTATTCAACGACAAAATTTAATCAAAAATTGTGGATACTTTTTTTTAATTTTGAAAATGTCCCAGGGGCTTCATGTAAAGTACCTCCAAATTTGAAATGTGTGTTTTAAATGCCAGGGGCCGCGACATCAGGTAGAACGAATGGGGAATACGAATTTTAGAGAACATCTTCTGAACGGTTTGTGGGCTAGTGTTGTACGCAGTCAGACGCACAGGCGGGCAGTCAGACGAACTTTTGGTATCGATCGGTATCAACGGCCCAGAAAACATGGATTTTTTCTACACCACGTGTTAGAGGAATTTTTGTTCTATGTTTACACACGTTGCTCCCACTATTTCCTTATCAGGATCCGGCAAAGTGAAGTTTTGTGTCGAAAATTCGCCGTTTTCCGGCGCACGATTACAATATTTTTCTCCTTACTTTAGTAAGTGCGAGAAAGTAAAAACCGCTTTCGAAAAAAATAACATTTTCCCAGGACGTCAGTTTCACCTCTACAACGCGTGACACTCATTTATTTTTTTAAAGCGAGCGTATAAGATATTATGCTTGTAGAGTTAATTCGTCGCATATAATTGATCAAAACGTTACGAAAAAAAATATTTCTTTATGATGATTCTTTATGAGCGTTAGCAATTACCAAGCGACCTCGTAGCTGCTCCAACAAAAACGCTGTTCCAGCCAGGACCAGACCCCCTACCCACAGGAGAAAAGGTCCTGTCAACTGATCCAGAGTCAGTTGCTCAGGCCCATCACTTTCCCCCACTCGTCTCATGTCTGTCTGCCCGTCTAGATCCAAACTGAACAACAGCATATGTTCCCACTGATTGAACAACCCCGACTCCCACAAGCGGAGGATAAGCATGTTGATAACATGAATCATGAAGTGATTCCTACGTACCGTATATGCCCCGTAACTGACAGAGCGTAAAGGCTCCTTCACCTTGTGTAACATTATTCTCCCCTCGTGAGTGTACTTTCTGTAGCGGGAAATGACTTTATAAATATTTTCGTCCATACAAGTAGCAGCGTTTCCGCTGTCAACTATGTCTCGTACGGAGATATCCCTGTCTTCTATCGAGCGAATTATAGTCAATTTTTCATCTAGGTTCTCTAAATGCCTTTGGTATCCTCTATTAATATCGTCATAGTAGTTCGTAGAGACGTAAAGTCTTTCAGCTACATTCACAACATCTTTGATACTGTCTAGCTCTTGAAAGTATCTGGGGACACTAAGAAAGCCTAGGAGAAGTCCCGTGTATGAGTTTCCGATTATAACGTGTAACAGGATTACACTAAAAACTACCAAGCGCTGTTTAAACAAAAATATTACCCTTGATGTGCTTCCTGCAACGATCATTTCAATGATATCAAAGATGGAATAAAAAATGCTCATGATTTGGAATTGATGCTTTTGCACCAGTTCCCATGCTAGCACCAACAGCACCATCGTGGCTCCGAAACAGCTCCAAGTAGACCACTGGAAGGGCAAGAAGAGTACCAGTCCAAAAGGAATGCGCTGGGCAACTCGTACCACAAGGTAGTCGCCAATCTGCACAAGATTAACACACGCATCTGAAATTCTGCAATATAAAGAACGCGATTTGGATAAAACTACTGACAGCTTGCTTGTAGAAGCATACTTAGGCATAATCATACGACAAATACTGTGTCAGCGAAAATACGCAGTTACGTGATGAATCTAGGAATATTGTTCAGCAATATATATATATATATATATATATATATATATATATATATATATATTGTGACGTACCTGGTGGTGCCGGGTATCTTCACTGCAATATAACACTAAGAGAGGGTGTCTTTTACGTGAATGGGTCCTAGGATAAGTCGGTGCAACGTTGGGGAAGTTATTCATACATAGAAATACAATTATGACAAGATTTATTTTAAATCAAAGTTACTATTTACATGATCAGACACCGTTTTTATACTCCGCCTTGGTACCAAGATTAAGAGTAAAATACAACTTTCATACCTTCGGGGCCCCGTTTGAATACCTATGAGGTTCGTCGAGCCGCTCGTGCCGACAGGGTTGTCGACCTCTGCTACTGCTGCGGGCCGTCGGCAGCAGATGGCGTGGTGATCCTCCACGGCTGATGCTCCAACAATTCTTCCCCGAACAGGATTTTGATACCTCGGCTGCGCACCTTCCTCGAATCACTGTCCATTAGTGGGTTTAATTACACGACCCCCGCCTACTCCGTATACTGGTCACAGTTCTGTACCGCACGCTTTCAAGAATGTTCCCTCCGTACCAACTAATAAGAGCGACGTCAATTATTTTACCAACACTAATCTTTTACTATACTGATACTTCTAATGTTCTGTTTACATGTCCATTACTTTGCGATTCCTAATCACATAACTATGTCGCGTATTACATGCGTCCATCCACTAGCGGAGAGCCCTCGCTACACGTCCGCACTGGTCGCCGCTCTGCTAACCTCTCCACTTCGCCGGCCGCACGTCGGCACATCCTTCGGCGGCGGCCGCCTCAATCCAACTAACGAACTTTTTGCACGTGCGCGCTGCCACGCTTGTACCCGCCGTTCTCACGCTCGCCTCCCGGCGGGCACCGGTGGCGGCGGCGACCGTTGCCGGCTGCCCGCTGCTCGCAGCGCCCGGCGCTCGCACCGCGCAGTCCAGAATAGCTATTGAATTCTTACACTAATGATTTAATTAGTGTAATGAAACACATATTCTGGGTTTCATCACCCCCCCCTTTCTTTTTTTGAATTTTTCCCGCTTCTAGAAAAATTCACACTAGTAACATCGTCACTGCCGATGATTGCACTCTCTTGCATATTGCTCGACGCCCTATATACACTTATAACCTAAAATCGAATTAACATGTGATTACTTATTATTCACCCTAACATTACACTTATTTACACTTCACTATTTTCCATCCATGTTGAACCAGGTTTCCGATTTGAAGCTTGTAATGTCCTACTATGTCTTGTCTCTTGTGCGACAGTTCATCCCCATTTTGCTGACAGTGATTTCCTAACTCACAGTTGTAGGACATAGCTTCCAGCGTGTTGAACACATCTTGATAGGTGTCATCCCATTTCCAGCTACGACCTCTTCTACGTTTGTACCAATGGTTGACCATACCATCACTCTTCCCTTGCCCCTGACTTCGTTCCATTTTTGACCTGCCTACATCTCCTTCACTCCCATTCGTTGGGGCGTCTGCAAACATGAAGTTGTACCCCTCCAATATCTTCAAACCCTGTCCTAAATCGGTATGATCTGCTCTGCTCAGTAGGCTCTGCACGGTAACAAAATACTGTCGCGTTGTCCTGCAACTAATTCCTTGATATTTTATAAGGGCAAATAATGTTGTTGGTTCCATAATGCTCTTCGTTCTGTATTCACTACGACTTCCCGTAATGTAGTTGTAATGGCTGTTCCTCTGGTCGTTCTTGATGTTTATTTGGGTTTCTTCGCTCCGCTTTCGTACGGAAATCTTGTCTTCAAATTCCTTCAAAAATTTCGGAAATATACCAAAATTCTCTGCCCATGTCCTGGCGTTCTCTTCTAACATTGGGTGTAGTAACTGGATCTTGTATCCTTCCAATATGTTGTTTGATGCTAGGTGCCGTTCTTCTGCTCGCAGAACTACCTTAGGGTTTTCCGCCCCATCTCCCAGAAATTTCATCGATTTTGGAGGCATAATTGGTGTCACCCCATACTTGACACTTGGCGACGTTTTCCCGTCTTCTTCTTGTTTAAACTCTTCTTGTACTCTTTTCTCTTCGCACCCTTGTATATTTTCCACGATTTCTTCTTCTACTATACGCTCCATTTCTTCTATTTTCATTTCCATTTCTTCTTCCATTATTAACTTCAATTCTTCCGTTTTCACTTTCACTTTATAAACATCCTCCTCGGTCTCGATTTGGACCTCCACCGTTTTGCCCTCCGCTGTCTTGACTTCCTCATGGATTTGGTTCGTCATCCCCTCGTTTCTATCTGTTACCGCTACCCTAGCATCTATTTGATGGCATGATTGAAATTTTAGCACCTCATCTTTCCTATCCAGTTCCTCCGCTTTCCCATACGGTTTTTCGCATATTTCGATGAACTTCCTATTCCGTTCTTCTGTGATTCTTCCCATTTCTTCTGCCGGCTTCTTGATCTGTTCTTCAACCACCTTCCCGTTCTGTTCTTTTATTAGTTTTCTATTCCGTTCCTCCGCCTTCCTATTCTGTTCCTCCTCGGATCTTTTCTGTTTACCTAATTCTTTGCTCTGTTCTTCCGCAAGCTTCTCAATCTGCTTCTCTGTTTGCTGCCTCAGCTGTTCTTCTAATGAATCTTCTGCCATTACGCCCGTACACGCTTCGTATTCTTCGTCCATCCCCAGGTCAAATCCTACCGCCTGGCTCCCCAGTTCTACCACCTGCCGTTTTAGATCTATATTTGCTCTGTGATCGACCAGAAAATCCGTCCCTATGATTACCGAATACAATAATTTTTTGACTACCAGGGCCACCATCTCGTATACTTGGTTGCCAATCCTGGCTTGAAACATGATTTGTTTTGTGATGGGGCTTGACTTCTTCTGAGTTGCCCCAATCACATACGCCCTATTCATAGGCAAACACATTACTTCTTTTCCTGTTGCTTTTAACTCCTCATACATTTCTTCTGATACTACTGTAGTCGTGCACCCTGTATCCACTAAAGCTTCTTTAATTATACCTTCACATTCTATCGATATCGTGGGACATTTCCTGATTCTGACCGCTGAGTTCTTACATCTCCGCCACGGTTGGGTATCGTAGATTACCGGCTGCATAGCGTTTATGGAGACCGCGTTTACATCATCGATTTCCGCGTCCGCAATGGGGCCACCTATCACCGCGGACTCTATTAGTTTAAATAGTGTCCTTGATCACTACTTGTGCTAGGCTGTGCTAATCGGTCGGGTGCATTCCCGCCCCCACCTCGCGTCTCCGTACGGTTTGAATTAGATCTGTTCCAGTCCGGTCTCTGGTTCCCCGGCTCTGGTCTCCATCCGTCTCCCCCTCTTCCGCGTTGGTTTCTCTGGTAATCGTTGCTCCTATCATTCCCTTGCCCCTGGTTACGTTCCGATCTAACCATATTAACATTCCCTTCATTTCTGTTCTTTGGTACGCCTGCGACCGTCAAGTCGTACCCTCCTAACACATTCTGGAATCTTTCCAGGTCGGTGTGCTGCACACTACGTAAAAGATTCTGCACTGTGACTGGGAACTGTCTCGTCAATACACATATTATTTCCTGATCGCTCATCGGTGGGGATAGCGTTTTGTATTCCATAATGCGCCTTGTTGCGTATTCCCGCAAACTTCCCATGGACTGGTTGTAATGATTATTCATCAGGCTAATTTTAAAATTAATTTGAATTTCCTCATTCCAGTACCGCTCAAGGAATCGATCTTTAAATGCCTTTACTGATTCGGGAAACTTATCAAATGTGTCGGCCCATATCCTTGCGTTGCCTTCTAACATTAAATATAATAATTGTATTTTACACCTTTCCGAAGTATTGATAACATCTAAATGGCGTTCTGCTGCCTTCATAAATATGCATGGATTCTCTTTCCCGTCACCTGAAAATTTTAGTGATCTTGGAGGGGTAAATGGTACCGTCCCGCTTGCTGCAATTGGGGATGCCTTGCATTCTTTTATTTGTTCAATCTCTGTTCGTAATAACACAACCTTCTCTTCGCATTCCCGCTTATTCTCCTGCATTTCTTCCTTGACTACCGATTGTATCCTTTCAATTTTCTCGTCCTGCATAGCGGTTTTAACATCTAATTGCTGATATAGCTTATTTTCTAATTCTCCCCCCAGATTGATTACTTGGGATTCTAACTCCTTTTTCTGTTTCCCTAATTCTTCGGCGGTCCATTGCTCGTGACTTTCTACCCGCTCCACGACTTGGGCCATCTCATTCTTCGTTAACACAATTTGTTCTTCGGCGCGTCCTATTCGCCCCCCTATTGCATCTAATTTTCTATTCTGTTCTTCTGCCAGCTTCCCAATCTGTTCCTCTACTTTCCTATTCAGTTCTTCAGCTAACCTCCTGTTCTGCTCCTCTGTGAATATTTTCTGTCCTTTCTGTCCTTCCAATATCTTCCCATTCTGTTCATCTAGTTTCCCATTTAGTTGTTCGAACATCTTCCTACTTCGTTCCTCTGCTTTCCTATCCTGTTCATCTAATAACTTCCTATTCTGTTCTTCTAACATCTTCATCATCATCTGCATTCCATTTAAATGGATATCTTCTCCACCCCCCCGGTTTGAATTTCCTGCTGCCTGAATCATCGGTGTTGATGTAACTTGTACATCTTTATTGAAGCTGTCCCCTGACGTATCATCCAACCGACTTCCGATACCACTATCCCTGCTTTCCGATGACATGCTATTGTCGATTCCTACATTTATCTCCCCTACTTCATCCGCCTTCTCTTCCCGGTCCAGCACTACATTTTGCGCCTCCATTCTGTTACTTTGAACTGTCCGATCGATTCTCACTTCATGAAAATACCGCACAAATTTTCCACTTGCCTCACCTACCAACGATACCACAGTTATCCTATGAATTAACTATACCCGCCACAGCGCTGTATATCTTTCGTGAATGGATTAATTCGCTCCTATTTCAATTGCTAATTGATGACGAACAACCCTCACTCACCACCAAAAACACAATAACACTAGGTCAGTCGCCATATAAATCTCCACTCACCTACCAATGCCTAAACATACTCCTTACAACACATATATTATTACCATTTACACATATACACTGCTAATAAACTCATTAACACTATTACATAAATGCTTTCAGATTATAGTAAATCCCTTATTAATTGAAATTACTTTTCAACACACTTATTGCTATATTATGTACATAATCATCATTCACATTTACATGTCATATCTCCTCCCTGAATTTTCCTCAATAACATCATATAAATATTCACAATAAACATTTACACTGCTGGTATATATTTCCCAACCTGGTATCTTTCTATTAAATTCCCCAAACTTTACCATCACCAATAGATAATGCACTACTGAGTAAATGTTCCCAGCAAAGAGAAAAACAAATATGTGCACAATTTGTACAACACTATTAACCACCTTTATATTCTCATAAGAATTATTACTACTTCCCCATTTCTTTGATTTCCATGTTATAAAAAAATTGCCAAGCCATTCAAATATTATTAATATGTCTTACAAAATTTGGAATTCTATTACATTATATTATTTGTAACATGTACATGTATAGCCTTCATAACCTCAGTAACTACAATATTAACTATATATTGGATGCTCACAAATAATTGCCTATGTCAGCCCGTAATTAATTATGCAACAACATTTTTGTAATTATCAACATTTCATTATGTTTACTTGACTTATGCATATTTTGCTAACACATGTATTGTTACTTTTTGTTGTCTACAATAATACACTTCACTGCCTGCTTCTCATCTGTACCCTGCACTACTATACATCAATTACATGCACATTATTTTCCAACATTTCACCAACTTCCCTAAGGCCACATTTCTTAACTATACGTTATCCACTTGTTCGGGCGCCAGCTGTGACGTACCTGGTGGTGCCGGGTATCTTCACTGCAATATAACACTAAGAGAGGGTGTCTTTTACGTGAATGGGTCCTAGGATAAGTCGGTGCAACGTTGGGGAAGTTATTCATACATAGAAATACAATTATGACAAGATTTATTTTAAATCAAAGTTACTATTTACATGATCAGACACCGTTTTTATACTCCGCCTTGGTACCAAGATTAAGAGTAAAATACAACTTTCATACCTTCGGGGCCCCGTTTGAATACCTATGAGGTTCGTCGAGCCGCTCGTGCCGACAGGGTTGTCGACCTCTGCTACTGCTGCGGGCCGTCGGCAGCAGATGGCGTGGTGATCCTCCACGGCTGATGCTCCAACAATTCTTCCCCGAACAGGATTTTGATACCTCGGCTGCGCACCTTCCTCGAATCACTGTCCATTAGTGGGTTTAATTACACGACCCCCGCCTACTCCGTATACTGGTCACAGTTCTGTACCGCACGCTTTCAAGAATGTTCCCTCCGTACCAACTAATAAGAGCGACGTCAATTATTTTACCAACACTAATCTTTTACTATACTGATACTTCTAATGTTCTGTTTACATGTCCATTACTTTGCGATTCCTAATCACATAACTATGTCGCGTATTACATGCGTCCATCCACTAGCGGAGAGCCCTCGCTACACGTCCGCACTGGTCGCCGCTCTGCTAACCTCTCCACTTCGCCGGCCGCACGTCGGCACATCCTTCGGCGGCGGCCGCCTCAATCCAACTAACGAACTTTTTGCACGTGCGCGCTGCCACGCTTGTACCCGCCGTTCTCACGCTCGCCTCCCGGCGGGCACCGGTGGCGGCGGCGACCGTTGCCGGCTGCCCGCTGCTCGCAGCGCCCGGCGCTCGCACCGCGCAGTCCAGAATAGCTATTGAATTCTTACACTAATGATTTAATTAGTGTAATGAAACACATATTCTGGGTTTCAATATATATATATATATATATATATATATATATATATATACGGAGGTCACTTCAATATAATACACATGAGTTTTTTTAATTTTATTTAACTTTTTTTGTTTTGGGTAGTTAAGGGGACGCAAGCAGCCTACCCCCGATATGAGCCAAGAGGATCTTCTAGGAGCAGGCGCACCTAGTGCCCTTAAACGCCTGGATGTGACTCTTAACTTTTTCTGAGAGAAGTTGATTCCAGTAATATCTGAACTCTCTCACAAGGAGAACTTGAGATGTCGTTAGAACGGGACTTTGTTAGAGGGATATAATTCGCCGAACATGTGCCTGGGATCTTTGAGATGCCACAAGCCATCCTCATCTTTGTGATGCCAAGGCTTCTGCAGGTTTTTTTCGTCTCTCGGGGGCCAATGAACCAAAGACTCACCCAAGAAGATCCGCACTTCCGAAAGAACCCTCGACAGATCGTGCAGGAGAATGTGGAGCAGAATTAATCAAAGCACATTTGGCGACTTTTAGGTGTGTTTGCTAACTCTGAAACACGACTAGCCTGTTTGTTCTTTCCGTTTTAACTCTTTAAAAGAAAACTGAGATCTTATAAAAAATGTTCGTACTTTGTCTTCAGCCCGGAAGCTGCAAGCTGTAAGGATGATGGCTTCGTGATCAAACGGTTCTTCGGCATAATATAATTTTTGATCACAGGCAACATTTTTTATTTACCTATATAAGCAGTATTACGAACTGGACCCGGACGGCATTATTGGTTAAAAACTTAATACGCTGCTGCTAAACTAATACGTACATTCCAAAAGATTCACGAGATTAATGTACTCCCCGGTAATATGATCCGATCGTCAACATGGCCAAATAAAACAGAAAATCCGAAGAAAACTGAACAAATCTACACGAATATTTCTAATAAAGAGACAAGGATTGGGCAATCTCATATCCCTGGCAATCTCATATCCCTTTTTTATTGTCCGCTTCGTATTAATGTTAGGGCGAGACTTTTTTCCTCTGATCGAATGCCGGAAACTGACGTTTGAACGCTGTGTTGACAATACGTTTTTTTAGTTGACTTTAAGTTTTATTTATTACTTTTTTAATCAATAAATATTTCTCTCAAATACACCGTGTGGTTTTGACATTCGTATGAATTGTTCGTATTACTTGAGGTTTCACCTCAGTCATTAATATGAATCATATCGGATAATGTTAGACGTGGGTGTCTTGAAACCTGAAGAGCAGTTTAAATCAAAGGTGTGTAACGTTCTAGCCTTAAAAAGTACGGTTACTTTTAACCAACAATACAGATACTTTTTGCAGTCGTTAACTTACTACCGTATTCCCTGAGTGATAGTATTTTGCTTTTACATCGTATTACCCTTTCACAACCTACGTTATAATCGCCGTTATACTTTCCACTGAGAGTACGAAAAATATTACCTGTTCTGCTACCGTGGAATATTCCGCATGTGATTGGATATACAGCTGTCCGTAGATAGCAAGATTCGATACGGGTAAATTCATTTCAATAGCTGCTTCCTTCATCTTATCCAACACTGAAGTGTCGTTTTTAACTAGGTACCATTTCATTCCATGTTCTAAAAGTAGCTTCGCAAACATTACCTCCCGCCCTGCAATATATTTTACACCTTGTTTATCGATCCAAAAGTTGTGTTCGGGAACTATGAATGCAAATCTAGTTCCCTTCAGCTGTTCAAGGTTGGCGGAAAGCTGAACAGTTGTAGTGCGTTTGTCAGTTTGCTCTTTACAGAAATCAGAGAGAGTCTGTTGTTTCAAATACCAATGTTTCCTTCTTGAATAACTGGTGATCACGGAAGGCACATCATGATCTTCAATTAGCAACAGATAAATTATCCGGATTCTACCCATTGCGCCAACTAAGACTTCATGCAACTTAGGAATGTTTTCATACGTTCCCAAGTGAAGAATTATGAAAATGCCAAGTGGATTCGTCGCTCTTGTCATTAGAAGAGATTTGGTGAATATCCATATATCATGCATAATTGATATGTGAATATCACCTCGCGTTGGCCCTTCCGGCGCAATCATCACTGGGATTTGTACGTCATGCAAGATGGCTGCTGGCATCCGTATATACGGTAGATCCAAAGGTGGAAACACCGTTGCCTGTGAAAAAAAGTAAATTCCAATTCAATTTCAGTTCAATACTCTTAAAACTGCAAAAAATAAAATAAAATGTGACTGTACTTGCCCTACACTGTAGTACACACTAAATGACTATATGTTTAAAGACCTGAAGGCGAAGTAAAGTCTTGGTAAATATAATTAAATTACTTACAAATTGGGACAGTCGTCTAAGTCAAACTTGTTATTGCGAACTTATTTCGTTTAATTAAATTTACATCACTTTTTATCTGTTAAATCATATTTATCATAAAAATTAAATAACTGTTGGATTCTGTCTGGGAACGTACAGAGTAGTGTGGTGAATGTACGAACGGCGACATAAGGTTATTTTGGAAGATACGGGAGCACGTGAATTATGTGTACCATTTTACGCTGAAAAATTGCTCTCGATCTCTAGCAAATTTATTTAAGACGTGTGTGAGACACAAGCTGAATACCTGCAGATGTTCTATAGCCTTTCCTTTATCTCACGTTCTTCCGTTGCTTCTTTATCTCATTGGGAGTAAGACAATTCTAATGCAATATTAGCACGAAAGAGGGAAGAGGGGTCAGGTATAACGGGCACTTGCCTCAAATAGAGCATCTCTCCTACTTGGGCGGACCAAGATTGACGCGGGCAGAAGGGAAGGGAGAAGTGTGAACTGCACTGCGCCTTCCTCACACTTGAACTTGACCAGGGGGAATTCACTTCGGATTGAGTTTTTACCTGTTGAATTGCGTTCATATATTTGATTTCTGGATACAAGGATTCCCTAAGGTATTTTGCATTCTCTCAATACATATTATTAAATTTACGTCCGTACATATTTAATGCATGAAAGAAACAATAAAGGGATTACAGCGATTAGAAAAACTCAATTCTTTGATAAAATAACGACGATTCGTCGAAAAGAAAATTGGACAGTAGACGATCACATAAAATGATCTGATTGCAAGAAGCAAAGGCAGATCACAGACAACCTTAGTAGAGGTCTGACAAGCAGATCGTGATGGAAGGAAGTTGCCAAAATGGGCGGTGCGCATCTCGAAAATACGTTTCTTGAATAGGTTTCTGGTAGAAATAATAATTAATTGGATCGTGATGATGGGAACGTTAATTTCTACGTTTGAAAATTAAATTAGATCAGGCAAAGGAAATGAGATTTTAATTAAAAGTTTGAGTGTGTAAAGAAATGGTGTAATGAAGGCAGAAGTGTTTGCGTGATCAATTCGTCGTCCCAAACTTGCTGTGCAGATTCCGAAAAGGAAGTTAAATTTTGCAAAAGAAAAAGAAATTGAAAATTTTGTTCAAGGTCAAGATTGCAGTAAGATTTAAATTATCTAAAATAAGAGTTTGTGGGCTAATGGCCGCTGATTGGGTTTCGAATTTTGAAACAATGCAAAGTTTCGAGCAGGGATATGATGAATGGTTGTTGTAAGAAGCAGTCGTGTGTATGTCGTTATAATATATTTTTCATTGTTCAATATTTGTTAATATTTATGTGTATGTGTCAATGTTAACTTGTAATACAAATCGAATGTGACGTTGCCTAAGGAAGACATCTTTAATTAAGAATAAATAGCATAGGGCACAGTTACGCTAAAGTAATAGAATAAGTTTGGTGTTAATATTATAATGATAAATAAATATTTTTCTTCGGTCCCAAATTCCCCCGTTTAAATATTCTATAATCCGAGAACTCACGGATTTTGTTTTCAGGACCACTATTTTATCAAAACAAAGAAGAATAAAAACACTGAGGTATTGCTCTAAAGATTCATAAGATTAGAGATTTAAGACAAAAACTGAGCTAAACTATATAAGTAGAAATAGAAAGAAAGAAAGTAAGGGAAGAAATAATATTAGTATTACAATACGTGTGTTCATGTGTGTATGCGTATAAACTCGAACTTGGTATATTTACATGATGAGAAACTACTTTTTGCGTTTGAATTCATTACCTGAAGAAGTCTGGGTTCATGTAGACATTCCAAGAGCGTTGATAGTGCCGACATGCTATCTCTTAACGCATCACGCCACAGAAAATCATTAATAATGTTTAAACGTGACCTCCTTGCTTCCGATTGTTGAAGTTTGGTATCTATCATGAAGAGAAGAACCAACGTGAGAAGAAACCTGCAAAAAATATTAACATGCAGTACAAAACCAACTTCTTTCTCTCAGATTAAATAGTTCTAATTTTTTTGTCTCGAGGGTGAAATCTAAATTTCTTGGCTTCAACCAAATATTTGTTTGCATACGAGACAAATTTGAGTAGCCGTAGATGGGAATAATCGAGGGTCAATTTTTAGGAATTTTTGTATATTAGCGTGTCTAAAAAAAATTGAAGTCAATTGCTTAGTGAGAAGTTGCTTGAACCACATCGGCACCAACGAAGCCATTTTCAAAATGGGTTTAATGGTGCCACAAACCCTATAAAAACCCCGTTTATTGGCCTTTTTTCGATACTTTTTAGAAAACCAAGAATAAATATTATATATTGTTATTTTTATCAACGTACTTTTTGCCGAAAAGGTACCCACAACAATTTTATGATTATCAAGCATTACATGACTCTAAGAGTGTGCCTCATTAGCTCGAATATGGCCAATTTCACGTTAAAACCATAGAAATGGCCACTTTCCAAATTTTTATTCAAAATACGTTTAATTTAAATAGGATTAAATCTTGACACCTCTCTTTCAAGAAGTTTTCTTCGCACAATTTAAGAATTTCACTGCAATCGGTTAAAGATGCGCCGCACGCCATCATTATAAACGACCCACAATTGTACCTCTGTTGTATCTAATTTCTTTATTCACTATTAGGCTGCATTGAACATATTTGTAGAGGAATCAAACTGTGGGGGATGTTACTAGCCTCCAAAAAACACAATATGTCAGTTGGAAGTGCAAGAGATACTTCCCCCTCTTCGTTTCGGTGCATGCAGCAGTGTCCATGACGTCACATCCGCTGGCCCGCCCTGCGCGCCGCTCGGGCCCCCGCCACTGCAGGCGTCACACTCATTAATGCTTTCTGACAAGCCCCCCTTTTGTACGCGTAAGCTTCCGCGGCTCGAATCCATAAATTCTCGGCTGTCCGGGAGACACCGCGTCGTTGGCTGGGATTCCGACGTTTCGCCAGACATGTCACAGGCTTCCTCAGGGCAGTGACTAACTGCCCTGAAGAAGGCCGTCATCGCAGTCGACATCCCAGCCAACGACGCGGCGTCTCCTGGACAGCCCAGAATTTAAAGCCGCCCATTTATTTGTCCAGATTCCTCCTGCATTTCGATTTTCCGCGGTTTTACATAACTTTTTCTATAGAACGAATAATACTCATACGGGAAATACGTATACGGGAAAGTAAAAAACTCAAGGACTTCCAAATGCCGTAGAGTGTTTTTCAAGTCTAGTTGCATCAAAACCCGTTTGATTCCTCTACAAATATGTTCAATGCAGCCTAATAGTGAATAAAGAAATTAGACACAGCAGTGCGGTACAATTGTAAGTCGTTTATAGTGTTATGTTTTTATTTAGTTTTGTTTTACTAATTCATTGCTTTGTGTATACGGACATGAAAAACAAAACAATTATCGTTAATGTCAATATTCTTGGGAGGCTCTTTGATTGATTTTGAATTAGGGAGGCATTTTGAATACTTTATGCTCGCTCTAAGACCAACACAAAAAAAAACATTCTTGTAAATCTGATTTATTGAAGTAAAGATAAAAGGAAATACATTAAATAAAAGCCACAATGCTGAAATATGTAAAAAATGCTCAAATATGTAATTTACTACCGTGTTGATGATACAATATTCATTATGTGACTGTGAAGACCAAGGTTGTGTTTTCAGGGGAAAAAAGGATTTTTCTTGAAAACGTTTCTGACGAATAGAGCAATTTGCAGTAAAATACATAGTAAGTCTGGTTTTAATGTTTTAGAACTTTTGAAATTTACCAAATGTTTGAAAATTGCAAATTGCATTCTTCCAAATGTGAATTGAAAAAACTTTTCGCCGAAATAGCTGCAGAATTTGTTGAATACGCGGTAAAATATGTAGTACATTCCGTAACCATAATAACGTGTAAGAGGAGGTAAGTACTGTTGTCGTTTTATCATAAAGTTAATCCTTCCGACGTAAAGGGTACGAGTTATTTTGAGCATACGACTCTGGTCGAAAAATCTAGACAAGTGTCGGTATGAAGAAAGATTAATAACTACATAATAAATGTTAATTAACTGAACGAATCTTTCTTACCTCATTTTTAAAATATCCTTTCGGCTGGTTGCAAATGGACGTGACTTCTATTATGTTTCTGAGAACTAAGACCTCTGTTCTCGGGATCCAATTTTTTTGTCTCATGATGCAAGCGTTGCCTCACGTTCTTCAAAAGAGATATCGTACACTCCGAAAAGTTCCTTTATTGCCCCCTCAGCACATTAAGCTAATGGAAAGGTTGCAGTATATTGCGGAAACTCTACCAGTTTTCCTACATACTGAACATTTGGTTATTGCCTTGGCATAATATGAGAACGTTTCTTATATTAAAAGTGCGTTCTTTCTTTTTTAGTAAATAACGATTTTTTTCAAGACCAAGTAAATTATTACAGCTTAAAGACGTTATATTTTTTTTAATTATTGCTATTACGATCTCATCTTTTTCCAGACACTATTTCAGCCTTAGTATGTCGCTAAAGAAGATTCTGTCTTTATCCCTTTGAGAAAGAGTTTAATCTCTTTACTTGAAATGAAATTGGTTGTTCTTATTTAGTTCTTTTATTAAGGTGACGTACATTCTTCGAAAAATTTTAGTATTTTTTTCGCAATATTGCTTGCAATATTTGCAATTTTAAAAAAGAACAAAAGCAAGATTGTATTAAAAACTAGCTGACCCGGCAGACTTCGTACTGCCTCAACGATAAATAAAAGACCTCAACTTTTGTATAAGATGATTTTAAAACAAACAAATCTAATCAGTATTTAATAAAAAAGAATTTTTTGAATAAAGCATGAAGTTTTATTATTATTTTCGACACATCATGTTGCTTACTTACAAATAGAGCTTTTCTGAAATACTGGCTATTTATAAGGTTTAAATTTTATATTTACAGACACACACTGTTATGATAAGTCTGTTAATCAATTTAAAGTTTTCTCATAAACTATATTTTTGTTTTGTGGTGCGTAAATAAACAAAGAAGACGGTTTTCCGACGCGCGAACACGCGACGTATAATTGTCCATACGCGAAACAGGGAAACTCTAAGTTGATTCCACAAACTTCTAACGACTGTCCTTGCGATTTATTTATGGTCATCGCAAAGGCCAGTCGTACTGGAAATTGTAAGCGTTAAAAATCGAATGGTAAGTCCATTGGAATCGTCTGTATCCGCGGCATCAGGACATCCTCTCCTTTGTATTTTCCTTTTATGATTCTTGCCTCAATGGCGTTATTCATCAGCTTTTCCACAGCCAGTCTTGTTCCATAGCATAGTCGAGGATGTTTAATGTTTCGCAACATGATGACAACTGATCCTACTTTTAACTGCAAATTGTGAGGTGGAAATTCAGGCAATTCCAGTGAATTTAAAAACTCCGTGGAATAGTTGACTACGTCATCCTGGTTGATAACGGTGTCGACTGATTTGAAGGAAACCAACTGTCCTGGAAGAAAATTCTGAATGACCGCATTGAGATCCTCCACATCTTTATTTTTCGCCGCCAATATTGCCCGTTCACCGAGCCAATTATCGTTATTGAACGTTTGCGCTATATCTGGGAAAACACGCTGAATAAGCTCCTCTTTTGAGTCTGTGATGTGACAAAAATGACCTAATGACTAATGACTAACTAATGAAACTAATGACCTTAGCCGTTCTGGTGCTCGGAATCACTACCAATCAATCAATCGATCGAATCCAGAAACCATGGAAAACGATCTTTCGCTGTCACAAATCGTACCCTCAAACCTCCCGCTCAGAAAAATTGCAATGACAACAATGTCCCTGAGCAATCGCAGCATGTTCTTAGAATATAGCGAATTGATTCATTGCTCTTGGGCATGACGCTAAATTCTTGTCATCTTCAGGGTAAACGTCTTTCGCTCTTGTGATGAACAAATATTTTTCGCGTTTCGCCAAGTAACACGTATTTTCGGTCTTTCTTCAAAAAAACGAGTTGGGTTTTTGGTTCACAACGGTGGAACAGCAACTGTGTATTACCATATTCAGTTATAAAACTGAAGTGATTGTTGTAACATTTGTTTCCCATTAATTTATTGTATGGATGCCTAATACATTAACATCTAAATATACTCGTATTAAGACGTCTATGAGAACAAAATTCCCAGATATTTGCACAATAATAATAATAATAATAATAATAATAACAATAATAATAATAATAATCTAAATATACTCGTATTAAGACGTCTATGAGAACAAAATTCCCAGATATTTGCACAATAATAATAATAATAATAATAACAATAATAATAATAATAAGTCTCCCAAAGTCCAGCCCTACGTCCGAGCAATTGAGAACTTAGCCACGTGGGAGACGGGCAACGTCAGAAAATTTGGCGGCAAACAGGGCGATGGCACACCCATAGAGATATGGAGACACGGAATATGCGTCGTAAGGCCTCGGAAAAGCAGCCGCTGCCTGGGGAGCGCCGGGGCACCTTCGGAGCCACCGCTGGAGGTGACAGCATGCGAGCCGGTGGTGATCAGGAGCTGAACAGGCGGGCCCTGATCGGGGATAACCCCGAATGTACTACAGCCGAACATAGCAGCACCCATCCATCTCCACTTATAGCTGCACCTGCCGCAAGTGCTTCCCAGAGAAGCAATCTATTGCTTCCAGAGACCACTGCCGCAGGCAGGCAACGCAGAAGGATGAAGTGGACTATAGAGATAAATACCTTCATCATGCGTGAATACTACACCATTACCAAAATGGAGACTGACACTACGGCATACCGACAAAAGTTACATCAAAGATTTCTTCACCGTTTCCCTGATTCTGAAGTTAGTGAGCAAAGAATAGCGGACCAGCGTCGAGCAATTGTTCAGAAAAATCTCCTCTCTGCCCCAGTTTTGGAAGCAATCAAGGAAGAAGTGAGAAACATGCTTAACTCCTCAGAACCTAGTAATCTGAGGGCAGTGGAGATATCAGCTGTGCAAACTCACGATGACAATGAAACAAGCATGTCAGAAAGTATGGATGATAAGAGTAGAGAAGAGGTGCAAATTCGCAATGAATTTGCAGTCGCACTTGCGGAATTTGAAGGAACTGACCCACTGAACCGCTATCTCATTTCCAGACAAAATTGCTCGAAGAAATTAGCAAGAGCAATCAGCGTCTTGAATGAGAAAGTACTGCCACAACATCTACAACAAAGACCATCTTTCGAAGAAGTACACACAGCAATTTATTGTGCTGCGGTTGTGGCTTCAAGATGTAACGGTTCTAAGCTTTTCAGCCGCGTAGCAACTGCCCACAATGATCGAAGTGAAAAAAGAATGCCACCTTGGGAAAGACGGCTGGTGAATCGTATAGAAAGCACTAGGAGAGATATTGGGAGACTCACACAATTTAAAAATGGAAATACCTCAGAAAAACTGAGAAGAAAGGTGAATAACATCCTTATCAATACAAAAATACATACGAAGCACGAGCCCTTGAATTCAACAATAACAGAACATCTTGACACCCTACGACAAAAGCTTTTGGCGTTAACAAAACGCCTTCGACGCTACAGGAATTGCACTACGAGGAAGCAACAGAATTCTCTTTTTAACAGAAACCAGAAAGCATTCTACAGGAATATGTCAAAGGGCAAAGGGCTTGTAAATGATATGGAAGAGTCAAAGCTTCCCTCAAAGTCACAAATAGAGGACTTTTGGAACCCTATCTGGTCATCTGCTGTGTCCCACAACCCAGATAGGACGTGGATTGAAATGGAATATGACAGACACCGAGATATTCCTCTAATGGGTGAACCAATCATCACCGTAGAAATTGTCCAAGCAGCTTTGAACAAAGCACATAACTGGAAGGCACCAGGCAGTGATGGCCTGCACAATTATTGGCTCAAAAAATTTACCAGCACTCACCATCATATAGGTAATATAATTCAATATTTTCTTCACAATCCAGAAAATCTACCTTACTTCCTCACTGAAGGTAGAACATTTTTGTTACCAAAGGAGGGTGACACTAAAGACCCCTCGAAGTACAGGCCTATAACCTGCCTTCAAACTTTCTACAAACTCATAACATCTTGTGTTTCACAAATGATGATGACACACATTGAGGAACAGAATATCTTAGCAAATGAACAGAAAGGATGCAGACCTGGATCTCAGGGATGCAAGGAGCAACTCATTATAGACTCTGTAATTATGGGGCAAGTGCTTGAAAAACAAAGAAACTTGTACGCATGCTACATAGATTACGCTAAAGCATTCGACACCGTGCCCCATTCTTGGCTCCTTCAATGTTTGGATGTATACAAGGTCCACCCGTTTATCCAAAACTTCCTGAAAACTGCGATGAGTCGATGGAATACAAAACTGTATCTCTCTAATGGAAAACAATCCGTCCACACAGATACTATACACATCCGCCGAGGGATTTTCCAGGGTGACTCTTTAAGCCCTTTATTGTTCTGTTTAGCCTTGAATCCCCTCTCTACTCTACTTAATTCATCTAATTATGGAATCGCTCTTAAAAAGGGGAACTCAACTCTTCTTCGTGTCTCACATCTCCTTTACATGGATGACCTGAAGCTCTATGCAGACACTGAGAGTCATATGCGGCAACTAATAAACGTGACGGAGAAGTTCACTGACGACATTAAGATGAAATTCGGTTTGGATAAGTGCAGGAGAGTGAATATCATTCGGGGTCATATGCAAGTTATAAATTTGGAAACTGATAATGAACCAAAGATTACCTTCATGGAACCCCATGAAACTTACAAATACTTGGGTTTCCAACAGTCACTCCGAATCAAACACACTGTTACTAAGAACATACTAACAACTGAAGTGTGTAAACGATTGCATGGACTCTTAAAAACTCAACTCTCTGCTAGAAACCTTGTGCAGGCCATCAATTCATTTGTTATTCCAGTGCTGACATACTCCTTTGGCGTTATTAAATGGAGCAATACCGACCTCGACAACCTCCAGAGAACAATTCGAACCGCTATGACTCAACACAGAAAACATCATCCCCATTCAAGTACTGAGCGTTTTACCCTTCCAAGGTCGCAAGGAGGGCGAGGTATTGTAGATCTCATAAATCTACACAGCTCTCAAATTGCTTCACTTAGAAGGTACTTCTTGGAACATTGTGGGAGAGTTCAGCAAGCAGTGAGCGCAGTTGATAATAACTATAGTCCTCTGAACTTGAAAAAGCTTGATCCGCCTGTTCAACCAATCATTGAAACGGAAGAGAAGATAACCTTATGGAAAGCGAAGGCACTGCATGGAAGGTACCCTCACGAGCTGAGTAAACCAGAAGTCGACATCTCTGCGTCGCACGCATGGCTCCAGCACGGGGATCTCTTTCCGGAGACAGAAGCCTTCATGATAGCTATCCAGGACCAAGTGGTACCAACATTGAACTACAGAAAACACATTCTGAGAGATTCTACCATTCATTCCGACTCGTGTAGAAGATGTGAGGCTGCAAGCGAAACTATCCAACACGTGACAAGTGGATGTAGCAGCCACGCACAGGTGGAATACAAAAAGAGGCATGATGAAGTGGCGAAGCAGGTACACCAATTATTGGCATTGAGAACAGGCTTACTCGCCACTTCCGTGCCGTATTATAAATATGTGCCTCAGAATGTGCTTGAAAGTAGTGAGCACACACTCTACTGGGATCGTTCCATTATCACTGACAGACATGTCGGCGGCAATAGACCCGATATAACGTACATTGATAGAAACCAACAGCAGGTTTTCCTTATCGATATATCAATACCCAATACCCACAACATATCGGGAAAATATCAAGAGAAGATCCAGAAGTATGCCGATCTCGCCTATGAAGTCGCAACTCAGTGGAACTTCAGTAAAGTGACAACTGTGCCTATAATAATATCAGCTACAGGAGTGATCCCGAAAATGACACTTCGGGCACTGGAGTGTCTTCACTTGGATACCAGGAATGTATATAACATGCAAAAGACAGTAATTTTGAATACATGCCGTATTGTCAGAAGCCATCTGAACCTTCAGTAAAGCAACCACACACCTGGTCATCATACCTGTGTGTGGTTGACATACCGACCAGTAGATACTGTGAATAATGTAAGATAATAATAATAATAATAATAATAATAATAATAATAATAATGAAAATAATAACCGAGCGAAGTGGCTCAGTGCGTAGCGCACTGACTTCGTAATCGGGAGGTCCGGGTTCGATTCCCGGGCCGGCCATCCTGACCGGGGTTTTCGTGGTTTCCCTCGGTCATAAAGGCGAATGCTGGGATGGTTCCAAAAGTCCACGATCATCTATCGCCTCCTAATTCATTCCTATCATCTTTCATCTTCCATACCCCCGGGCTAACAACCATGGGGGATAAAAATCGGATCCAGCTAAATGCTGGTCCCCCCTAAGAATTGTTGCAAGCACCTGCTACCGCGATAATAAATAAAAACTGAGCCACGGTAAATGCAGGATGCTTGCTTGCGTGGTCCTAGTCGGCCGATTAACGAAAAAAATGATAATAATAAATAATCTGGACTCACGGGAGAGTATTATCAGGGTCCGAATGACTCGGTTGAAATACTGTCATCCAAAAAACTCTATCCAAATTATAACACTACCAAGGAAACTAGGGGTAGGTTATATTAAAAATTGGTAATCTCCATGCAAAACCGATGACGGACGTGAGAGAGTATTTGAATGAGAAAGCATTGGCATCTCGGCTACACAAACTAATACAGCAAGTGGACGAGAACTATACACCCTTAAACAGCAAAATGCATCACACGTACAATCATCACAAGCCGAGAAATTAGAACAAA
Organism: Gryllus longicercus; assembly: GCA_038098605.1. NCBI lineage: Eukaryota > Metazoa > Arthropoda > Insecta > Orthoptera > Gryllidae > Gryllus > Gryllus longicercus. The sequence goes on along the minus strand of JAZDUA010000257.1, from coordinate 572,385 downwards.
GGAATCCAAAAGCACTTCATGGTAGATATTTTACACAAATAGTCAAATCAAATGTCGACGCCTGCTTGTAGTACTAGTGGCTTAAAATAGGATAGATGTTCCCCCAGACTGAAGGATTCTTGATAGGACCAAGTAATTGCGACAAGAAATTATCTCTCGTACATTATTAAAGGCCCGGAAGTGCCTTCTGATAACTGCCGGGATTGTGGTGCAGGCCAAAACACCACCCAGGACATCAATACGGGTTACAGTATGCTGGCACCAACGGATTGTAAACGGACTGTAGCACCAATCAACCACGCCAAGCTCGCAAGGAAATGTAGAATTGCGGGTGAATTTGAAACACCCTACCACACGTCATCGAGAACATCTATGACAATTTATTACCTTTAAATTACTTATTAAAATTAATATGTTTTTGTAAAAAATATTGTAGTACGGAAATCATGCTTTGATAGAAAAATCTCTTAGACTTCTCAAACATTTACCAGAAAGATGTTAAATAATAATAATAATAGTAATAATAATAATAATAATAATAATAATTCAGAAAATGTCTATTTCACAAATGTTATTCTTTTATGTCCAGTGGCCTATCAAAAGGCAGTCAACTTCAAGGGTCCTTATTAAAACACATGCGGTACTTTTTTATCAACACACATCTTGAACTAAACCCACCAACTTAGTGGCCCGGAACATTAACTGATGTTACTGCAATGCCTCTGACCAGAAGGTTCTATAGGGTTCAAGTCCCGACGATCGCGTTATAATAATAATAATAATAATAATAATAATAATTATTATTATTATTATTATTATTATTATTATTATTATTATTATTATTATTATTATTATTATTATTATTATTAAGTATTATGATTAATTATTAATAATAATTATTAATTATTATTATTAATTATTATTATTATCATCATCATTATTATGGCCGTCATGTTAGAGATTAAGACACGTTTAGAAGAATGGAAAATATTGGCTGAAAATACGAAAATGACGGTATTTAAAAAAGAAATGAAAAGCTTTCTTCTCATTTTAGTAAAGGAAATGTTCTCTGTTATTGCAAAGATATTAATGAATTAATAAATGGCTTAATACTAACGTATAATCCAAATGAATGGTAATTCCTTATAGGATTGTATAAGTTAAGTTTGAAGGCTGTGCATTTACATAATGAAAATAAAATAAATCATTTACTGTAGTACATTCGGTTCTTTTAAGAGGTTCACACAAAATAATGGATTTAACCCTCGGAAAAATCGGGTATGAATAAAACAAATAGCACATATGCGCAGATTTTAAACAATGTCGTTGTTACTAGCTCTCAAGCGGGATTTTCTAAATACTGCTGTTTTCTCTGCATGAGCAGTGTAGCTGGGAAATCTTTAGCAGAACAACATAGAAGCACTACAGAACCAAAGAGCGGCTCCAAAGAAATTAGTTCATCCCGAGCAAATCAAATATAAAGTGCAAGCTTTTTGTGGGTATAGAAAGTATCGTCTTACGCACACTTGAACAATGCAAAATTTGGTTAATGCGGTGAACAAAGAAGGGTATGGGTTTAAGAATTTAAAAGAAAAAAATCGGCAAAATTAAAAGAGGGAATTTCGGTTAGGCCTGAAGTCAGATAACGATTGAATGACGCCCTATAACGTCCTTTACACATCCAACTACAAAATTTAATAAAAATCGATGGATCCATTTTTTTGAAAATTTTGTATTGTCTCAAGGACTTCATTTAAAAAATAACAATCTCGGTTTCAAGGGGCCGCGACATCAGCCAGATCGACCGGATAATATCAATTTATGAGAAAATTGGCTGAACGGTTTACTCGCTAGCTTCTTTCATAGACGGACAGACATCGCCGGCAATCGACTTTTTTGATAATTTTAGCATCTGCATTTCTCACCTTTTTCATTGACAGTGCCTGTAACAAGAGTTTTTCCACTGAAAATCCACTGAAATTTTTGTTCGAGAAGCATTATATAAATGTTTCTTTACTACGGTAGAGAGAAACAAAAAATATTCCTCCTATTACATATTAACACATTAAGAAACTGTGAAATGATAGCTACTTTTTTAGCATCATTTTCGTTTTCCCCAGGTAACGTAGAGAGATCAGAATATTTATCTTTTAACATTTATCTACTCAAAAGAAGATAATTTTTGCTTAATTTTAAATATTATTTTAAATCTGAAATTGAAACGAATATTGTGCAAGTAGAATATGAGATTCAGAGATAGGCTGTTGAAAATATATTCTCAAACTTTTCCATTAGATGAGGTAAAGTACTAGATGAAGAAATCTCTTTCGGAAAATGTAAATCAATACTTTGAACATAAAATACAGGTCTTTGTTGTGGCAACGACGCTTGCAAGCCGTTGCCTCTTTCACACATCGAAGACTCGAAAACTCTCCAAAAATGAGGTAAGAATCGTTTGGACACATATGTAGAGTTACTCTGTTTAAAATGTTCTTTTGTACACATTAGGAACGCTATCTCTTGCTACAAATAAGGCAAAAGAGTTTTTTGTGAGGGTTTTAAAATATTTTATCCATAACCCGATGCCTTCAGGTGTCATCGTCGTGTAGTCATTTCTACGAGCGGCGAGCATTTCGGCTAGCGGCTGAAGCGTACGACTGATTGGGAGGTCTCTGAGCAATATTCAAAGGCCCGTGTTTCGTCTCGGGAGTAATTCCTTCCGTCTCCGCTAGGTGGTAGCGACATTTGCGTAATCAGAGCGGACCCTAGGGTCCGAGTCTCGCCACCTAAAACTAATTAACTAACATGCACTACGCCACCACACATGTCAGAAGACCATTTGAGCTTGTTCGGGTGGGGCAGTGACACGATGAGGGAGATAACAGAGGGAGACTCATCGCTAGCCAAGAAGTAGGTCCATCTCTATCTTATATTTTGGTGTAGGAAGGGCACCACCTCTCTCGAGAGACTACATAAATGAACGAAGTCCTACAGATCTTGACGCAGCCGGGAACGAAATAATGAATGGACAGATTTCTCCATATTGTTAACGGCAATATTTCCTTCCACTTAGGGTATGCCTATTATGGACGAGTGTGGTGAAGACATTATTCTTCCTTCACACATTAATAACTTGTCGTAGGTTACACCTCTTGTGGCTCAGCATGTTGATTGCACTAACGCAATGGATTCTCGTGGATACACAATTCGAAAGAAATAAGTGGTTCATCAAGGAAGTAGTAAGTTTGGATCTTCAAGAAAAAATCTTAATATCATCCCTGAAAAGCATTCTAATGTGCTTGGACAGCCACGAGCCATTACAGGTGATGTATGAAAACTATTGGTGCTACAACAGCACATATTTTCTCGCAATCTTCAAACATTTCAAATTTTCGAAACTTCGTGTTCAACGAAAGTTCAATATTCAAGGGTTTTCATTCCTAGAAACTAAAGAGTATATTCTGGTTTTATCTGTATACCTCTATATTCATATTTACACAATATGAAATATTAAAAACATATATTAATAGGCTACCTAATACAGTATCAGACTTTGGGATACGAGTGCACTCAGAGTTTCCTTTCCATTTAACGGAAGTGTTTCGATTCGCAGGTGACAATCCCCTTACCCGCCAAGCCGTCGCCCTGGTCCGTGGCCCCCGGCGCGCACGCCGCCAACCTGCCAGTGATGGCGCAGCCAGCCCTCAGTAACCCCTCGCGTGGATTCGTCATTGTGCTGACATTGCTTGGCCAAAAAATATCGCCTCATGTCCTGGCCCATTATTTAACGTTAGGTTTCTCGACTGACGTTCAGGGGTATTTCTTAATAGTGCATTTGGACAACTTTTGCACCAGGGAATATTTTCAAGATGTATATTCAGAGTTCTATCGCCAACTGGGCACTACGCGGGTGCTGCACCTGAGCCCAGACAGCGACCCGTACGTCTATTTCGCAAAGCCTTACGATCCTGGGCGGAGACTATGGCCCGACGTGGAAAAGAGCATGGTAGATTTCTGCAGAGACCAACGCCATGAGCGCAGCAGGCACCTGCGTCTGTCTAATGGAGTCGAAAACCTCGAAGGATTCAGGTTCAGTTTCATAGTGCGAGAACAACACATGTGGGGGGACAGAAGAGGAGAAACGCGGTTTGGAGGACGTGACTATGAGTTCGCCAAGATGCTCGTGCAGTTCGGGATGCAGCGGAAAATGTTTGATTCTAAAAGTATACTCCACTCATTTAAGGAGAGACACGTGGAAGTTGTAGTACCTGTTACAAAAATTACGCATTTGAACACAGAATTGGCAAAAGATTTTGTGGACTTCACGTTAGCTGCGATGCAGGTAATAACTTTAATAGAATTCACTGTTTTTCTCGTATTTTCTAGCGCGCAACTGCTAGTATTCATTAGTGTCGTAAGTGTAGTAGATGTTATATCGCAGGAGATGTGGTAGTGTTCTTCCCCCGTTGAATTGTGAGGTTCGACGTCGACATAGATGTCGAATTGCCGGGTTCTCCTCATCCAGGAATTTGACACGAGCGGGGCACGGCTCATCCCGAACAAGATGTAGCCTTCCAATTCTTTTCTCGTCATGCACGATTCTCTAGTGCACGTAAGTGTAAGTATACGTACACAGTCCGTCCCTTATAAAAGATGACTGATTTTGTTTTCGCAAAACCAATACTACCATTTGTGATCTGATGCAGGAATTAAATAGCGCGGTGTTTCGACTACCTGCTGTTTTAAAAGGAACAGCGTGGCGTCACAGACTGCTCGGGGTATTTAAAACTGTAACTGTATGAGTTGAGCCATGAGTTGAGCCACCGTGAAAAGAGCAGTGGAGCAACGTGCAATCATTAATTTTGTTTCAAAGTGGGTAGGAGTGCCACTGAAACTTTTGATATGATACATTTTTATGGCAGTGAAGCAGCGAGTCTTAAAAACGTTTTTGAGTGGTATGCAAGATGTAATGGAGAGAGAGCAATGTTGACGTTCCAGGTGAAGGAGCATCAGCGACAGTTCGAGCCGAAGATGATGTTCGAAACGTGGCTGAAATTGCTCCAAATGATCGTAGTGCTTCTACTAGGTTAATTGAGGGACTCACAAGAATTCCTGAATCGACTGTGCAACGCACTGTCACTCGCGGACGATCAAAACCAATGCAGAGACTTGAAACGAACAACCGATTAGGATCCAAACTGTCATACATCTTGACAAGGGTGAAACATGGTGTTTTCAATGCGAGCCAGTCGGTAAGCGTCAGAGCTCGTGATGGCTAAGTCTCCAAAACAAAAAAAGTGCAAATGCACAAAAGTCGTGTCAAGACACTTCTCACAGTTTTCTTTCGTTCCAAAGGTATTATTAATAAAGAATTCGCTCCAGAATGTCAAGTGGTGAATACACATTTCTACTTGGGTGTTCTAACTCGTTTATGGGCGAGAATTGTTCTGGTGAGCCCCTAATACCGCGACCAGCAGCCAACAAGAGTGTTTATTGCTCGACAAGGCTACGGTGTTCAGACGCAAGATCGTACGCCAGTTCCTGGCTGAAAAGGATATCGTTACCCTTGGCATCTCTGCTTATTTGCCAGATGTGACTCCGTGTGACTTTTGTTTATTTCCTAAATTGAAAATGGCGATGAATGGACACCGCTTTGACAAGATTTCCTACATCCCGAAGACTACGACAAAGTCTTTGTCCTGCAGGCAATTCCAATTCTTGACTATCAGAATTGTTTTAAACAATTTTTCCCAATCTTCCAGTTGTAAATTCACTGACAATGAGACTATTTTGAATACAATTGCTAGTAAACGACAAATAACGTTTTGTATTTTAATTCACATTAGTAATCTTTTCTGTGGGGCGGACCGTGTATGTAAGAGATGTTAAGGGCGAGAAGGAAAGATCGGGCCCATTTTATGGACGATCAACGTGGTGTTGATCGGAGAAACAACTGACCTCTAACGATCGAAGGAGCCTGCTGATAGAATACTCTTAAACATAGCGAACGAATTCTCCTTAGCTATGCTAGCTGTGCAGGTAGTGTCAATAATCCGTCATCTACTATAACCCGTGAGACTTTTTCATACTTTGTATCTCAATGTTTTAAAAGAAAAAATAGCTTATGTTGAAACACAAATTCAAAGTTTTCCGAAACATATGGGGGAACTCCGAAACGATTTAATAGAACGTCAAAAAAACCGTTATTTTGTAGATTATGGCATGAGAACCATAGAAACCCATTACATAGAAACACGAAAACCTCATTTTAAACTGCTGTGCCTCTGACCGGGACCTCTGATAGGTTTGACCGTTGCCCGTTTGTTAAGGTACTCCGGCATTCGCCTGGTGTTGATCAAAGATACCACGCAAAACCAAGGCAGCCACCCCCTAGAATGTCCTCCATGTAGCGACACAATTCGACCTATCTTCATTAAGCTTACGCCACCGTTTCCAGTTCGGGGTGCAGATGCTGGAGACAGTTTTTGCAAGCATGATGACGGATACCAAGTAGTGCGCCCTACTCTCGCGTCTATTTTAGTGCTAATAGTAAACCGTGCTCGTCGTAATGTTTCTGAAGATGAAGCGCAGATGTTGTACTTCCATAGCCTAGTGGTGCACCGTACCCATACGTCTATTTGGGTTTTAATAATGAACCGCCTTTAATCGTAATGTGTCCGCTCATGAGGCGCAGATGCATTAGGCTTCTTTTGCCCATGGGCAGACAGCACATAGCGGTGCGCCGTGCCCTTACGTCCATGTAAGAGCTAATAGAGAATCGTCTTTAGACGTGTTGCGTCACGGCGGGGTGGGAAAAGGAGCATCTATTTTACCACGACGCATGGTCGGTCAGGGCGCGCTTCGCTATGACGTCCGACCGCGGGCGGAGCGCTTTGTCCCGACCCTTCCGGCAGGACCGTCCCCTGATTGGCCGATCACCCGGCCAACCGGCTGACGGGTTGAGAGGAACCTACCTCTACATTAACCCACGCGCTGACCATCTCCGCGCATTTCGACCTGACGAAGGTCGCAAATGCCGACCAAAATGTTTGCACCTGTGCCTCGGACGCGGCGTCTCCTGGACAGCCAAATCGCTACAACACATCTTGCTTCCACCTGTGAGGTGCAGATGCTTCACGTGCTTTTTGTACGTATACCGACGAGCACCTAGTAATGTTCCCATCCCTTACGACTATTTTAGTGCTTAAGATGAAAGGTCTTCATACCCCGTCTTTATAATTATGAAAAAAAGGCGTTTTTCGTCCGCAGGCTGACGAGCACCTAGTGGTGCGCCGTGCCCAGCGTATGTCTTTTGGGTTGGTGCTCTTGCTGCCCTTCCGTTGGCAGACCTGGTGCTCAATCGGTGCCGTGTTGGCGCTGATGGTGGTCGCTTGGACGTTGGTGCGGACGCACCAGGTCAACTTCGTCGACGCGGCCAATGGCGCCCTGGACGTCCTCAAGATGGTCCTCACCGGGGGAACCTCCAGACGCATTCCTCTGCTCTCTCACAGGCTCGTCTTCGTCTGTGGATTCCTCATGTGGCTAGTGGTTGCCAACGTCTACACGGGACTGCTGCTTGGTTTTCTCACAGTCCCCCGATATTTTAAGGAGCTGAACACCATCGATGAAGTTGTGAAGGCGACTGACAGACTGTACGTTCAAAATGACGTGTATTTGAACTTCAAGGCTGGACTGACTTACAACTTAGGAAAACTAGCAAAGAATGTAACACCAATTGTTTATATACATGAAAGAGATTCATGTGTGCAAGACATAGTTGAGACCGGAAGTGCTGCAACTTGGATGGACTCAAATATTTATTCCATCTTATCTCGCTACAGAAAGTACACAAAGGAAGGTCGGAGTTTGCTTCACAAAGTCAAAGAACCAGTAGAGTTATCCGGTTTGTATTCGTACTGTGTGCGTCGGAATCATAGGATCCTTTACGTGCTTAACTCTCTTATTCTCCGTCTTTCGGAGTCTGGCTTGAGTTTCCACTGGGGCCAAATGCTCGAGTACAGTTTGGATTTGGATGGGCAGGGGGAGAAGTCGTTTTTCAGAGGGGATGCGAAACCTGAAAAGCTGAAGGTCGTTCAATTCACGGGGCATTTTGTTCTGTATGGCATTGGCATATCGCTTGCGGGAATAACATTTATAGTGGAACAAATTCTAGGACGTTGCAGGGTTTGTCGCTATAAATGGGCAATAAATTTGGTGAGGAGGTGCCACGGCGCGCAATATTCTCAGTGTCTTAAGAAGGTATTAAAGAAACCTTAAACGTCGTGAATTTGTGTTTACTGCTTTTTGTTTGTGAAGGTAGTGCAAAGAGTTTGCGACGCCTACTGATTGTTCCTTTTACTTTCTTGTATACTACTTCCGTAGTATAAATATAGTATTATAATACAGCGGCGAAAATTGCTATTTTTCAATAGAAAAGTCGTTTTCTGCATTAAGACACAAACAGGTAACTTTTTTGTTCTTATTTGCAGTGAATTACTTCCTCTCACGTTGAGTATTTATAATTTGTTTGTTGGTCCTTGATCCCCCAAACAATTCTACAGCAATAAATCTTTTCGTGATAAACACTATGTTTTAACCGTTCAGACGACTTTTTTCAAAACTGATATTCACCTATCTGGGCGATCTCGTGACGAGAAGGATTACGAATATATTATGATTTTTTATGATACTTTAAGAAGCCTTGGCATTCAAAAAATAGTTTTATTTTGTGATTTTATATGTAGTTAGGTTAGAACACAGGACGTTTATGAAATTGGAGCATGTCTCGTTTTCGTTAAACACTCAGCAATTTGCAAAAATTACATATGTTCAAAAATATTTTGGCGGGTTCCTACCACTGCAATACTGATATTGTAGTTGTACGGATGTTTAAATGATTTTTATATAAAATTGATAGTTTTTGGTTAATTTGGCTGAAATAAAATTAACAAATGATTCTCTGAAAATGGCTACAATATAGACATAGCGCAAGCACAATATAGGTAAATTAGGAGTTTTCTGAACGAAAATTTTCTAAAAAATTATGCATATAAAAATGTAATGCATAATTTTTTGAATTGCAAGAAGTTTTCACGGAAGTTTTCTTTAGAATTGTAACATGTTTTTAAATTTTCAAATCTATTTCTTTTTTCACAATAGAGCAAAACACACTTATAAAAATAGCACAGTTAAAGCCTGAGTTTTTGAAAAGTGCAGTATTTACAAATAGTGTGAGTTTGTGTGTACTTTTCTATCACCACTACATTCGTGTACTATTACGTAGTAATAAGAAGCGTATTGTGAAACTAAAGTCAGGTTAATAATATTTAACTTATGGTAGGCTTTAATGATGTTTCACGCATGCACTGCTGACTAACGACCTTTTAAGAAACTACTGCAGTGTTGGTTTGATGTTGTACTCGTTTGCCACTCGGTAAGACTATTTTGCCTATGTCATACAATAATGGGAATAAGGATGGAAATCGATGGGCAGGGGGAGAACTCGTTTTTAGAGGGAATGCGAATCCTGAAAAGCTGAAGGTCGATCAATTCACGGGGCATTTGGTTCTGTATGGCGTAGGCCGAAACAAGGCTCCGCTACTAATCTCAGCTTTGGGAGATATCCTTTTCATTTCACCGTCCAACCAGGAATTTCTTCTCCGAATGTCACAATTTAACGAGGAAATATGGGAGTCGGCTATTTTTGTTTGTGACCTACTTGAAGTACATGCTCCGGGAGAATTGCTGCAGCGACGAGACCGTTTTGGAAACGCCACGGAATATCTGTGCAGAAGTAACGATCTTATAATCTACTGAACTAAAGTATTTCATTCAAACAAAAAATAAAATTTCTTACAAACGTGAATACAAGAAAAAAACAAGAAATCACTTTTTTACGTGATGAAATTCAGTGCAGTTCAGTTGCATTAATATGTTATTTAGATATCAATCTAATGAGGAACAATTTTCTTTGCTTTGCTTTTTTAAATATATTTTCCTCTGCTTACGTCTCTTCATATTTTATGCCTGGATTTTACTTCGTATCTTCCAGCATTCACTTCCGAACAACAGAAACCGGGACCTGCTTTATATCCAAATTAGAGTATATCTGCGTGTTTTATCATTAAGGATACGCCGAATGTTTCCGCATATATTCTCGTACTTATGATTTTTTCATATATATCCATTTCTGTAAGGAACATTATGTTGTAGTTTAAATATTTAAAATGACAGTATTAACAGCATCGTAAATGGCAGTAATTATGTAACAGCATCGTATTTTCCAAAATTATTTCGGTGCGTAAATGTTTTTCTCACAAATGCCATTGTTTTGGTCTTAGTTTTTGAAACCTTTAGAATATATCTTTTGTAAGTTTGGTTTAATTGATAAATAGACCTCATGACTTTCTTGGATTAAAATTTGATCATCAGCAAATAGTGAAGTTAAGTACATTCCATTTCTAAGCTTAATTCCTATGCTGATTTTGTTCTTCCATTCTCGAATGACGTCACCCAAGTATGTTAAACTATGTAGGGGAAAGGGTGCATTCTTGGCGAACTCCTTAGTTTGTTTTTATTTCTTTTGAATATTTTTCTTCTAGTTCTAAAATAACTCAGGTATTCTGATACATAGATTTAATATTATTGATTAGTTGTGTGGGTAGCCTCTTCTTTCCATGATTTTCCATAATATGCAGCGTTTCAAATTATCGAAAGCTTTTTCATAATCAACGAAAGCCAAATGGGTTTCTAGATTAAATTCCCTACTCTTTTCTATTAGTGTCGAATGGTATAAATATTATCTGTACAGTAGTGTCCTTTTCTAAAACTGTTTTGTTCTTCTAAAATTAAAATTTCTGAGATATTATCAAGTCTTTTATTTCAAATTTTTGCATATATTTTATAACATGGTGGTACTAAACTAATACCTCTACAGTTGCCACAATCGCTCCTTTTCTCTTTTTTAAATAATGAGATCACTTTCGCTTTTTGCCATTCTTCAGGGACACGTCATTGCTTCCAACGTAAATTGGATAGGTGGAGGATTTCTAGTTTTAACAGCAGACCTCCATATTTAATTAGTTCCGCATTTATTCCGTCAAGACCCGGAGCTTTTTGAATTTTTAGCTCCGTTATTGCTATTTCTAATTCTTTAAAATCAATGTCATCTACCAAAGCTTGTACAGGCATTTCACATTGGCTATTTTCGTCTTCAGGATGATTCCATAAATTTTTATAATGTTCAACCCACTGATTTTTCTTTTAGAATTTTCAAATTAGCTTTGTCTTTTAATTCACTATTGATATGCCAAAATACTTGATATGCTAGTTGTTGTCTGCCATAAATGTCATTTTCCAATTCGCTTATAAATCTTTCCCTTGTTGATTAGCGAGCATTTCTAACTATTTCTTTGGCGACATTTCTTTTAGCTTTGTATACTCTCCATATTTCATCGGTTTTCATTTAGAGATGCTTCATATATGCTACTTTTTTTAATGTTTCAAAGCTATACTAAAACTTCATTAAAGTTACGTATATTTGAGGTCATATGCTAATAACTTATTATCAATTTATTTGAGTTTCGTAAGTAAAACCAGACAATTTAACATTCATAATTCGTTGTAGTTTTTGAGTTCTACACTTATTGGAATTAATGAATATTTTGAGAACAAAGTGAACGTCATATGTTACGATTTATTTTTGTGTGAAATAATGTCCTTAAATCAACAATTCACTTTTTTTAACTGTGCAAAGTTTTAAAAGGTAAGTTAAAAGAGTTAATAAGTTAAAATTATTCAATTTAAATATTAATCATCTGCATTCAAAGATAGAAACATAATGCAAATAAATTGAGAGATTTTATTTTATCTTATACAAGTTTAGACATTAATATTGTAGAAATTATTTAAGGACACCCTTACCGAGGTTTTTATTGAGTGCTTGTATATAAGTGTATATAGAAACTGTGATTTGTGTATGTTAATTTTTTTTTAGATTATGTTTTTTCAATGTGATTGTTGTTTTTCTTATTGATGATGTTGTGACTTCTTTGGGTTCGTTTCGAAAGATGACCCCAGGCCTTAGATTTAAGAGTAAATATACCTTTATGAAGAATATTTTACATCTGTTTAAATGTTTACTAATTGTAAGTGTCTTGACCATAATAAAACAGACTATGAGTTTATTTATAAATATATAACAAGAAATAAATAGTTATAAAGAAACCCAGTCTGTTTTATTAAGGTCATGAAACTTACAAATAATATAACTTTAATTGTAGTAATTCTCGCGATATCCCTTACTAGTCCGGATACCACATTTCAAGCAAACCTAATTACTTGGGTGATTTATCCAACCAGAAACCGTAGAAAGGTGGAGCCAGAAAGATGACAGTAAATACATTTATAATTTTTGTAGATTAGTATTTTCGACAATGGGTAAAGTTTTGAGACTACGTTTATATCGATGATGTGATAAATAACAGTATTACCTGTAATAATATATATACGTACTTGTAATAATAATTATATGTACATGTAACAATAATTATAAGTACTATAATATCACACACGCGTATTTTTTAAATCATTTTGGAAAAATGAAAAAAGCGTTCTTTGACAAGATGTAGCGATCTTGGTATTTACTTTCGAAAAAACTCTCATAATGTTGTAGGAAATTTTATCCTCTTTAAATATGAATTTAATAAATTTTCTACAGGACTAAAGGTTAAAGAGTTATTGAGAAAACAACGAAAAGTCAGAAAAATATATTTATCCTGTCTCCAAAGGTTAGCGTCGGGTATAGAAAGCCGAAAACTAGTAATACAGAAATTCTCTTAGTAAGTACTCTTGTTTTATTTGCGAGTACTTGGAATTAAAAATGAGATCGTAATTGAAGTAAAATTTTACTTCCCCCACTACATGCCGAACTAGAATATTTTTCGAAATATAGAAATCGTTTTGTAAAAGGTTTTTGTATTGCGTATTAATTTATTTGCATCAAAAATTCTCGTCGCACATCAAAAGGTAAAACATGTAGGTCCGTGAGTTAACAAATCAGGCTTTTTATTCAAATCGCCAGTTTCAAGGAGTGCTAATAGAAAAAAACAAATGCCATACGAGAGCACCGAGAATTTCAGTAAATTAGTAGGTTTAATGAATTAGTATACCAAAATTCAAATCAAAAGTTAAAGGGTTAAATGGAGTCGTCACTTTCTAGATAATTAGTGTTCCACGGTCAAAAGGAAAGCAACTGAAAACCAAATTATAAATGGGCCAAAATAGTATCCCTAAAAACATATTGCCTTGTATTAAAAATAAATTCTAACAATTTTATTGTAACTCATGTAAACAACATTAAAATCTCCAGAATGGTTGCTTGCTCATTTTGGCATTATTTTCGTGTTCAGTGACCCAGCTATAATAAAGATGTTATAGTATTTATCTCCCAACATTAACATTTTCAAACCAGTGTAAATTTACCTTTTTCAATTATGATTTTTATTCTGTAATCGAATATTGTCCAAGAAGAAAAAAGTCAATACGAGGCAGTTGATTTATGTTCTCTAACTTTTCCATTAGATGAGGTAAAGTAGTAGGTGAGGACATTTCTGTCAGAAAATGTGAAGCAATACTTTGGGCATGGAACACAGGTCTTTGTTGTGACAACGACACTTGCCGGACGTCATTCTTTTCACTCATTATTAGAATTAGCGATCTCCAAAAATGAGGTAAGTGTCGTTAGGACACACACACAGATATATATTCTTTTATCTAAGATTTTCTTCCTTACACCTTTGCAACGCCATCTCTGGCTAAAAATAAGCACAAAAGTGTGTTGTAAGGGCTTGATAATTGCTTATCCATAACCCGATGCTTTTCGGGGTCATGGACCGAGAGAAGTGGCTCAGGGCGTCAGCTGATGACAGCGCAGTGCCTCTGACCGCGAGGTCCTGGGGTCGAGACCCGACGGCAGCAGCTGTTTCGGCACTCGCCAAACAGCGTGGTCGAGTTCTGTCGCTGTCTGGGAGAGGCGTCGAGGGGCGGGCTGCTCTCATCGGTAGTTTTCCGTGGTTACTCCGATCAATTTAAGGCGAATGCTGGAGTAGTTCCCTACCAAAAGGTCCACGGACCGCTAGCGACTTTTCCGTCCCATTCCTTATCCTATTCTCACCCCTTACACACATTTACTTTCATTACACTTCCACACATGCCGGGAGACCAGTCGGGAGGTGAGAGCTTGTCCAGGTAAGATATAAAAATCACTTCACGTACGGAACTAAGTAACACAGGACTTGACGCACCAGGAAATAAAATAATAAATCAAGAGGTCTCTCTGTGATAATTGTTACAAGCAATCTTCCTTCATGCAATAACTTCTTGTCCTAGGTTATGTCTCTTTTGGCTGAGCATGTTGATGGCATTAACGCAGTGGATTGTCGTGGATACAAACTTCAGAAGAAATCAGTGTTTCATCGACGATACAATAACTTCAGATCTTCATGAGAAAAACTTAATGCTACTGTGCTCTCCAGAATAAAAATATTTTTTTATAAAAAGATATTGAATTTATTTTTTGTGTGAAAAGAATTGTGTTTCTTTGATAACTGAGTCTTGAATGCCAGACCGTACTGTCGCACGAGTTTCCTGCTCCCGTGCGGTTAAAGTGGCGATCTGTGATCGAAACCGTTCCGAGGTTTGCGTTTTATCAATTATTTTTTTATATAATTACACGATTGTGGACAATGGGAAGCCATGATGTCTTAAGAAGAGCCATAAACGAACATAACACTTTACGCAGAGGCGTGGCTCAACAGCTCTCGCGGCGGAAAGATACTTCTCTATATTTCATGTGAAGTTCACTTGTTTAGCGAACTGTCATTTTAGCTCATTCTTAGGCGAATTCTTCTATATTTTAAGTTTATTCTCAAATATTTTGTTTTATTTTAAACGAAGACTTTGAACCCAACTAAACCATAATTAGCTTCTTCATAATTATTTAAGAAATTAAACAGTTATAGCTGCCCTGGAGTGCACTGAAGCTGAATTTCCGCTTCAACGTACACTGTATACCAATACACGGGGAATTCAAGTATTAGAATTAGGTGAATTAAAAGTGAGAGAAACCAAAAATAGAATTATTACTGGCTTTTTCGAAAGGAAATTATAATTAAAATTAAATAAATTATTTTTCAAATCCTTCATTCGATTTTTCTCGAGGCACGTAGAAGGCGTGAAACCAACATATATTTCATTAATTTCAACCAGAAATAACGCAAGATGTACTCAATAGATGTTTTAATTTACGATTTTTCAAAAACATTGCACATGACGTTCTTTAGATTTACTTTTGTACAACAGACTCTGTCTGAAACAAAAATCTCTATCTTCAGTTTTATGGGTTTGAATGTTTATGCAATTTTCAAAAAACCGAGAAGTACCCGAAAATGTGACAAATTTTTATCGTCCCTTAACAAAAAATGCAGAGTATTTAAAGAAAAAATTAGAAGAGATTTTTGCGATTTTAAGTATACATCAATCACAAATTACGCAAAAACGACTTTTTTTCAAAAAATTGTACATGACTTTCCTGGAAGAGCTAATTTATTAGAACAAACTTTGTCGGAGACAAAAATCTTTATCTTCACTTTTGAAGTATTAAATACATTTTTTCAAATTTTCAAAAATTCGGGGATGTCAACGAAAATGAGATCTAGATCATTCTCTTAAACGTTCTTTGTACTATTCAACAACAAAATTGGATGGAAATACTTGGAGCCATTGTTTTGAAAATTTTGTAAATGTCTTAAGTTTTTCGTGTAAAGTACCCCCCAAAATTTAAAATTTCGCTTTCAAATTCCACGGTCCGCGACATCAGCTAGAACGATTGGAGAAAATCAATTTTGGAGGAAATGGGCTGAACGATTCTTGCGTAAGCGTTGTGAGCAGACAGAAGCCGTCAATCGATTGCCGTCAATCGATTTTTCGGTGTCACGCACCCACAAAACATGGATTCTGGCTACACCA
The DNA here is from genome assembly GCA_038098605.1 of Gryllus longicercus. Lineage (NCBI taxonomy): Eukaryota > Metazoa > Arthropoda > Insecta > Orthoptera > Gryllidae > Gryllus > Gryllus longicercus. The sequence goes on along the minus strand of JAZDUA010000257.1, from coordinate 556,359 downwards.
CGTGTAGACGATTTTTTTTCTATATTTAGCAACTTCATTTATACTCTTTTTCCTTACCAGGGCCCGGCTACAAGAGTGTTTGAGTCGAAAATGTGCCGTTTTCCGGTGCACAAATACACAACTTTTTCTTCTTGTTAGTAAGTGCGAGAGAGTAAAAAGGTAAAGAATAAATTAACTGAACACTAGGATGACGGACCCAATCATTTTGCGGTCATTCAACATATTAAAATAATGATCTCTTTATTAAAATGAACAGTAGACCATTGTCATTATTTTCCAAAAATATTCATTGACTTAAATTGTAATATTGATCGATCTATTTTAAACGCCCGATAACCGTCAATTGGACTGCTTCCCAGTAGCTGTTAAACTCAGGGTCGCCAGACCTATTGCGAGTTCTTTCTCCATCACTACTATGGTATTTCCCCAAATAACATCCCCAGATGAAACAAAATTCCCAAAATTTAAAACGAAAAGTATTTACCAAATTAACGACCAACGACATGAGTCTCTGACAATTCCATTGGCTGTCCGCTTAAATTCAAATAATTCAAATGAACCAATCATCGTCATCTAAGCTGCTCGATGCCTTAGATTGTCATTGTTTTTCTTTCTCTAAGCCTGTCGTTTATGTTTGACATTTTGATACATAACTAGTGTTGCTACAGACTGGCCCAGACTCTCTCGAAGTAAAGTTTTCTATTTCCTTTAGTGTGGCCAAGCGTTACGGTACTGCCCCTTCTTCTATCCAGCTGCCATCTATCTCCACCCAAAGCAGTTTTGCACATTTTCTCAAATTTTCGGTTAGTAATTGCAGAATCGAAGTATAACTTTAGCAATATTAAAGAAGAGTAAAACCTCGTTTTAAATGGCAATTTTCTTTTAAAAATTTGCAGCCATTGTTAAGAAAATGGCATTTAAGCGATAATGTAAATGCGAAATTTGGAGACTTTTTCCACAGAAAAATTTTTGAGTTTCCGAAAAACTGGATTGGAACTCCTTTGAAGCACTTACAATCGTTAATGCAATACTGATTGCAAATTGCTGGAAATGTAGGTATTAACGATATGAGGCATTTTAAATAAATTGCATAGTGTAACATAAAAAGAGGAAATTAATTTTTTGTCGTATTAAAGAGGGCAATTAGAACTATACAAACTCCGCCTGGGTCTGCTTGCAGACACTGCCGGTCCCAAGCCCGGATAAAGGAGGAGGGTCTTTTCACTAGTATGGCAATGCTTCCACTTACTTTTGCCATACTTATTTTAACTGTCCTATTTTGGTCACTCTCGACCCCTTGTATTTTTCGACTCCGATGCTATTAGGTTGCGAGGGCTAGGGAGTCTTTCCTTTCTGATCTTCTACTTTCTGTAAACGACTAATCTTTTTCTATCTTCTTATAGATCCTGTTCTTATGCTTCTTAATGGGGGGACAGACCTCAGAGCTGAAGTGAAAGCAATCTGTCTAGGGAGAAAACCTTATACAAATCCTGCGAGTTTGGCAGCAGTGAGGTGGCAGCCCCACTACCAAACTTTCCCTGCGCAGCGTTCGTAGCGCAGCCAGGGGAGATTCTTATTACTGGCTCACTCATTGATTGTAAACAAGGAAATCCTTTGGTAACGACATTGGCAAAGTTAAAGGACAAACGTCTTGGTATATGAGAACATGTCAATATAGGAACTTGGAATGTACGAGGCATAGCTAACAAAGAATACGAATTGCTAAGAGAAGTCAGGAGTGCTAAACTCGATTTGGTTATGTTATCTGAAACTAAAAAGAAGCAGAGGGGAACATGTGATTTGGGAAACTATACATTAATTTATAGCGGTGTACCTATCGAAAATAGAGCAGTAGCAGGAACAGCTATTCTAATAAATGAGAAATGGAGAAATAGGATAACTTCTTACAGTTGGATAAATGAAAGAATTGTAACATGCAGATTCAAAATAGCTAGAGGATATATGAGTATTATATCAGTGTATGCTCCTGAAGAGGGTAGAAAAGAAGAATCTGATAAATTTTATGAAAGCCTACAAAGTGTACTAGATTCCACAAATAAAAATGATTATATAGTCATAGGAGGAGATATGAATGCTAGGATAGGACAACAGCCTATTAAGGAAATAATTGGAACAAACGGAGAAGTAGTAATTAATCAAAATGGAAAAGTGTTACGTGATTTTGTGAATTTTAACTCATTACGAATAGAAAATACGTTCTTTAGACATAAAGATATCCATAAATTTACATGGGTGAACAGAGGGTACAGATCAATAATTGATTATTTAATTGCAAATGAAAAGATGGGAAAATTATTTCAGGACGTGAGAGTGATGAGAGGAATGGATATAAATTCAGATCATTTCCTAGTAAGAGGGAAAGTAATCCTTAAAACTAAATGGGCAAGAACAACACGCAAAAAGACCACAATAAAGGAAACAGTGTGGAAAACTAACCTATTAGAAGACCCTAGCATCAGAAATTTATTTCAATCACGCATAAGACTATATATGCTAAAGGAACCCATCAGCACGAATATTGAATTAGAATGGCAGAAGCTAACCCAACTGATAGAAAGTGTAGCTTTTGAAACCTTAGGGAAAAGGAATAAATATAAGCCAAAAAAGGGACTTAATGTGTGGAATGAAGAATTGAAACGTGCAGTTCAAAGAAAGAAGGAGTCATATCTACAGTGGCTCATGACGAAAACTCCTGAGACATTGGAAGAATATACAATACAAAGAAGAGAAACAAAAAAAAATAGTAAAAGCTGCACACAAGGAAAGCTGGGAAAGATACATTTCTAACAAAGAAAGAGATGTACATTGTCGCCAATATACTGCTTACAAAATTATGAAACACCTAAACAGAGAAGAAAAAGACGCAGCAAATTTAGATCTTCTAGATAGAGAAGAATGGATTAAGTTCTGTAAACATCTGTGGACAAAAGAAGAGGGAGAAGATGTAAATGATGAAGAGGAGGAAAATAACAGATGTATATCAGAAATTGATAAAATAGAATTCAATGAACTTCAAGAAGCCTTGCAAAGTTGTAAAAACAGAAAAGCTCCTGGCTCAGACAATTTAAATATAGAACTATTTAAATATCTACCAGAAGAAGCCAAAAATAGGCTTCAAGATTTTCTAAATCAATGCTGGCAACAAAAAAGAATACCAATGGAATGGAAGAAAGCAGTAGTAATACCCATTTTTAAAGGAGGACCAAGAACTGACTGCGAAAATTATAGAGGTATAAGTCTTCTGAATACGGCATATAAAATATATGGGAAGATAATAACAAATAGATTGAGAAACATTGTAGACAGTATATTACTTGAAGAACAAACAGGTTTCCGGAAAGGAAGATCCTGCTCGGATAATATCTTTATATTAAAACAAATAATAGAAAAAAGAAGAGAATACAATCTAAAGACATACATAGTCTTTATTGATTACAGTAAAACATTCGATAGTGTACACAGAGGAAAACTATGGAAAATTATGGAAAAAAGAGGAATACCATTGCACTTGATCGAAGTTATAAGAAATATATACCTAGGAACACAGATAAACATAAAACTAAAATCTGGAATTATTGCCCAAGGAAATATTAATAAAGGGGTCAGACAAGGGTGTTGTATTTCACCTATACTTTTTAATCTATATCTAGACAATGCTGTGAGAGAATGGAAACAACAGATCATGAAACTTAATATAGAAGACAATTTTAAAGGAACAAATTTTATTAAAACTTTTATGTTTGCTGACGACCAGATTTTAGTTGCAGATAAAGAAGATAATCTGCAAAGGGCACTATATGAACTATATAAAATAACAAAGCAATATAATCTAAGTATATCTACAAATAAAACCAAATCCATGGCATTCCAAGGCTCACAACCTTTAAGATGTAAATTCATATTAAAAAACAAAATTATTGAACAGGTTAATACCTTTAGATTTCTAGGATGTGACGTATCATATCTCGGCGAAGTTGATATTGTAAGGAAGATAGAAAGATTCAATATGATGTGTGGCACCATCAAAAGAGCGCTCAAAGGAAAGGTCCGTAAAGACACAATGCTAAAGTTTTATAAAGTTATGGCAGTGCCTTGCGGACTTTACGGAAGCGAAAACTGGACTATGAACTCCAGAACACACAGTAGACTTCAAGCAGCCGAGATGAGATTTTTAAGATCAGTCCTGGGAGTAACAAGAATGGACAGATTAAAAAACGAGACCATCCGGAAAAATATAGGAATTTACAACTTAAACGAAAAAATTAAGGAATACAGAGAACAATGGAAAAAACACCTCGAAAGAATGGAAGACGACCGTATTCCAAAGCAAGTGCTTCAGTACATCCCTAAAGGAAGAAGAAGCGTTGGTAGACCCAGGAGAAGATGGTTAGATCAAGGAGGCGCAACGGACCAACCGGTCTAATGCTTGAGGGAGAAGAAGAAGAAGAATTAGAACTATACACATGAAAATTTCAATAAAAAAATTGAAGACGATTGAAAATGTTTGATTTCGTCTGGACAGAGGTAACTGTGACAATTTCTTCAATACTCGTTAATACTTTCTCGAAGTAACAATCTTTGTCAATTGTTTGTCGTTTCCTTTCCAGAACATTCTTGTCTGATAAAAACCTACTGATAGAAGGGGCGATGTTTCGTTGCACCACTTACTAATTGCTGTCCCAACTTATCTTACGAGTGTTTCGCAGCCTCAACAGTACATTTACAGCAATATGTAAACACCATTGTATTTGTGAGTTCAAGTACTTAAAAGGATTTGCAATTAAGTTTTTCGAAATTTCAAAGCTTCTCTGTGAAAAAGAGCTCTGAATTTTGAATGTACTGTAGAGCTTAAGTACCATTTTCTTAACAGTGACTCGTAATTTTTCAAAGAAAAATAGGAGAACATTAGGACACATTGGACAATGTTTTACTGTTCTTTAATATTCTTAAAATAATTTTTCCGTTCGACTATTAGGAAATCAAAAATTAAAAAATTTCAAAAAAGTGTACTTGGGCGGCGATAGATGGCAGCTGCCAAGAGTATGTCGCAAGTTCGAATAGCCAGCTAAGACCATTGGAAACAGAAAACACATACGGAAAAGTTTGTACCATTCTGTAGCACCACTAGTTAAATTTAAATAACTTTTCTGTACCGACGTCACACCCTATACGGAGTAGGTAGTCCTGAAAATCTATCCTTTCCTTTAAGAATACAATACGATTTCTCAACAAGGTGTACCTTTGGCGATTGTTTGTCTAATTCGTCTAGGCAATTATCTGAAGCGCTTCTTGGAATGCGCTGGTGACCTTCGCATTGGCTGACCGTCCATCGCCCTGGAGCATCGCCGCCGGCGCTCACGCTGCCAACCTTCCGGTGATGATGGATCCACCCTGAGAACCCTTCACGTGGATTTGTAACCGTACTGACAGTGCCAGACGAAAAATTACCTCCTGAGCTTCTGGCCAAATTTGTAGCTAGTGTGCTCTCGACCAATGTTCAGGGGTATTTCTTAATAGTGCATTTCAACTCATTTTGTTCATGGGAAATTTTTCAAGGTATATACTCAGAGTTTTATCGCCTACTGGGCACTACTCGGGTGCTGCAATTGAGCCCAAACATCGAGCCGTACGTGAATTTCGCAAAGCCTTACGATCATGAGCGGAAACTATGGACCAACGTGGAAAAGCGCGTAATAGATTTCTGCAGAGACCAACGTCATGAACGCACCAGGCACCTGCGTCTGTCAGATGGAGTAGAAAACCTCAAAGGATTGAGGTTCAGTTTCATAATTCGAGAACAACACACGTGGGTGGATAGAAGAGGAGTAACGCGGTTTGGAGGTCGTGACTTTGAGTTTGCCAAGATGCTCCTGCAGTTGAAGATGAGGCGGAGAATGTTTCAATATAAAACTGTGATTGAGACATTTGTCAAAAGACTCGTGAAAGTTAGTTTGCCTCTCACAAAAATTACTGCTTTTAGCTTAAAACTAGCCAAATGGAATGCGGAAATACCGGTTGTTCCTATGCAGGTAATCACTTCAGTACGTTTTACTCTTTCGTGTTCCGTGCGGAGTTACTGATATGGTCATTAGTCCCGTAAATGTAGTTCATCGGGAGAGGTGGTGGTGTTCCTCTCACGATGGATGGTGATATCCAGCAGCGATGTACTCGTCAGCTTGCGGGGTTTTCTCCATCCAGGTTTCTCCTACCAGCGGGGAATCCCCGCAGCTGATAACAGGCTCTAAGCTCCCAACTGGTCTCCAGGGGTGTTCGGTAGCGTAGTGAATGCAAACCTGTCAGAGTAATGGGGGAGACCCGAGGATGAGAACGGAGGGGTTGCAGGCGGTTCGCGGCCGTAGGGTTAGTTGATATTCGTCTGGTGTTGATCAGGGAATCGACGGAACACTATCGATCAGAGCAGCCGGCCGCAATAATTCCCCTTCCGCCTACCGCTGAATTCGACCTTTCGATTCGATCTAGGTAGAGTCAAAAATCCTTTCTGTAGAAGGAGCCATGAGACTGTTTCGTATTATTTTATCCCAAAGTTTAAACGTGAGCTTCTTTTACACGTAAGCTAACGAGCAACGAATGGAGCGCGTGTTCATCCATTTTAGTGATAATAATAATAATCCCAGTCCACAAAACTGCCAGAAGAAAATATTATTGTTTTGGAAAATACTGTTTTACTAAATAAGTCGGTAGAATGAGAAATAAACAACATGGGCGCGAAACACAATTTTATATTCTCATTAAGTAACAGGAGAACTTTCGAGCTAGGAAACGAGATTTAGAAAAATGAACCATTTTAGGAATCAACCTGAAGCAATACAAAAAGGGCGACAAAAATGTAGAAGAAGAACCTAGAGACAAAAAGATACTTACACGTAAAGACAATTGAATGTAGGCCACTGATGAAAGTAGTTTTCGAAAGAGGTGGTATATTCGGCAAAACAGGTGACCCAGAGGGCAATGAACTTTGGGGAATTAAAAGGTAAAATTTTCAGAAGCACTGAAAAGTGCCAAATTAGAATAGGGGTAAAGAAAACGTAAAATGTTAAAAAATATCTCGGTGACAGAGGAAAGCGAGAGTTTATTATTGTTGAAAAACAATCGGAAGACTGAACTGGTTGCTAAGAGACAGAGGGACGATAGATTCTGAGCCGACGACATGCACTAGCAAGTAATTGTGTTTTTGGGACAGTTTTTTAGAGAGAAGGTGTATTGGAAGCCAGATATACTTCTTTTAGTAGGTTGCGTAGAAACGCATACTAGGATGTGTGGAAATATGGAACGTTGGGCCCAGCTGATGGAACTTCATGGTGAAATGGTAAATAGAACGCATTTGCAAGCCAACGGCAAAACTATCACAGTCAGGGAAGTAAACATTCTGCATAATTATCCTTGCCTATGGGATAAATTTTAAAGAAGGCTAAGTATTGCAGTAGCTTTAGTAGTGAAGTTTAAACAATGCACATGGCCATCAAAATTAGAATGTGCACGGTATGAATGAGAATAGTGAAAATAGTTTTTATAAGGTGTGAATATTTAATTTAAATCCTTTTGTTATTGTATTGAAAGTTTTTTTGTTTTGCGTAATGATTTTATCGGTACCGTCACACATGAAAGTAGCGACAGAGAAGATTAACTTCGCCGAATAAACTACAGTACAAACTAACACTGTACTGAATATGCAGTTCAAAAAATTTTAAATCTCCATTTGGTGTATAGATTAAGAAAGAAAATTCCCCTTCCCATTACCAATAAGATAACGAGAAATATCATTTCCCCCCATCCTGTTCCAGAGGGAACTTCATTCCCACGAACAAATATAAATTGTCCAGTGGCGACGCTGCACATGCCCAAAAGATTATTATTTTAAAATTCGTTAAACTGAATTCTTATATAGATAGAGGCACGTCGGGAAGGTCACTATATTTAGTCGTAGTGTTTCCGCTTTAGGAGCGCAGATGCTGTCTGTGTCTTTTGCCCGTAGGCTGACGAGCACTTAGTGGTGCGCCGTGCCCAGCGCATGCCCTTTGGGTTGGTGCTCCTGCTGCCCTTTCGTTGGCAGACATGGTGCTCGCTCGGTGCCCTGTCGGCGCTGATGGTGGTCGCTTGGACGTTGGTGCGGACGCACCAGGTCAACTTCGTCGACGCGGCCAATGGCGCCCTGGACGTCCTCGAGATGGTCCTCACCGGGGGAACCTCCAGACGCATTCCTCTGCTCTCTCACAGGCTCGTCTTCGTCTGTGGATTCCTCATGTGGCTAGTGGCTGCAAACGCCTACATGGGACTGCTGCTTGGCTTTCTCACAGTTCCCCGACATTATAACGAGCTGGACACCATTGAAGAAGTTGTGAAGGCGACTGACAGACTGTACGCTGACAATGACGTGTATTTTAACTTGAAGTCTAAAATGACTAATAATTTAGGTCACCTTGCAGAGAAAATAAAACGAATTCATTATTCATCTGAAAGAGAATCATGTGTTAGAGATATAGTTGAAACTGTAAAAGCTGCAACATGGATGAACTCACATTCGTATTCCATTTTATCTCGCTACAGAAAGTACACGAAGGAAGGTGAGAAGTTGCTTCACAAAGTCAAAGAGCCAGTAGAGTTCGCCGGTTTGTATACATACCCTGTGCGTCGGAATCACAGGATCCTTTACGTGCTTAACTCTCTTATTCTCCGTCTTTCGGAGTCCGGCTTGAGTGACCACTGGGACCGAATGCTCGAGTACAGTTTGGATCTGGACGAGCGGGGGGAAAAGTCGCTTTTCAAAGGGGATTCAAAACCTAAAAAGCTGAAAGTAGCTCAATTCACAGGCCATTTTGTCCTGTATTGCGTTGGCCTATTGCTTGCGGGAATAACGTTTATAGTGGAACAGATTCGAGGACGTTGGTGGGTTCGCTGCTCTAGTTGGACAATCATTTTGATAAAGCGGTGTCACGGCGTGCAATGTTTTAAATGGCTTAAAAAGATATTCAAAAAACCGTAGATCGTGAATTTGTGTTCGCTGGATTTTTTGTCTGGGTCGTCCAAAAAGGTTACATCACCTACGGATAATTCTTTTTACTTTCTCGCCTACATTTTTACTTTAAAATCCTTCTAAGTTATAGAAAACGTATTCTAATGTTATGGCAACAAGAACGACGGACTTTCGACAGAAAAACTCCTGCCCGGGATCCTGACAAAATAAAACGTTCATTTACTGTTTCCTATTATTTTAACTTTTTCAAAAGTAAACGTAAGAATTGGAACAGTTTTTGTAGGCGAGTTCTCAGCAAAAACGAGACATTCTGGACAGATTTTTACTCTAATAGTTTTGGAGGCACCTATGTCTATTTAATTTGTGTTGGAAGACATCAATTGTGAAAAGAGTAATAATGGATTTGTTTGTTTGTAAGTTTCCATTTAAATGAAAATGAAAAATTTAAGAATTAATTTAGAATATTCTTGCAGACACAGCGAAAAAAAAACTTATGTATTCGAAAGAGTAGCAATATTGTCCTAGAAACAACGCCTTATAAAAACCTTCATAAAAGTCCCGAAAACGAAAACTTTGCGAAAAATTTCCATTTATCGCAAGAATGTATTTGTTGGCAATAATTGAAAAAAAATATGTATCAATCCTTGCCATCGTTGCATGTCGTTGCAATCCTTGGCATCGTTGCATTGTTGCATGTGTCCATTGATGCCATTGTTTATTGTTGAATGCACGCATTGTTCCCATCGCCTAGAGACTTAGATGTGTTCATATGGACAGAATTGTTGGTATAATATTTTGTTACCTTTACCAAGAGTGAGAAAGTATATGCTGTTTAACACCACTAGCTTTTATCTCGATCAGAGCAAAGTTCGCTTACAAAAATGGTGCAGGTCCCATTTTTAATGAACACTATATTTGTGAAAACTGCAAAGAATTAACATAACTGTGAAATTATAATATACAAAACAATTATTTTCTTATAGAAAATATTTAAACATTATAAAAAATACATCTTCAAAAAAGTTACACTTTACATCACACCTTTTCGAAAAAATTATAAGTAGTCATATAGCACCACTAGATCCGTTTACTATCACGTGCTGAAGAGAAAGTTGTACAATTCTGCAAGAATAAATGGCGATTGTTTTAACTGAAAGTCTTTATGAGTCCGTTATACCAAAATGTGTTTTTTCCTTGCCACCAGTTTCCCTGCGAAAGCTTTTTTAACTTTCTTTACTCGTTACCTCTTCGTACGTTGTTGTTTCAAATTTGTAGATATTCATAGGCAGATTAATCAATAGTTTTATTTTCCTTGCATTCGCAGTTTCTCTCTCTCTCTATATATCTCTCTCTATCTCTCGCTCTCTATCTCTTTCTATCTATCTCTCTATCTTTATATATATATATATATATATATATATATATATATATATATATATATATATATATACATATCTCTATATATCTCCATATTTCTATATATCTCTCTCTATATATATATATATCTACATATCTCTATATATCTCTGTATATATGGTGCTAATTAATAGTGAAAATATATGTAGCAATAATTGATATCCTGGTGCATAACTTGAATATTTTGGTTTAATACATGTTTTATCTAGTAGTCTTTAAATGAATGAAGAGTTTTAAACGATTGACTTCATTTTTCTCACCCTCGCCTATAGATTGTATATTGAGAATTAAATTTTCTAAAATAATATTTGCTTTGATATGATTAATTTTATAATTCTAATATATTTCAAAAACTGTTGATTGTAAAAGAAAAAAATAAATTTTTCTATGTTGTTCACCAAATAAAACAATAAAATATGATTCTGGTATTAAATGTGTTACATTATTGAGTTATTTTCTCATTACAATATCATCATTTATTTCGGCGACTTTATGTAATAATTTATTGTGAAAATTATAATTTCTTGCTATGCTAATGAGTGGTAAATATAATAAAAGTGATTCAGTATTTTCAATGTATTTTCTTATTTGTTCTACTGAATCATTTTCGTTATTTAAACCATATATTGTGTGGCTATTACTATAAATGAAATTTCCGACCATGTATATATCATAGATATCATATTTAATACAAATATGCACAGATGTCCACAAATAAATTCATTAAAATTGTGAATACTCTCAACATTATAATATAACTGATAAGATCCTAGATAATTGACTAATTGTGATGGGGGATATAAACCAAATGAATCAAAATAAAGGTATAAATTTTATTTTAAAAATAACATAACCAATAAGTTCCAATATTTTTAGATGCATCCATATTCACAACACCACATCCAATTTTATGAAATATTTCTCGATACTCATTATTCATAAATACTCCTCAAAAATATAGAATTTAAAAGTATTTAGATCATTGTATTTTATCATAATTACTTAGTGGGTGTGGGTATTAATTTCGTAACGTTGATAATACAGAAATGGGATTGATTTCTTTTTTTAAAGTCTTTTTTTCTTTTTTCTATTTCCAAATTAAGACTTATCATTTCTTCTAATTCAACTTTAATTTTTTGTGTGATTAAACACCATTATAAACAGTTTTAGTACCACTTATTAATAATGCTGCTAATATAGCTCTAAAAGTTCCAAAATATATTCGAATATGGTGAAATAAAAATACTAATATATTTAAGTATTTTAATATGACTTTAATGAAAAAATGGAGAAATTATAAAATGTAAGAATGTGGTCTTGAAAAATCTGGTTATGCATTTTTGCCAAATATCCACACATTAAAAACAAGCAAAAGTAAGGTTATTTTGGAATAAAATGATGATGAATATATTTAAAAAAAATAAGCATTTTAATACGATTTCCATGGTTATACTTAAATAAAAAAATGAGAGGTGTCAAAAATCTGGTCCAAAAGGCCTGTACTATTTTCTATTGAAGTGCTAAATGCATTCTATAAGATGACCTTAACACTATATTGCTGTATTCTTTAGTTTCTCAAAAATTACAAAAAATTATTTTTTTTACCTTTTTTACCTTGTCAAAAGTAGATCAAAATGTCGCATTTTCAGAAACGCCCTCATGCAATTTTTGTCAAAAACGTCTTCAAATTTTCCTTCAACCTTTTCGAACAGATAGTGCTAACTGCTCTCTTTTAATATGGTGTTAATTTCATTACGAAGTATTTTTTGCTTTTCAAAGACTACACGAATATATATCTTTAAAGATCCCTCACGCCGTTTATATGCACCTACAGCGTTTTCTTTAACAATATATCAATGAAGATTGAAAGTGCTTCAAACGATTTCTATTGAAATTTTTCAAAAGCTCGATAGTTTTCTGTAAAAAGAGCTTCAAATGTTGCATTTCCAGTGGCGCTTAGACGGCATTTTCGTAAAACAGCTCCAAATTTTTAAATTAATATTGCCATTTAGGACGAGGGTGTACTGATTTTAATATTCACAAAATAATATTTCAGTGTTACGATTAGAAAACCGAAAAATTGAGAGAATTTCAAAAGAATTACTTTGGGTGTCGTTATATTACAGCCGGCAAGAGTCTGTGACAAGACAGAATAGCTACCCTAGTCCACAGGAAATAGAAAACTAGTAGGGAGAAGTTTGTGCATACTGTAGCATCACCACTTTCGTTTTACCATTTTTATTTCACATTCGAGAACGCTTTAAAGAATGTAATTTATTTAAATAAATTCAAAGTATATGGTTTATAATATCTCTCATCTAAGAACATTTATTTAACTTATTGTTTGTAGACTTCAACCAGAGTAACTGATTTAAAAATATACTAGATTGTGTTTGAGGGGATTTAATCTTTTCTTCGTCGCCCTTCTGCGTATTACGTTGCAAACAGAATATTTATGCTGCATCAGTAATAGCCGCTTTATCAACATGAACCCGTATCTTGGCGCCTTGATAACGAAATAGTGGACTCTTCCAAAATGTAGTAAATTATCATCTCTTACATGTTGAGTAGATACAATTCACGTTTTATGGCTTCGTGATGCCGAAACATCGTTTGACGACAAAATGTCCGTCGCCAGTGCCTAAACCATTCAGACGATGTCCCACCAAATCAATATGACGTTATCTGTTTAATCGGCCTCCAGACTCTGCTGGTTTGAAGGGGATAGTTTGATTTTGGGGGTACATTTCGCGAAGCCATAAAAAATTTTAAAAATTTCGAAAATTGCAAAATCTCATTTTTTTCAATTTTTCCAAAGAAAGCTTAATATAACGCTGGTTTGACTGTCGTTCAAAACTGCATTTTCGCAAATTGGGAAAGTTCAATTTTTTCAGCGTCGTCCTACAACTACAATGTAGAAGTTGGAACAGTTTGCTTAGTAAAATACTTTGTGCAAAGACATCATGTAGGATATTTCGAAAATATGTAGTAATTGCGTAATTTTGCATAAAATATAGGCAATTTATAAACAATTCATTTTGCCAAAAACTGCTCTAAACTTTTTCTTTGATTGTCCTCCACGCAAAGCGTAGAGGACGCTGAAAACATTGTGCAAGCCTCATTTTGAATGAAACACCCGATTGTTTTGAAAATTGAAAATGTTAGAAATAATTAGATAAAATATATGCTGTTGTAGCGGTACTAGTTTTCATACGACTCCGGTAACAGCCTGTCGCCCTCCAAGCATATCAGAATAGTTTTCAACGCTGATACAAAATGTCTCGTGATATGCTCAGGAAAAAAATATTTCATTGGTGAACAACTGACGTACTTTGATTTGTGGCTCCACGGGAATACATTGCATGAATGCCAGCATCATGCTCATCCTCCATAGGCAGAACCTACGACAAGATGATATTAATGGGGGATTGCAGTACACAACGCAGAAAAAACTGTCCATTGATTACAAAGACACAAAAAAAGCTGTGAGACCGAAATACTTGCAATGTGATTCTTAATGTAGTATGTTGGCGTGCTATATCCAAATCGGATACAAGAATTGCACGACTACCCTCCAGATTTTTAAATCCCGAAAAACAAAATCCAAATTAACAATTGACAATTTCAGGGTATTTTTTCATGATTTGAAAAAACTGGAGGGTGGTGGCGTAATAATTCTTTCGGATTTTGATTTAACGTGTCAACATACATAGTGAAACATGTGTCAAGTCTTTGGGTCTCACAACAAACGAAGAAAGTATACTATTTCACTGTGTTTTTTACCGAATTAATAATACTGAAGGATGGTGGTTCAATTCTTACACCGGGTTCGCATTCAGCGCATCGATATACGTAGAGAGACTTGTGTCAAGTCTTTGGGAGTCACAACAAAGGCAGAAAAAAAATACAATTTCACTGTGTTTTTTTTCGATTAAAAAAACTGAAGGATGCTGGCTCAATTGTCGCATCGGGTTCGGATTGAGCGCATCGACATACGTAGAGAGACATGTGTCAAGTCTGTGTGTCTCACAACAAATGCAGAACCAAATTCAATTTCTGTGTGTTTTTAACGATTTAAAAAAACTGAAGGATGATGGCTCAATTCTCCCATCGGGTTCGGATTCCGCGCATCGACATACGTAGAGAGACATGTGTCAAGTCTGTGTGTCTCACAACAAACGCAGAAAAAAAAATCATTTTCAGTGTGTTTTTTACGATTTAAAAAAAAACTGAAGGATGCTGGTTCAATTCTCCCATCGCGTTCGGATTCCGCGCATCGACAAACGTAGAGAGACATGTGTCAAGTCTGTGTGTCTCACAACAAACGCAGAAACAAATTCAATTTCAGTGTGTTTTTTAACGATTTAAAAAAAACTGAAGGATGGTGGCTCAATTCTCCCATCGGGTTCGGATTCCGCGCATCGACATACGTAGAGAGACATGTGTCAAGTCTGTGTGTCTCACAACAAACGCAGAAAAAAAATCATTTTCAGTGTGTTTTTTACGATTTAAAAAAAAAACTGAAGGATGCTGGTTCAATTCTCCCATCGCGTTCGGATTCCGCGCATCGACAAACGTAGAGAGACATGTCTCAAGTCTGTGTGTCTCACAACAAACGCAGAAACAAATTCAATTTCAGTGTGTTTTTTAACGATTTTAAAAAAAACTGAAGGATGCTGGCTCAATTCTCCCATCGGGTTCGGATTCCGCGCATCGACAAACGTAGAGAGACATGTGTCAAGTCTGTGTGTCTCACAACAAACGAAGAAACAAATTCGTTTTTAGTGTGTTTTTTAACGATTTAAAAAAAACTGAAGGATGGTGGCTCAATTCTCCCATCGGGTTCGGATTCCGCGCATCGACATACGTAGAGAGACATGTGTCAAGTCGTCTGAGGGCCTTTTGTGGGAAGGAGTTATTTTGTCTCCAAGTGCATCTCGATCGATGCTATTTTAGCGTCGTGCACAGACTAGTGACCATGTGTCCACCGCGTGGCAGGCCGCTTGGGATGGGGGTGGGACGTCAGGACGTGACTGACGGAGCGGTCCAGGGAGAACGGGGGAGGAGGCGGCCAGCCGAGCTGGGTGGCGGCGTCCTTCCAAGAGATCTGTTAATCTTGAGAAGCCGAGCTGTCCGTGTCAGAGGAAGCGCGCCGGTTGGGGTTGGGGTCGGACAGCGGCCGCGTGGGCCGGCAGCGAACGTTGTCGTGAAGTAGTCTCACGTGACAAATCGTATAGGATTTCTGCGGTGCTTCACCTGATCGGATTTATTCGATATTGAAGTAGAGGGCCTGGTAGCCGTGGAATGAAAATAGCTCCTAGTAGTGGTGACGATTTATATTGTTTATGAACAATTGTAATTAAAGTTTATTTCCGTGGTGGATTAGTAAATAAACTAGCAATAAGTTTAACCCACTCTCGTCTGTGTATTATTACACCCTGAATGACGCCACATCATATACATAGCTCTGAAATTGTGCCAAGGAGGGCTAATAAATTTTTATAGAGCTTAGCGTAATTTGAGGGACGGCTTAAGGAGACTCCCCTTCCTTTCCCCCTCCCCCCT
This sequence comes from Gryllus longicercus, assembly GCA_038098605.1. NCBI lineage: Eukaryota > Metazoa > Arthropoda > Insecta > Orthoptera > Gryllidae > Gryllus > Gryllus longicercus. Next base: position 540,365 of record JAZDUA010000257.1, on the reverse strand, counting down.
CCGCCGCCACGCTTCTCTAAGGGTGTACCGTATACTAAATTTTAACCAATATTTGTATATTAGGTTATGTGCAATGTTGCAATTGGGCACTAAACCAGCTCGAAGTAATGTTAATGTAAATTAATTGTAAAATTCCCATAAAAGCCTATGTTGAACAAGATAAACAATGATTTCGTTTTATATCATTTGTTAAAATAATATTAATTCAAATTCCAAAGTTGTTAAGAGGGCTTGGCTTCCCAACTCATTTTTTTACTTTCATTTGAGCTTTTTTTTTAATTCTTAAAAAAAGTAAGTTTGGTTACTTTTTAATACTCAATTGTACATTACAAATAGGTATGTTTTACAATATTTACTAATTTCCCAAATTATTGAAATTTTTAAAAAAATAAGGTTTCAAATGTCATTAGTGGCAGTTAGAAATTGATTATTGCAGTATTTTCATATCTCTCTTTGAATTGAGCCCAAAGCCTGTCTTGTTCATATTTTTATTTTAAGATTGATTTTGTCATGGAAATGGAACATGGTTTATCCGTGCAGATAATCATGAATATTGTGAATTCCAAATGCCTATTCCATGTTAAGATCATGATGATTTCTAAAGTTACTCCAATACATTATGTTAATTTTGGAGGGCTCATGGATTTGTGATACTCTGTTTATTCATTTTTAACATTCATGAAATGTATATACATGAATGGTTCTACGTTTGTAGTGTGTATCATTATTTGAACGGGCCAATTATTTTTAAATTCTAATTAGGTAATAACAAAATTTTAAAATTTTAATTAGGTAATAATAATCGGTGTTATAATTTGTGAGCTTGTGGTCTTAGAATTACTAAGTAAGAATAATGAGGAAAAAACATTTCACTTTCTCATTAGAAAAGTGTTTTTGTCATCTTCAAAATTTCCAGAGAATTAATGATTGATGTGTCAAAAGATAGGCAGTATGATTTTAATTGTGTTGACCTTGATAATTTTCAAAAATATTTACTCGTGAAATAAAACAACTCGATATCACTGGACAGTATTTTTATGCACTTTAAAATGCTTATAATGCCTGCTTAAAAAACTTTGCATGCAAACATTTATTCATGTGCAGGTTAAAAAGACAATACATGCACAATAAAATTTTAGCTTGGTGTATTTTTTCTTTGTCTTTTGCAATAGTGAAAACTGATTTTTTTTCTGCATTTTACTTGGTCAAATTCATCCCTTTGTCAGAAGTGAATGTTTTTGAACATTCTTTCTACATCACAAGTCATAATTGTAGCAAACTTGTAAAATGAAATCTGAGGCAATGTGAGGTCAAATTCTCCATATCCTGCTTTTGAACCACAAATATTTTTACTTTTTGGTGAAGTTTGAAGTCGGAATTTGAATTTATCACTTTATATAATTTTTCCTGTCACACTTGCATGTCCAAACACTAATTTCAAACACATTATAATGTCTACAACAATTTTTAATGACTTCACTTGTTGTAATCTTCCTTTTTCCAATTTCTGAATTGCTATAGGAAAAATTTAATGATTATGCATTTTTATTTCTTTAGCATGCATGGTTCTTGAACATATTTTATTTTGCATGCAAGCAAACATACGGACTGCATTTAATTATTTTCCTCTCCCGTTGATACCAGTGATATTTTGAGTTATGGCTTCTTGTATCTTTATTATTCTTTGTGACTTAATTGCTTTGCTAATTGATTCATTTTGCAATTGTTGCTCACAGCTTGTGTACTTGCTCCAAAATTTGTAGCAAGTATTCTAGAGAGTTAAAACGATAAGCAAAGACAACTGCTATGATATATCAAGCTATGCATCAATTATAATGTTTTATTAATATAATAATTTAGTGGAAATAAAGGTACATGTTCCTTGATAGAAGTCTAAATATGCAGTAGTAATTGAAAAAAGTCCATCATGTATTATGCATGAGAAAGACTACCAAAGCATGCATGGAAATGATGATATTTAAAATTATTTTACCAGGAAAGATATTTACTAAGCTCCAGGAAGTTTAAATGGCTCATGTATTTGCATGAAAATTCTATCTCTAAATATCTCCAAAAAGACGCAACTTGCTTACAACTAACATTGTGTAAGAAAAGCCAAGGTAATATATACCTTTTTTTAACATTTTACTTGGTCAAATTCATCGTTTTGTCAGAAACGAATGTTTTCGAACATTCTTTCTACCTTACAAGCCATAATTGAAGCATACTTGTAAAATGAAATCTGAGCCAGTGTGAGGTCAAATTCTGCATTTTGTGCTTTTGAGCCACAAATATTTTTCTTTTTGGTGAAGTTTCCAGTTGGGATTTGAATTTAACACTTTGTTAATTGGATTTTAGGTGATGTAGATACCTTTTTTATCATCATAAATGATTAAAGATATTGTCCGGTATCAAAACTTTTTAATCAACCCCACTCCACTCACCTTCGCTCGCCCGACCGTCTCTCGGCCTCCACCAGCCCCCCCGCGGTTTACGACCCTACACTCGCACCCCACCCCTCTTCCCGCCCCCTCCCAGCTGCCGACCGGCTGTGTTCTTAAACAAGACACACGCCCAAAAATTTGCAGAATTTGTTTTCGGCCCAGAAGCTGCAAGGTATGTACGACCCAGTTTGCTTACGCATCTTGCACACAATAATCTGTTACCTACAACCTGTTAATAATATTTGTATTTAATAATATTTGTATAATATTTGTATTACATTTTAACTCTGATGATGATCGCAACGCGATCGAAATTATCATAAGTTGATGAAAAAGTTTTGATACCGGACAATATCTTTAGTCATTTATCATAATTAACACTTTATATAATTTTCCTGTCACAATCACATGTGCAAACACTACTTTCAAAATACATATATATTTATGACATAACTTTTTAATTAAACTCACCATCATCAATGAAAATAATACTTGCCATCATTACTTAAAGAACATTGTTTTACCTGTGTTACGTGCATCCAGTAAACCAATAATTTGGGGTTGGGAATATTAAAACTGGGTTCTCTACTTCAGATTTCAGAAAATCACTAATAATGGGAAAAAAACTTAAGTTCACACAATTCCAGAATTATTGTGCATAGATTTTCACATGAAATAATGTGTATAACAAAAAATTCTTATTGGATTATAACCCTTGGGGGGGGGGTGATATATGTGGATTGATTGTTTTATAGAGTATCTGGTTTCCCCACATATGAACTTTCCGGAAAACAATCTAAATGCTGTGCTAATAAGTGTCAAACTCATGTATACACATGTATTGCATATAGTTTAACATGTTTCATTGTTTTTCTTAGCTAAATAAATCGTGTGAATATTAAATTGTAATAATTTGTGAAGCATTATTAATCATATTATAGTATATGTATTACAATCAAAGGTGCTATCAAGATTTTTCTGGATGTGTGAAAATTATCAATATTGGAAGAATATATTCCTATATTTTGAAGCAATCCAGAATGGTTTGCATTAAATAAATTAACCTGGAGAATGTCCAAATTTAAAATCACCCCACAAAGGGGAATTAATTTGGTAAGAAAACTTGTAATTGGACTCTTCCAATAAAATGAAAACCAATCAAAAAAGATACAAAAAAATGCATAAGAAAAAAATTTTCATTACCATTCTTATCCATAATTTAAACATCTTGGTGTTTTTACATATAAAAAATAATTAAAGTTGTATTTATTGGGATCGATAATAAAATGTGCTATTTGTATGTATTTATTAACCAATTTTAAAGTAGTTTTGAAGTAATTATTGGTGTCCTTAAGCATGTGCTTAGTCTCCTTATATGTTCAATCCACCCAATTGCATTAATGATTAAGTGTATACATTTGGAGATATACTTTTTTAAACCCAAAATCTCTATTGTAAATAATCAGCACTTTAATAAAACATTTTATAACCTTACACAATTTTTTTGAAAAATTAACTGATTTCGCTTGATTAGTGTCTCAAAGCGACACTATTTCTAAAAAATTTTTCTGAAAACCCGCAAGAAAAATTTTTTCATTAATGTTTTTTCTTGTATTTAACAGCATATGATAAATAAATATATAAATATAACTAGGGGTGGTATAGAATGGCACACAGTTTCACACAGTAGTGAATTTTGTAATCTCTCTAGTTTGAACTAGGATTTTAGTTGTGCCTTATTCTCTTCCCAGTTACCTTCTTTGGTCACCCTAAGAACATTTTTTCAAAGTTTTCTTGATTTTTTGGCTTCCTAATGCTGCAACTGAAACCATAATACTCTTATTACTATTATGGAAGTGCCAATCCCATGTCCTACCATGATACCCGAGGTGGATAATTGGCAGATTCGGACTCAGATCTTCAGAGGTAAGGTTTGGTGGTTCGAGCCTTGGTTGGGCATTATTATTTATCACAATTTTCTGTTGCTGCAGGAAATAATTGTGAATTCCAGAAAATTTATTGAAGACAATTTGAAGCACTTTTTATCGCAAATACTATTAATGAAGATAAATAAACTGGAAGTCTCTGTATGTTATTTTAGTATTTTTAAGTTTTAAAATTATTCCCATCTCTTGTTGCATTTATAAAACGTATGTACCATCAAGACGATTATCGTCGTTCTGAGCACTCTTATGAAGTGATTTTAGTAAAACATTGAATATATCAACATACCATTTAAATTTGGGACATTAGATATCCCTAATGGTTCTGAAAAGATTATTATTATTATTATTATTATTATTATTATTATTATTATTATTATTATTATTATTATTATTATTATTATTATTATTATTATTATTATTATTATTATTATTTTCTCGCCTTACGATTTCTTCGTAAAAAGAGAGTATTGTGATCGTGCTCCAGAAAGCGGTGAATTTTCACTAGAAAAAACTATTTGCCGGGCTCTGGGAAGGAAAAAGTGGATAAATCTTGTTGCTAAAGTTAGAGAAAATCCTCTAACACGTGGAGTAGCCAGAATCTACTTTTTGTTGGTTTTTGATACCGAAAAATCGATTGACGGCAAAACGTGTGTCTGTGCGTTCGTCTGTGGTCAACGCTAGTGTCTAAACCGTTGAGGAGATTTTCTTCACAATTGATATTTCCGGATTGATCTGAATATTTCCGGACTGGAGGCTTTGGGGTTTTCGAACGGACATTTTGATTGTTGAAGTTTTTTTACTTGAATTAAGCATTATTTTTTTTAAGCCTTTGCCCGAGTTTGAACCATATAGCGCTTCTGAGGCGTAGTGGTATAAGTGCCGGCACGTTTACTCTGTGCATTTTAGTTCGAGAATCGGACTAAAGAAAATTTGCTGCTTAAAAACACTTTTCCTCGTTTATGTTGTAATATAATGTTGCGGGGGATTTAGAAACAATGCAGAAAATTATGTATCTGTAAAAATGTTCCTGATTGTGAATTTTAAAGGAAAAAAATTACTACTTGGGCTCGCCACCTTTGAAATGCATTCTTAGTTCTTAATTTATTCCAATGAGGACTTATAGTTGTATTATTTGAGGTTATGCACCAAATTTGACCTACTTTTTGCGCTTATGTGTTAACACCCTTTTGTCAGCAGTTACAAATGGTGAGGGTAAAAGTGGTCTCCAAAATAATTGCTGTTGATTATTTAATACAACAAAATTACAAGGGATGTGTAGAATTTAAATCATGTTAAGTCTCCATATGGGTACCTAGTATTTTTTATAAATTATGGGCTTATGCAAAAAAGATAAGTAATATAATGCCAGTTTAAACATGAATTCTGCTTTCTTGTATACATAAGTATTTACGGAGTAATGATCTTTCTCCATTCAGCAATGCTGCGGAAAATTGATTTTAAAGCTTGAACGGAAATACGTATTTTGGAGTCTCCTGATAACGAAAAGATGTTATTTCAAAATGTCTGTCTGTCCGCTTGGCTGTGCGTCAGTCTGTTCATCCATCTGTGAACACTACAGCACCTACATCATTCGTGCGGTTGTTTTCCAAAATGGATATCCCCCGGTCGATCTGGCTCCACTCGAGGCGCCACGATTTTGAAAAATTTTCTCTAAAATTTCTGTGTACTTTGTTTCATAATTCCAGGGAATTTTCAAAATTTTCTCAAAAACGGTTACAAATATTTCTTTAAATTTCTTTTAAAAATAGAGAAAAATGTGGTTTCAATTGAAGTTTGTTAACAATATGCAGCTCTTTCATTCAAGTTATATTAAATTTTTTGAAAAATTTAGTGATTATCGCGCAATATTGCGTGAAATGTGCCCAATTTCAAAAAAGTATATTAAAAATTTTTCTCAAAAAACGTTCTAAATGTTTTCTGGAAATTTTAGTATGGATAGTGCTAAATGTGCTCCATGAGATGAGGTAAATATCATATTGCTCTATTATTGTTTTTTAAAAATTACAAACATTTATTTTTTACTTGTCTCTCATGTTGCTAATATTTATATTAGCGGCGATTTGTTCACATTCTTATAATTTTGAAAACATGTGGTTTATATAATGCCTTTTTAAAGTCCTCGAAAACTCTAGCAGTTACTGTGAAAACTAACTCAAAATTTTGCATTTAAAAACACACACAAACACCTTTTTTCTCAAAAACGGCTCTAAATTTTGTCTTCAAACTTTTCGATAGTGCGAATTGCGCATTTTAATATGACGTAAAGTAAATCTCGGGTCATAAAAACGTGAATGACCTCACGCCCTTAATAAGCCTACTAAAAAGACATAATATATTTTTATATAACTTACATACTATTTACATTGTCTTCAGAAAATTCATTTTGAACCATTGCTCCCGGACAATTTTATCTGTGTGTAACATATAACTACGAAATTCTACATTAGAATTTGTAACTTGGATATACTTTACAAAGCTAGTAAACTTATCTGAGGCGTTTCTTGAAATTCGCAGGTGACTTTCGCATTACCCGAGAAACCATCGCCCTGGAGCATCGCCGCCGCAGCTCATGCTGCCAACCTTCCGGTGCTGATGGATCCACACCCTGAGAACCCTTCACGTGGATTTGTAAACGTACTGACAGTACGTGGAGAAAGAATCTCTCCTGACCGTCTGGCCAAATTTTTATCTAGTGTGCTCTTTACAGACGTTCAGGGTTATTTCTTAATAGTGCATTTCGAGAACGCTTCTACCAGGGATTTTTTTCAAGGTATATACTCAAGAGTTTTATCGCCAACTGGGCACTACTCGGGTGTTGCACCTGAGCCACGACATCGAGCCGTATGTGAATTTCGCAAAGCCTTATGATCCTGCGCGGAGACTATGGCCCAACGTGGAAAAGAGCGTGATAGATTTCTGCAGAGACCAACGCCATGAGCGCACCAGTCATCTGCGTCTGTCAAATGGAATTGAAAACCTGAAAGGATTCAGGTTCAGTTTCATAATCCGAGAGCAACACATGTGGTTGGACAGAAGAGGAGAAACGCAGTTTGGAGGACGTGACTACGAGTTTGCCAAGATGCTCCTACAGCTGGGGATGCGCCAGGAAGTGTTTCCAGAGGAATCTCTCGGTCATTCATTAAAGGAGAGAAGCGTGGAAGTTATTTTGCCTGTCACAAAAATTACGATTTTCAACTTGGAATTAATGGAACGGTATGCGGAATTAACGGTAGCTGCATTGCAGGTAATAATTTTATTGTCTTTAGTCCCGTAAGGGTGGGTTGTGATTTGTCACAGGAGAGATGGTGGTATTCCCCCTCCCCATTGACTTAGAGCTTGACCCTTCACCGACTTGCTCGTCGGCAATGCGGATGTTCTCCAACCAGGTATTTTCCAGCAGCCGATCACTGCTCCTGAGGAGACAAGCTGTAAGCTCCCGGGGGTGTCGGTGTAGTCCATGCCAGTGTCTGAGAGTAAGGGAGTGGGAGAGAACAAGAGAAAGGAAAGATCGCAAACAGTTTGCGACCAGAATCTATCGATCAGAGCAGTCGACCGCTGGAATTTTCCACCAGAGAGCAGCTGAATTCGACCTAGTGATCTAGCGAGTGTCAATTGTCTTGTGAATCTTGTAAAAGCCGTGAGAATACTTCGTATTTGTAACTTAATTGTTTTAGAACTGAAAAAAAGCTAGTTGAAAGAAAAATTAAAAAGTTTGCCACGGAGAGGTGAAACTCATAAAATAAGAAACAAATTCTCGATATCGCGGGGTAGACAGAATCCCTGTATTGTGGGTCCTTGATACCGAAAAATCAAATTACGTTACAATCAACTTCCGTCCGTCTGTCAGTCTGTAAACAACACTAGCGCCTCAACCATACGTAGAAATTCGCTCTCAAAATGAATATTTCCTAATTGATCTGGGACTATTCGAAGCTTTGAGACTTTGAAAAACAATCTTTAAAATTTGGCGGTACCTTATATGAAAATCCACATTTTCATTTTTTTTTCAAAAGCGGCTACAAATGTTTTCTTGAAATTTCTTGTAGGAATAGAGTAAAATACAGTTTTAAATCTGGAATAGGTTTAATATCACTGTTAACTCTCAATTTACGAAAATTGTAACTGTACTTTCTTGAATGATTTAGGAAATTTAGCAAAATATTACGTACAATTTGTGCAATTTAAAAAATAAAAAAAACCTGATTTTCTCGAACATAGGACCATTTTTTCTTTAAACTGTTGCTAGTTGTGGATAGTAATAAATGTACTCTATTAGATAACGTAAACGTAATATTGCTCTACTCTTTTTTTTAAATTACAAAAGTGTAATTTCTTGACTAGCTCTCACGTCGTTAATATGCACTTTAGTCATTTGTTCACATTATTTCTTATGAGTACATTTTGTTTAAATGATATAATACTTGCCGAAACCTCAAAAGTTTTCTGTGAAAATTACCTCATAATTCTGCATTTTCAGAACACTTGAAACTGTCAATTTGTCAAAAACGCACCAAATTCCTTCTTAAAACGTTTTGCATTAAGATGACATAAAACCCAAACTATTCTCCATGCTTGCATTATCAACAAAATTAATACTTATGCATTCGTTGAAGTTGGGTATGGAAACGCCATACCCGAAAATAAGCCCGAAGTTCTCATATGTCCCTCATACAAGACAACCTGTTAGAATAATGTAGATGATTCTGTTCAAAACTTCAGAGAGCAAGTTGTAAAATTAAAAATTGTAAGGGGTACACATTTGCTTCATGAAAAATGTGCAAGGTCAACCTTCTTTTTAGCAAGAATAAAAATTATTTGAATATTTTGCACTCCTTTTAGTTGATGAGAAGTAAAATACACATGAAAGAATCAGCAGTATTTTAGGTAATAAACGCTTGATTTAAAAAAGGTGTTCATTTCATTTCCTTAACGTCTAATTCACTTATATTTATGAACATTTACAAAATTCTTATGAGTTATCGTGACATTGTTATGAAGACGATTAATTATTGAATCTGTGCTATTGATCTTTAATCGCAGTGTTTCTGCTTTAGGAGCGCAGATGCTGTCTGTGCCTTTTGTTCGCAGGCTGACGAGCATCTAGTGGTGCGCCGTGCCCAGCGCATGCCCTTTGGGTTGGTGCTCCTGCTGCCCTTTCGTTGGCAGACCTGGTGCTCAATCGGTGCCATGTTGGCGCTGATGGTGGTCGCTTGGACGTTGGTGCGGACGCACCAGGTCAACTTCGTCGACGCGGCCAATGGCGCCCTGGACGTCTTCGAGATGGTCCTCACCGGGGGAACCTCCAGACGCATTCCTCTGCTCTCTCACAGGCTCGTCTTCGTCTGTGGATTCCTCATGTGGCTAGTGGCTGCCAACGCCTACATGGGACTGCTGCTTGGTTTCCTCACAGTCCCCCGATATTTTAATGAACTTGACACCATTGAAGAAGTTGTGCAGGCGACTGACAGACTGTACGTTCAAAATAACGTGTATTTGAACTTTCTAACTGGAATGACATACAATTTAGGGAAGCTTGCAGATAATGTAAAACCAATTCTTCAAACACATGAAAGAGATTTATGTGTGCAAGACATTATAGAGACGGGGAGAGCTGCAACTTAAATGGACTCACATTTGTATTCCATCGTATCTCACTACAGAAAGTACACAAACGACGGTCAAAGGTTGCTTCACAGAGTAAAAGAGCTAATAGAGTCCACCAGTTTGTATTCATACTTTGTGCGTCGGAATCATAGGATCATTTACGCCTTTAACTCATTTATTCTCCGACTTTCGTTGTCCGGCTTGAGTGACCACTGGAACAGAATGCTCGAGTACAGTTTGGTTTTGGATGGGCAGGGGGAGAAGTCATTAATCAGAGGGGATGCGAAACCTGAAAAGCTGAAGGTCGTTCAATTCACGGGGCATTTTGTTCTGTATGGCATTGGCCTATCGCTTGCGGGAATAACGTTTATAGTGGAACAGATTCTTGGTCGTTGGTGGGTTCGGCGCTATAGTGACGTAGTTTTTTGACGAGGCGTTTTCTTGGCGTGCAATGTTCTCAGTGGCTTAAGAAAGTCTTTAAAAAACTTAGACGTCTTGAATTTGCGTTCGCCTCTTTTTGTCTTGGTCGTCTAGAATGTTGACAACCTTCTGATTGTTCTTTTTACTTTCTCGCATACTACTTACAAATTATAGATTTACTATTGTATTGCAGCAGCAAAAACTACGGTTCTTACAGACAACTGGTTTTTTGATCCCTCACCCAAAAAGGGGCGTTGTCGGGTCCATAAATTACGTAACGTAAATTCTGAGTATCTTGTATGATTTCTCTCCCCCCTGTAACGCGCGCTTCAACCCCTTCTAATATTTTCGTACCTCTTGAGACCGTATTTTAATAAATAAAACTCAGTTATAAAGCAGTAACAAGTTGTATTAATTGTAATTGTGTTAAACATTAAAATTTATTGTAATTAACGAGAATTGGTTGATGACGCGAACTGCGCTTAACAAGACGTTTGGGGACAATTTTGTTAATGAAATTAAGACGCGTAGACTGGAAAATGTCTGAACTCATGGAGGCCGACACGGAAATTTTGAAATTGCACTTTTCCCAAATTTTGTCGAGTTTCCCCCAGACTTTAAAAGATTTCTCCTATGTCATACAACGGATTCAAATGGAATTCATTGTTCTCGATCTAATTCTAATGAAAGACGTTCACAAGTGAATTTTCATGTTTGAAAATCTTTCTGTATAAAATTTGCCTAGTGTTTGCTGATCAATTAAAACGTACACTGTCACAGAACTCATTAATTCGAAAATCATACGTTTTGAAATTTGTACTGTTATACACTTGCCTGCGTACTTCGAAATTTCAATCCAAGCATCATTTCACAACGTTTCGTGTGATTGCATTTTTGAACCTCTAGAAAGGTGTGATACACTTGTGCAAGGTATCTAAAAATATTAACATCACAAAACATCTGTTCTTTTTAAAATTATATATCAATAAACTCCTAATTAATAGTTGGTTGCAAGCTTTTAAAGCAATTTCATTAATATTCCGTTTTAATCTTTGTACAAAACACGTGATTGTATCTGGAAACTGATGATCATGGCTAAGCCATTGGAAACTGCTATTGCAATAAACAATATTGTTTTTAAAAATCTCTTTATTTAGATTTAACAAGGCTGTGTGCAGAAGAATATCCTCCGACACAAAAAATGTAAATGTATCATTTACATTCAAAGTTTCCGAACATGTAAACTAACTCCCAGTTACTCAACAATGATACTATGGGCCATGAGAACTATCGTCTACGTAGTCATTTACAAAATGTTTATTTTTATTCTTTTGTACCTTATAAAACTTAAATAACAAAAAAACATCGCATGCACTTGCTCTTTAAAGATTCGGCAAGTAGACTAATCGGCTTCGATATCACTTCGCCGCTACCTCATCTCTAACATTTCAGCCTCATTTTCAATGAACTACACCAAGTGCCAATATGACATTATTAAACGATGATGTAAAGATGTGTTCACTCAATGTGAGACCTGCGCAATTTTTTCAGCAAACCATGCTCTCATTGAGAAAAAAAAACAACCTATAGCCTTTTACAGGAGAAAAATTAAATTATATTTGACGCAAATTATGTTAAAATTATTCATATTTTTGAAAATCTGTTAATAACAAACTGTTTTACAAATTTATTGTAAATATTATTTGAAATTATCCTCCCCTGGGGACACCGCCTTGAAGTAGCACTGTCCGTGCGGGCGGGGAGGCTTGTGTGCTTCAGTGAGGTGGAGGGCTAAGCGGGCGGTAGCATGACTATTTTGTACGCATGACTACTGGTAGGGTCACCCATGCCGGACAGGCCAAAACTGAGGGGCCAGACTAAGTCGTGTCCTACCTCGTCCTATCCATCCCAATCTTAATCGTGCATTCTTTCCTATCTTTCGTCCTTCCGCCATAACGATGTGTTCATATCGTTATGGTTCCTTCATCTACCATTGTGACATCTTTAACTTTCTTGTGCCAGAATGCTTTCATCTATTCTATCGGCCTCCCTTGGTCAACTCTTGTTTTTTTCTGACCCCGACGCTATTAGGTTTCGAGGGCGAGGGAGTCTTTCCTCATCTTTCTTATTTCTTTAGAGTGTAGTAGACAGGTCTCATGCGGGTAGAACTCCTGAAGCATCCAAGTATGAATGGTGCATGATCCAACAGGGGAAGGTGGGATTCACTAACCTTGGGAATTAATTCCCTAAAGAGTGGATCAGGGGTAGGCTGGATTCCTTAAGCTACGGTGGAAGCAATCAGCCTAAGGGATGAGAACCTCTGAAATAAAAGCTCCGGTCCTCCAGGTTTGGGGGTTGTGCTGTAAGCCAGCACCCTGCACACTTAAAAACATCACACCGCTAAAAATCTCAGTTATAAGAATGCCTCGGATATGTTAAAAGGGAAACGACATCGGCAAAGAAAATGGACTCTGAATATTGGTACAAGTATATGGTACTTGTATTATAAGGTATTGGTTCTTATATATGGAATGTACAAAGTATATCAAACAAACAACACGTAATCCAGGAAACGATGAGAAGAAACATAGATATAGCCGTCTGGTCTGAAACAAAAAAAAGGCAAGGGAAGCGAAACACATCTTTGTGCACTTTTACAGTGGCGTAAACAAACATGAAAATGCCAAAGCCGGAATTTCTATTGTTATTGGTGAAAGATTCGGTAAATGTATAAAAAGTTGGGAGTATATAAATGATCGTCTTATTAAAGTAGTGTTAAAAATCAGAGAAAAATACATAAGTGTCATAGGAATATATCATTTGAATGATGATTCCGAAAATTAAGTTTTCACTTATTTTTAGTCCATCCATTCCTGAAATTAAAACCGAAACAGTATTGGTGGGACACAAGTCTAGAAGAAAAGATTACGAGGAAAAGATAACTGTATTTAAAATGGCTTAGTGACAAAAAACAAACTAATTTACAGTACAAAGCAATAAGTAGAGAAGTAAAACAAGAAGTGTTATCAAGGAAAAATAAATTATGGCTGAACAAATTCGATTATATAGAACAATTCATAGGTGGAGCACAGATCTCAGAAGCCTGGAAAGTAATTAAATCTATTAAATCGAATGAGAAAAAACGATATCGCATTATCAAACATTAGAATCAATAAATGGAAAGAGTATTTCGGAAGACTGCTAGAAAACAAACTTCCAATCACAAGGAAGTGAAATATGAGCAAAGGGTAGATCTGACAATAAAAGATTTAGAAAAAGCACTTAAGACCATGAAATCCAATAAGTCACCTGGTCCGGGAGATATACCGGCAGAATTACTGAAATATGGTCCCTATAAACGGCACCAGAAGCTCAAACATGTTTTTATGGTGCATGAATGGAGAGGATCCTCCTCAGAAGTGGCGAACTTACCTAACACCAATCCATAAGAAAGGATCTAGAGACAATCAAGCAAACTACAGAGGAATCGCAGTTATTGGATCTTTAGGTAGACTGCATAGCAAAATAATCTATAATATAAAAATGAATCGCAAAATGTGTTGGTAACCGCATAACTCAACAACGCCTGGACCAATTTGGGCAATTCTTTTTTTAAAATGTTCGTTGAAGTCCAAGGATGGTTTTTACGTCGAGAAAAATTCGAATAATTGCCGGGAAAACCCTCAAAACAGCCCTTTTCTCACGAGCTGCGGCGCACTGTAAAAACAAGAAATATCAGAGGAGCCCACGCTCGCTCTTCCTGCCGCAAGACCGTACTCCATCAACACATCCCTGCCTGATTGCGTAGGCCGGAGCTCCGAAGCACCGCGGCTTGCCATCCGTCAGCAAGCGATAGATAAGAGCCGGTGCGTCATCTGCCGCCGCCCCTTCCCTTCCCCCCCGACCTGCCGAAGTCGCTGCGCGTGGATTGCGTCATCTGCCGCCGCCCCTTCCCTTCCACCCGAACTAGACGGTTCCGGACTTTTAGGATGCCAAGGCTTATCAGCATAAATCATAATATTTTTTGTAGTTCTTCCAGTCCCGTGTTCTCCAAGATCGGTAAATATCAATTTTGAAAAGAAAATCGTCTGGAAGTATAAAACCCACTTTTTACCAACGACGGGAAGATATTTTGATGTAAACCTGTTGCTCGGGATACACGAGTGTGATATTAAGGTGCAAGCAAGCAACAAAGCAGTTAACTGTGGTAACTTTTATATATATATATATATATATATATATATATATATATATATATATATATATATATATATATATATATTTAAACGCGGAGCGTTTCTTCAATTAGTTAGAGATACAGAGCGTGTTATTCTAATTAGGACCATTTTGAACTGCGCGGCAATAGCGGCGAGCAGCGACACGGGACAAGGGAACGAATCAGGCGCGAAGGCGGCGAGAGCGGACGAGACAACGGCAGTTGGGCAGTGTGAGATGGGACTCGGGTGAGGTCGGCACGATATTGGTGTGCGTGGTAAAGAGGACAAAATCAAGTTGAATAGTGGAAGGAAAACTATCAGGAAGTTAGGGAAACCTGATAGTGGCAGTTGTTGAACAGTGCAAGCTAATGATCGTGTTCATAGTGTCAGAACAGTGGAGAAAAGGGGCAAAACTATAAATCGCGTAGCTGATACCTGCACTGATGGTAGCCACGTGCTCACATTGTGGTAATTAGGAAAGTGGAGGAGAATCAATGAACTGTGTTACAATAGAGCAGCGAGACATACTGCAAGGACCAGAGGAACAGTAATCTAGAGGCAGTGCATACTTCAGTGGAACGACACGTGCATCGGTTGGCGTCGAAGCAGAAAGATTTGCGCAACCGCCGCCGTGGGAGCCCGCCCTGCCGCCCGCCCGAAAGAGCGCCGAGTCGCACCGAAGGTCACCGATGGTCGCAGCCGTTAGAAATCATCAGAGCACAAACTATATAAAACTATATTCTCGGCGTCCGAGGTATTGTAAAATCTAAAATGGTAAACTGGGTTTTGGTACCAAAACGGGGAATAATTGTATTTAAGGCAATGTACTAAATGTGTGATTCTAGAAATAAATCGTGTTTTTGTTCAGACAAAATTATAACTTGGTTTTGCCAATGTGTTGCCGAATCCTTAAGAGACCCATTCACGAGACAAGACACCCGTTCTTTCCAAATTTTATTGCAGTGAAAAGTACCGCCAACCAGGTACGTCACAATATATAAAATATTATATGCTTATAATATTTATAATATATATAATAAAATAAAAAATAAATATAATAAATATATATAATATATATAAAATATTATAAGTATATAATATTTTATATATTAGTATCAAAGTGAAATTATAATCAAATTTAAAAAAAAATACAAGAAATTAAAATTGACAAGCATGACATAATTTTAAATGCTATTTTAATGTACACAATTTGACGAGACATTTATTAGATAGATTTTTAATGATTAATTGACAATATATGGTTTGTGAACTTCTCTGTGATTGGTGAAGAACTTGTATCATAACTAAATCTGTATCGTAATGAGTATCATTATACAAATGATTGCAGCCATCAAATGACAGAATTATAAAATGGGTGTAGTAAAAATATATACTACTCCAAACTCCTCCGCAAATGTTATATTTTTTTGTCAAGGTATTACTTGCACAATTTTTCTTGAACGGTGGATTGAAGAAATATGGGTAGTCTGCGGGTATTAGTTACGAAATAGACCACTAGGTTTAATGAAAAAATGCAATATCTGAAGATACAATCATACCCCCGTAACTTTCCCAATAACGTTCTAACTTTCTCAGGATTTCGAGGTATCTCCTCTGAACAATCTTCACCGGCTTCGGTCATTTCGTTAGATTGTTTGGAGAATATCACGGACAGAATTTCTCTTCAAGATTAAATAGTTTTTATTTCGCGCCAGTGAAAACGTGTTTGGAATGTTGTCATCAGTGCACGCTGCGAACTTTTGCCTTGAACTGTTTATTGTGCCAGAGAGGGGGAAGCAAGGTCATCGTTGAAGAAAAGTTGAGTGATTAATATTTTAACGTGCGATTTTGTGGCAATTACGTACTTTATTTTCATAGCTATTAAGGAAAGTGGGTGTTCATTTATTAATTTTGTAGCAAAGATAATATTTTTTAGCAAACCTCTACGATCAGCAATAAAAGTCAAGTTTTGGTTTTACATGTTCAGGTGTATAATTTAAGTTTACTTATACATTTAGGCCTAGATATTTATTTGTCTATCTAATGACACATAGAATATATCTTCTTGCTGTATCGTATTCCTTTAAAATGTAAATTATATTCTACATTCGTAGTGTATGTATCATTTATAGTAACATGTTCATGCAAAATACAAGTAGGAAGAGCCAAAAAGTAGTCTTTCTAAGTAAAATTAATTTCATTTTTGTTTTTAAGTATTAATGGAGGAATTATAGGCAAATAAGTACAATTCATAGAAAAACTAGTGCTGGTTCAAGGGCACATTTTCTATTCTTTTAATTGTGACTGTAATTGAATACTATAAGTTTTCCACTAATTTCACACTAGCATTGAAGCGATTTGTTCAAGAACATTAATAAATTATAAAAACGTTGGAAAAAATTCATAACTTTAATTTTTGAAAATTTAAAAGTTTAAATGAAAATTCATTTCTATAATTGAATTCTGTTGTATACTAACTAACGTTTACAGAATTGTTTTTTATCGAGAAATTATTTTACTCATTACCTTGAAGTAAGGAGTAAAATGCAACTCATGAGAAAAGTTACTGTTGCATGGACATATGTACTGATAAGTGACATAGGGTATTTTCATTTCTTATTGTGTTGGAAATTGTTGCTGCCAACATTATATGAATTACCCGATGTATTTGGTAATAATTAAAAAATGACATGTTACTGATTTGTTTCGCAACAAAAAATGACGATTTCCGCTGATTCAGCCAACATTTCAACACGGCTTCTCTATTGTAGGAATGTTCCGTGACGAACTAGTTCAATTGAACCATTCCCGAAAAGGAAACTTTCGATTCAGAACGACCATTTCGTGAACGATCCTTCATCTGTAATCGTTTGTAGTTCGCCGGCCATCAATCACCGTTCCTCACATATTGCTGTTTACGAAGAATTTCTGTATCGGAATCAGACCAGATCTCGATTTTGTTGATTTCATGTAACAACCCCAAAGATTTGTAGTGTTTGTTCCTAGAGTGAACTCTCTCTCTGTGACACTAAACCCATGAATTATTTTAGTTCGTATAATTTTTAAATTGAAAAATGTGTACATAAACATGTTGGCATTTTTAAACAAGCGTCATTTTATGCAGGACGGCAAATGAGATGTCACAATTTAACAATGGCAAGAGTTCTAACAGAGGATAATAAATAAAATTCAAAAGATTCAACCCATTGCATTAAAATGTATCGCTACTATCACATACCGTGAAGCCAATCACGTGAGTGTAAACAGGATGCAAATACGTGTTCCGCACCTTCACGAATTGGTGCTGTATCTTGCTCGCCACTGGGAGCGCTGAGATCGCACCGGATGAAAAAAATCATAGGGAGCTTCACAACTGTTACACTATACTGTGGTGTAATAACTCACGAGGTAAAATAGGTTACATAGAGTGGCTAAAGCGCCTCCATCTTTGCATCAAATTGATGTCGCGTTTTTTTTTTCGGTCAAAGCAGTGCCCTCTGGAGAAAAATAATATCTCAGTATTTGGTTTGGCGCTAGTTATACGGCCGGGTGGGCGTGGGTCACGCGTTACATAAATCCTCTTTCTCTGTGTTCCACGACTAAGAACTAATCATTAAAAAACGAAAACCAATGTGTAAGGAGAACGAATTGAGAAACATTAGAAACACTTCCTGCATTGGCTATTTCAGAATGGATGCTGTAGAAATCTTTGGAGAAAATCGGCTGAACGGTTGATACGCTAGCGTTGTGCACAGACCGACGGACAGAAAGAAAGACGTTTTGCCGTCAATCGATTTTTCGGTATGAAGCACGTACAAAACATGGATTCTGGATACACCACGCGTTAAAGGATTTTTTCTGAATTTAGAAACTGGATTTAATCACTTTTTACTTATCAGTGCCCGGCAATAAGAGTTTTTGTGTCGAAAATTCGCCGTTTTCCGGCCCACGATTCCTATACTTTTTTTCTTACGTTAGTAAGTGCGAGAAAGACAACTAGTGGTGCTAAAGCAGTTCATACTTTTCGTATGTTGGTAACGGGTATATAATAATAATATATCGCATTTCTCTCTTTACCAACACGTCTCATACAACAAAACGCGCATGCAATGGTCACTTATTTTCTTAGCAATTCTTTCTAAAAACATCATTTCTACCATAAATAGAACTGACTTTTAGTTTGAATTGTTGTGTCTTTTTGAATGTTTTTGTAAGGCGTTTTTTCTGAAACACTATTGCTTGTTTCGAATTCATACCATTATTTTTCGCTAAGTCCCCATGATATTATCAGTTCATTCTTAAATGTTTTGTTTTATTTTGTTTTAAATCAAGTCTTACAACAAAATAAGCCTCATCATAATTCATTAAGAAATTAAACAGTTATAGATGCCCTGGAGAGTAGCAAAGCAGAAAACCCGACGGAACGTTTCATCCATTTTTCATCCATTTGCTTCCATGTTAGTTTTTTGAGAAACAATGAAATAGTAAACAAGAAAAACGATTATAAACAAAAACGATTTTTTGTTTCCAGCTCATTATACAGGAAAGCAAGGATAATTTCACAAATGAATGGAACATCCAGAAGTAAATGCCATCCAATATAATGAAACCTTCTTTACTTTCAATTATTGTTAGGAGGGTCATAACAGTGATCTATTCTCAATCATCAGTAAAAAAAATAATTTTGGAAAATATATTTTTCTTTAAGGATCGTGGATCTTTCTTTCCCCTTTTAGAATAGGAAGTAATTATCCATAAACTTTTCAAACTTAATACATTTATTGTCACAAGAACAACAACAAAAATTGCTCTTTTTACAATAACAAAAATCGCTTTGCAGATGTTTCTTTCCTATTCTAGAAGAAAACAACAAAATTTAACACATTCATTTACAATTATACTGTCTTTGTAACACTTTGACCATGATAGAGTAGTAAAGAAAGCACAGTTTGCAAAGTTCTTGCCAACGTTAGAATCATTAATTTGAATAACATCAAAAGAAAATAAAATCAATTTTACCCTCTCTTATAATTTAACATTAGTAATTCTTGTCAAATTACAGAGTACTCCCCTTCACTATAATCACACCTATTACACAAAAAAACACACTTAAATCAGTACAATCTGTCTCTTGAAAACAACGTAAAACCTTTACAACACTTTGAAATTGCAAATTTATGCTCTCTGGCATGTTCCTTATTATCCCTGAACTGAATATTGTTTCACACCCAATTATAGTTTTATTCGTGAACTATTCCCCTAAAAAATTGTATTTAAATGTTTCTTCCTCCATCCACGAGCACTTAATGAAGTTCCATTCCCTCCAAATATCTATTCACGCTTCAAATTTTTATAATTTCCATTTTTAGAAGTGAGTCGAAGTGTAGAGGCCATGGAAATTAAATACATACGTTTTCAAGTGACGTGTTTCTGATTTAATCTCTCCAATGATTGTCTCTAATTAAAAGAAAAATAAATACCTAAATAGACTATCAATAATCATTAATAAGTGATTTAATAGCCCATTTTTATTTTGCATATCATAATTAAAAGAAAAACAAAAGTCGGCAACGGGCATGTCTATAAGGATAAATTTTTTTTGAATCGCCCATAGGCCTTGAAAGGGACGTTTAAATTACTAAATATTCCCAAATAATCACCAGCATATACGTCCGGAATAAACAAATAAATAATTACAGTCTTATTAATTAAATCAATTAAAAATAATTAATTGCCTGGATATACTCTCACCTTGATATACAGTTTCTAGGGGGTGTTGCTTGCACACCACAGTTCTATGATATCTTAAAACGTACATTATGATTTTATGAATGATGGCCTAAATAACACAGCAATATAAGAGTTATTTGCTTCCGGTATGAAAGAACGATGAAAGCAATTATGTGGTCGGCTGACCGTCAACTTATTATACTCGTATATGAATACATTAGAAGTACTAATTGTTGAATTAAGTAACGTAAAGAAGCAAGAATGCGCATATAGAATTAATATAGGTATTTTCAATAGAGTTATATGATTAAAATTAAATTAATTCGTTTTCATATCATTCCAGATTTTTTCTCGAGGACCATAGTTGGTGAGAAAATGTATATATTTCATTCTTTTGAAGCAGAAATCATGAAAATGAGAACTCTCTTAAACGTCATTGAGATTATTCAACGACAAAATTTAATCAAAAATTGTGGATACTTTTTTTTAATTTTGAAAATGTCCCAGGGGTTTCATGTAAAGTACCTCCAAATTTGAAATGTGTGTTTCAAATGCCAGGGGCCGCGACATCAGGTAGAACGAATGGGGAATACGAATTTTAGAGAGCATCTTCTGAACGGTTTGTGGGCTAGTGTTGTACGCAGTCAGACGAATTTTTGGTATCGGTCGGTATCAACGGCCCAGAAAACATGGATTTTTTTCTACACCACGTGTTAGAGGAATTTTTGTTCTATGTTTAGACACAGGTTGCTCCCACTATTTCCTTATCAGGATCCGGCAAAGTGAAGTTTTGTGTCGAAAATTCGCCGTTTTCCGGCGCACGATTACAATATTTTTCTCCTTACTTTAGTAAGTGCGAGAAAGTAAAAACCGCTTTCGAAAAAAAATAACATTTTCCCAGGACGTCAGTTTCACCTCTACAACGCGTGACTCTCATTTATTTTTTTAAAGCGAGCGTATATGATGTTTTGCTTGTAGAGTTAATTAGTCGCATATAATTGATCAAAACGTTACGAAAAAATTAAATTCTTTATGGTTTTATGAGCGTTAGCAATTACCAAGCGACCTCGTAGCTGCTCCAACAAGAACGCTGTTCCAGCCAGGACCAGACCACCTACCCACAGGAGAAAAGGTCCTGTCAACTGATCCAGAGTCAGTTTCTCAGGCCCATCACTTTCCCCCACTTGTCTCATGTCTGTCTGCCCGTCTAGATCCAAACTGATCAACAGCATATGTTCCCACTCATTGAACAACACCGACTCCCACAAGCGAAGGATAAACATGTTGATGACATGAATCACGAAGTGATTCCTACGTACCGTATATACCCCGTAACTGACAGAGCGTAAAGGCTCCTTCACCTTGTGTAACATTATCCTCCCCTCGTGAGTGTACTTTCTGTAGCGGGAAATTATTTTATAAATATTTTCGGCCATACAAGTAGCAGCTTTTCCGCTGTCAACTATGTCTCGTACGGAGATATCCCTGTCTTCTATCGAGCGAATTATAGTCAATTTTTCATCTAGGTTCTCTAAATGCCTTTGGTATCTTCTATTAATATCGTCATAATAGTTCGTAGAGACGTAAAGTCTTTCAGCTACCTTCACAACATCTTTGATACTGTCTAGCTCTTGAAAGTATCTGGGGACACTAAGAAAGCCTAGGAGAAGTCCCGTGTATGAGTTTCCGATTATAATGTGTAACAGGATTACACAGAAAACTACCAAGCGCTGTTTAAACAAATATATTACCCTTGATGTGCTTCCTGTAACGATCATTTCAATGATATCAAAGATGGAGTAAAAAACGCTGGTAATTTGGAAGTGATGCTTTTGGACCAGTTCCCATGCTAGCACCAACAGCACCATCGTGGCTCCGAAACAGCTCCAAGTAGACCACTGGAAGGGCAAGAATAGTACCAGTCCAAAAGGAATGCGCTGGGCAACGCGTACCACAAGGTAGTCGCCACTCTGCACAAGATTAACACACGCATCTGAAATTCTTCTGCAATATAAAGAACGCGATTTGGATAAAACTACTGACAGCTTGCTTGTAGAAGCATACTTAGGCATAATCATACGACAAATACTGTGTAAGCGAAAATACGCAGTTACGTGATGAATCTAGGAATATTGTTCAGCAATATATATATATATATATATATATATATATATATATATACGGAGGTCACTTCAATATAATACACATGAGTTTTTTTAATTTTATTTAATTTTTTTGTTTTGCGAGGTTAAGGGGACGCAAGCAGCCTACCCCCGATATGAGCCAAGAGGCGCACCTAGTGCCCTTAAACGCCTGGATGTGACTCTTATTTTTGTCTGAGAGAAGTTGATTCCAGTAATATCTGAACTCTCTCACAAGGAGAACTTGTGATGTCGTTAGAACGGGACTTTGTCAGAGGGATATAATTCGCCGAACATGTGCCCGAGATCTTTGAGACGCCACAAGCCATCCTCATCTTTGTGATGCCAAGGCTTCTGCAGGTTTTTTTCGTCTCTCGAAAATGCGCACACCCGATCCGATATCGAAGTGGTATCGTCTGGGAATTCAAAGGCCAATGAACCAAAGACTCACCCAAGAAGATCCGCACTTCCGAAAGAACCCTCGACAGATCGTGCAGGAGAATTAATCAAAGCACATTTGGCGACTTTTATGTGTGTTTGCTAACTCTGAAACACGACTAGCCTGTTTGTTCTTTCCGTTTTACTCTTTAAAAGAAAACTGAGATTTTATAAAAAAATGTTCGTACTTTGTCTTCAGCCCGGAAGCTGCAAGCTGTAAGGATGATGGCTTCGTGATCAAACGGTTCTTCAGCATAATATAATTTTTGATCACAGGCAACATTTTTTATTTACCTATAGAAGGAGTATTACGAACTGGACCCGGACGGCATTATTGATTAAAAACTTAATACGCTGCTGCTAAACTAATACGTACATTCCAAAAGATTCATGAGATTAATGTACTCCCCGGTAATACAAGGTCTGTCCCAAAAGTAAGTTGAATGACTTTACGCCCTCAAAGCAAGCCACTAGCAAGGCCCGCCAAGTGACGTGAATGGTTGTGTGGGGTTTGGGGAAGCCAAGGACAAACACGTCAGTTGTCTGCAGACTCTTCCACAGTGCGCATCGCTGTTAGTTTGAACCCTTGTGTTAGTGACGCGTTGGAATTTTAAGATGCCACGTTTCAAGGACCAGCGTTACGCAATAAAATTTTGTGTTGCGCTCAAGAAAACGGGCGCTGAGACCGTTGTCATGCTTATGGCGATAGCACCATGTCCAACAATATGGTTTACCGCTGGCACAAGATGTTTCGAGAAGGCAGAGAGGACGCCGAGGATGAAGACCGCTCCGGACGCCCGTCAACGTCACATTCCGATCAAAATGTGAAGAAAGTGAGGGACATGCTGAACTCTAATCGACGCCTAAGTGTTAGAATGCTGGCAGATGAGTGTAATATCCTTAAAAGTACTGTGCATTGCATTGATACCGCAGATTTGGGCATGCGGAAGATCTGTGCGAAGATGGTCCCCAAGGTGCTTTCCGATGAACAGAAGGCTGCTCGTGCAAGGATTTCGCGTGACCTCTTGGAGCAGTGTGAAAATGATCCGAATTTTTTGGATAATGTGATTACGGGTGACGAAACATGGGTTTTCGAGTATGACCCGGAGACCAAAAGACAAAATGCTGAGTGGAACACGCCAGCTTCCCCGCGCCCAAAAAGGCGAGAATGAGCAAGTCCCGTGTAATGGCCATGCTCATCGTGTTTTTCGACAAAAGAGGCAATGTCCACTCAGAGTTTGTGCTACAAGGACAAACAGTGAACAGTCATTTTTACTTGCAAGTCCTGAAAAGGCTCCAAAGCAGAGTGAAACGCGTCAGGAAGGAGATCGCTAGCACTTGACGTCTTCACCATGACAACGCGCCGTCGCACACCTCCTTCATTATTAGAGAGTACTTAGCGAAACGCGGTGTGGCAACATTGCCCCAGCCGCCGTACAGCCCCGACTTGGCACTACTGGACTTCTTTTTGTTCCCGAGGATCAAGAAAGAACTCAAGGGCCACCATTTCGGAACTTTGGAAGCCGTCAAAGAAGCAACGACGAGGTGCTTCAAGGAGGTCTCCGTCGACGCCTTCCAGGGTGCTTGCAGCAACTGGGAAAAACGCTGGCGCAGGTGTTCCGACGCGGAAGGAAGCTACTTTGAAGAATTTTAGTTACTTGTATATTTATCTGCAATAAATCTTTTTTCTTGGACTAATTCAACTTACTTTTGGGACAGACCTTGTATGATCCGATCGTCAACATGGCCACATAAAACAGAAAATCCGAAGAAAACTGAACAAATCTACACGAATATTTCTAATAAAGAGACAAGGATTCCCCTGGCAATCACATATCCCTTTTCTGTTATCCACTTCGTATTAATTTTAGGGCGAGACTTTTTTCCTCTGATCGAATGCCGGAAACTGACGTTTGAACGCTGTGTTGACAATACGTTTTTTTAGTTGACTTTAAGTTTTATTTATTACTTTTTTAATCAATAAATATTTCTCTCAAATACACCGTGTGGTTTTGACATTCCTATGAATTGTTCGTATTACTTGTGGTTTCACCTCAGTCATTAATATGAATCATATCGGATAATGTTAGACGTGGGTGTCTTGAAACCTGAAGAGCAGTTTAAATCGAATGTGTGTAACGTTCTAGCCTTAAAATGTACGGTTACTTTTAACCAACAATACAGATACTTTTTGCAGTCGTTAACTTACTACCGTATTCCCTGAGTGATAGTATTTTGCTTTTACATCGTATTACCCTTTCACAACCTACGTTATAATCGCCGTTATACTTTCCACTGAGAGTACGAAAAATATTACCTGTTCTGCTACCATGGAATATTCCGCATGTGATTGGATATACAGCTGTCCGTAGATAGCAAGATTCGATACGGGTAAAATCATTTCAATAGCTGCTTCCTTCATCATATCAAACGGAGTGTCATTTTTAACTAGGTACCATTTCATTCCATGTTCTAAAAGTAGCTTCGCAAACATTACCTCCCGCCCTGCAATATATTTTACACCTTGTTTATCGATCCAAAAGTTGTGTTCGGGAACTATGAATGCAAATCTAGTTCCCTTCAGCTGTTCAAGGTTGGCGGAAAGCTGAACAGTTGTAGTGCGTTTGTCAGTTTGCTCTTTACAGAAATCAGAGAGAGTCTGTTGTTTTAAATACCAATGTTTCCTTCTTGAATAACTGGTAATCACGGAAGACACATCATGATCTTTAGGTAGCACCAGATAAATTATCCGGATTCTACCCATTGCGCCAACTAAGACTTCATGCAACTTAGGAATGTTTTCATGCGGTCCCAAGTGAAGAATTATGAAAATGCCAAGTGGATTCGTCGCTCTTGTCATTAGAAGAGATTTGGTGAATATCCATAGATCACCATCATATATAATTGATATGTGAATATCACCTCGCGTTGGCCCTTCCGGCGCAATCATCACTGGGATTTGTACGTCATGCAAGATGGCTGCTGGCATCCGTATATACTGTAGATCCAAAGGTGGAAACACCGTTGCCTGTGAAAAAAAGTAAATTCCAATTCAATTTCAGTTGCCCTACACTGTAGTACACACTAAATGACTATATGTTTGAAGACCTGAAGGCAAAGTAAAGTCTTGGTAAATATAATTAAATTACTTACAAATGGGGACAGTCGTCTAATCTAAATGGGGACAGTCAAACTTGTTATTGCGAACTTATATACCGTTTAATTAAATTTACATCACTTTTTATCTGTTAAATCATCTTTATCATAAAAAGTAAATAACTGTTGGATTCTGTCTGGGAACGTACAGAGTAGTGTGGTGAATGTACGAACGGCGACATAAGGTTATTTTGGAAGATACGGGAGCACGTGAATTATGCGTACCATTTTACGCTGAAAAATTGCTCTCGATCTCTAGCAAATTTATTTAAGACGTGTGTGAGACACAAGCTAAATACCTGCAGATGTTCTAAAGCCTTTCCTTTATCTCACGTTCTTCCGTTGCTTCTTTATCTCATTGGGAGGAAGACAATTCTAATGCAATATTAGCACGAAAGAGGGAAAAGGGGTCAGGTATAACCGGCACCCGCTTCAAATAGAGCATCTCTCCTACTTGGGCGGACCAAGATTGACGCGGGCAGAAGGGAAGGGAGAAGTGTGAACTGCACTGCGCCTTCCTCACAGTTGAACGTTACCAGGGGGAATTCACTTCGGATTGAGTTTTTACCTGTAGAATTGCGTTAATATATTAGATTTCTGGATACAAGAATCCCCTAAGGTATTTTGCATTCTCTCAATACATATTATAATTATGTTCATACATATTTAATGCATGAAAGAAACAATAAAGGGATTACAGCGACTAGAAACACTCAATTCTTTGATAAAATAACGACGATTCGTCGAAAAGAAAATGGGACAGTAGACGATCACATAAAATGATCTGATTGCAAGAAGCAAAGGCAGATCACAGACAACCTTAGTAGAGATCAGACATGCAGATAGAGATGGAGGGAAGTTGCCAAAATGGGCGGTGCGCATCTCGAAAATAAGTTTCTTCAATAGGTTTCTGGTAGAAATAATAATTAATTGGATCGTGATGATGGGAACGTTAATTTCTACGTTTGAAAATGAAATTAGATCAGGCAAAGGAAATGAGATTTTAATTAAAAGTTTTGAGTGTGTAAAGAAATGGTGTAATGAAGGCAGAAGTGTTTGCGAGATCAATTCGTCGTCCCAAACTTGCTGTGCAGATTCCGAAAAGGAAGTTAAATTTTGCAAAAGAAAAAGAAATTGAAAATTTTGTTCAAGGTCAAGATTGAAGTAAGATTTAAATTATCTAAACTAAAAGAGTTTGTGGGCTAATGGCCGCTGATTGGGTTTCGAATTTTGTAACAATTCAAAGTTTCGAGCAGGGATATGATGAATGGTTGTTGTAAGAAGCAGTCGTAGTCGTGTGTATATCGTTATATATATATATATATATATATATATATATATATATATATATATATATATGTCGTTATGTAATATATTTTTCATTGTTCAATATTTGTTAATGTTTATATGTGTTGTGTCAATGTTAACTTGTAATACAAATCGAATGTGACGTTGCCTAAGGAAGACATCTTTAATTAAGAATAAATAGCATAGGGCATAGTTACGCTAAAGTAATAGAATAAGTTTGGTGTTAATATTATAATGATAAATAAATAATTTTCTTCGGTCCCAAATTCCCCCGTTTAAATATTCTATAATCCGAGAACTCACGGATTGTGTTTTCAGGACCACTATTTTAACAAAACAAAGAAGAATAAAAACACTGAATTATTGCTCTAATGATTCATAAGATTAGAGATTTAAGACAAAAACTGAGCTAAACTATATAAGTAGAAATAGAAAGAAAGAAAGAAAGAAAGGGAAGAAATAATATTAGTATTACAATTCGTGTGTTCATGTGTGTATGCGTATAAACTCGAACTTGGTATATTTACATGATGAGAAACTACTTTTTGCGTTTGAATTCATTACCTGAAGAAGTCTGGGTTCATCTAGACATTCCAAGAGCGTTGATAGTGCCGACATGCTATCCCTTAACGCATCACGCAACAGAAAATCATTAATAATGTTTAAACGTGACCTCCTTGCTTCAGATTGTTGAAGTTTGGTATCTATCATGAAGAGAAGAACCCACGTGAGACGAAACCTGCAAAAAAATTTTAACATACTCTACAAAACCAACTTCTTTCTCACAGATTAGGTGGTTCTAATTTTTTTGTTTCGAGGGTGAAATCTAAATTTCTTGGCTTCAACCAAATATTTGTTTGCATACGAGACAAATTTAAGTATCCCTAGATGAGAATAATCGAGGGTCAATTTTTAGGAATTTTTGTATATTAGGGTGTCTCAAAAAAATTGAAGTCAATTGCTTAGTGAGAAGATATTTGAACCACATCGGCCCCAATGAAGCCATTTTCAAAATGGGTTTAATGGTGCCACAAACCCTATAAACACCCCGTTTATTGGCCTTTTTCGATACTTTTTTGAAAACCAAGAATAAATATTATATATTGTTGTTTTATCAACGTACTTTTTGCCGAAAAGGTACCCACAACAATTTTATGATTATCAAGCATTACATGACTCAAAGAGTTTGCCTCATTAGCTTGAATATGGCCAATTTTACGTTAAAACCATAGAAATGGTCACTTTCCAAATTTTTATTCAAAATACGTTTAATTTCAAAAGGATTGAAGCTTGACATCTCTCTTTCAAGAAGTTTTCTTCGCACAATTTAACAATTCCACTGCTATCGGTTAAAGATGTGCCGCACGCCATCATTATAAACGACCCACAATTGTACCTCTGTTGTATCTAATTTCTTTATTCACTATTAGGCTGCATTGAAGATATTTGTAGAGGAATAAACTGTGGGGGATGTTACTAGCCTCCAAAAAACACAATATGTCAGTTGGAAGTGCAAGAGATACTTCCCCCTCTTCGTTTCGGTGCATGCAGCAGTGTCCATGACGTCACATCCGCTGGCCCGCCCTGCGCGCCGCTGGGGCCCCCGCCACTGCAGGCGTCACACTCATTAATGCTTTCTGACAAGCCCCCCTTTTGTACACGTAAGCTTCCGCGGCTCGAATCCATAAATTCTCGGCTGTCCGGGAGACGCCGCGTCGTTGGCTGGGAGGCAGACGTTTCTCCTGGCATGTCGCAGCCTTACTCAGGGCAGTGACTAACTGCCCTGACGAAGGCCATCATCCCAGTCGACATCCCAGCTAACGACGCGGCGTCACCGGGACAGCCCAGAATTTAAAGCCGCCCATTTATTTGTCCAGATTCCTCCTGCATTTTGATTTTCCGCGGTTTTACATAACTTTTTCTATAGAACGAATAATACTCATACGGGAAATACGTATACGGGAAAGTAAAAAACTCATGGACTTCCAAATGCCGTAGAGTGTTTTTCAAGTCTAGTTGCATCAAAACCCGTTTGATTCCTCTACAAATATGTTCAATGCAGCCTAATAGTGAATAAAGAAATTAGACACAGCAGTGCGGTACAATTGTAAGTCGTTTATAGTGTTATGTTTTTATTTAGTTTTGTTTTACTAATTCATTGCTTTGTGTATACGGACATGAATAACAAAACAATTATCGGTAATGTCAATATTCTTGGGAGGCTCTTTGATTGTTTTTGAATTAGGGAGGCATTTTGAATACTTTATGCTCGCTCTAATACCAACGCAACAAATACATTCTTGTAAATCTGATTTATTGAAGTAAAGATAATAGGAAATACATTAAATAAAAGCCACAATGCTGAAATATGTAAAAAATGCTCAAATATGTAATTTACTACCGTGTTGATGATACAATATACATTATGTGACTGTGAAGACCAAGGTTATGTTTCCAGGGGGAAAAAAGGATTTTTCTTGAAAACGTTTCTGACGAATAGAGCAATTTGGAGTAAAATACATAGTAAGTCTGGTTTTGAATAATGTTTTAGAACTTTTGAAATTTACCAAATGTTTGAAAATTGCAAATTGCATTCTCCCAAATGTGAATTGAAAAAACTTTTCGCCGAAATAGCTGCAGAATTTGTTGAATACGCGGTAAAATATGTAGTACATCCCGTAACCATAACAACGTGTAAGAGGAGGTAAGTACTGTTGTCGTTTTATCATAAAGTTAATCCTTCCGACGTAAAGGGTACGAGTTATTTTGAGCATACGACTCTGGTCGAAAAATCTAGACAAGTGTCGGTATGAAGAAAGATTAATAACTACATAATAAATGTTAATTAACTGAACGAATCTTTCTTACCTCATTTTTAAAATATCCTTTCGGCTGGTTGCAAATAGACGTGACTTCTATTATGTTTCTGAGAACTAAGAGCTCTGTTCTCGGGATCCAATTTTTTTGTTTCATGATACAAGTGTTGCCTCACGTTCTTCAAAAAAGATATCGTACACTTCGAAAAGTTCCTTTATTGCCCCCTCAGCACATTAAGCTAATGGAAAGGTTGCAGTATATTGCGGAAACTCTACCTGTTTTCCTACATACTGAACATTTGGTTATTGCCTTGGCATAATATGAGAACGTTTCTTAGATTAAAAGTCCGTTCTTTCTTTTTTAGTAAATAACGATTTTTTCAAGACCAAGTGAATTATTACAGCTTAAAGACGTTATATTTTTTTTTAAATTATTGCTATTTCGATCTCATCTTTTTCCAGACACTATTTCAGCCTTAGTATGTCGCTTAAGAAGATTCTGTCTTTATCCCTTTGAGAAAGCGTTTAATCTCTTTACTTGAAATGAAATTGGTTGTTCTTAAGTAGTTCTTTTATTAAGGTGACGTACATTCTTCGAAAAATTTTAGTATTTTTTGCGCAATATTGCTTGCAATATTTGCTATTTTAAAAAAGACCAAAAGCAAGATTTTATTAAAAACTAGCTGACCCGGCAGACTTCGTACTGCCTCAACGATAAATAAAAGACCTAAAATTTGTATAAGATGATTTT
Source organism: Gryllus longicercus (assembly GCA_038098605.1). Lineage (NCBI taxonomy): Eukaryota > Metazoa > Arthropoda > Insecta > Orthoptera > Gryllidae > Gryllus > Gryllus longicercus. Next base: position 509,373 of record JAZDUA010000257.1, on the reverse strand, counting down.
AAAACAAACAAATCTAATCAGTATTTAATAAAAAATAATTTTTTGAATAAAGCATGAGGTTTTCTTATTATTTTCGACACATCATGATGCTTACTTACAAAGAGAGCTTTTCTGAAATACTGGCTATTTATAAGGTTTAAATTTTATATTTACAGACACACACTGTTATGATAAATCTGTTAATCAATTTAAAGTTTTCTCATAAACTATATTTTTGTTTTGTGGTGCGTAAATAAACAAAGAAGACGGTTTTCCGACGCGCGAACACGCGACGTATAATTGTCCATACGCGAAACAGGGAAACTCTAAGTTGATTCCACAAACTTCTAACGACTGTCCTTGCGATTTATTTATGGTCATCGCAAAGGCCAGACGTACTGGAAATTGTAAGCGTTAAAAATCGAATGGTAAGTCCGTTGGAATCGTCTGTATCCGCGGCATCAAGACATCCTCTCCTTTGTATTTTCCTTTTATGATTCTTGCCTCAATGACGTTATTCATCAGCTTTTCCACAGCCAGTCTTGTTCCATAGCATAGTCGAGGATGATTAATGTTTCGCAACATGATGACAACTGATCCTACTTTTAACTGCAAATTGTGAGGTGGAAATTCAGGCAATTCCAGTGAATTTAAAAACTCCGTGGAATAGTTGACTACGTCATCCTGGTTGATAACGGTGTCGACTGATTTGAAAGAAACCAACTGTCCTGGAAGAAAATTCAGAATGGCCGCATTGAGATCCTCCACATCTTTATTTTTCGCCGCCAATATTGCCCGTTCACCCAGCCAATTATGGTTATTGAACGTTTGCGCTATATCTGGGAAAACACGCTGAATAAGCTCCTCTTTTGAGTCTGTGATGTGACAAAAATCTGTGGGTAATGTGATGAATCCGGTCGAGGTGTCCACCGCAACTTTATTATTTCCAATGTCTAACAACTGTTTTGCAAACACATTTGCAGTTTCATCTTGTTGCAAAAATACTCGCATGTTAGTTGTTAAGTGGAGTGTCTTTACGTACTGCCACAAATTCGATGATTTTAGGCATGCATTAAGTTCATCAGCAACAGTTGATCGGGGAATAACTGGAAGAGTCTGACGAAAATCACCTGACAACAGAACCATGGCCCCACCAAAAATATTTTGGTTGTCACGAAGATCTTTCAACGTTCTGTCCAGTGCCTCCAGTGACCTCTTATGGGCCATTGTGCATTCATCCCAAACAATCAATTTGCATACCTGTAGGAACTTGGCCATTGCGCTATTTTTGGCGATGTTGCAAATTGGTGTTTCGGTGATTTGCATGTTTAATGGTAATTTCAAGGCAGAATGTGCAGTTCGCCCGCCTTCTAGCAGAGTCGCTGCTATTCCAGATGAAGCCAACGCTAGAGCAACATCATTTCGCGACCTGATCCTCGCCAAAAGCAATGAAATTAAAAATGTTTTTCAGATTCCTCCGGGAGCATCAAGGAAATAAATTCCACCAGATCCACAGTTCACAGCTTCTATCAAAGTGTATACGCAATTCTTTGTTGTTGATTTAATTGTGGAACATTTGTACGAACTGTTTCGGCCAATGCTTCAATGTCGTACTGTTGTTCTCTGTGCAACTCGTGGTTTAATGCATCTTGCATATGACGATTGGGTGCTGTCATTCCCAAACACGACAATACTTTATTTGCCATCAATAAACACATGTCCTCTATCAAGATCAATGTATCATTGTAAATTTTTTCAGTCATTTGTAATGTAGGATTCAAAGTTTGACGGCGCACACGATGCAAAATATCCTCAGACATGTCATCTCTATACTTAACCCACAAATCTTTTGGATTCGAAGGGAAACATGTCGATATGATAATCGCAAACAATGCACGAATTTGATGTGGCGATGAAGATATTACGGAATCCTTGAGCGTATCATCACAGTGCGAATCGTTCTCAAGTAAATGTAATAGTTGACATGCCTCACGGTAAGTCGCACACAGCTGTCCATTAAATGTTCTCAGTTCTTTAAACGATGTCGGACCACGAACATTCACCAACAACAACCTCAAATAATATTCATGGTTACTTGGATGTACTGTGTAGATGCGACCCAGAGCGTCTGAAGCAAATACATTTGGATGTCCTTCAACTTGTGTTCCTTGTTTTCGACGCTGAAACGATTTCGATGATGCGTTCCATAGCGTGACATGTCAGCATACAGCAAAGTGCGAGCAAAATTATCAGTTTGACAGACTGTGAAGAAACTTGTTAATGTTGTCGACGGTGGATGTGCCGCCCTGTCTGCCGCGTTAGATTCATTAAAATAAACTCGTTGACCATTTTCTAAATGGACTGCCAAATGGACTACTGTAGGGAGTCTTTGATGGATCGCAAATGAAAAGATACGCCAAATTGTTTGGTTGCTACTTACATAGCGACCCATTTGGTACTGTGATATTTAATCATTTGCATTGGTTACACCGAAGACAGCCATGTTGCCTTTACAGCCAAGACACCTTTGTTTACATATTCACATATGTACTTTATCGACTTCACAGAGTTACAATATTCCACATTGATGAGTCTCAAAAGCTTTGGACAATATTGGCGAGTATGGCACATTCCAACGATTGTCTTCATCAACATTTTGTCCTCTTATCTTCACAACTACTGATCGCCCATTGTCCGCAACTGATCGCCGACGATACAATGGGTATCCATCATTTCCCGTTATGGTTTCAGCAAGCAGGTCTCTTGGGTATCGCTTGGAACACTTGCCGTCGACCATACAGGGTGAATTATAGTTGAAAAGGACGCAAGGTCCATGTATGTTTGGTAACTACTGCATGCAATTTTGGGTCAACTATTTCATCTGGAATATCAGCTGATATTATGGAATCAATCTCATCTGGCCTTATTTTGTCCACTAACCAGACTAAAATGTTCGCATATGGCAATCCACACTTTTGCCATTCTACAGAGTACATCCAACAATGTACTCGGTCATACACACAATGCTTTATTAAGAAATTCATGAGAGATTTTAATTTTTGTTTAAAAACTCTGGCAGTTATGTCATGTCTATCAACTGGTGTTTGGCTAGATAGTAATTCTCTCTCGATTTCGGACCATTTTGTATGTGAATGTAACAAATAAGTCTGGGCGGCCATAATGCCTAACATATGACATAGCATCCCGAGCATATTCATGCTGTATCCACCGCCTCCCCGATTACCTGCTTCCTTCGGCAATTCAGCTTTGCCCGGCTGCTTCGTCGGCAGACTCCCTAGAGGGAGGCATGCATGATTGCCTAACAACTTGAGAAAAACACTCCAACATTTTCATAAACTACTTTAATCACTTAGTATGGTGTGTGGGTGAAGCCCAGTTACATGAATAAACTTATAACTAACTTAAATCCAATCTTAACTTATTAACGGCCGGTATGGCCAGAGTTCATTTCAGCTCCGGTGTCTTTGCCCTCCCGGGCGGCCGTGATCCAGCTCACAGGTGCGGCGTTCGGTCCGCCCTGCGCTCAGCGGGTCCGGCTGCGGCGGCTACGGTGTTTCTTGCACCCGGTCCCTTTGTGGCGGCCCCGGATTAGGCCAGCGGCGGGCGCCGGCCGGCAGCTTCTCAGCGGCGCTTGGTGCGGGCGGCGGCGGGAACGCGCCCGGGCGATGACGGGTCGCTTCGCGATATAGTTGGTCACGTCCCCGGCTCGCACTCACATGGCACTCTCGGTCAGGCACTCAAGAGTAGTGTCCCGTCCCATCGGCCGGCTGTCGTCTCACGAGTCGGGCTGCGATGTAGCGAGGCGGCGTGGCATTCGGGCGGTCAGGCACCAATTAAGTGGCCTCGCTACTGCCTCAGAAACAAGTCTCCTCCTAGCTACATCCGATGCAAGTGATCTCTCCCCCTCGCTACCTCCGATACAAGTGAATGCTCTGGACCGCGGCGGTCCCACAGGAAGGCTCGCGTACCACGTGGTTCCTCCCCCGCATTGTCTATTTCTATTGGAGGTCGCGCCACCTATAATATTTCCACCTATCTCGGCGCCAGCGGCAATGTCGCCCCCAGCAACCTCCCCCGCATTGTCTACGTCACCGAAATTCCCGGAAATAGGCGCGGGTAATTCCGTTTCTCGAAGAAGGGGTTGTGGGCGGAGTATTTCCCCACACGTCATAAGGGGTGCGCCCGGCTCGGGTCTGTGCTGAACAAAAGAGGCGCCTTTCCCTAGGCTCGCTAAGCGGCTCAACCCGGTTGAGCAGGAAGCGGCGTCTCCGGCTGCTCTTTACGGCGGCGCGGTTCTTAATTAAATAAAATAAATCTATGGCTCGTGTCGTCATCCGCGATGTGCGCAATTCTGACTTATCAATACGACTATTTTCTTGATCTGTCTCTCTCTGGTCATCAGTGAGTTTAGCACGTGAGGTAGCTCTTCGCACATTTCATTGACTGCGACGACCTAAATCAGGTCGTCTTCTCCTCGGCATTGTAAATTGGGAAAAATTCTCGCTCATTTAGAAGTAAAGTGTCACTATCACAAAATATCACACACTCACACACACACATTAGATCCTCCAACGCGCACGCGAATTTGAACTTTATGGATTTCAAAACGAACATTTCAAAACCAAGATAAGATAAATCCGTTCAGCCGTTCTCGATTATCGAGTTCTCGATAATCTGACAGATTAACCTTTTAAATACGAATGGGAAAGAGGTTTCCCAGAGCATTTCAACCCAGCCGTACGAACGGGATACTTTTGGCTTGACCTCCAGAGGCGCGCGTCGGCTCTTATCAATCGCTTGCTGACGGATGGCAAGCCGCGGTGCTCCGATTCTCACGCATCGGAGCTCCGGCCTACGCTATCAGGCAGGGATGTGTTGATGGAGTACGGTCTTGCGACAGGAAGAGCGAGCGTGGGATCCTCTGATATTTCTTGCTTTTACAGTCCGCCGCAGCTCGTGAGAAAAGGGCAGTTTTGAGGGTTTTCCCAGCGAATATTCGAATTTTTCTCAACTTTTAAACCTTCCCTAGATCTCCACGAACATTTCAAAACGAAGATAAGATTAAATCCGTTCAGCCGTTCTCGAGTTTTAGCGAGACTAACGAACAGCAATTCATATATATATATATATTGAAACCCAGAATATGTGTTTCATTACACTAATTAAATCATTAGTGTAAGAAACCAATTGCTATTTTGAACTGCGCGGTGCGCGCGCTGAGCGCGGCGCTCCGGGGCCGGCGAGCAACCGCTGCCACCGCCGACGGTGCCCCCGCCGCCGGGAGGCTGCCGGGAGGCGGAAGAACAGAGCAAAGAATTAGGTAAACAGAAAAGATCCGAGGAGGAACAGAATAGGAAGGCGGAGGAACGGAATAGAAAACTAATAAAAGAACAGAACGGGAGGGTGGTTGAAGAACAGATTAAGAAGCCGGCAGACGAAATGGGAAGAATCACAGAAGAACGGAATAGGAAGCTCATCGAAATATGCGAAAAACCGTATGGGAAAGCGGAGGAACTGGATAGGAAAGATGAGGTGCTAAAATTTCAATCATGCCATCAAATAGATGCTAGGGTAGCGGTAACAGATAGAAACGAGGGGATGACGAACCAAATCCATGAGGAAGTCAAGACAGCGGAGGGCAAAACGGTGGAGGTCCAAATCGAGACCGAGGAGGATGTTTATAAAGTGAAAGTGAAAACGGAAGAATTGAAGTTAATAATGGAAGAAGAAATGGAAATGAAAATAGAAGAAATGGAGCGTATAGTAGAAGAAGAAATCGTGGAAAATATACAAGGGTGCGAAGAGAAAAGAGTACAAGAAGAGTTTAAACAGGAAGAAGACGGGAAAACGTCGCCAAGTGTCAAGTATGGGGTGACACCAATTATGCCTCCAAAGTCGATGAAATCTCTGGGAGATGGGGCGGAAAACCCTAAGGTAGTTCTGCGAGCAGAAGAACGGCACCTAGCATCAAACAACATATTGGAAGGATACAAGATCCAGTTATTACACCCAATGTTAGAAGAGAACGCCAGGACATGGGCAGAGAATTTTGGTATATTTCCGAAATTTTTGAAGGAATTTGAAGACAAGATGTCCGTACGAAAGCGGAGCGAAGAAACCCAAATAAACATCAAGAGCGACCAGAGGAACAGCCATTACAACTACATTACGGGAAGTCGTAGTGAATACAGAACGAAGAGCATTATGGAACCAACATTATTTGGCCTTATAAAATATCAAAGAATTAGTTGCATGTCAACGCGACAGTATTTTGTTACCGTGCAGAGCCTACTGAGCAGAGCAGATCATACCGATTTAGGAAAGGGTTTGAAGATATTGGAGGGGCACAACTTCATGTTTGCAGACGTCCCAACGAATGGGAGTGAAGGAGATGTAGGCAGGTCAAAAATGGAACGAAGTCAGGGGCAAGGGAAGAGTGATGGTATGGTCAACCATTGGTACAAACGTAGAAGAGGTCGTAGCTGGAAATGGGATGATACCTATCAAGATGTGCTCAACACGCTGGAAGCTATGTCCTACAACTGTGACTCAGGAAATCACTGCCAGCAAAATGGGAATGAACCGTCGCACAAGAGACAAGACATAGTAGGACACTACAAGCTTCAAATCGGAAACCTGGTTCAACATGTATGGAAATCAGTGAAGTGTAAATAAGTGTAATGTTAGGGTTAATAATAAGTAATCACATGTTAATTCGATTTTAAGTTATAAGTGTATATAGGGCGTCGAGCAATATGCAAACGAGTGCAACCATCGGCAGTGACGATGTTACTAGTGTGAATTTTTCCAGAAGCGGAAAAATTCAAAAAAAGAAAGGGGGGGGGTGATGAAACCCAGAATATGTGTTTCATTACACTAATTAAATCATTAGTGTAAGAAACCAATTGCTATTTTGAACTGCGCGGTGCGCGCGCTGAGCGCGGCGCGCCGGGGCCGGCGAGCAACCGCTGCCACCGCCGACGGTGCCCCCGCCGCCGGGAGGCTAGCGTGTGAATTTCGGTTGGAACTGGGCACCGCGCACGTGCAAAGGTTCGTTACGAGAATCGCGGACGAGAGCCGTGGGCAGAACGGTGACCGGGGAGACGTTAGCGGAGCGGCGAGGAGTGCGGACGTGTCGCGAGAGCTCGCGAGTATTACATGGACGCAGACGACAGACAATGTAACGGTGGAAACATCTGAAACTGTAGTATATTCCAAACGTGTAAATAGAACATTAGAAGCATCAGTATGGTGAAGTACTAGTGTTGGCAGAATAATTGATTTCGCTCCTATTAGTTGGTGCGGAGGGGACATTCTTGAAATCGTGCGGTACAGAACTGTGACCAGTATACAGAATAGGCGCGGGTCGCGTGATTAAACCCACTAATGAACAGTGATTCGAGGAAGGTGCGCAGCCGAGGTATCAAGATCCTGTTCGGAGAAGAATTGCTGGAGCATCAGCCGTGGATGATCACCACACCATCTGCTGCTGACGGCCCGCAGCAGTAGCAGAGGTCGACAACCCTGTCGGCACGAGCGGCTCTACGAACATCATAGGTATTCAAACGGGGCCCCGAAGGTATGAAAGTTGTATGTTACTCTTAATCTTGGTACCAAGGCGGAGTATAAAAACGGTGTCTGATTATGTAAATAGTAACTTTGATTTAAAATAAATCCTGTCATAATTGTATTTCTATGTATGAATAATTTCCCCAACGTTGCACCGACTTATCCTAGGACCCATTCACGTAAAAGACACCCTCTCTTAGTGTTATATTGCAGTGAAGATACCCGGCACAACCAGGTATGTCACAGCTGGCGCCCGAACATGTGGATAACGTATAATTAAGAAATGTGGTCCTAGGGAAATTGGTGAAATGTTGGAAAACAATGTGCATGTAATTGTTGTATAGTAATGCAGGGTATAGATGAGAAGCAGGCAGTACAAAGTGTATTATTATAGAGTACAAAAAAAAAATAACAATACATGTGTTAGCAAAAACATGCACAAGTCAAGTAAGCATAATGAAATGTTGATAATTACAAAAATGTTGTTGCGTAATTAATTGCGGGCTGACATAGGCAATTATTTGTGTGCATCCAATATATAGTTAATATTGCAGTTACTGAGGTTATGAAGGCTATACATGTACATGTTACAAATAATATAATGTAATAGAATTCCAAATTTTGGTAAGACATATTAATAATATTTGAACTGCTTGGCAATTTTTTATAACATGGAAATCAAAGAAATGGGGAAGTAGTAATAATTCTTATGAGAATATAAAGGTGGTTAATAGTGTTGCACAAATTATGCACAAAAGGGTTTTTTTTGCGGGGAACATTCACTCAGTAGTGCATTATCTATTGGTGATGGTAAAGTGTGGGGAATTTATTAGAAAAGATACCAGGTTGGGAAATATATACCAGCAGTGTGAATGTTTGTTGTGAATATCTATATGATATTATTGAGGAAAATTCAGGGAGGAGATATGACATGCAAATGTGAATGATGATTATGTACATAATATAGCAATAAGTGCGTTGAAACGTAATTCCAATTAATAAGGGATTTACTATAATTTGAAAGTATTTATGTAATAGTATTAATAAGTTTATTAGCAGTGTATATGTGTAAATGGTAATAGTATATGTATTGTATGGAGTATGTTTATGCATTGGTAGGTGAGTGGAGATTTATATGGCTACTGACCTAGTGTTATTGTGTTTTTGGTGGTGAGTGAGGATTGTTCGTCATTAATTAGCAATTGAAATAGGAGTGAATTAAACCATTCACGAAGGATATACAGTATTGTGGCGGGTATAGTTAATTCATAGGACAACTGTGGTATCGGTGGTAGGTGAGGCAAGAGGAAAATTTGTGCGGTATCTTAGTGTGGTGAGAATCGATCGGACAGCTCAAAGCAACAGAATGGAGGCGCAAAATATAGCGCTGGACCGGGAAGAGAAGGCGGATGAAGTAGGGGAGATAGATGTAGGAATCGATAATAGCATGTCATTGGAAAGCAGGGATAGTGGTATTGGAAGTCGGTTGGGTGATACGTCAGGGGACAGCTTCAATAAAGATGTACAAGTTACGTCAACACCGATGATTCAGGCAGCAGGAAATTCAAATCGGGGGGGTGGAGAAGATACTAATTCAGGTATGATGCAGGTGATGATGAAAATGCTCGAACAACTGAATGGGAAAATGGAGGAAACGGACACGAAAGCAGAAGAACGAAATAGGAGGCTAGCTAATGAATTAAATGAGAAGGTGGAAGAACTGGATGGGAAATTAAAGGAACAGATTAGGAAGTCAGCTGAGGAGCAGAAAATATTTACAGAGGAGCAGAACAGGAAGCTAGCTGAAGAACTGAATAGGAAAGTAGAGGAACAGATTGGGAAGTTGGCAGAAGAGCAGAACAGGAAATTAGACGAACAGAAATTATTCACAGAGGAACAGATTAGGAAGTTGGCAGAAGAACAGAATAGGAAATTAGATGCAATAGGGGGGCGAATAGGACGTGCTGAAGAACAAATGGAGTTAACGAAGAATGAGATGACTAAAATCACGGAGCGGGTAGAAAGTCATGAGCAATGGACTGCCGAAGAATTAGGGAAACAGAAAAAGGAGTTAGAATTCCAAGTAAGTAGTCTGGGGGGGGATTTGAAGAATAAGTTATTCCAACAACTAGATGCTAAAACCGCTAAGCAGGACGAGAAAATTGAGAGGATACAATCGGTAGTCAAGGAAGAAATGCAGGAGAATAAGCGGGAATGTGAAGAAAAGGTTGTGTTACTACGAACAGAGATTGAACAAATAAAAGAATGCAAGGCATCCCCAATTGCAGCAAGCGGGACGGTACCATTTACCCCTCCAAGATCACTAAAATTTTCAGGAGACGGGAAAGAAAATCCATGTATATTTATGAAGGCAGCAGAACGACATCTAGATGTTATCAATACTTCGGAAAGGTGTAAAATACAATTATTATATTTAATGTTAGAAGGCAACGCAAGGATATGGGCCGATACATTTGATAAGTTTCCCGAATCAGTAATGGCATTTAAAGATCGATTCCTTGAGCGGTATTGGAATGAGGAAATTCAAATTAATTTTAAAATCAGCTTAATGAATAATCATTACAACCAGTCAATGGGAAGTTTGCGGGAATACGCAACAAGGCGTATTATGGAATACAAAACGCTCTCTCCACCGATGAGCGATCAGGAAATAATATGTGTACTGACAAGACAGTTCCCAGTTACGGTGCAGAATCTTTTACGTAGTGTGCAGCACACCGACCTGGAAAGATTCCAGAATGTGTTAGGAGGGTACGACTTGACATTTGCAGGCGTACCAAATAACAGAAATGAAGGGAATGTTAATATGGTTAGATCGGAACGTAACCAGGGGCAAGGGAATGATAGGAGCAACGATTACCAGAGAAACCAACGCGGAAGAGGGGGAGACGGATGAAGACCAGAGCCGGGGAACCAGAGACCGGACTGGAACAGATCTGATTCAAACCATACGGAGACGCGAGGCGGGGGCGGGAATGCACCCGACCGATTAGCACAGCCTAGCACAAGTAGTGATAAAGGACACTATTTAAACTAATAGAGTCCGCGGTGATAGGTGGCCCCATTGCGGACGCGGAAATCGATGACGTAAACGCGGTCTCCATAAACGCTATGCAGCCGGTAACCTACGATACCCAACCGTGGCGGAGATGTAAGAACTCAGCGGTCAGAATCAGGAAATGTCCCACGATATCGATAGAATGTGAAGGTATAATTAAAGAAGCTTTAGTGGATACAGGGTGCACGACTACAGTAGTATCAGAAGAAATGTATGAGGAGTTAAAAGCAACAGGAAAAGAAGTAATGTGTTTGCCTATGAATAGGGCGTATGTGATTGGGGCAACTCAGAAGAAGTCAAGCCCCATCACAAAACAAATCATGTTTCAAGCCAGGATTGGCAACCAAGTATACGAGATGGTGGCCCTGGTAGTCAAAAAATTATTGTATTCGGTAATCATAGGGACGGATTTTCTGGTCGATCACAGAGCAAATATAGATCTAGAACGGCAGGTGGTAGAACTGGGGAGCCAGGCGGTAGGATTTGACTTGGGGATGGACGAAGAATACGAAGCGTGTACGGGCGTAATGGCAGAAGATTCATTAGAAGAACAGCTGAGGCAGCAAACGGAGAAGCAGATTGAGAAATTTGCGGAAGAACAGAGCAAAGAATTAGGTAAACAGAAAAGATCCGAGGAGGAACAGAATAGGAAGGCGGAGGAACGGAATAGAAAACTAATAAAAGAACAGAACGGGAGGGTGGTTGAAGAACAGATTAAGAAGCCGGCAGACGAAATGGGAAGAATCACAGAAGAACGGAATAGGAAGCTCATCGAAATATGCGAAAAACCGTATGGGAAAGCGGAGGAACTGGATAGGAAAGATGAGGTGCTAAAATTTCAATCATGCCATCAAATAGATGCTAGGGTAGCGGTAACAGATTGAAACGAGGGGATGACGAACCAAATCCATGAGGAAGTCAAGACAGCGGAGGGCAAAACGGTGGAGGTCCAAATCGAGACCGAGGAGGATGTTTATAAAGTGAAAGTGAAAACGGAAGAATTGAAGTTAATAATGGAAGAAGAAATGGAAATGAAAATAGAAGAAATGGAGCGTATAGTAGAAGAAGAAATCGTGGAAAATATACAAGGGTGCGAAGAGAAAAGAGTACAAGAAGAGTTTAAACAGGAAGAAGACGGGAAAACGTCGCCAAGTGTCAAGTATGGGGTGACACCAATTATGCCTCCAAAGTCGATGAAATCTCTGGGAGATGGGGCGGAAAACCCTAAGGTAGTTCTGCGAGCAGAAGAACGGCACCTAGCATCAAACAACATATTGGAAGGATACAAGATCCAGTTATTACACCCAATGTTAGAAGAGAACGCCAGGACATGGGCAGAGAATTTTGGTATATTTCCGAAATTTTTGAAGGAATTTGAAGACAAGATGTCCGTACGAAAGCGGAGCGAAGAAACCCAAATAAACATCAAGAGCGACCAGAGGAACAGCCATTACAACTACATTACGGGAAGTCGTAGTGAATACAGAACGAAGAGCATTATGGAACCAACATTATTTGGCCTTATAAAATATCAAAGAATTAGTTGCATGTCAACGCGACAGTATTTTGTTACCGTGCAGAGCCTACTGAGCAGAGCAGATCATACCGATTTAGGAAAGGGTTTGAAGATATTGGAGGGGCACAACTTCATGTTTGCAGACGTCCCAACGAATGGGAGTGAAGGAGATGTAGGCAGGTCAAAAATGGAACGAAGTCAGGGGCAAGGGAAGAGTGATGGTATGGTCAACCATTGGTACAAACGTAGAAGAGGTCGTAGCTGGAAATGGGATGATACCTATCAAGATGTGCTCAACACGCTGGAAGCTATGTCCTACAACTGTGACTCAGGAAATCACTGCCAGCAAAATGGGAATGAACCGTCGCACAAGAGACAAGACATAGTAGGACACTACAAGCTTCAAATCGGAAACCTGGTTCAACATGTATGGAAATCAGTGAAGTGTAAATAAGTGTAATGTTAGGGTTAATAATAAGTAATCACATGTTAATTCGATTTTAAGTTATAAGTGTATATAGGGCGTCGAGCAATATGCAAACGAGTGCAACCATCGGCAGTGACGATGTTACTAGTGTGAATTTTTCCAGAAGCGGAAAAATTCAAAAAAAGAAAGGGGGGGGGTGATGAAACCCAGAATATGTGTTTCATTACACTAATTAAATCATTAGTGTAAGAAACCAATTGCTATTTTGAACTGCGCGGTGCGCGCGCTGAGCGCGGCGCGCCGGGGCCGGCGAGCAACCGCTGCCACCGCCGACGGTGCCCCCGCCGCCGGGAGGCTAGCGTGTGAATTTCGGTTGGAACTGGGCACCGCGCACGTGCAAAGGTTCGTTACGAGAATCGCGGACGAGAGCCGTGGGCAGAACGGTGACCGGGGAGACGTTAGCGGAGCGGCGAGGAGTGCGGACGTGTCGCGAGAGCTCGCGAGTATTACATGGACGCAGACGACAGACAATGTAACGGTGGAAACATCTGAAACTGTAGTATATTCCAAACGTGTAAATAGAACATTAGAAGCATCAGTATGGTGAAGTACTAGTGTTGGCAGAATAATTGATTTCGCTCCTATTAGTTGGTGCGGAGGGGACATTCTTGAAATCGTGCGGTACAGAACTGTGACCAGTATACAGAATAGGCGCGGGTCGCGTGATTAAACCCACTAATGAACAGTGATTCGAGGAAGGTGCGCAGCCGAGGTATCAAGATCCTGTTCGGAGAAGAATTGCTGGAGCATCAGCCGTGGATGATCACCACACCATCTGCTGCTGACGGCCCGCAGCAGTAGCAGAGGTCGACAACCCTGTCGGCACGAGCGGCTCTACGAACATCATAGGTATTCAAACGGGGCCCCGAAGGTATGAAAGTTGTATGTTACTCTTAATCTTGGTACCAAGGCGGAGTATAAAAACGGTGTCTGATTATGTAAATAGTAACTTTGATTTAAAATAAATCCTGTCATAATTGTATTTCTATGTATGAATAATTTCCCCAACGTTGCACCGACTTATCCTAGGACCCATTCACGTAAAAGACACCCTCTCTTAGTGTTATATTGCAGTGAAGATACCCGGCACAACCAGGTATGTCACAATATATATATATATATATATATATATATGCTACTCTAATTTTTTTGTTTATAATTTTGGTAGGTATAATACTAAATGTACTCTGTAAGATAACATAAACATCAGTTAACTCTATTCTTCGAAATCTACTTTGGCTTTTCAAGAATTACAAAAAAAGGAAATTATTTGACAGGTCTCTCACGTTAATATTTACATTAGCGGCGATTTGTTCACATTATTATATTTATTTTTATATATTTACATGTTCTTTAAATAATGTCACAAAATGTTTCTCAAATACTCATCTGTGTTCTGTGAAAACTAGCTCAAAATTACGCATTATCAGATGCGTTCAAACGCCATTTTTACGTAAATGGCTCCAATTTCTTTCTCAAACGATAGAAAATATCGTGCTAATTGCGATCTTTAATACGACGTAAAGGTTATTTTGGAACACTTTTTAGTTTTTTCAAAAATTTCACAAGTGGAATTTTTTGAAAGATCACTCGTACCATTAATATGCACATTTCCAGCAATTCGTAAACATTCTTGTATATGAGAGTTAATGTGATTCAAATCACTCGTTTTTGAAAAAAAAGTGTGAAAAAGAGCTTCAAATTTCGAAATTACAGGTGCGGTTCGACGTCATTTTCTTAAAACCGCTCCAAATTTTTCAAATAAAATCGCCGTTTAGGACGAGGTTTTACTGTCATTTAACATTCTCTAAATAATATTTCCGTTCTACTATTAGGAACCCGAAAAATTAAGATGACAAAATATGTTCTTTGGGCGGCGATAAATGGCAGCTGGCAAGAATAGGTGGCAAGTCCAAATAGCTAAGGAAATAGAACACTAATACGGGAAATTTTGTGCCGTTCTGTAGCATCACAGGATTTAAATACTTCTCGCTCAATTAAGAGCGTATATTCCAGATTTTAGCCTTGCCTAATAAGTTTCTTGTTTATTATAATGTTGGAAATTATATTTTTAAGATTGCTGTTGCCACCCGAGAAGCTGTGAACGTATGCGTGGAACGTATATTGTAACACTCCCGGTTACCTGGGGAACCGGATAGCGGCCTTGACGCTATCTCAAGTCGGTGATGGAAGGAATTGTTACACAGTACGATGGAAACACAAGAATAAACACTTGTTCACTGGTAAAAATTCACATTTATTCCTGGGCAATATGATTAAAATGCCCCAGGGAAGTTACACTCTTAAATTGAATAAAAGAATAGTGGGAAAATTAGATGAAGAGAAAAAAAAATTGAAAAGTTAGTTTTAGGAGTTAAGCTTAAAAAACTAAGAAGAATTATAACTAACAATTACAATGGGTGAAATTATTACTGGTCAATGTGTCAGAGCGTGACACCGCATTACGAAACATTTACACAATAGGGCGGTAGCCCTGAACGATACTGCCTGGAGAAGGGTCTTTGTGCGGCCGAGGTCGGCCGTGGCTCGGTCGAGGGCGGCGGCTGGGCACCCTTCAGAAAAATGCAGCGGAGGTCAGTAACCCTCCGGGCTACAGCTGGCGGTCGGTTGTGACGTCACCAAAAGGCGGCGACGCGTGGGCGTCGTTGACGGCGCCCTTCGTAGACTAGCTGAACTGGCTGATCTGGAAGTTCTAGTAGAAGCTGGTAGTACTAGCTGAACTGGCCGGACGATCTCAGGAACGGAGTGGTCAACTATGCGTCTCTCTCTGACTTTTATGATAATTGTCGAACACAACTTCGGACAGTTTAAAATTCGATTGGAGAAACATTCGCCTCTCTTCACGACGAAAACCCACCCCAGAGAAAATTCTCTCTCCACTGCAGTCGGCTCACAGCTCAAAACTCGCAGTAAAAGAACATAAGTCCCCACATAGGCATATTCGCCCGAATAATTCCCACCCCCATATAAGTTCCTCTCTCAACTGTCCTCAGTCTAATATTCAAGCTCAAAAAATAATAAGTTTTCCAGAGACACACTGGTCATTCCCCGATGCCTAATACTCTGGCCCCGTCTGAATAATGAAAAATTTATAAGTCCGGCAGAGGCGCATTTGCCTCTGACCGAAGAATAGCCCCCCCGAAAGAAGCTTCTGCCCCGACTGCTCTGCCTAGAATTCAAATCCCTTCTGATTTTCTCTCCGTCGAAATCTTATAAGGTTAACTTTTCCCCCCACCCAATTCCTCTTATGTGCCCTAGCTCCTTATAAAAGTCAAGTCACTATTGGACCTAGGTTGTTGCGCATCACGCTATTTTCAGCCAATCGCCACGCGAGAAGCCACAGAACTTTCCGCTCTCCGTGCCAGCTGCAAGCATGCAGTGTTATTCCAATTCCTTCTAGAACATCGGCCCGTGCTTGCATCAGGGGGCGCGTTGTCCGTGAAAGAATTATGAATTTGGGTTTCCCCGAAACGAGCGGGCGATCTCGAAATTGCGTAGCCGGCACAGTGAACACGTGTGTCCAGTGAATCTGTCTGCGCCGACCCTCTTAACGGCTTCGTTAATGGGCCGGGGGCGGAAGGGACTGTCGCGATAAGCGGAGTCGCGCACGTGTGACCGTCTGCGTAATCTCTCGGCAGAAATCCTGGGTGGCCGAGTCTGTTTGTTTAAATTTTGATCCGGTGAATTTCGTTTATAAAATTATGATGAAATCGGTTTCGCCACAATATTAAGCATCGTCTATAAATTCCAAATGTTAATAAACATTTCCTTATCAAAAATAACCACTTATTGCTGAAGTATTTTCTTATCCCATTTGTGTCGACTATGAATACGGATCTTAATGCGCTGCCCCCTTTCGTGAAATGGAAAGGATTCGGTTTCTGGCAATGGCGAATTTTAGGCGCTAGCTAGAAATTTTCACTCGATTTTAAAGTTTCTGTCTCTAGATACTTGCTCAAAGCGCTCTAGTCTGATATTGAATCTCAGTTCACCTCTTTACGAGTAGATATAGAAGGGCGAATATTGTTTGTGAGTCATTCTCGACTAGTGCGGGGGCGTCGAACCCTTGAAAAAGCGGTTTGCCTACTAATCTCCTCTTCCTTGCTTCACTCGGAAGGCTACAACCTATGTATCGAGGGGTCCAGAGAAAGCTTGAGAATTGAGACATTGTCAGGGCCACTTTCTCTCATATCTCCCTTTTCCCTCTTTCATTATGCCGTCCTCATCCTCATTTTATTTTTCGTCTCCCCACGCCTCTCCTTTTTCGCATTCTCTGCCCTCCACGTATCCTCTTTCACAAAACCCTCTTCTCGCCCCTTCTTGTATCCCCTCCACTTCTTCACATCTTCCCTTCTCCTCGAATCTCTTCTACACTTCTGCTCGTATCCTCTCCACTTCTGCACATCTTTCTTCCTCCTCCCTTCTTCTTCTTCACTTCACCCTCTCCTCCACTTCTCCATGTCCTTCTCCCCTTGCCTTCTCTCCGTTCCTCTCACTCCTCTCTCCTTCCCCTCTTTCTTTCTTTCTTTCTTACTTTCTGTTTCTTTCTTTCTTTCTTTTTCTTTCTTTCTTTCATTTTCTTTCTCTTTCTTTCTTTCATTTTCTTTTTTCTTCTTTCTATCTTTCTTTTTCTTTCTTTCTTTTTCTTTCTTTCTTTCATTTTCTTTCTCTTTCTTTCTTTCATTTTCTTTTTTTTCTTTCTATCTTTCTTTTTCTTTCTTTCTTTTTCTTTCTTTCTTTCTTTTTGTTTCTTTCTTTCTTTCTTTATTCAAACGGCAACCGAAAGCTGATACGGCTGCAGTCAAGACATTTAACAAGTTCAAATTAATTTGCAGTGAAGTAAATATTCATGATACAAAATCTAAATCACAGTCGCGAAAATACAGTCTTTTAAATTTGGAGACAGTGCTGGCAGAGATTAGAAAGGCTATTCCAGTAATTAACTATGCGGATTTTTTGTAGTTGATGCTTAGTAGTTTCTAGTTTAATTTCCAGTCCAGTAGTTTATTTTACACAGTCTCTGTCCGCTTTTTCTCTTATCTTCCCCTCTCGCAATCCCTTTTATATTTCAGGATTAGAGAACAAAAATATTAATCATCTAAAATCACTGTATTGTTTTTCAAAATATTCTCCATGAAGACCTATACACTTGTGCATGCGTTTGAACCAATTTGTCGAAGCGCTTTTGCCACTCTGATTGAGGTATCTCCAAAACATGCATTCTGAATGCAGCAACCGATTCTTCAGGTGTTGAAAAACGTTGACCTCTCAGTTTGTTTTTTACGTACGGGAATAAAAAGAAGTCATTCGTGCCAAGTCAGGACTGTACGGCGGATGACTCATCAAATCGATGTTTTGGGTGCTCAAAAATGCAGTTGTTTGAGCCGATGTGTGAGAGCTCGCATTGTCGTGGTGAAGAGTGATCCGTCTTCGGCGGTTGGTTTTCCTGATTTCTTGGAAGACAGCTGGCAAACAAATCGTCGTGTACCACTCAAAATTGACTGTTCTGCGTTGTTCGAGTGGTACGGTTGCGACATGTCCAGTTTTTCCGAAAAAACAGGCGACCATCTGTTTGGAAGTGCTTCGTGTGCGAACAACTTTTGTTGGATTTTGCTTATCTTGAAACACCCATACAGTCGACTGCTGTTTACTCTCGGGCTCATACGCGTAAATCCGCGATTCATCACCTGTCACGATATCATAGACGTGTTTCGAAGCACCGCGATCGTATTTTTTGAGCATTTCTTTCGACCAATTGACACGAGCCTTTTTTTTGAGCGATTGACAAATTGTGTGGGATCCAACGCGAACAAATGTTTTTGACAGTCAAATGTTCATGCAATATTGAATATATGCTGGTCCCACTAATGCCTAAGGTTGTCTCAATCTCACGGTAGGTCACATGATGATCTTGCAATATCAGTTCACGCACAGCATCAATGGTTTTCGGAACAACAACTGATTTTGGTCGACCTTCGCGAAATTCGTCTTGGAGTGAACTACTACCACGATTGAATTCACCATACCATCGATAAACACTGGTTCTTGATTGAGCTTCATCGCCAAAAATTAAGTTCATCCATGCACTGTTGCTGAGTTAATCCACGTCGAAAGTTGTAAAAAAATAATCACACGAAAATATTTACGATTTAATTCCATTTTTTGAGCCAAGATGAATATTTTAAGTTACTGTAAACAACACAAATAGCGCTGGTATGTCAAAACGTTCTGAGTACGTATAATCTCAAAACATCCAATTTTACGATAGAACTGTCAGTTGCCAGATTGCAGCACCAGGGTTGCCAAATCCCGAAACTTAAAAGGAAACCTTCGTACGTAGAGAGACATGTGTCAAGTCGTCTGAGAACCTTCTTCGGGAAGGTGTTATTTTGCTTCCAAGTTTATCAATATCTATGCTACTTCGTGTGTGTGTGTGTGTGTGTGTGTGTTGTATCTCGGGAGGGAGCGATATTCTTCCCACGCGAAAATGTGCGATCTGGGTACGATATACTCTTCGGCATGTGATGAGGTACTCTACTTTCCCCCCTCGCAATAGTAAATTGGGAAAGGGTTACTATGTTTGTCACCAGCTTATACAGAAAATACGCATTTTTTTCAGAAAAATTCAAAATCATTATTTTTAATGATCTGTTTGTGATGAACACTTATCATTAAGGAAAACGTAAATCATCATAATTGTAATTGTAAGAACGTCGAAAAAATTTTGAATTTTTGCCATTTTCAAAAAATCAGTTTTTAACGATAATTAACATGCACTATTTTCTTAAACGTCCTTCACTCTATCCAACGACGAAATTTAATCTAAAACTATTGAGCCAAATTTCCAAAGCAAAAATTCTTGGAACCGGGACACACAAGGGACATTGCTTATTCCAGTTCCAGGAGGTAATGATTTAATTATTGTTGTGGCCTATTTCATTTAATTGAGCACTTGAACAAGTTTGTAACGTTTTAAACCAAGTTAAAAATTTCAAAATAAGATACCGTGGAATTCAGTCGACCCCGATTATGGTCAATGTCCGGAAAAGCAGCAGTTTTGTTCACTGTATCATAAGTTTACAATTAACGAAAATGCCAAAATAAATGTTTTTTTGCGATGACTGATTTTATTTTAGTAAGAGTACTATCATTCCGAATTCGAATTATGGATTTATTTAGTCAAAAAAACAGTAAACACTGTATGTGACGTATGGAGGAGAAGATACACTGCGCAAGTTTCTTGAGTTCTAGAATCTCTTCCCATCATTTTAACTACAAGTAGTTGAAAGAAGAGGTAAAAATAATGATAAAAAATAAAACAAAATTAAAAAGCGCAAGATTAGCGATATTTGAAAAACTAGACATTTTCGTTCCCGAGTTATAGAAAACTTATTTACAACAGTAAATGAACTGCAGGCTTTATTTTCTGCGTTACGAACAAAATCGCAATTCGTCTCGCTCTCAAAATCGTAGCTCTGCTCCTACTACTACAAGCAAACGGAGAGTTCAACAAAACGGGCGCATAGTGAAGCTACATTTACGTCCAGACGCACAACAATGGGCCATCTCAGTATTTGCTCATTGTATCAGGGAAACTAGACAAAAACCTGATAAAAATGGGTCCTGGGTGAGAATATCTGTGAATTTCAATTTATTATTTAGCCCTAAATGGATATTCTTTGTTAATGTTTTTTGTGGCAAATTGTTATCAAATACTCCCTTGCTTTCCAAATTTTATTTTACATTGCCACTCACTCAAAATATCTTTGAGCAGACGTAAGTATCCGTACTGTTGAAACATTTTCATGTCTCTTTTGCATGTCATAACACTCGTTTTGTTTCGTCCTATTTAACTCTTTGACTGCATTTACGATATCCTCGATAGATGGGATTCCATTAGTTGGTAGCTCGTAGTTCGCGACATGAAGCCTTCAATCTCGACGGAATTGCAGTAGACGAAGGGAGGGAATTTCATCATCAAAGATTTCTCAGTCCCTTTTATATTCGTAAATTCTACAAAAACTCTCAAATCGTCATAGAATACGCGGTGAAATGAAAGTGAAATGCTTTTTCTTGGAAGTTGCTTTCCTCGTGTCCACTGTAGCATATGTGGGGAGTTTGCTACAACCGTATCATCTAGTGTTTATTTGCAATGCATAGGGATCATGGCCAGTAGCATTAGTTCATTATACCCGATAGTTCGCTATATACACAGACTTGACTTTGTCTGATTGATTAGTGATTCTGGGCGCGTCAACTTCTAAGTTCCCGTAAGTATAATGCATGTTTTTATGCCGTGAGCTGGCGGTAATTGGTGAGATTGGTCCCCCGCTAATTGGTGAGATTCTGCTCTGACCTACCGTCGACTAATAAGGTTTCCCTCAACCAGGTATCTCCCAGCGCTCCTTCCGGACAAGCTCTAAGTTTCCGGCATGTCTCTTAATGTAGGGCATGTAAGTGTAAGTGTTTTTAAGTAAGATGCGAGGGCAGAACCAGGAAGAAGGATGGTCCCCGGCGTTAGGGTACTGCTTTGGAATGGGCCTGGTGTTAAACGGAGAAACCACGGAAAACTACCGATCAGAGCAGCCGACTGCCAGAATTCTCCTCTAGACAACGACCGTATTCGACCTAGCTCTCCAGCTAGTGTGGAAATACCTGCTACCGTTGGGGCTCGAACGTAGGACCTCTGGGCCAGAGGCAAAGTAGTGACATCAGTTGTTGCCCTGATCACCTCTCCGAATACGCACTCTCGACCGTGTTTTAAAAACTTGTAGTATTGGGATATGCACTTCCTACTTTGGCGTTATCCATGATTTGATGTGAACCACTGCAGGAGTAAAACAAAGGAATACGGACTTAACCCTCAGTAGAAATATTTTTTCTGTCGTTGTACAGTTCGCTTCAGAAAACGACTGCTTCTCACGTTTGTCTGAGACTTCCTGATCCGTGAGGTTGAATATCCGAGAGGAATAATTATAAGCGTTGTCATTGCCAACAACTATTGCTCCGGCATTCGCATGGAAGCAGTTAGAAAACCTACGAAAAACAACTGAGTGTATTTTAAGGCACTTCTTCGACACTCACCTAAAAGTAGTCAGGGGAAAACCCACGGAAAATAACTAACGGCAACTGTCGGCCTTTGTCTGCGAGCGCGATAGAAGCCCCAATCGTCGATGTTTAACTTGGCCGAATCTCCTGGCGGAGTTAGAACGAGCGACCTACCAATACCTCGTAGGCTTCAGCCGCTGGCTCAAATGCTCGTCGCTCGTTGGAAGCCTTCAACACGATGAGACCGAAAGCCTGGGGTTGTGGATAAAATATTTTTAAACCCTTACAAAAAACTCTTTCGATAGCGTCGCAAATGTGTACGTAAGAAAATATTAAAGAAAAAAGAATCATACATATGCATGAAAACTTCCCTTACCTTGATTTTAGAAACTTTCTAATTAAACCTGTTAGTGAAATGCACTAATCACGGAAAAGTTTACAAGTATTGACAATTAATCGTTGAGAATCTATCTAGTAAATCTTTCGTTCGATTTTAAACATTAAAAGTTACGTTTTGTGGGTTCTTCAGATTCTTTGTGATTTGTGTTTTTGAATGTCGAGTGTCTGTGCTACGATGGTGAGAATAAATGTGTTTTTTTTTAAGCGTTGCGCCGAAGGGGGTGTTTGGCTGTTATTGAATGGGCGCAAGAACGTGGTTTGATTGCTACAGGATTTAGGAGTCTGTGTGCAAGTGTCCAATGAGGTTGGTCAAGCGAAATGTGATAGTTTCGAGTGATGGTTTCGAGTGGAAGTGTAGCATGAAAGGGACCACTCCTCATGTGCGAAAGTGTTCAGTGCGGAAGAGGTCATGGTTCGCGCAGCTGGTCAGTTCCTCAGCTACCTGGCAAAATATGTTTGGAGACGTCTTCAAGGGGGCAAAAACCCATCTGAGAGGTTTTTGTCGTTCCTTGAGGGCGCTCCCAAACTCTACGAGCAGTAACAATCGCCAATTGGTTAGTTTTATTTATTTCTATCAGAGAGCTTAGCATAATTTGAGGGACGGCTTAAGGACTCTCCCCTTCCTTTCCCCCCTCCCCCCTCCTCCGCCACGCTTCTCTAAGGGTGTACCGTATACTAAATTTTAACCAATATTTGTATATTAGCTTATGTGCTATGTTGCAATTGGGCACTAAACCAGCTCAAAGTAATGTTAATGTAAATTAATTGTAAAATTTTCATAAAAGCCTATGTTGAACAACATAAACAATGATTTCGTTTTATATCATTTGTTAAAATAATATTAATTCAAATTCCAAAGTTGTTAAGAGGGCTTGGCTTCCCAACTCATTTTTTTTACTTTCATTTGAGCTTTTTTTTTAATTCTTAAAAAAAGTAAGTTTGGTTACTTTTTAATACTCAATTGTACATTACAATTAGGTATGTTTTACAATATTTAGTAATTTCCCAAGTTTTTTTTAATTTCTTATTTTCAATTCTGCTAATTTACAATCTGTTCACTTGGAACAATTAGTAAATGGTATACATGATACAAGTTACTATGAAGAGAATCTAAAGGGTAAGTCTAGAATATGTTCACGCTTTAACCTATACACATGTTCACTATTGTCCAGCATGTTCACTGAGTGTTGATTCGGGTGGCATCCCAATCTCTTCTGATGCCTCTTGCTTCTCTCCGAGATAATATCTGCCATTGTTGAGATGTTTAAATCTTTGTACAAATTATTGTTGGTGACGAACCACGGAGCGTTGCATATATATCTCAGTGTTTTTGTTTCGAATCTTCTCAGGATCTCCAGGTTTGACTTGCTGGCAGTTCCCCAGAGTTCGATGCCGTATGTCCATGTTGGCTTGATTATTGTCTTGTACACTAATATTTTGTTGTATAAGGAGAGCTTAGACCTTTGGTTAAGTAGCCATGATAATTTGCTTAATTTCAGTTGTGATTCTTTCCTCTTTTTTCAAGATGTGAGGTTTCCAGGTTAAGTGACTGTCTAGATGTAAACCAAGATACCTCACGACCGTTGTTACTGAGAGTTCTGACGAGTTTAATTTCACTTTGGGACACTGTTCTTTTCGAAGTGAGAAGGTAATATGTTGTGATTTTGCTGTGTTTATATTTACTCTCCATTGATTCGTCCATTCTTCTATCTTGTCCAGATGCGCTTGCAGGTGTTCCGATGCTCGAGTTGAGTCCTCGTCGACAGCTAAAATAGCTGTGTCATCAGCAAATGTAGCCATCGTTGTGCGTTCTGTTGTTGGTAGGTCAGAAGTATAGATTACGTACAGAATTGGTCCTAGGATACTTCCTTGAGGGACACCTGCTGTCTGTGGCTTAAATCCAGAGAAAACATCTTGGTATTTAATTTGAAAAAAGCGGCTGGATAGATACGTTTTAAAAAATGTATAGAATGAGTGCGGGAGTAATTGTTTGATTTTGAATAGCAGACCTGCATGCCAGACCCTATCAAATGCTTGCTGTACGTCCAAGAAAGCAGCAGAGCAATATTTCTTTTCTTCTAGGCTTTGAGATATCTTGTTTACTATTCGGTGTGTCTGATCTATAGTTGAGTGACCTTCACGAAACCCATATTGAAAGTCTGGTATTATATTATCGGTTATTGGTTTAAGCCGTTGTAAAAGTAGTTTTTCAAATACCTTGGATAAAACTGGGAGAAGACTTATTGGTCTGTATGATGCAATGTCTGTAGCAGGTTTTCCAGGTTTCGCTATGGCTATCACTTGTGCATACTTCCAGAGAGTCGGATAGTGGCTCTCGCTTATAATGGCATTAAAGATGGATGTGACGAATGATAGCGCTTCCTTGGGTAATTCTTGTAATATTGTACCAGTTATAAGATCATGTCCTGGGCTTTTAGTAGGATTTATGTGCTTTTTAATGGTTTCTTCTATTTCACATAAACTGAACGTCTTGATGGGTGCCGACTGTTGGAGGGGAGCCTGTAAACTTTCTATTACCTCATTTTCCGAAATACTTTGTTTTTTTTTCCGTTATTTCCCAAGTTATTGAAATTTTTTTAAAAATAAAGTTTCAAATGTCATTAGTGGCAGTTAGAAATTGATTATTGCAGTATTTTCATATCACTCTTTAAATTGAGCCTAAAGCCTGTCTTGTTCATATTTTTATTTTTCAGATTGATTTTGGTATGGTAATGGAACATGGTTTATCCGTGCAGATAATCATGGATAGTGAATTCTAAATGCCTATTCCATGTTAAGATCATGATGATTTCTAAAGTTACTCCAATACATTATGTTAATTTTGGAGGGCTCATGGATTTGTGATACACTGTTCATTCATATTTAACATTCATGAAATGTGTATACATGAATGGTTCTACGTTGGTAGTGTGTATCATTATTTGAATGGGCCAATTATTTTAAAATTCTAATTAGGTAATAATAATCGGTGTTATAATTTGTGAGCTTGTGGTCTTAGAATTACTAAGAAAGAATAATGAGGAAGAAAACATTTCACATTCTCATTAGAAAAGTGTTTTTGTCATCTTCAAAATTTCCACAGAATTAATGATTGATGTGTCAAAAGATAGGCAGTATAATTTAATTGTGTTGACCTTGATAATTTTCAAAAATATTTACTCGTGAAATAAAACAACTTAATATCACTGGACAGTATTTTTATGCACTTTAAAAGGCTTATAATGCCTGCTTAAAAAAATTTGCATGCAAACATTTATTCATGTGCAGGTTAAAAAGACAATACATGCACAATAAAATTTTAGCTTGGTGTATTTTTTCTTTGTCTTTTGCAATAGTGAAAAATGAATTTTTTTCTACATTTTACTTGGTCAAATTCATCCTTTTGTCAGAAGTGAATGTTTTTGAACATTCTTTCTACATCACAAGTCATAATTGTAGCAAACTTGTAAAATGAAATCTGAGCCAATGTGAGGTCAAATTCTTCATATCCGGTTATTGAACCACAAATATTTTTACTTTTTGGTGAAGTTTGAAGTCTGAATTTGAATTTATCACTTTATATAATTTTTCCTGTCACACTTGCATGTCCAAACACTAATTTCAAACACATTATAATGTCTACAACAATTTTTAATGACTTCACTAGTTGTAATCTTCCTTTTTCCAATTTCTGCATTGCTATAGGAAAAATTTAATGATTATACATTTTTATTTCTTTAGCATGCATGGTTCTTGAACATATTTTATTTTGCATGCAAGCAAACATACGGACTGCATTTAATTATTTTCCTCTCCCGTTGATACCAGTGATATTTTGAGTTATGGCTTCTTGTATCTTCATTATTCTTTGTGACTTAATTGCTTCGCTAATTGATTCATTTTGCAATTGTTGCTCACAGCTGGTGTACTTGCTCCAAAATTTGTAGCAAGTATTCTAGAGGGTTAAAACGATAAGCAAAGACAACTGCTATGATATATCAAGCTATGCATCAATTATAATGTTTTATTAATATAATAATTTAGTGGAAATAAAGGTACATGTTCCTTGATAGAAGTCTAAATATGCAGTAGTAATTGAAAAAAGTCCATCATGTATTATGCATGAAAAAGACTACCGAAGCATGCATGGAAATGATGATATTTAAAATTATTTTATCAGGAAAGATATTTACTAAGCTCCAGGAAGTTTAAATGGCACATGTATTTGCATGAAAATTCTATCTCTAAATATCTCCAAAAATGCGCAACTTGTTACAACTAACATTGTGTAAGAAAAGCCCAAGTAATATATACCTTTTTTTTTACATTTTACTTGGTCAAATTCATCGTTTTGTCAGAAATAAATGTTTTCAAACATTCTTTCTACCTTACAAGCCATAATTGAAGCATACTTGTAAAATGAAATCTGAGCCAGTATGAGGTCAAATTCTGCATTTTGTACTTTTGAACCACAAATATTTTTCTTTTAGGTGAAGTTTCCAGTCGGGATTTGAATTTATCACTTTATATAATTTTTCCTGTCACACTCACACGTGCAAACACTACTTTCAAGATTTATATATATTTATGACATAACTTTTTAATTAAGCTTACCATCATCAATGAAAATAATGCTTGCCATCATTACTTAAAGAACATTGTTTTATCTGTGTTACGTACATCCAGTAAACCAATAATTTGGGGTTCGGAATATTAAAACTGGGTTCTCTACTTCACCTTTCAGAAAATCACTAATAATGGAAAAAAAAACTTAAGTTGACACAATTCCAGAATTATTGTGCATAGATTTTCACATGAAATAATGTGTATAACAAAAAATTCTTATTGGATTATAACCCTTGGGGAGGGGGTGATATATGTGGATTGATTGTTTTATAGAGTATCTGGTTTCCCTACATATGAACTTTCCGGAAAACAATCTAAATGCTGTGCTAATAAGTGTCAAACTCATGTATACACATGTATTGCATATTGTTTAATATGTTTCATTGTTTTTCTTAGCTAAATAAATCGTGTGAGTATTAAATTGTAGTAATTTGTGAAGCATTATTAATCATATTATAGTATATGTATTACAATCAAAGGTGCTATCAAGATTTTTCTGGATGTGTGAAAATTATCAATATTCGAAGAATATATTCCTAAATTTTGAAGCAATCCAGAATGGTTTGCATTAAATAAATTAACCTGGAGAATGTCCAAATTTAAAATCACTCCAGAAAGGGGTATTGATTTGGTAAGAAAACTTGTAATTGGACTCTTCCAATAAAATGAAAACCAATCTAAAAAGATACAAAAAAATGCACAAGAAAAAAATTTTCATTACCATTCTTATCCCTAATTTAAACATCTTGGTGTTTTTACATATAAAAAATAATTAAAGTTGTAATTATTGGGATCAATAATATAATTTGCTATTTGTATGGATTTATTACCCATTTTAAAGCGGTTTTGAAGTAATTACTGGTGTCCCTAAGCATGTGCTTAGTCTCCTTATATGTTCAATCCACCCAATTGCATTAATGATTAAGTGTATACATTTGGAGATATACTTTTTTAAACCAAAAACCTCTATTGTAAATAATCAGCACTTAAAAAAACATTTTATAACCTTACACAATTTGTTTGAAAAATTAGCTGATTTCGCTTGATTAGTGTCTCAAAGCGACACTATTTCTAAAAATTTTTTCTGAAAACCCGCAAGAAAAATTTTTTCATTAATGTTTTTTCTTGTATTTAACAGCATATGATAAATAAATATCTAAATAAAACTAGGGGTGGTATAGAATGGCACACACTTTCACACAGTAGTGAATTTTGTAATCTCTTTAGTCTGAACTAGGATTTTAGTTGTGCCTGATTCTCTTCCCAGGTACCTTCTTTGGTCACCCTAAGAACATTTTTTCAAAGTTTTCTTGATTTTTTGGCTTCCTAATGCTGCAACTGAAACCATAATACTCTTATTACTATTATGGAAGTGCCAATCCCATGTCCTACCATAGTGACCGAGGTGGGTAATTGGCAGATAGGGACTCAGATCTTCAGAGCTAAGGTTTGGTGGTTCGAGCCTTGGATGGGCACTATTATTTATCACAATTCTCTGTTGCTGCAGGAAATAATTGTGAATTCCAGAAAATTTATTGAAGACAATTTGAAGCACTTTTTATCGCAAATTCTATTAATGAAGATAAATAAACTGGAAATCTCTGTATGTTATTTTCGTATTTTTAATTTTTAAAATTATTCCCATCTCTTGTTGCATTTATAAAACGTATGTACCATCAAGTCGATTATCGCCTTTCTGAGCACTCTTATGAAGCGATTTTAGTAAAATATTGAATATATCAACATACCATTTAAATTTGGGACATTAGATATCGCTAATGGTTCTGACAAGATTATTATTATTATTATTATTATTATTATTATTATTATTATTATTATTATTATTATTATTATTATTATTATTTTCTCGCCTTACGATTTCTTCGTAAAAAGAGAGTATTGTGATCGTGCTCCAGAAAGCGGTGAATTTTCACTAGAAAAAACTATTTGCCGGGCTCTGGGAAGGAAAACTGGATAAATCCTGTTGCTAAAGTTAGAAAAAATCATCTGACACGTGGAGTAGCCAGAATCTACTTTTTGTTGGTTTTTGATACCGAAAAATCGATTGACGGCAAAACGTGTGTCTGTACGTTCGTCTGTGGTCAATGCTAGTGTCTAAACCGTTGAGGAGATTTTCTTCACAATTGATATTTCCGGATTGATCTGAATATTTCCGGACTGGAGGCTTTGGGGTTTTCGAACGGACATTTTGGTTGTTGAAGTTTTTTTTACTTGAATTAAGCATTATTTTTTTAAAGCCTTTGCCCGAGTTTGAACCATATAGCGCTTCTGAGGCGTAGTGGTATAAGTTACGGCACGTTAACTCTGTGCATTTTAGTTCGAGAATCGGACTAAAGAAAATTTGCTGCTTAAAAAGACTTTTCCTCGTTTATGTTGTAATATAATGTTGCGCGGGATTTAGAAACAATGCAGAAAATTATGTATCTGTATTAATGTTCCTGATTGTGGTTTTTTAAGGAAAAAAATTACTACTTGGGCTCGCCACCTTTGAAATGCATTCTTAGTTCTTAATTTATTCCAATGAGAACTTATAGTTGTATTATTTGAGGTTATGCACCAAATTTGACCTACTTTTTGCGCTTATGTGTTAACATCCTTTTATCAGCAGTTACAAATGGTGAGGGTAAAAGTGGTCTCCAAAATAATTGCTGTTCATTATTTAATACAACAAAATTATAATGGATGTCTAGAATTTAAATCATGTTAAGTCTCCATATGGGTGCCTAGTATTTTTTTTAAATTATGAGCTTATGCAAAAAAAAAGTAATATAATGCCAGTTTAAACATGAATTCTGCTTTCTTGTATACATACGTATTTACGGAGTAATGATCTTTCTCCATTCAGCAATGCTGCGGAAAATTGATTTTAAAGCTTGAACGGAAATACGTATTTTGGAGTCTCCTGATAACGAAAAGATGTTATTTCAAAATGTCTGTCTGTCCGCTTGGCTGTGCGTCAGTCTGTTCATCCATCTGTGAACACTACAGCACCTACATCATTCGTGCGCTTGTTTTCCAAAATGGATATTCCCCGGTCGATCTGGCTCCACTAGACGCGCCACGATTTTGAACAATTTTCTCTAAAATTTCAGTGTACTTTGTTTCATAATTCCAGGGAATTTTCAAAATTTTCTCAAAAACGGTTACAAATTTTTCTTTAAATTTCTTGTAAAAATAGAGAAAAATGTGGTTTCAAATGAAGTTTGTTAACAATATTCAGCTCTTTCATTCTAGTTATGTTAAATTTTTTGAAAATTGTTTAGTGATTATCGCGCAATATTGCGT
The DNA here is from genome assembly GCA_038098605.1 of Gryllus longicercus. Lineage (NCBI taxonomy): Eukaryota > Metazoa > Arthropoda > Insecta > Orthoptera > Gryllidae > Gryllus > Gryllus longicercus. The sequence goes on along the minus strand of JAZDUA010000257.1, from coordinate 479,322 downwards.
GAAATGTGTCTAATTTCAAAAAAGTATATTAAATATTTTTCTCAAAAAAGGTTCTAAATGTTTTCTGGAAATTTTAGTATGGATAGTGCTAAATGTGCTCTATGAGATGAGGTAAATATCATATTGCTATATTATTGTTTTTTAAAAATTACAAACATTTATTTTTTACTTGTCTCTCATGTAGCTAATATTTATATTAGCGGCGATTTGTTCACATAGTTATAATTTTGAAAACATGTGGTTTATATAATGCCTTTTTAAAGTTCTCGAAAACTCTAGCAGTTACTGTGAAAACTAACTCAAAATTTTGCATTTAAAAACACACACAAACACCTTTTTTCTCAAAAACGGCTCTAAATTTTGTCTTCAAATTTTTCGATAGTGCGAATTGCACATTTTAATATGACGTAAAGTTAATCTCGGGTCATAAGAACGTGAAAGACCTCACGCCCTTAATATGCCTACTAAAAAGACATAATATATTTTTATATAACTTACATATTATTTACATTGTCTTCGGAAAATTCATTTTGAACCATTGCTCCCGGACAATTTTATCTGTGTGTAACATATAACTACGAAATTCTACATTAGAATTTGGAACTTGGATATACATTACAAAGCGAGTAAACTTATCTGAAGCGTTTCTTGATATGCGCAGGTGATTTTCGCATTACCCGAGAAACCATCGCCCTGGAGCATCGCCGCCGCAGCTCATGCTGCCAACCTTCCGGTGATGATGGATCCACACCCTCAGAACCCTTCACGTGGATTTGTAAACGTACTGACAGTACGTGGAGAAAGAATCTCTCCTGACCGTCTGGCCAAATTTTTATCTAGTGTGTTCTTTACAGACGTTCAGGGTTATTTCCTATTAGTGCATTTGGACGTTTCCACAAGGGAATTTTTTCAAGGTATATACACAGAGTTTTATCGCCAACTGGGCACTACTCGGGTGCTGCACCTGAGCCACGACATCGAGCCGTATGTGAATTTCGCAAAGCCTTACAAGCCGGAGCGGAAACAATGGCCCAACGTGGCAAAGCGCGTAATAGATTTCTGCAGAGACCAACGCCATGAACGCACCAGGCATCTGCGTCTGTCAAATGGAGTTGAAAACCTGAAAGGATTCAGGTTCAGTTTCATAATCCGAGAGCAACACATGTGGTTGGATAGAAGAAGAGAAACGCAGTTTGGAGGACGTGACTACGAGTTTGCCAAGATGCTCCTACAGCTGGGGATGCGCCAGGAAGTGTTTCCAGAGGAATCTCTCGGTAGTTCATTAAAGGAGAGACGCGTGGAAGTTATTTTGCCTGTCACAAAAATTACGATTTTCAACTTGGAATTAATGGAACGGTATGCGGAATTAACGGTAGCTGCATTGCAGGTAATAATTTTATTGTCTTTAGTCCCGTAAGGGTAGGTTGTGATTTGTCACAGGAGAGATGGTGGTATTCCTCCTCCCCATTGACTTAGAGCTTGACCCTTCACCGACTTGCTCGTCGGCAATGCGGATGTTCTCCAACCAGGCATTTTCCAGCAGCCGATCACTGCTCCAGAGGAGACAAGCTGTAAGCTCCCGGGGTTGTCGGTGTAGTCCATGTCAGTGTCTGAGAGTAAGGGAGTGGGACAGAACAAGAGAAAGGAAAGATCGCAAACAGTTTGCGACCAGAATCTATCGATCAGAGCAGTCGACCGCTGGAATTTTCCACCAGAGAGCAGCTGAATTCGACCTAGTGATCTAGCGAGTGTCAATTGTCTTGTGAATCTTGTAATAACCGTGAGACTACTTCGTATTTGTAACTTAATTGTTTTAGAACTGAAAAAAGCAAGTTGAAAGAAAAATTAAAAATTTTGCCAGGGAGAGGTGAGACTCATAAATTAAGAAGCAAATTCTCCATCTCGCGGGGTAGACAGAATCCCTGTATTGTGGGTCCTTGATACCGAAAAATCAAATTACGTTACAATCAACGTCCGTCCGTCTGTCAGTCTGTAAACAACACTAGCGCCTCAACCATACGTAGAAATTCGCTCTAAAAATTAATATTTCCTAATTGATCTGGGACTATTCGAAGCTTTGAGACTCTGAAAAACAATCTTTAAAATTTGGGGGTACCTTATATGAAAATCCACATTTTCATTTTTTTTTTTCAAAAGCGGCTACAAATGTTTTCTTTAAATTTATTGTAGGAATAGAGTAAAATACAGTTTTAAAACTGGCATAGGTTTCATTTTCACTGTTTACTCTCAATTTACGAAAATTGTAACTATACTTTCTTGAAAGATTAAGGAAATTTAGCAAAATATTACGTACAATTTGTGCAATTTAAAAAATAATAACAAGAACCTGATTTCTCGAACATAGGACCATTTTTTCTTTAAACTGTTGCTAGTTGTGGATAGTAATAAATGTACTCTATTAGATAACGTAAACGTAATATTGCTCTATTCTTTTTTTTTAAATTACGAAAGTGTAATTTTTTTGACTAAGCTCTCACGTTGTTAATATGCACTGTAGTCATTTGTTCACATTATTTCTTATGAGTACATTTTCTTTAAATGATATAATGTTTGCCGAAACCTCAAAAGTTTTCTGTGAAAATTACCTCATAATTCTGCATTTTCAGAACACTTGAAACTGTCAATTTGTCAAAAACGCTTCCAATTCTTTCTTAAAACGTTTTGCATTAAGATGACATAAAACCCAAACTATTCTCCATGCTTGCATTATCAACAAAATTAACACTTATGCATTGGTTGAAGTTGGGTATGGAAACGCTATACCCGAAAATAAGCCCGAAGTTCTCATATGTCCCTCATACAAGACAACCTGTTAGAATAATATAGATGATTCTGTTTAAAACTTCAGAGAGCAAGTTGTAAAATTCAAAATTGTAAGGGGTACACATTTGTTTCATGAAAAATGTGCAAGGTCAAGCTTCTTTAAGCAAGAATAAAAATTATTTGAATATTTTGCACTCCTTTTAGTTGATGAGAAGTAAAATACACATTAAAATATCAGCAGTATTTTAGGTAATGAACATCTTTTTTAAATCAAGCGTTTATTTCATTTCCTTAACGTCTAATTCACTTATATTTATGAACATTTACAAAATTATGAGTTATCGTGGCATTGTTATGAAGACGATCAATTATTGATTCTGTGCTAATGATCATAAATCGTAGTGTTTCCGCTATAGGAGCGCAGATGCTGTCTGTGTCTTTTGTTCGCAGGCTGACGAGCACCTAGTGGTGCGCCGGGCCCAGCGCATGCCTTTTGGGTTGGTGCTTCCGCTACCCTTTCGTTGGCAGACCTGGTGCTCAATCGGTGCCATGTTAGCACTGATGGTGGTCGCTTGGACGTTGGTGCAGACGCACCAGGTCAACTTCGTCGACGCGGCCAATGGCGCCCTGGACGTCCTCGAGATGGTCCTCACCGGGGGAACCACCAGACGCATTCCTCTGCTCTCTCACAGGCTCGTCTTCGTCTGTGGATTCCTCATGTGGCTAGTGGCTGCCAACGCCTACACGGGACTATTGCTTGGTTTTCTCACAGTTCCCCGATATTTTAATGAGTTTGACACTATCGAAGAAGTTGTGCAGGGGACTGACAGACTGTACGATGATAATAACGTGTATTTGAACTTTCTAGCTGGAATGACATACAATTTAGGGAAGCTTGCAGATAATGTAAAACCAATTTTTCTTACATCTGAAAGAGATTCATGTATTCAAGACATTGTAGAGACGGGGAGAGCTGCAACTTAAATGGACTCACATTTGTATTCCATCGTATCTCACTACAGAAAATACACAAACGACGGTCAAAGGTTGCTTCACAGAGTATAAGAGCTAATAGAGTCCACCAGTTTGTATTCATACTTTGTGCGTCGGAATGATAGGATCATTTACGCCTTTAACTCACTTATTCTCCGACTTTCGTAGTCCGGCTTGAGTGACCACTGGAACAGAATGCTCGAGTACAGTTTGGATTTGGACGGGCACGGGGAGAAGTCATTATTCAGAGGGGATGCGAAACCTGAAAAGCTGAAGGTCGTTCAATTTTCGGGGCATTTTGTTCTGTATTGCATTGGCCTATCGCTTGCGGGAATAACGTTTATATTGGAACAGATTCTAGGTCGTTGGTGGGTTCGGCGCTATAGTGACGCAGTTTTTTGACGAGGCGTTTTCTTGGCGTGCGCTGTTCTCAGTGGCTTAAGAAAGTCTTTAAAAAACTTAGACGTCTTGAATTTGCGTTCGCCGCTTTTTATTTGTCTTGGTCATCTAGAATGTTGACAACCTTCTGATTGTTCTTTTTACTTTCTCGCATACTACTTACAAATTATAGATTTACTATTGTATTGCAGCAGCAAAAACTACGGTTCTTACAGACAACTGGTTTTTTGATCCCTCACCCAAAAAGGGGCGTTGTCGGGTCCATAAATTACGTAACGTAAATTCGGAGTATTTTGTATGATTTCTCTCCCCCCTGTAACGCGCGCTTCAACCCCTTCTAATATTTTCGTACCTCTTGAGACCGTATTTTAATAAATAAAACTCAGTTATAAAGCAGTAACAAGTTGTATTAATTGTAATTGTGTTAAACATTAAAATATATTGTAATTAACGAGAATTCGTTGGTGACGCGAACTGCGCTTAACAAGACGTTTGGGGACAATTTTGTTAATGAAATTAAGACGCGTAGACTAGAAAATGTCTGAACTCATGGAGGCCGACACGGAAATTTTGAAATTGCACTTTTCCCAAATTTTGTCGAGTTTCTCTTAGACTTTAAAAGATTTCACCTATGTCATCTGGTCAATGGAATTCATTGTTCTCGATCTAATTCTAATGAAAGACGTTCACAAGTGAATTTTGATGTTTGGAAATCTTTCTGTATAAAATTTGCCTAGCGTTTGCTGATCAATTAAAACGTACACTCTAAGTCTCAGAACGCATTAATTCGAAAATCATACGTTTTGAAATTTGTACTGTTATACACTTGCCTGCGTACGTCGAAATTTCAATCCAAGCATCATTTCACAACGTTTCGTGCGATTGTATTTTTGAACCTCTAGAAAGGTGTGATACAGTTGTGCAAGGTATCTAAAAATATTAACATCACAAAACATCTGTTCTTTTTAAAATTATATATCAATAAACTCCTAATTAATAGTCGGTTGCAAGCTTTTAAAGTAATTTCATTATTAGTCCGTTTTAATCTTTGTACAAAACACGTGATAGTATCTGGAAACTGATGATCATGGCTAAGCCATTGGAATCTGCTATTGCAATAAACAATATTGTTTTTAAAAGTCTCTTTATTTAGATTTAACAAGGCTGTGTGCTGAAGAATATCCTCCGACACAAAAATGTAAATGTATCATTTACATTCAAAGTTTCCGAACATGTAAACTAACTCCCAGTTACTCAACAATGATACTACTGGCCATGAGTACTATCGTCTTCGGAGTCATTTACAAAATGTATATTTTTGTTCTTTTGTACCTTATAAAACTTAAAAAAAACATCGCATGCACTTGCTCTTTAAAGATTCGGCATGTAGACTAATCGGCTTCGATGTCTCTTCGCCGCTACCTCATCTCTAACATTTCAGCCTCATTTTCAATGAACTACACCAAGTGCCACTATGACATTTTTAAACGATGATGTAAAGATGTGTTCACTCAATATGAGACCTGCGCAATTTTTTCAGCAAACTTTGCTCTCATTGAGAAAAAAAAAACAACTTATAGCCATTTACAGGAAAAAAAATAAATTATATTTGACGCAAATTATGATAAAACTATTCATATTTTTAAAAATCTGTTAATATTTTACAAATTTGTTGTAAATATTACAATATTTGAAATTATCCTCCCCTGGGGACACCGCCTTGAAGTAGCAATGTCCGTGTGGGCGGGGAGGCTTGTGTGCTTCTGTGAGGTGGAGGGCTAAGCCGGCGGTAGCATGACTATTTTATACGCATGACTACTGGTAGGGTCACCCATGCCGGACAGGCCAAAACTGAGGGGCCAGACTAAGTCGTGTCCTACCACGTCCTATCCATCCCAATCTTAATCGTGCATTATTTCCTATCTTTCGCCCTTCCCCCATAACGATGTGTTCATATCGTTATGGTTCCTTTATCTACCATTGTGACATCTTTAACTTTCTTGTGCCACAATGCTATCATCTAATCTATCGGCCTCCCTTGGTCAACTCTTGTTTTTTTCTGACCCCGATGCTATTAGGTTTCGAGGGCGAGGGAGTCTTTCCTCATCTTTCTTATTTCTTTAGAGTGTAGTAGACAGGTCTTATGCGGGTAGCACTCCAGAAGCATCCAAGTATGAATGGTGCATGATCCAACAGAGGAAGGTGGGATTCACTAACCTTGGGAATTAATTCCCTAAAGAGTGGATCAGGGGTAGGCTGGATTCCTTAAGCTACGGTGGAAGCAATCAGCCTAAGGGATGGGAACCTCTGAAATAAAAGCTCCGGTCCTCCAGGTTTGGGGGTTGTGCTGTAGGGCAGCACCCTGCACACTTAAAACATCACACCGCTAAAAATCTCAGTTATAGGAATGCCTCGGATATGTTAAAAGGGAAACGACATCGGCAAAGAAATTGGACTCTGAATATTGGTACAAGTATATGGTACTTGTATTATATGGTACTTGTATTATAAGGTATTGGTACTTATATATGGAATGTACAAAGTATATCAAACAAACAACACGTAATCCAGGAAATGATGAGAAGAAACATAGATACAGCCGTCTGCTCTGAAACAAAAAAAGGCAAGGGAAGCGAAACACAACATCTTTGTGCACTTTTACAGTGGCGTAAACAAACATGAAAATGCCAAAGCCGGAATTTCTATTGTTATTGGTGAAAGATTCGGTAAATGTATAAAAAGTTGGGAGATATAAATGATCGTCTTATTAAAGTGGTGTTAAAAATCAGAGAAAAATATATAAGTGTCATAGGAATATATCATTTGAATGATGATGCCGAAAATTAAGTTTTCATTTATTTTTAGTCCATCCATTCCTGAAATTAAAACCGAAACAGTATTCGTGGGACACAAGTCTAGAAGAAAAGATTACGAGGAAAAGGGAACTGTATTTAAAATGGCTTGGTGACAAAAAAAACAAACTAATTTACAGTACAAAGCAATAATTAGAGAAGTAAAACAAGAAGTGTTAGGAGAGAAGGAAAAATAAATTATGGCTGGACAAATTCGATTATATAGAACAATTCATAGGTGGAGCACAGAGCTCAGTGGCCTGGAAAGTAATTAAATCTATTAAATCGAATGAGAAAAAACAATATCGCATTATCAAACATTAGAATCAATAAATGGAAAGAGTATTTCGGAAGACTGCAAGAAAACAAACTTCCAATCACAAGGAAGTGAAATATGAGCAAAGAGTAGATCTGACAATAAAAGATTTAGAAAAAGCACTTAAGACCATGAAATCCAATAAGTCACCTGGTCCGGGAGATATACCGGCAGAATTACTGAAATATGGTCCCTATAAACTGCACCAGAAGCTCAAACATGTTTTATGGTGCATGAATGGAGAGGATCCTCCTCAGGAGTGGCGAACTTACCTAACACCAATCCATAAGAAAGGATCTAGAGACAATCAAGCAAACTACAGAGGAATCGCAGTTATTGGATCTTTAGGTAGACTGTATAGCAAAATATTACGAAAAAAATAGAAGAAGAGGTAAAAGGAAAAATAGGAGAGGAACAATGTGGTTTTACTGCCGGCAGGTCGGTCATAGACAATATATTTACATTAAAACAACTTATAGAAAAGAGAACAAGGAGAGGTAGGGAAGTTCATCTGGGTTTCATTGATCTTCAGAAGGCGTATGACAATGTACCGGTTGCTTGAGTATGGGAACAAATGGATGGACTAAAAATCAGTGAAAACTTAATTGGTGCCACACAGAATCTATATAAGAACAACACCTCTCAGATTAAGATCTACAGCAGGCTCTCGGATCCATTCCCAGACAGAGAAGGTGTTAGTCAGGGTTACTGGGTTTTCCAACAGTGTTTAAAATATATCTGCATCAAATTTTACAGCAGTTGGAGAAACAATGCCGAGTAATGCGAATGACGATCGGAGAGGATAAATTGTTTACATTATATTTTGCTGTTGACCAGATAGTAATTGCAGAAGATGCGGCCGATTTGAGTTTCATGATCCGTAAACTCAATGAAGACATTTTAAAAGTAGGACTTAATATTAATATGGACAAAACTGAATACCTGGCAGTTGGTGAAAATGAAAAAAAGAAGATCTTCTTGTGGAAAATGGAAAAATGAAAGGCGTAAACAAATATAAATACCTTGGTGTACTTTTTAACAATAAGGGAAATAGCCAAGACGAAATTGAGAGACGAATAAGCTTGGGGAGAAACGTGACACGAAGTATAAACTCTGTCTTATGGAATAAAACCATTACTAACACTACTAAAATACGTCTTTAGTCCTCGCTAGTTATGAGTGTTACAACATACGGTTCAGAAGTTTGGGAGATTGATAAAAGAACCAAAGGGAAGCCGCTGGTCCTTGAAATGGACTTCTGGCGTAGAAGTTGCTGTTATAGCAGACCTGCCAGAATCAGGAACGACGAAGACATAAGAAAGAAAATGGATGAGGAAACCTCTCCTTGACGAAATAGAGATAAAAACAATTCGTCTGGTACGGTCATGTTATGCGAATGACAGACGAAAGATGGCCAAAACGAGTCCTGAATTGGATGCCGACTGAAACACAGAAGAGAGGAAGACCCAGACTTGCATGGCAACAGGGAGTGCAAGAGGCTATGACGGCAAGAGAAATGCCAGATGATCTATGGTCCAATAGAGGGGCATGGAGACTGAGAGCGGAGAAACGGCGACAGCTGTAGAGCAACTCCGTACAATGTATATTTAAAATTATTTCTTATAATTATTATTTTAGTTAAATTATAACAAAATTATTTCATTTAAAAAATAAATATCTGTGTTTGAAAAACTTTATCGTAGTCGTAGGAAAACTCCTAAATATTTTAGAATCTTTGCAGTTTTTGCAAATTGCTGAGTGATCAGCGACAGCAAAACGAGCCCCATTTGCACAAACGTTTTTTGTTCTATACAAAATAAATAAATTAATTATAAAATACAAAATGGAACCCTTTTTTAGAATGCCAAGGCTTATCAGCATAAATCATAATATTTTTTTGTAGTTCTTCCAGTCCCGTGTTCCCCAAGATCGGTAAATATTAATTTTGAAAAGAAAATCGTCTGAAAGGATAAAACCCACTTTTTACCAACGACGGGAAGATATTTTGATGTAAACCTCTTGCTCGGGATACACGAGTGTGATATTAAGGTGCAAGCAAGCAACAAAGCAGTTAACTGTGGTAACTTATATATATATATATATATATATATATATATATATATATATATATATATATATATATACATATATATATAAATATATATATATTGTGACGTACCTCGATTTGCGGTACTTTTCACTACATTTAATTGAGAAAGGACGGGTGTCTTTGTTCGTGAATGGGTCTCGTAAAGTTTTGACAAGAACATTGGAAAAACCAAATTATAATTTTCTCTGAACAAATAAACACATTATTACTGAAATCACACATTTAGTACATTAAGTTCAATTTACTTATTCCCTGATTTGGTACCAAAACTACATTCATGATTTTAGTTTTCACAATACCTCAAATACCAAAATAGCTCGTTTCTTCTCGAATGTCGCCTAACGGCTGCGATAATCGGCGGCCTTCGGCGCCCCTTCGGACGGTTGGCGGCGTGGATGCTTGCGACACCGGCCCCTGCAGCGGTTACACCATGCTTCTGCCTCAACTCCGACCGTTGCACGTGTTCTCCAAATCGGGCAGGCACTATGTCTATATCACCGTCCACCTCTCTCTTGCAGTTTATCTCGATGCTTTCTTGCGGCACGATCTACCAGTTCTTCTACGCTAACCTTTTAAGATAATGCAGGCACGTGGTCACTACCCATGCTGTTGCCTACCACGCGGCTTACAATTCTTGCCCTTTTCACCACTGTTCCTGATGCTAATTCCACGACTACCAGCTTTCACTATTTAATATTTCCCACTGTCACTCTTAACTCACTTCTTGATAGCTTCCCTTACATTATTGAACTTCCTTTTGTCCTTTGTTCACCGCACGCACCAACATCGCTCCGTTCTCATTCGAGTTCTGCTCCACACTGCAACTGCCGTCGTCTCGCCCCGTCTCGCCGCCTTCTCGCGCCTGACTCGTTCCCTTGTCGCTTTTCCGTTACTCGCTGCCGTTGCCGCGCAATTCAAAATGGGCGTAATTGGAATAACATGCCCTGCGTTTCTAATTAGAGAAACGCTCCGCGTTTCAATATATATATATATATATATATATATATATATATATATATATATATATATAATATTATAATATATAATAAAATAAATAAATATAATAAATATATAAAATAAATATATATAATAAATATATATATATATATAATATATTGTAATAAAACCTAATGTAAGCGGGGGAGGGCGCCAGGTTCAGCTCCTGAAATATGACTGGATGGAAGTGTTGGGAGGTCATGAATTATAGCACAGAGTCATTTATAACAAATAATAGTTTATTCCTGGCACCATGAGCTGCCAGGGAAGTTACATGTCGCAAAGGGCGACGCAAGTTTCTTACTCACTCTACTCTGTGAGCTCATTATCCTTATTACTAATTGATAATTCCCTTAAGGCTAACATACTAGGCTTACTCTTTGATGAAACGTGCAATTCACCATTTAAGATCTGCAGGGCCTGAGCGCGGCCACTAACAATTTCTCGCCGTTAAAATTGTCCTGCGAGACGGCTTCGCCTCGGAGCTTTCACCAGTGGCTGTGCTGTCTCCACGAGCGGGCCGGGCGGCAGCCCTCGGAGGCAGGGGCGGCGAGCGGTCCCAGGTCGCTGACCTTCTGCGGCGCGTCCCCTCTCAGCTGGCAGCGGCAATCTCAGGTCGCCGACTCGAGCAGGCTCAGTCGGGCGAGTGGCCATGGGCGCTGACGTAATGCGGTGGGCTATCAATGGGCCCGGCGTCCAAAAAAACGCGGAGGCCGACGGGCCGATGCGGAAATAGTGCGGGATCCGACCGTCACCCGCCCGAGTTTCCTCCGCGACAAAGTCCACTGGTTGCGTTCAAACTTATTAGACTCTGGGAAAGTCTTTCCCAACTCGCGTTCCGGTCAAAAGTACTTCCTCTCTCTGGGAGTGTTCCTCCTCCGTCGCGCTCCGATCGCAAGTAAAGTTTCCTCTCTCATCTCGTATTCAAGAAAACTCCCTTTCCCCTTCCCAAAATGTTTCTAACTCTGAATTCCCTCATGGCCCTTTCCTCATGGCGAAGCTTCCCATTGGCTGAGGGTAACTGCGTCGCAGGATTCTGATTTACCAATCATGTGGCAATTTTCCTGTAATTTTCCGTGGATCGTTCTCTGTCTAACACGGCTCCTCTCCTCTCTATCTCGCTTCCCTTTGTCAGATGTTCCAGAAGCTCCTCGCAGCTGTCTGGACACGTGTTCAAGCAGGAGCGCATTTCACGGGTCATCTCGGTCGGCAAAAGGCTTATCGGCAGCTTGCTGTGTTTAATTTGTAAATAGCTGCCGTGGGGTTCGGGTGCCTTACTCAAGGCGCGTGCCAACGGGTGCGGGGGCGGGCATTGTTCGAAAGGGGGGTCGGTTGACGGCTGAGAAAGGTCTCGTTCACGACGCGTTGTAAATGTGTCTTCCTCTTAATCGACACCCGTGCAAACTCCTTCGGGGCTTGGCCTTCCTTCCCAGGGTGGTGGCAAAAGAGGGGGCGCGAGGGCGTGCATTGTCCGACCGGGTTTCGGCCAGGGGGCCAGTGTGTCTTTTATGAGGGCAATAAACGGGTCGCTTCTGAAAAGGGCCTGAATGCGGTCGGGGCAAGCCCTGCTGCGCAACAAAAGGACCTTCGCGGCGAAGGCAGTGTCCCTCGACCCACTTCTGCCTCGACGGGAGCTATCATTAGATGTAATAATTATTTTATTATTGGCGACGCCACAATAAAATTATACTAATTAATTGGTGACGCCACAATATATAAAATATTATAAGTATATAATATTTTAAGTATATAATATTTTATATATTAGTATCAAAGTGAAATTATAATCAAATTTATTTTAAAAAAATTACAACAAATTAAAATTGACAAGCATGACATAATTTTAAATGCTATTTAATGTACACAATCTAACGAGACATTTATTAGATAGATTTTTAAAGGTTAATTGACAATATATGGTTTGTAAACTTCTCTGTGATTGGTGAAGAACTTGTATCATAACTAAATCTGTATCGTAATAGGTATCATTATACAAATGATTGCAGCCATCAAATGACAGAATTATAAAATGGGTGTAGTAAAAATATATACTACTCTAAACTCCTCCGCAAATGTTATATTTTCCGGTCTAGGTATTACTTGCACAATTTTTCTTGAACGGTGGATTGAAGAAATATGGGTAGTCTCCGGGTATTAGTTACGAAATTGACCACTAGGGTTAATGAAAAAAGCAATATCTGAAGATACAATCATACCCTCGTAACTTTCCCAATAACGTTCTAACTTTCTCAGGATTTCGAGGTATCTCCTCTGACCTATCTTCACTGGCTTCGGTCATTTCGTTAGATTGTTTGGAGAATATCACGGACAGAATTTCTCTTCAAGATTAAATAGTTTTTATTTCGCGTCAGTGAAAACGTGTTTGGAATGTTGTCATCAGTGCACGCTGCGAACTTTTGCCTTGAACTGTTTATTGTGCCAGAGAGGGGGAAGCAAGGTCATCGTTGAAGAAAAGTTGAGTGATTAATATTTTAACGTGCGATTTTGTGGCAATTACGTACTTTATTTTCATAGCTATTAAGGAAAGCGCGTGTTCATTTATTAATTTTGTAGCAAAGATAATATTTTTTAGCAAACCTCTACGATCAGCAATAAAAGTCAAGTTTTGGTTTTACATGTTCAGGTGTATAATTTAAGTTTACTTATACATTTAGGCCTAGATATTTATTTGTCTATCTAATGACACATACAATATATGTTATTGCTGTATCGTATTCCTTTAAAATGTAAATTATATTCTACATTCGTAGTGTATGTATCATTTATAGTAACATGTTCATGCAAAATACAAGTAGGAAGAGCCAAAAATTAGTCTTTCTAAGTAAAATTAATTTCATTTCTGTTTTTATGTATTAATGGAGGAATTATAGGCAAATAAGTATAATTCATAGAAAAACTAGTGCTGGATCAAGGGCACATTTTCTATTCTTTTAATTGTGACTGTAATTGAATACTGTAAGTTTTCCACTAATTTCATACTAGCATTGAAGCGATTTGTTCAAGAACATTAATAAATTATAAAAACGTTGGAAAAAATTCATAACTTTAATTTTTGAAAATTTAAAAGTCTTCTTCTTCTTATCTTCAAGTATTTAGGCATAATGCCTGTTACGCCGCTTAATTTTGGTCCCTCCAGCGCATTCTTGGACGTCCTATATTCCTTTTTCCTCTCGGCTGATAATTTGCCACTTGTTTAGGAATTCTGTCGTTGTTCATTCGCAACATGTGATCTTGCCATGAGAGTCTGTAGTTGGTGACTTTCTCTACAAGACTTTCTACATTTAGCTCGTTTCGGATTTGTGTGTCTCTTTGTCTGTCCAAAAGGCTATATCCCGCTACCGCTCTAAGGAATCTCATTTCCGCTGCCTGCAGTCTTGATATATCTTTATTTGTCATTGTCCACACTTCACTCCCGTATAAGCAGATTGGTCCATTCATTTGATTGAATCTTTCTATTTTCTTATTTATGTCGATTTCGCCATAGAATGATATGTCTGCTCCCAAGAATGTGAAGTGTTGTATTTGCTCTACTGTTTTATTATTTACTACAATTTTTGAGCGTATCGGGTATCGACCTTGGAATGCCATCACTTTCGTTTTGGTGTCTGATATTTCAAGATTATATTCTGCCATTATCCGCTGCAGTTCATATGTTGCTTTTTGTAATATATCTTCTCCTTCTGCTATTATTGCTTGGTCATCTGCAAAAAGTATTGTCCATAATTTTGATGTAGTTAGGTCTAGGCTATAAAATTTTAATCTGCTCTTCCACTCACGAAGAGCTTCGTCTATGTAGATATCAAACAGTAGCGGTGAAAGACTACATCCTTGTCGTAGGCCTTGGTCCACTTCCGCTTTTCGGTCTGGTTTCCAAGTAATACATATTTCAGATTTATTATACGTATTTTCAATTACAAGGATAAGATGTTCGGGGATTCCTTTCTTTCTTAGTATTTCAAAGAGGGTATGCCTGGCTACAGTGTCAAAAGCTTTCTTGTAATCTACAAACAAGATGTGGGTTTCCTTGTTATATTCTCTGTGTTTCTCTAAAATTTGTTTTAAGATGATATTGTCTGTGCAGGACCTTCCTTGACGAAAGCCACTTTGTTCTTCCATCAACACTGTTTCTGCAATTTTTCTTAGTCTAGTGGTCACAATTTTTGAATATATCTTATAAGCAACGTTTAGAAGACTTACACCTCTGTAGTTGTCACATATTGATCGGTCTCCCTTTTTGAAAATAGGTAGCACTACGGCGAGTTTCCATTCGGTTGGTATTTTTCTTCTATTCCAGCATAGGTTGAAGAAGTGGAGAAGCCTTATTTTAAATTCTTCATTTGCACATTTAAGCATTTCTGCCTTTATGCCATCACTGCCACTAGCTTTTCTATTTCTCATTTTACTTAGTGCCTCTTCCAGTTCTTCCCTTTCTATCTGATCTAGGCTGTTTTCAATGAGGTTTTCATTTTTGTCTTCCTTCTTATTATTATCCCTCGCATTCTTATTTGTCTATAAGTTCCTGTAGTAAGAAAGCCATTCATCTGGTTTAATTATTTGTATATCTGCTATGTCCTTCTCTTGTCTGTTAAGGTGTCTCATAATTTTATATGCTGTTTTCTGCCGTCCATGTATGTCAATTTCGATATCAGCTATATATTTATCCCATGAATCCTGTTGGGCTTTTCTTGTTAGGTACCTGACGTGGTTGGAAATTGTGGTGTATTCCTTCTTAGTTTGTGAGGATTTGTTAGATAGATATCTCAGATATAGTTTCTTTTTCTCGTTAACAGCTTCTTCGATTTCTTCATTCCATATTTTAAGCCCTTTCTTCTTCGTTCTCTTTGAAGTAGAGCCTAGTGTTTCATATGCTGTTACTTCAATTATAGTTTTCAAATTCCTCCACTCTTCTTCCACATCATTACTTATTTCAATTGTTTTATTATGTTGGTTCAGACGTTGTTGGTACATCAGTTTGACAGATTCTTTATTTAGTAGATATACTTTCCAGGTTTTTTGGGTAGGACAGGTTTGACTGTTTTTGATTTTAACCCATCTCTTCAATAATTTTAGCTTTCCAAGAAGTGCGAAGTGATCACTATCTATATCGTAGCTTCTATAAGCTCTTACATCCGTAAAGAGATTGCTTATTTTATCGTTTGCCATGATGTAGTCAATAGTACTAATTTGACCACGTGCTGCCCATGTCATCTTGTGAATACGTTTATGCTTATAGAAAGTGTTCATTATTTTCATATTGTTAAAACATGCAAAATTTCTTAGTTTGCGTCCATGGACGCAAAATTTAAAAGTTTAAATGAAAATTCATTTCTATAATTGAATTCTGTTGTATTCTAACTAACGTTTACAGAATTGTTTTTTATCAAGAAATTATTTTACTCATTACCTTGAAGTAAGGAGTAAAATGCAACTCATGAGAAAAGTTACTGTTGCATGGACATATGTACTGATATGTGACATAGGGTATTTTCATTTCTTATTGTGTTGGCAATTGTTGCTGCCAACATTATATGAATTACCCGACGTATTTGGTAATAATGAAAAAATGACATGTTACTTATTTATGTTTCGCAACAAAAAATGACGACTTCCGCTGATTCAGCCAACATTTCAACACGACTTCTCTATTGTAGGAATGTTCCGTGACGAACTAGTTCAATTGAACCATTCCCGAAAAGGAACCTTTCGATTCAGAACGACCATTTCGTGAACGATCCTTCATCTGTAATCGTTCGTAGTTCGCCGGCCATCAATCACCGTTCCTCACATATTGCTGTTGGCGAAGAATTTCTGTATCGGAATCAGACCAGATCTCGATTTTGTTGATTTCATGTAACAACCCCAAAGATTTGTAGTGTTTGTTCCTAGAGTGAACTCTCTATCTGTGACACTAAACCCATGAATTATTTTAGTTCGTATAATTTATAAATTGAAAAAATGTGTACATAAACATGTTGGCATTTTTAAACAAGCGTCATTGTATGCAGGACGGCAAGTGTGATGTCACAATTTAACAATGGCAAGAGTTCTAACAGAGGATAATAAATAAAATTCAAAAGATTCAACCCATTGCATTAAAATGTATCGCTACTATCACATACCGTGAAGCCAATCACGTGAGTGTAAACAGAATGCAAGTACGTGTTCCGCACCTACACGAATTGGTGCTGTATCTTGCTCGCCACTGGGAGCGCTGAGATCGCACCGGATGAAAAAAATCATAGGGAGCTTCACAACAGTTACACTATACCTTGGTGTAATAACCCACGAGGTAAAATAGGTTACATAGAGTGGCTAGAGGGCCTCCATTTTTGCATCAAATTGATGTCGCGTTTTTTTTCGGTCAAAGCAGTGCCCTCTGAAGAAAAATAATATTTCAGTATTCCGTTTGGCGCTAGTTATACGGCCGGGTGGGCGTGGGTCACGCGTTACATAAATCCTCTTTCTCTGTGTTCCACGACTAAGAACTAATCATTTAAAAACGAAAACCAATGTGTAAGGAGAACGAATTGAGAAACATTAGAAACACTTCCTGCATTGGCTATTTCAGAATGGATGCTGTAGAAATCTTTGGAAAAAATTGGCTGAACGGTTGGTACGCTAGCGTTGTGCACAGACCGACGGACAGAAAGAAAGACGTTTTGCCGTCAATCGATTTTTTGGTATGAAGCACGTACAAAACATGGATTCTGGATACACCACGCGTCAAAGAATTTTTTCAAAATTTAGAAACTGGATTTAATCACTTTTTACTTATCAGTGCCCGGCAATAAGAGTTTTTGTGTCGAAAATTCTCCGTTTTGCGGCCCACGATTCCTATACTTTTTTTCTTACGTTAGTAAGTGCGAGAAAGACAACTAGTGGTGCTAAAACAGTTCATACTTTTCGTATGTTGGTAACGGGTATATAATAATAATATATCGCATTTCTCTCTATACCAACACGTCTCATACAACAAAACGCGCATGCAATGGGCACTTATTTTCTTAGCAATTCTTTCTAAAAACATCATTTCTGCCATAAATAGAACTGACTTTTAGTTTGAATTGTTGTGTATTTTTGAATGTTTTTGTAAGGCGTTTGTTCTGAAACACTATTGCTTGTTTCGAATTCATACCATAATTTTTTGCTAAGTCCCCATGATATTTTTAGTTCATTCTTAAATGTTTTGTTTTATTTTGTTTTAAATCAAGTCTTACAACAAAATAAGCCTCATCATAATTCATTAAGAAATTAAACAGTTATAGATGCCCTGGAGAGTAGGAAAGCAGAAAACCCGACGAAACGTTTCATCCATTTTTCATCCATTTGCTTCCATATTAGTTTTTTAAAAACAGTGAAATAGTAAACAACAAAAACGACAGGAAAGCAAGGATAATTTCACAAATGAATGGAACATCCAGAAATAAATGCCATCCAATGTAATGAAACCTTCTTTACTTTCAATTATTGTTAGGAGTGTCATAACAGTGATCTGTTGTCAATCATCAGTAAAAAGAATAATTTTGGAAAATATATTTTTCTTTAAGGATCGTGGATCTTTCTTTCCCCATTTAGAATAGGAAGTAATTATCCATAAACTTTTCAAACTTAAATACATTTATTGCCACAAAAACAACAACAAAAATTGCACTTTTTACAATAACAAAAACCACTTTGCACATGTTTCTTCCCTATTCTAGAAGAAAACAACAAAATTTAACACATTCATTTACAATTATACTGTCTTTGTAACACTTTGACCATGATAGAGTAGTAATGAAGCACAGTTTGCAAAGTTCTTGCCAACGTTAAAAACATTAATTTGAATAACATCAAAAGAAAAGAAAATCAATTTTACCCTCTCTCATAATTTAACATTAGTAATTCTTGTCAAATTACACAGTACTCCCCTTTAATATGATCACACATATTACACACAAAAAAACACACTTAAATCAGTACAATGTGTCTCTTGAAAACAACGTAAAACCTTTACAACACTTAGAAATTGCAAATTTATGCTCTCTGGCATGTTCCTTGTTATCCCTGAACTGAATATTGTTTTACACTCAATTATAGTTTTATTCGTGAACTATTCCCCTAAAAACTTGTATTTAAATGTTTCTTCCTCCATCCACAAGCACTTAATGAAGTTCCATTCCCTCCAAATATCTATTCACGCTCCAAATTTTTATAATTTCCTTTTTTAGAAGTGAGTTGAAGTGTAGAGGCCATGGAAATTAAATACATACGTTTTCAAGTGACGTGTTTCTGATTTAATCTCTCCAATGATTGTCAATGGTCGGCAGTCCGTCAACTTATTATACTAGTATATGAATATATTAGAAGTACTAATTGATGAATTAAGTAACGTAAAGAAGCAAGAATACGCATATAGAATTAATATAGGTTTTTTCAAAAGAGTTATATGATTAAAATTAAATTAATTCGTTTTCATATCATTCAAGATTTTTTCTTGAGGACCATAGTTGGTGAGAAAATGTATATATTTCATTCTTTTGAAGCAGAAATAATGAAAATAAGAATTCTCTTAATCATCATTGAGATTATTCAACGACAAAATTTAATCAAAAATTGTGGATACTTTTTTTTAATTTTGAAAATGTCCCAGGGGCTTCATGTAAAGTACCTCCAAATTTGAAATGTGTGTTTCAAATGCCAGGGGCCGCGACATCAGGTAGAACGAATGGGGAATACGAATTTTAGAGAACATCTTCTGAACGGTTTGTGGGCTAGTGTTGTACGCAGTCAGACGCACAGGCGGGCAGTCAGACGAACTTTTGGTATCGGTCGGTATCAACGGCCCAGAAAACATGGATTTTTTTCTACACCACGTGTTAGAGGAATTTTTGTTCTATGTTTACACACGTTGCTCCCACTATTTCCTTATCAGGATCCGGCAAAGTGAAGTTTTGTGTCGAAAATTCGCCGTTTTCCGGCGCACGATTACAATATTTTTCTCCTTACTTTAGTAAGTGCGAGAAAGTAAAAACCTCTTTCGAAAAAAATAACATTTTCCCAGGACGTCAGTTTCACCTCTACAACGCGTGACTCTCATTTATTTTTTTAAAGCGAGCGTATAAGATATTATGCTTGTAGAGTTAATTTGTCGCATATAATTGATCAAAACGTTACGAAAAAAAATATTTCTTTATGATGATTCTTTATGAGCGTTAGCAATTACCAAGCGACCTCGTAGCTGCTCCAACAAAAACGCTGTTCCGGCCAGGACCAGACCCCCTCCCCACAGGAGAAAAGGTCCTGTCAACTGATCCAGAGTCAGTTGCTCAGGCCCATCACTTTCCCCCACTCGTCTCATGTCTGTCTGCCCGTCTAGATCCAAACTGAACAACAGCATATGTTCCCACTGATTGAACAACCCCGACTCCCACAAGCGGAGGATAAGCATGTTGATAACATGAATCATGAAGTGATTCCTACGTACCGTATATGCCCCGTAACTGACAGAGCGTAAAGGCTCCTTCACCTTGTGTAACATTATTCTCCCCTCGTGAGTGTACTTTCTGTAGCGTGAAATTACTTTATAAATATTTTCGTCCATACAAGTAGCAGCTTTTCCGCTGTCAACTATGTCTCGTACGGAGATATCCCTGTCTTCTATCGAGCGAATTATAGTCAATTTTTCATCTAGGTTCTCTAAATGCCTTTGGTATCCTCTATTAATATCGTCATAGTAGTTCGTAGAGACGTAAAGTCTTTCAGCTACATTCACAACATCTTTGATACTGTCTAGCTCTTGAAAGTATCTGGGGACACTAAGAAAGCCTAGGAGAAGTCCCGTGTATGAGTTTCCGATTATAACGTGTAACAGGATTACACTAAAAACTACCAAGCGCTGTTTAAACAAAAATATTACCCTTGATGTGCTTCCTGCAACGATCATTTCAATGATATCAAAGATGGAATAAAAAATGCTCATGATTTGGAATTGATGCTTTTGCACCAGTTCCCATGCTAGCACCAACAGCACCATCGTGGCTCCGAAACAGCTCCAAGTAGACCACTGGAAGGGCAAGAAGAGTACCAGTCCAAAAGGAATGCGCTGGGCAACGCGTACCACAAGGTAGTCGCCAATCTGCACAAGATTAACACACGCATCTGAAATTCTGCAATATAAAGAACGCGATTTGGATAAAACTACTGACATCTTGCTTGTAGAAGCATACTTAGGCATAATCATACGACAAATACTGTGTCAGCGAAAATACGCAGTTACGTGATGAATCAAGGAATATTGTTCAGCAATATATATACGGATGTCACTTCAAAATAATACACATGAGTTTTTTAATTTTATTTAACTTTTTTTGTTTTGGGTAGTTAAGGGGACGCAAGCAGCCTACCCCCGATATGAGCCAAGAGGCGCACCTAGTGCCCTTAAACGCCTGGATGTGACTCTTATCTTTTTCTGAGAGAAGTTGATTCCAGTAATATCTGAACTCTCTCACAAGGAGAACTTGAGATGTCGTTAGAACGGGACTTTGTCAGAGGGATATAATTCGCCGAACATGTTCCCGGGATCTTTGAGATGCCACAAGCCATCCTCATCTTTGTGATGCCAAGGCTTCTGCAGGTTTCTTTCGTCTCTCGAAAATGCGCACACCCGATCCGAGATCGAAGTGGGATCGTCTGGGAATTCAAAGGCCTATGAACCAACGACTCACCCAAGAAGATCCGCACTTCCGAAAGGACCCTCGACAGATCGTGCAGGAGAATGTGGAGCAGAATTAATCAAAGCACATTTGGCGACTTTTAGGTGTGTTTGCTAACTCTGAAACACGACTAGCCTGTTTGTTCTTTCCGTTTTAACTCTTTAAAAGAAAACTGAGATCTTATAAAAAATGTTCGTACTTTGTCTTCAGCCCGGAAGCTGCAAGCTGTAAGGATGATGGCTTCGTGATCAAACGGTTCTTCAGCATGATATAATTTTTTATCACAGGCAACATTTTTTATTTACCTCTAGAAGGAGTATTACGAACTGGACCCGGACGGCATTATTGATTAAAACTTAATACGCTGCTGCTAAACTAATACGTACATTCCAAAAGATTCACGAGATTAATGTACTCCCCGGTAATATGATCCGATCGTCAACATGGCCAAATAAAACAGAAAATCCGAAGAAAACTGAACAAATCTACACGAATATTTCTAATAAAGAGACAAGGATTCCCCTGGCAATCTCATATCCCTTTTTTATTATCCGCTTCGTATTAATGTTAGGGCGAGACTTTTTTCCTCTGATCGAATGCCGGAAACTGACGTTTGAACGCTGTGTTGACAATACGTTTTTTTAGTTGACTTTAAGTTTTATTTATTACTTTTTTAATCAATAAATATTTCTCTCAAATACACCGTGTGGTTTTGACATTCGTATGAATTGTTCGTATTACTTGAGGTTTCACCTCAGTCATTAATATGAATCATATCGGATAATGTTAGACGTGGGTGTCTTGAAACCTGAAGAGCAGTTTAAATCGAAGGTGTGTAACGTTCTAGCCTTAAAAAGTACGGTTACTTTTAACCAACAATACAGATACTTTTTGCAGTCGTTAACTTACTACCGTATTCCCTGAGTGATAGTATTTTGCTTTTACATCGTATTACCCTTTCACAACCTACGTTATAATCGCCCTTATACTTTCCACTGAGAGTACGAAAAATATTACCTGTTCTGCTACCGTGGAATATTCCGCATGTGATTGGATATACAGCTGTCCGTAGATAGCAAGATTCGATACGGGTAAATTCATTTCAATAGCTGCTTCCTTCATCTTATCCAACACTGAAGTGTCGTTTTTAACTAGGTACCATTTCATTCCATGTTCTAAAAGTAGCTTCGCAAACATTACCTCCCGCCCTGCAATATATTTTACACCTTGTTTATCGATCCAAAAGTTGTGTTCGGGAACTATGAATGCAAATCTAGTTCCCTTCAGCTGTTCAAGGTTGGCGGAAAGCTGAACAGTTGTAGTGCGTTTGTCAGTTTGCTCTTTACAGAAATCAGAGAGAGTCTGTTGTTTCAAATACCAATGTTTCTTTCTTGAATAACTGGTGATCACGGAAGGCACATCATGATCTTCAATTAGCAACAGATAAATTATCCGGATTCTACCCATTGCGCCAACTAAGACTTCATGCAACTTAGGAATGTTTTCATACGTTCCCAAGTGAAGAATTATGAAAATGCCAAGTGGATTCGTCGCTCTTGTCATTAGAAGAGATTTGGTGAATATCCATATATCATGCATAATTGATATGTGAATATCACCTCGCGTTGGCCCTTCCGGCGCAATCATCACTGGGATTTGTACGTCATGCAAGATGGCTGCTGGCATCCGTATATACGGTAGATCCAAAGGTGGAAACACCGTTGCCTGTGAAAAAAAGTAAATTCCAATTCAATTTCAGTTCAATACTCTTAAAACTGCAAAAAATAAAATAAAATGTGACTGTACTTGCCCTACACTGTAGTACACACTAAATGACTATATGTTTAAAGACCTGAAGGCAAAGTAAAGTCTTGGTAAATATAATTAAATTACTTACAAATGGGGACAGTCGTCTAAGTCAAACTTGTTATTGCGAACTTATATACCGTTTAATTAAATTTACATCACTTTTTATCGGTTAAATCATATTTATCATAAAATTTAAATAACTGTTGGATTCTGTCTGGGAACGTACAGAGTAGTGTGGTGAATGTACGAATGGCGACATAAGGTTATTTTGGAAGATACGGGAGCACGTGAATTATGTGTACCATTTTACGCTGAAAAATTGCTCTCGATCTCTAGCAAATTTATTTAAGACGTGTGTGAGACACAAGCGAAATACCTGCAGATGTTCTAAAGCCTTTCCTTTATCTCACGTTTTTCCGTTGCTTCTTTATCTCATTGGGAGGAAGATAATTCTAATGCAATATTAGCACGAAAGAGGGAAGAGGGGTCAGGTATAACGGGCACTTGCATCAAATAGAGCATCTCTCCTACTTGGGCGGACCAAGATTGACGCGGGCAGAAGGGAAGGGAGAAGTGTGAACTGCACTGCGCCTTCCTCACACTTGAACTTGACCAGGGGGAATTCACTTCGGATTGAGTTTTTACCTGTTGAATTGCGTTCATATATTTGATTTCTGGATACAAGGATTCCCTAAGGTATTTTGCATTCTCTCAATACATATTATTAAATTTACGTCCGTACATATTTAATGCATGAAAGAAACAATAAAGGGATTACAGCGATTAGAAAAACTCAATTCTTTGATAAAATAACGACGATTCGTCGAAAAGAAAATCGGACAGTAGACGATCACATAAAATGATCTGATTGCAAGAAGCAAAGGCAGATCACAGACAACCTTAGTAGAGGTCTGACAAGCAGATCGAGATGGAAGGAAGTTGCCAAAATGGGCGGTGCGCATCTCGAAAATACGTTTCTTGAATAGGTTTCTGGTAGAAATAATAATTAAGTGGATCGTGATGATGGGAACGTTAATTTCTACGTTTGAAAATGAAATTAGATCAGGCAAAGGAAATGAGATTTTAATTAAAAGTTTGAGTGTGTAAAGAAATGGTGTAATGAAGGCAGAAGTGTTTGCGAGATCAATTCGTCGTCCCAAACTTGCTGTGCAGATTCCGAAAAGGAAGTTAAATTTTGCAAAAGAAAAAGTAATTGAAAATTTTGTTCAAGGTCAAGATTGCAGTAAGATTTAAATTATCTAAAATAAGAGTTTGTGGGCTAATGGCCGCTGATTGGGTTTCGAATTTTGAAACAATGCAAAGTTTCGAGCAGGGATATGATGAATGGTTGTTGTAAGAAGCAGTCGTGTGTATGTCGTTATAATATATTTTTCATTGTTCAATATTTGTTAATGTTTATATGTGTATGTGTCAATGTTAACTTGTAATACAAATCGAATGTGACGTTGCCTAAGGAAGACATCTTTAATTAAGAATAAATAGCATAGGGCACAGTTACGCTAAAGTAATAGAATAAGTTTGGTGTTAATATTATAATGATAAATAAATATTTTTCTTCGGTCCCAAATTCCCCCGTTTAAATATTCTATAATCCGAGAACTCACGGATTTTGTTTTCAGGACCACTATTTTATCAAAACAAAGAAGAATAAAAACACTGAGGTATTGCTCTAAAGATTCATAAGATTAGAGATTTAAGACAAAAACTGAGCTAAACTATATAAGTAGAAATAGAAAGAAAGAAAGTAAGGGAAGAAATAATATTAGTATTACAATACGTGTGTTCATGTGTGTATGCGTATAAACTCGAACTTGGTATATTTACATGATGAGAAACTACTTTTTGCGTTTGAATTCATTACCTGAAGAAGTCTGGGTTCATGTAGACATTCCAAGAGCGTTGATAGTGCCGACATGCTATCTCTTAACGCATCACGCCACAGAAAATCATTAATAATGTTTAAACGTGACCTCCTTGCTTCCGATTGTTGAAGTTTGGTATCTATCATGAAGAGAAGAACCAACGTGAGAAGAAACCTGCAAAAAATGTTAACATGCAGTACAAAACCAACTTCTTTCTCTCAGATTAAATAGTTCTAATTTTTTTGTCTCGAGGGTGAAATCTAAATTTCTTGGCTTCAACCAAATATTTGTTTGCATACGAGACAAATTTAAGTAGCCCTAGATGGGAATAATCGAGGGTCAATTTTTAGGAATTTTTGTATATTAGCGTGTCTCAAAAAAATTGAAGTCAATTGCTTAGTGAGAAGTTGCTTGAACCACATCGGCACCAACGAAGCCATTTTCAAAATGGGTTTAATGGTGCCACAAACCCTATAAAAACCCCGTTTATTGGCCTTTTTTCGATACTTTTTAGAAAACCAAGAATAAATATTATATATTGTTATTTTTATCAACGTACTTTTTGCCGAAAAGGTACCCACAACAATTTTATGATTATCAAGCATTACATGACTCTAAGAGTGTGCCTCATTAGCTCGAATATGGCCAATTTCACGTTAAAACCATAGAAATGGCCACTTTCCAAATTTTTATTCAAAATACGTTTAATTTAAATAGGATTAAATCTTGACACCTCTCTTTCAAGAAGTTTTCTTCGCACAATTTAAGAATTTCACTGCAATCGGTTAAAGATGCGCCGCACGCCATCATTATAAACGACCCACAATCGTACCTCTGTTGTATCTAATTTCTTTATTCACTATTAGGCTGCATTGAACATATTTGTAGAGGAATCAAACTGTGGGGGATGTTACTAGCCTCCAAAAAACACAATATGTCAGTTGGAAGTGCAAGAGATACTTCCCCCTCTTCGTTTCGGTGCATGCAATAGTGTCCATGACGTCACATCCGCTGGCCCGCCCTGCGCGCCGCTCGGGCCCCCGCCACTGCAGGCGTCACACTCATTAATGCTTTCTGACAAGCCCCCCTTTTGTACGCGTAAGCTTCCGCGGCTCGAATCCATAAATTCTCGGCTGTCCGGGAGACGCCGCGTCGTTGGCTGGGATTCCGACGTTTCGCCAGACATGTCACAGGCTTCCTCAGGGCAGTGACTAACTGCCCTGAAGAAAGCCGTCATCGCAGTCGACATCCCAGCCAACGACGCGGCGTCTCCTGGACAGCCCAGAATTTAAAGCCGCCCATTTATTTGTCCAGATTCCTCCTGCATTTCGATTTTCCGCGGTTTTACATAACTTTTTCTATAGAACGAATAATACTCATACGGGAAATACGTATATGGGAAAGTAAAAAACTCATGGACTTCCAAATGCTGTAGAGTGTTTTTCAAGTCTAGTTGCATCAAAACCCGTTTGATTCCTCTACAAATATGTTCAATGCAGCCTAATAGTGAATAAAGAAATTAGACACAGCAGTGCGGTACAATTGTAAGTCGTTTATAGTGTTATGTTTTTATTTAGTTTTGTTTTACTAATTCATTGCTTTGTGTATACGGACATGAAAAACAAAACAATTATCGTTAATGTCAATATTCTTGGGAGGCTCTTTGATTGATTTTGAATTAGGGAGGCATTTTGAATACTTTATGCTCGCTCTAATACCAACACAACAAATACATTCTTGTAAATCTGATTTATTGAAGTAAAGATAAAAGGAAATACATTAAATAAAAGCCACAATGCTGAAATATGTAAAAAATGCTCAAATATGTAATTTACCACCGTGTTGATGATACAATATTCATTATGTGACTGTGAAGACCAAGGTTGTGTTTTCAGGGGAAAAAAGGATTTTTCTTGATAACGTTTCTGACGAATAGAGCAATTTGCAGTAAAATACATAGTAAGTCTGGTTTTGAATAATGTTTTAGAACTTTTGAAATTTACCAAATGTTTGAAAATTGCAAATTGCATTCTCCCGAATGTGAATTGAAAAAACTTTTCGCCGAAATAGCTGCAGAATTTGTTGAATACGCGGTAAAATATGTAGTACATTCCGTAACCATAATAACGTGTAAGAGGAAGTAAGTACTGTTGTCCTTTTATCATAAAATTAATCCTTCCGACGTAAAGGGTACGAGTTATTTTGAGCATACGACTCTGGTCGAAAAATCTAGACAAGTGTCGGTATGAAGAAAGATTAATAACTACATAATAACTGTTAATTAACTGAACGAATCTTTCTTACCTCATTTTTAAAATATCCTTTCGGCTAGTTGCAAATGGACGTGACTTCTATTATGTTTCTGAGAACTAAGACCTCTGTTCTCGGGATCCAATTTTTTTGTCTCATGATGCAAGCGTTGCCTCACGTTCTTCAAAAGAGATATCGTACACTCCGAAAAGTTCCTTTATTGCCCCCTCAGCACATTAAGCTAATGGAAAGGTTGCAGTATATTGCGGAAACTCTACCAGTTTTCCTACATACTGAACATTTGGTTATTGCCTTGGCATAATATGAGAACGTTTCTTATATTAAAAGTGCGTTCTTTCTTTTTTAGTAAATAACGATTTTTTTCAAGACCAAGTAAATTATTACAGCTTAAAGACGTTATATTTTTTTTAATTATTGCTATTACGATCTCATCTTTTTCCAGACACTATTTCAGCCTTAGTATGTCGCTAAAGAAGATGCTGTCTTTATCCCTTTGAGAAAGCGTTTAATCTCTTTACTTGAAATGAAATTGGTTGTTCTTAATTAGTTCTTTTATTAAGGTGACGTACATTATTCGAAAAATTTTAGTATTTTTTGCGCAATATTGCTTGCAATATTTGCAATTTTAAAAAAGAACAAAAGCAAGATTTTATTAAAAACTAGCTGACCCGGCAGACTTCGTACTGCCTCAACGATAAATAAAAGACCTCAACTTTTGTATAAGATGATTTTAAAACAAACAAATCTAATCAGTATTTAATAAAAAATAATTTTTTGAATAAAGCATGAAGTTTTATTATTATTTTCGACACATCATGTTGCTTACTTACAAATAGAGCTTTTCTGAAATACTGGCTATTTATAAGGTTTAAATTTTATATTTACAGACACACACTGTTATGATAAGTCTGTTAATCAATTTAAAGTTTTCTCATAAACTATATTTTTGTTTTGTGGTGCGTAAATAAACAAAGAAGACGGTTTTCCGACGCGCGAACACGCGACGTATAATTGTCCATACGCGAAACACGGAAACTCTAAGTTGATTCCACAAACTTCTAACGACTGTCCTTGCGATTTATTTATGGTCATCGCAAACGCCAGTCGTACTGGAAATTGTAAGCGTTAAAAATCGAATGGTAAGTCCATTGGAATCGTCTGTATCCGCGGCATCAGGACATCCTCTCCTTTGTATTTTCCTTTTATGATTCTTGCCTCAATGGCGTTATTCATCAGCTTTTCCACAGCTAGTCTTGTTCCATAGCATAGTCGAGGATGTTTAATGTTTCGCAACATGATGACAACTGATCCTACTTTTAACTGCAAATTGTGAGGTGGAAATTCAGGCAATTCCAGTGAATTTAAAAACTCCGTGGAATAGTTGACTACGTCATCCTGGTTGATAACGGTGTCGACTGATTTGAAGGAAACCAACTGTCCTGGAAGAAAATTCTGAATGACCGCATTGAGATCCTCCACATCTTTATTTTTCGCCGCCAATATTGCCCGTTCACCGAGCCAATTATCGTTATTGAACGTTTGCGCTATATCTGGGAAAACACGCTGAATAAGCTCCTCTTTTGAGTCTGTGATGTGACAAAAATGACCTAATGACTAATGACTAACTAATGAAACTAATGACCTTAGCCGTTCTGGTGCTCGGAATCACTACCAATCAATCAATCGATCGATTCCAGAAACCATGGAAAACGATCTTTCGCTGTCACAAATCGTACCCTCAAACCTCCCGCTCAGAAAAATTGCAATGACAACAATGTCCCTGAGCAATCGCAGCATGTTCTTAGAATATAGCGAATTGATTCATTGCTCTTGGGCATGACGCTAAATTCTTGTCATCTTCAGGGTAAACGTCTTTCGCTCTTGTGATGAACAAATATTTTTCGCGTTTCGCCAAGTAACACGTATTTTCGGTCTTTCTTCAAAAAAACGAGTTGGGTTTTTGGTTCACAACGGTGGAACAGCAACTGTGTATTACCATATTCAGTTATAAAACTGAAGTGATTGTTGTAACATTTGTTTCCCATTAATTTATTGTATGGATGCCTAATACATTAACATCTAAATATACTCGTATTAAGACGTCTATGAGAACAAAATTCCCAGAAATTTGCACAATAATAATAATAATAATAATAATAATAATAATAATAATAATAATAATAATAATAATAATAATAATAATAATAATAATAATAATAATAATGAAAATAATAACCGAGCGAAGTGGCTCAGTGCGTAGCGCATTGACTTCGTAATCGGGAGGTCCGGGTTCGATTCCCGGGCCGGCCATCCTGACCGGGGTTTTCGTGGTTTCCCTCGGTCATAAAGGCGAATGCTGGGATGGTTCCAAAAGTCCACGATCATCTATCGCCTCCTAATTCATTCCTATCATCTTTCATCTTCCATACCCCCGGGCTAACAACCATGGGGGATAAAAATCGGATCCAGCTAAATGCTGGTCCCCCCTAAGAATTGTTGCAAGCACCTGCTACCGCGATAATAAATAAAAACTGAGCCACGGTAAATGCAGGATGCTTGCTTGCGTTGTCCTAGTCGGCCGATTAACGAAAAAAAAATGATAATAATAAATAATCTGGACTCACGGGAGAGTATTATCAGGGTCCGAATGACTCGGTTCAAATACTATCATCCAAAAAACTCTATCCAAATTATAACACTACCAAGGAAACTAGGGGTAGGTTATATTAAAAATTGGTAATCTCCATGCAAAACCGATGACGGACGTGAGAGAGTATTTGAATGAGAAAGCATTGGCATCTCGGCTACACAAACTAATACAGCAAGTGGACGAGAACTATACACCCTTAAACAGCAAAATGCATCACACGTACAATCATCACAAGCCGAGAAATTAGAACACAGGAATCCAAAAGCACTTCATGGTAGATATTTTACACAAATAGTCAAATCAAATGTCGACGCCTGCTTGTAGTACAAGTGGCTTAAAATAGGATAGATGTACCCCCAGACTGAAGGATTCTTGATAGGACCAAGTAATTGCGACAAGAAATTATCTCTCGTACATTATTAAAGGCCCGGAAGTGCCTTCTGATAACTGCCGGGATTGTGGTGCAGGCCAAAACACCACCCAGGACATCAATACGGGTTACAGTATGCTGGCACCAACGGATTGTAAACGGACTGTAGCACCAATCAACCACGCCAAGCTCGCAAGGAAATGTAGAATTGCGGGTGAATTTGAAACACCCTACCACACGTCATCGAGAACATCTATGACAATTTATTACCTTTAAATTACTTATTAAAATTAATATGTTTTTGTAAAAAATATTGTAGTACGGAAATCATGCTTTGATAGAAAAATCTCTTAGACTTCTCAAACATTTACCAGAAAGATGTTAAATAATAATAATAATAATAATAGTAATAATAATAATAATAATAATAATAATAATAATAATAATAATAATAATTCAGAAAATGTCTATTTCACAAATGTTATTCTTTTATGTCCAGTGGCCTATCAAAAGGCAGTCAACTTCAAGGGTCCTTATTAAAACACATGCGGTACTTTTTTATCAACACACATCTTGAACTAAACCCACCAACTTAGTGGCCCGGAACATTAACTGATGTTACTGCAATGCCTCTGACCAGAAGGTTCTATAGGGTTCAAGTCCCGACGATCGCGTTATAATAATAATAATTATTATTATTATTATTATAATTATTATTATTATTAAGTATTATGATTAATTATTAATAATAATTATTTATTATTATTATTATTAATTATTATTATTAATTATTATTAATTATTATTATTATTATTATCATCATTATTATGGCCGTCATGTTAGAGATTAAGACACGTTTAGAAGAATGGAAAATATTGGCTGAAAATACGAAAGTGACGGTATTTAAAAAAGAAATGAAAAGCTTTCTTCTCATTTTAGTAAAGGAAATGTTCTCTGTTATTGCAAAGATATTAATGATTTAATAAATGGCTTAATACTAACGTATAATCCAAATGAATGGTAATTCCTTATAGGATTGTATAAGTTAAGTTTGAAGGCTGTGCATTTACATAATGGAAATAAAATAAATCATTTACTGTAGTACATTCGGTTCTTTTAAGAGGTTCACACAAAATAATGGATTTAACCCTCGGAAAAATCGGGTATGAATAAAACAAATAGCACATATGCGCAGATTTTAAACAATGTCGTTGTTACTAGCTCTCAAGCGGGATTTTCTAAATACTGCTGTTTTCTCTGCATGAGCAGTGTAGCTGGGAAATCTTTAGCAGAACAACATAGAAGCACTACAGAACCAAAGAGCGGCTCCAAAGAAATTAGTTCATCCCGAGCAAATCAAATATAAAGTGCAAGCTTTTTGTGGGTATAGAAAGTATCGTCTTACGCACACTTGAACAATGCAAAATTTGGTTAATGCGGTGAACAAAGAAGGGTATGGGTTAAAGAATTTAAAAGAAAAAAATCGGCAAAATTAAAAGAGGGAATTTCGGTTAGGCCTGAAGTCAGATAACGGTTGAATGACCCCCCTATAACGTCCTTTACACATTAGGTTTCGAGGGCGAGGGAGTCTTTCCTCATCTTTCTTATTTCTGTAGAGTGTAGTAGACAGGTCTTATGCGGGTAGCTCTCCAGAAGCATCCAAGTATGAATGGTGCATGATCCAACAGGGGAAGGTGGGATTCACTAACCTTGGGAATTAATTCCCTTAAGAGTGGATCAGGGGTAGGCTGGATTCCTTAAGCTACGGTGGAAGCAATCAGCCTAAGGGATGGGAACCTCTGAAATAAAAGCGCCGGTCCTCCAGGTTTGGGGGTTGTGCTGTAGGCCAGCACCCTGCACACTTAAAACATCACACCGCTAAAAATCTCAGTTATAGGAATGCCTCGGATATGTTAAAAGGGAAACGACATCGGCAAAGAAAATGGACTCTGAATATTGGTACAAGTATATGGTACTTGTATTATAAGTTATTGGTACTTATATATGGAATGTACAAAGTATATCAAACAAACACGTAATCCAGAAAATGATGAGAAGAAACTTATATATATATATATATATATATATATATATATATATATATATATATATATATATAGCCGTTTTACAGTGGCGTAAACAAATATGAAAATGCCAAAGCCGGAATTTCTATTGTTATTGGTGAAAGA
Organism: Gryllus longicercus; assembly: GCA_038098605.1. Classification (NCBI taxonomy): domain Eukaryota; kingdom Metazoa; phylum Arthropoda; class Insecta; order Orthoptera; family Gryllidae; genus Gryllus; species Gryllus longicercus. The sequence continues at coordinate 446,985 of JAZDUA010000257.1, read as the reverse complement.
TTCGGTAAATGTATAAAAAGTTGGGAGTATATAAAAGATCGTCTTATTAAAGTAGTATTAAAAATCAGTGAAAATTACATATGTGTCATAGGAATATATAATTTGAATGATGATGCCGAAAATTAAGTTTTCACTTATTTTTAGTTCATCCATTCCTGAAATTAAAACCGAAACAGTATTGGTGGGACACAAGTCTAGAAGAAAAGATTACGAGGAAAAGAGAACTGTATTTAAAATGTCTTAGTGACAAAAAAACAAACTAATTTACAGTACAAAGCAATAAATAGAGAAGTAAAACAAGAAGTGTTATCAAGGAAAAATAAATTATGGCTGGACAAATTCGATTATATAGAACAATTCATAGGTGGAGCACATAGCTCAGAAGCCTCGAAAGTAATTAAATCGAATGAGAAAAAACAATATCGCATTATCAAACATTAGAATCAATAAATGGAAAGAGTATTTCGGAAGACTGCTAGAAAACAAACTTCCAATCACAAGGAAGTGAAATATGAGCAAAGGGTAGATCTGACAATAAAAGATTTAGAAAAAGCACTTAAGACCATGAAATCCAATAAGTCACCTGGTCCGGGAGATATACCGGCAGAATTACTGAAATATGGTCCCTATAAACTGCACCAAAAGCTCAAGCACATGTTTTTATGGTGCATGAATGGAGAGGATCCTCCTCAGGAGTGGCGAACTTACCTAACACCAATCCATAAGAAAGGATCTAGAGACAATCAAGCAAACTACAGAGGAATCGCAGTTATTGGATCTTTCGGTAGACTGTATAGCAAAATAATACGAAATAAAATAGAAGAAGAGATAAAAGGAAAAATAGGAGAGGAACAATATGGTTTTACTGCCGGCAGGTCGGTCATAGACAATATATTTACATTAAAACAACTTATAGGAAAGAGAACAAGGAGAGGTAGGGAAGTTCATCTGGGTTTCATTGATCTTCAGAAGGCGTATGACAATGTACCGGTTGCTTGAGTATGGGAAGAAATGGACGGACTAAAAATCAGTGAAAACTTAATTGGTGCCACACAGAATCTATATAAGAACAACACCTCTCAGATTAAGATCTACAGCAGGCTCTCGGATCCATTCTCAGACAGGGAAGGTGTTAGTCAGGGTTACTGCGTTTTCCAACAGTGTTTAAAATATATCTGCATCAAATTTTACAGCAGTTGGAGAAACAATGCCGAGTAATGGGAATGACGATCTGAGAGGATAAATTGTTTACATTATATTTTGCTGTTGACCAGATAGTAATTGCAGAAGATGCGGACGATTTGAGTTTCATGGTCCGTAAACTCAATGAACACATTTTAAAGCAGGACTTAATATTAATATGGACAAAACTGAATACCTGGCAGTTGGTAAAAATGAAATAGAAGATCTTCTTGAGGAAAATGGAGGAAAAATGAAAGGGGTAAACAAATATAAATACCTTGGTGTACTTTTTAACAATAAGGGAAATAGCCAAGACGAAATTGAGAGACGAATAAGCTTGGGGAGAAACGTGACACGAAGTATAAACTCTGTCTTATGGAATAAAACCATTACTAACACTACTAAAATACGTCTTTAGTCCTCGCTAGTTATGAGTGTTACAACATACGGTTCAGAAGTTTGGGAGATTGATAAAAGAACCAAAGGGAAGCCGCTGGTCCTTGAAATGGACTTCTGGCGTAGAAGTTGCTGTTATAGCAGACCTGCCAGAATCAGGAACGACGAAGACATAAGAAAGAAAATGGATGAGGAAACCTCTCCTTGACGAAATAGAGAAAAAAACAAATCGTCTGGTACGGTCATGTTATGCGAATGACAGACGAAAGATGGCCAAAACGAGTCCTGAATTGGATGCCGACTGATACACAGAAGAGAGGAAGACCCAGACTTGCATGGCAGCAGGGAGTGCAAGAGGCTATGACGGCAAGAGAAATCCAATAGAGGGGCATGGAGACTGAGAGCGGAGAAACGGCGACAGCTGTAGAGCAACTCCGTACAATATATATTTAAAATTATTTCTTTTAATTATTATTTTAGTTAAATTATAACAAAATAATTTCATTTAAAAAATGAAAATCTGTGTTTGAAAATATTTATCGTATTCGTAGGAAAACTCCTAAATATTTTAGATTCTTTGCAGTTTTTGCAAATTGCTGAGTGATCAGCGACAGCAAAACGAGCGCCATTTGCACAAACGTCCTTTGTTCTACACAAAATAAATAAATAAATTATAAAATACAAAATGCAACCCTTTTTTAGAATGCCAAGGCTTATCAGCATAATTCATAATATTTTTTGTAGTTCTTCCAGTCCCGTGTTCCGCAAGATCGGTAAATATTAATTTTGAAAAGAAATCTACCATCGACCCATCGATCCCCTCTCCCCCAAGAATGGATATTGGATATGGGAAAGGAAGAAATGTGCACGGGTCGTGTTGTAGTGTTCATCTCGCGCATTCGCCTGGAAGGAATCATGGAAACACACAGAAAATCCCTGAGCGACCTACGACTTCGAGCCTGTCAGGGACCCAATACGCCCATGTTAAACTCAAACAAATCTTCTGGCGGGATAGAATCTGCAACCTCCCAATCACGTTTGAGTACAATTCGCTATCTGCTGATCCTTTAACCCTTCAACCTATAGCTTCATCCCTTTCGGAAAAATAATACCTAAAATATGTAGTATGTTATGTACATCCATTTATTATAATTATAACATTTTTTTCACTACTCAAACAGACGAAGAATGATTGTCAAAACGTTGTACTAATTAGGCTAACAATGTTATTATTACATAATTTAAAAAGTAACTGTCTTTAAATCAATGGAGTCGTGATATCATTAAAAAATAATGTTTCATACAATTGAAACTAACAAATAAAGATGTAATGAACCAATCATGCTTTGTAAGGAAATTAACAACTGAGCATATTGTAATTTGTAAATCACTTGGAGAAGTTATTGTTAGAGTTGGATGAGTAATAGAGAGAGGTCATGAGAGGAAGAAGATTGGAATAATGATAATATATGAAAATTCCAGTAATTCATGTTTTAATTCCTTGTGATAGAAGACACGCTGCATATCAACATTATTTTTCAATGACAATAAATCCTCGGAGAATGTCAGATATTGACATAACAAATCAACTTCAAATCAAATAATTCGAGCATTTACAAGGCAATTGTATTTATTTGGTTCAATAATAGAAAGCTTTCTTCTGGTTTATTGGGTGGCGGGAGCAAATCCCGTGAGAAATACATTGTTTGCCGTTATTTTTAGTCAATTGTTGGTATTGTGGTGAGTTGATGTTGGTATTTAAAATGAATTAATTATATCAGTTGTCATTGCGAACAATTGTTGGCAATGCTACTCATATACGTATTTTATTTTATAACTTGTATTAAAATACTTTCTTATTTGCATAATTACATTGCTTTTTGTTTTAAAATAATGGTAATCCGGAGATGAAGTTTTTCTCTCTCTCTAGGAATAATTTATTTTTCGAATTTTGTATTTTTATTTAATTATACAAAATTTAGATAATACTTGACAAAGAAGGAAACCAAAAGTCCTGCGAATAAAAATATCTACGTAGACTAAGCATCGAAAACACTACTTCCCGAGTACTCGATTAAACACTGAGACAGCCATTCATTCGCTCACCCGACACTCTTCTTGCAAAACACATTTAATATAAACGAGACTTGGAAGGAAGCTGAAATACATTATTTGTTACAACACTATTAGATCTTTAAAAAAATGTACAATACCAATGTGAACTAATTCATTATATATCAGAATTTTGTTAAGATATTTTTTTGTTTGATCAGTATACCCCGTCCCGTCAAATTAAATATAAATAGTTGAAAGATGAGTAAAAGTTTAAAATAAATAAAAATAAGTTTTAAGAAAGCGGAGATTAGCAATATTTGATCAAAACTACACATTTTCGTTCCCAAGTTACAGAAAACTTATTTACATCGGTAAACGACTGGCAGGTATGGTTTTCTTCATTTCTAACAAAATAGTAACTCGCCTTTACCTCTACTCATACCATTACAAGCAAAAGAAGAGATCAACAAAACGTGCGCATAGTGAAGCTACTATGAAAAGTGAGATACAGCACCGTACTACATGACAGTTTTGCATAGGTTTTCCTCTCCAGGTATCTACATCCAGCGACACACCGCCTTAAGTACGAGACGTTTTGTACTCCTTCCTGTACGTTTGTATGTTTGGTATTGGATTGCATGTAAGAGAAAGGGGGTAAAAGGATCAATAACCAATATGTGTAAGAGAGAACATGTGCAGGTATATTTACACCCTTTTGAAAATTTTAACGGTAAGAGGAAAATATTTTAATCTCCTTATGATACCTGAGTCACTAAACACGAAAATAATGCTGATATGAGGAAGCAAGCATTTTGGAGATACCAGAATTGTTAACATGTGTTAAAACAACATTCTCAGAATTCACTTTTTAATTCCTACAATGCGTTTTTATAAACAGTTTATAAATCTGTCTTTCCAATTGTATTCCTTTCGACCCACAAACACTAATTAACTAAAACGTGACGACTCCATTTACCTTTTTGCCTATGCTTTTGAATTTTGTTTTACAAATCCATTAAATCTTGCAGTTGATTGATATTCTCGATGCATAATTTCCTTCGAACGTTTTTCAGATATCATATGGCTTTGGTATTTTGATTAGCACTACTTAAAACTGATTTTTTTAAAAAAAGGCTGATTTGACATCTCACGAGACTATGTTATAACTTTTTAGATACCACTAGAATCTTTGACTCGAATAAGTAAATGAGTAATATCTAAACCTTTACAAAACGGTTTCTATGTTACGAAATGGATTCTTGTTTGGTATGTAATAGTGGAAGTAAAATTGTACTTCGATTTAACAAAGTTTCCACAATATCATTTTGAAGTCCACTTACTTGCAAATAAAACAAGAGGACCTACTTAATGAATTTCTGTATTGCTGATACGAACTGTCATTTCCACAAAAGTGTGTGGTGTAGCGTCTTCCTGCTATAACATGATTAGGTTTCGTTATTCTTGGAAGGGATCATTAGTAACCCTAATATCTTCATGAAATCTCTCACCTTGTCACCGCTGACTTCACCCTGGATCTTAGGGAATAAGTTTAAACGTGAATGAGAAAATGAACCTTCAAGGACATTCCGCAACTCAAAATCTTGTTATTCCGCAAAAGATACTCCAATCATTTTTCATAGTCGTCCTTGTGAGTTCCAAGGAACCACTTCATAACAGACATGACAGATTTCCCTCCTGCGAGTTCTTTAGTGGAAAGCATGACTTTGCAATTTCTATCATTTAAAGCTCTCTGATTTTATGCCCAACAAAAATTCTGGATAACAATATCCGGATTGGTTGCTTCTATTATGCGATCTGTTCGAATTTGTTGGTCGTACAATAATATATAGAGCCCAACAGATGTTAACGGTTTTGGTGAGTATTCGTACCACGTGAGGCATGTGTTTGGAACTTCAAGGGCGGTACATATCTGCCAGTGGAGAAAACTACACACCCTGTCGTGTCTTTTCAAATATTCGGACTTCGCTAGAATTTGACAAGCTGAGACAACATGATTATTGGTTTCTACTTGTTCCTAACAGATGCGACATTCATCAGTTTGGGGAATTTTGAGAAAATTATAAAGATAATGTAGAAATTGGTATTGGTACGTAAAAACGTACAAGATCACATTCTCATCTGATATAATATCGTCACAGTTGTAGTCTGCAGGAAAGACTCAGAGACACATTGCGGAGATATTGAAATTCGCTATCTGCTGAGCTCATTGAGACCTTTGCCACAGCTATAACCTATGTTCGATGTATAACGCATGTATTGGCATGCACGCGTGCATAAGTCCGTCTGTTTGTCGCGAACTCGCTTACTCAATGAGAAAATACGCATGTGGCCACTAAGGAGTTTCTATAAAGTTCCGAGCGCCAATGAACATTAACAGCGCCGAGGGACGCGAGAACGTGTTATGCTTCATGTACAATGCGATCTGCCAGAGCTGACCCCGTTGTTGATTAGAATAATGTGTGCTAACGGCGTTTTTATGAAAAATTAGGGGCTGTTGTCACGAAATCGTCGACCTTATCTGTCTGAAGAGTGCTGCGCTATTATGGCCTAGCTGCTAAGTAAATGATCTTGACTGTCCAGGTGGTTTGCAGACCATAAGATGGTCGAAACGTCGGCAACACAGCCTTCGACGCGGCGACACCCGGACAGCCACGATCATTCACATGACTCCGGCCTCGGAAGCCTACGCCTTCACGCTGCGAAGTAGCTTTGAAAATGTTACGCTCCTTACGACTCCTTTCTGCTCTCTCCAGTGAGGTCTGTGAGCTTTTGAACAATAATTCCACTATCTTGGGCGCGGCATGATTGAAATTCATTCAATTACCACTTAGTTTAGCTCCCTGGCTACCTCTTGTTCAGTGTGTTAGCTTTACATTACGTGGTCCCGCGTTCGACTCTCGGTGAGACAAGATTATAGTGTGCGTTTTCCTTGCAGCGTCCCAGTAGTTGTAGCTGTGTGGCGATTAGAAAATTCACTGCTCAAGTTGAGAAGACCGGAATACGGCGTGGGGATGACTACGTTCTAACCACGCGCCCCTCTTAACCCATTGCCGCGAGGCAGGATCGTCACGAGTAGTCCTGAGCCAGTTCACAGGCTCTCGCCTCAAGTACACACATACATAGCTCTTCAATTACGCCAAGGGGGTCTTATAATTTTTTATTTGAAGTTAGGCGCCAACTTTAAATGAAATTCGGCGCTTGTTTGTTAACACAGTTTAAGCGGTAATAAAATATTGGTTAAGTAGAAAAAGAGGACGTGCTGGGCTATTCAAAACTTTTCCATTAGCAGAGCTCAAGTGCTCGATGAAGAAATCTCTTTCAAACAATGTGAATCAATAGTTTGAATATGAATAGAAGTCTTTGTTGTGGCAACGACTCCTGCAAAACGTTATACCTTTGCTTCACCGAATTACAGAGCTGCAAAAATGAGGTAAGAAACGTGTGGACACGTATGTAGAATTCCTTTGTTTAAAATTTTCTTTCTTACACATTTGCAACTCTTATCTCTTGCGAAAAAAGTCAAAAGAGTGTGTTGTAAGGGCATTTTAACAACCCGATGCTTTTGGGCCATCTTTCTACTCAACCCCACGCATTTCGGGCCATCGTCTTGTCATTTGTACTAGCGGCCAGCATTAAAATAACCGGCTCAAACGTGATTGGGAGGTTGCAGATTCTATCCCGCCAGAAGATTCGTTTGAGTTTAACATGGGCGTATTCGGTCCCTGCCAGGCTCGAAGTCGTAGGTCACTCAGGGATTTTCCGTGTATTTCCATGATCCGTTCCAGACGAATGCCCGATGAACACTATAACACGGCCAGAGCACATTTCTTCCTATCCCTATCCAGTGTCCATCCTTGGGGAGGGTCAATAGGTCGGTTACCTATCTTCTCATGAACAACCCAAAGTATCACTGCCACTCGGAAACAACATAATGCATCGAAAGGCCTCCAGGATAATAGGTAATAGCCATCTTCCCTCACACTATAACTTTTTGTCGTAGGTTATGCCTCGTTTGGCTGAGCATGGTGATGGCATTAACGCAGTGGATTGTCGTGGATACAAAATTCGAAAGAAATCAGTGGGTCATCAAGACAGAAGTAATTCTTGATCAAGTAAAGAAAAACTTAATATCGTCCCTTAAAAGAATTCTATTGTGCTTGGACAGCGACAGGCCTTTACAGGTGATGTATGAATGGTGTTCGTGCTAAAGCATTACATAACTTTTCGAATTTTTTAAACGTATGTAATTTTTGAAAACTCAGGTTACACGAAAGCTCAACAAGATGACAGTTAAGCCATTTTAGCAGCCACCTTTTTGCTAAAAAAAATTAAAAAATCGGAAATTTGGAAGATGAAAGCTGTTAAAAATTACGAAAAAATACACGACCGACGAAAAGTACCGACAAAAAACAAAACATCCGTTGAAACTGGCAGAGCGTTGAGTCCATTTAAATACATTGGGGCGCATCAACTATTGAGTTGGACTGGTTTTGTTTTTGACCACAGATGTTTAAGTAGACCGCAGATGGAGAGGCGATTTGCCATCAATCAATTTTTCTGTGTGGATGGGTCACATATCCGCGTTCATCCGTGAGAATACATCCAGGAGGGTTGGGGGCTGCGTTCGGTGCTGAACATTGGCTGCGATGCATTAGAGGTAACATTGAGTAAACTGAGTTACTGAAAATTGTGCACAAGAAGGGTCCCGCGATCACTCACACGCGGTGGTGGACGACGGTGCTGCTAGCTACGTCGAGAAGCAGTATGAAAGTATTGCTCTTGAGAATAACTGATGACAATCGACTAAAAAATTCTTCGTAAGAAGAGAAAGTTATGTAATCGTGCGCCAGAAGTCGGTGAATGAACGGTGGCTAGAAAAAAACTATTTGCCGGGTTCTGGTAACGAAAAGGTGGATAAATCCTGTTGATAAAATTAGAAAAAATCCTCAAACACGTGGGGTAGCTAGAGTCCATGTTTTAATAGTTTTTGTCATAAAAAAAACGATTGACGCTAAAACGTGTTTATAGTCTATGGTAGCGCCTAAAACATTCAGTCGATTTTCTTCGAACTTGATATTACTCAATCGATCATATTAACTCTTGGGTTTGGTATTTTCAAACGGATATTATGATTTTTTAGCGTATTTCACATGAAGTTTCAGAACCCTTTTACAAAATTTTCTCAAAAACGGAACCAAATATTTTATTTATTTTTGTCCTCGGATAGCTTAAGAGAATGGTAGTAGTTTTATGTTTGTTGAGATCACAGAGTTTTTGAAAATTGAAGAAGGTTTGAAGATAGAGATTTTATCTAAATAAAATATGTTCTCTTTAAGCTAATTTTCAAGTATTCAAAGATTAGTTTTCAAAATTATGAGCAGTTTCGGTGTAATGGTGCACGAAATATAGGCAATGTTTTCTCGAAAACCCCTCGAGATTTAGCTTTAAATTTTCAAAATTATTAAATAAAAAAGTTTTCATTTCAAAAGTAAAAACTTGTAGATAGGGATTTTATATTTTAAAAAATCTGTTGCAAACAATCAGCTCTTTAAGAAAGATCATGTACAATTTTATACGAAAAAGAGCTGATTTCCCTTAATTCAAATCTGAAATTAATTCAATTTTCAAAAAAGTTCTCAAATACTTCTCCAAAATGTTATCTTTAAATTTTCTCCTCGTATGTAATAAGAGATGATGACAAATATGGTGCTCGTCTTACTGTCGGCATTGCTCCATTTTTTCAAAAGTGTCAAAATAATGTGAACATTTTAAAAATACACAAATGGAGATACAGATTTTTGGTTTAAAAAAGTATATGGTAAAGAATCAGCACTTTAAAAAATCTTTTTACAACATTTCGCAATTTTTTTTGAAAAATGAGCTGATTTCGCTTAATTCGTGTGTCAAAGTTACATTATTTCTAAAAATATTTTCTGAAAATCCGCAAAAAATATTTTCATTAAAGTGTTTTCTTGTATTTAACAGCGTATGATAAATGAATATATCAATTAAGCTAGTGGTGCTATAGATTCGCACAGACTTTCACACAGTAGTTAGTTTTGGAATCTCTTATTTATTATTTATCACAATTCTCTGTAGACGCAGGAAATAATTGAGAATTCCAGAAAATTTATTTAAAAAATTTAAAGCAATTTTTATTGCGAATGCTATTAATAAAAAATAATAAACTGGAAGTGTCAGTATGTGATTTTCGTATTTTTAACTTTTAAAATTATTCCCATGTCTCGTAGTATTTATAAAACCGATAATCGTCTTTCTGTGCACTACTATGAAGCGATTTTAGTAAAACATTGAATAAATCAACATTAAATTAATAGGGCTACATTACATATCCCTAGTGGTTCCGAAATTATTATCTTCTCGCTTTACGATTTCTTCGTAAGAAGAGAGTTATGGAATCGTGCGCCAGAAAGCGGTGAATTTTCACTAGAAAAACTATTTGCCGGGCTCTGGGAAGGAAAAGTGGATAAATCCTGTTGCTACATTTAGAAAAAATCATCTGACACGTGGAGTAGCCAGAATCTACTTTTTGTTGGTTTTTGATACCGAAAAATCGATTGACGGCAAAACGTGTGTCTGTACGTTCGTCTGTGGTCAACGCTAGTGTCTAATCCTTTGAGCAGAGTTTCTTCAAAATTGACATTTCCGGATTCATCTGAATATTTCCGGACTGGAGGCTTTGGGGTTTTCGAACGGACATCTTGATTGTTGCAGTTTTTTTACTTGAATTGAACATGTACTTTTTTATGCCTTTGCCCAAGATCGAACTATACGGAGCTTCTGAGGTGCTCTCTGAGTGGTATAAGTGTCGGCACGAATACTCTGAGAATTTTAGACCGAGAACCGGAGTGAAAACTCTTTTCCTTGTTTATGTTGTAATATAATGTTGCGGGGCATTGGGGAACATTGCGGAAAACTATGTGCTTTGGCAGCACCACTAGTATGTCTCACTAATGATGTTCGCGGTTGTTGTGTTTTTGAGGAAAAATTTACTATTCGGGCTCCCAACCTTTGCAACGCACAGTTTTATATTTTAATTTTATCTAATCAGAACTTACAGGTGTATTAGTTGCGGTTAGGCACCAAATTTGACTTATTTTTTGCGCTGATGTGATTACACCATTTTCATCTGCAGTTACAAATAGCGAGGGTAAAAGTGATCTCCTAAATAATTGTCGTTCATAATTTAATACAACAAAATTACTAGGCATGTGTTAAATTTAAATCGTGTTAGGTCTCCATATGGGTTCCAAGTTTTTTTTATAAATAATGGGCTTATGGGAAAAAGTAATATGATGCCAGTTCAAACATGAATTTTGCTTTCCTGTTAACATACGTATATATGGAGTAATGCTCTTTCTCCATTCAGCAATGCTGCGGAAAATTGATTTCAAAGCTTGAAAGGAATACGCATTTTGGAGTCTCCTGATAACGAACAGTGGTTTTTTCAAACTGTCTGTCTGTCCGTTCATCCATCTGTGAGCACTACCGGCACATAAATCGTGCATGCGATTGTTTTCCAAAATGGATATTCCCCGGCCGATCTGGCACCCCTCGAAGCGCCGCGATTTTGAAAAACTTTTACAAAAATTTGAATGTGCTTTTTTTTAATGAAGTTCATTAACCATATTTAGTTATCTCATTAAGGTGATGTAAAGTTTTTTGAAAACGTTCAGTAGTTATCGCGTAATATTGCGTGCAAAATGTGCAATTTCAAAAAATTATATTAAAATATCTCAAAAAATGATCTAAAAGTTTTCTTGAAATTTTAGTATGGATAGTACTAAATGTATTCTTTGGGATGACGTAAATTCCATATTGCTCTATTCCTATACACTTTTTCAAGAATTACAAAATTTTTACGTGGCTCTCATATTGCTAAAATTTATACTAGCAGCGATTTGTTCACATTGTTATTTTTTTGAAAACATGTGGTATAAATTATGCCTTTTGAAGGTACTAGAAAACTCAAGCATTTTCTGTGAAAACTGACTCAAAATTTCGCATTTTAAAACATATTCAAAAGCCATTTTTTCGAAAACGGCCCTCCATTTTGTCTTCAAACTTTTCAAAGGATAGTGCTAATTGCACACTTTAATATGACGTAAAGTTCATTTCGGGTTACTTTTGTGTTTTTTACCAAAAATTCACAAATGTAATTTTTTTGAAAGACCTCACGTCCTTAATATGCCTACTAATTAGTCATAATATATTTTTATATAAATTACATATTATTTTCATTGTCTTCAGAAGATTCATTTTGGACAATTGCTCGCGGACAATTTTATCTGTGTGTAACATACAACTACGTAATTCCACATTACAATTTGGAACTTGGATATACATAACAAAGCGAGTAAACAAGGGTCATCTGAAGAGTTTCTTGAAATTCGCAGGTGACCTTCGCATTACCCGACAAACCATCGCCCTGGAGCATCGCCGCCGCAGCTCATGCTGCCAACCTTCCGGTGATGATGGGTCCACACCCTGAGAACCCTTCACGTGGATTTGTAAACCTACTGACGGTAGTAGGCGAAACAATCTCTCCAGAGGTTCTGGTCCAATTTTTATCTAATATGGTCTCTACGGACGTACAGGGTTATTTCCTATTAGTGCATTTGGACAACGTTTCCACCAGGGAATTTTTTCAAGGTTTTTATTCAGAGTTCTATCGCCAACTGGGCACTACGCGGGTGTTGCACCTGAGCCCAGACATCGAGCCGTATGTGAATTTCGCAAAGCCTTACGATTCTGAGCGGAGACTATGGCCCAACGTGGAAAAGAGCGTGGTAGATTTCTGCAGAGACCAACGTCATGAACGCACCAAATATCTGAGTCTGTCAAATGGAATTCAAAACCTGAAAGGATTCAGGTTCAGTTTCATAATCCGAGAGCAACACATGTGGGTGGATAGAAGAGGAGAAACGCAGTTTGGAGGACGTGACTACGAGTTTGCCAAGATACTCCTGGAGCTGGGGATGCGCCAGGAGCTTTTTCCAATGGAATCTCTCAATAATTCATTAAAGGAGAGACGCGTGGAAGTGGTTTTGCCTGTCACAAAAATTACGATTTTCAACTTGGAATTAACGGAACGTTATGCAGAATTAACTGTAGCTGCCTTGCAGGTAATAATTTTATTATCTCTGGTTCTGTAAGTGTGGGTTATTATTTGCCGCAGAAGAGAGGGTTGTGCTTTGACTTACCCGTCACCGAGTTGCTCGTGGCCTGCAGAGTGTTCCCCAACCAGACATTTTCCAGCAGCCGACACCGCCCCAGAAGAGACAAGCTCTAAGCTCCCGGGGTTGCCGGCATAGTTTCTGATAGTGTCTAAGAGTAAGGGAGGGGGGCCAAAAAAGAAAAAGGAAAGATCGCAAATGGTTTGCGATCCTTTTGTAGGATCTATCGATCAGAGCAGTCGACCGCCGGAATTCACCAAGAGAGAGCAGCTGAATTCGACCTAGTGATCTAGCGAGCTAGCAAGATCCTTTATCTTGTAGATGCCGTGAAACTACTTCGAATTTTGTAACTTAAGTGTTTCAGAAGAGAAAAAAATCAAGTTGAAACAAAATTGAGAACGCTTGCTACAGAGGAGGGGTACTTATAAATTAAGAAACTAATCCTCCAACTCGTGGGGAAGACAGAACCCCTGAATTGAAGGCCCTTGATACCGAAACATCAATTTACAGAACACCGTCCGTCTCTCAGTCTGTAAATACCACTAGCGCCTCGGCCACACGTAGAAATTCGTTTTTAAATTGGATATTTCCTAACCGATCTGGGACTAGTCGATAATTTGAGACTTTGAAAAACATTCTTTAAAATATGGGGTACTTTACATGAAGGATTACAAGAACATTTTTAATTTTTTTTCAATAACGGCTACGAAGGCTTTCTTTAAATTTCCTGTAAGAATAGAGAAAAATACATTTATAAAAGTAGCACACGTAAAATTTCACAAGTTTGAACGTTTTCGACGTGTTTCTACAACTACAAAATTAAACGTAGTCATTTTTTCATTCAAATTAAATTTGTATATATTTAGTTTTTGTTACAGTCATGTTTGTTACATTTTAGAAGTTTTTAGTAGGTTTTGCGAAATATTGCGTACAATTTGAGCAATTTAAAAGAATAAAAACAACATGAATTTTTAGAACACGGCTCTAAATATTTTTTAAACTCTTGGTAAGAATAGTGCTAAATGTACTCTATTAGATAATGTAAACTCCATTTCACTCTATTCTTTTGTTGCATTTTTTTCAAAAATTACGAAAGTGTAGTTTTTTTACTAGCCTCTCAAGACGTTAATAAGTACATTAGTGGCGATTTTTACACGATTGCTTTAACGAGTACATTTGGTTTAAATGATATCATAATGTTTTCTAAAAAGTTTTCTCAAAAGATTTCTGTGAAATTCACCTCAAAACACCGCATTTTTAGAACCTTTAAACCGCCATTTTCTCAAATATCGCTCCCAATTTTTTTCAATCTTTTCGTAGGGATAGTGCATCTTGTGCTGACTAATATGACATTAAAGCCAATTGATACATTCATTTGTTTAAAAAATTACACTATTATAATTTGTTTGAAATATCTCTCATGCCGTAATAATATCCTCCATATATCCTGCGATTCGTCAACATTATTTTATTGGTGAGTGGGAGTTCTTCTTAAGTCTTAAAAAGAAGTATTCGAAAACTCAAACGATTACTGTGAAAAAGAGCTTCTAATTTTGCATTTACAGTAGCGCTCACACGCCAATTCTTAAAAGTGCTCGAAAGTTTTCAAGGAAAATTTCCTTATATGACGAGCTTTTACTCTTCTTTAATCTTTCGATACATCGCAAAACAGGTATGCAAAGCTACTTTTGGAAATTATTTTCAGTTATATTTGATCTTTTTAAGTCTTTGTGTGCGTTTTAGCATATTAGCAAAATGCTTATGTATAATAACTAAAAAATTCGCCATTACCCAGGTAGAAATTTTCGCAAGTCAGAAGCTAATTTTTCACGATTTTTTTTAGTTTCATCTCTAAAATTTCGTGAAATTTTTGAACGGTTAACTCGTGAGTGGTGTACATGCAAAAACTCACGATTTATTAACGAAAAAATATAGCGAAAAACTTGTGAATTAATATAACGATAAACTTGTGAGTATTTTTAATGAATAATTATTTGTTTTAATTAATTTCCGAAAAAGTCTTTCAATTGATGAATTGTTATTAAATTTATCTATTCACAAGATTAAATATACATTAAATGATTGGAAATATACACTATTTCCAATCTTTCGCATTTGGTAGCACGGTCTTCAAACTGTGTAAAAAATCTTTTTCGGTCAATGTTCGCCCTTCTGAAGCATATTTGTTTGTGAAGAAGGCTCAACTCCGAAGACTGGACTATATAGTCCAGCCTTCGGAGTTGAGCGCTCTAATTGTTAGGTTGCTTCCCTTCCATAATACCACCTAAAATTTGGGACACTTTGTTGCATACGCACCACACATTGTTTGCATAGGCACAGAACAGACGGTGTGATATGTGGTTGTGTTACAGAGTGTATGGTGGAATACGCGCAACGCAAATCGGTTCACTACACTTCTCATTTCCTGGTTTGGTTCTGTCCAACTCCTGTGTATGTGGGCTCTTTTGAGGTAGAAACGATTTACCTCTTCTCCCTTCGGTTTATATCTTTGGTTCTCAATTAGGAAGCATTCTCTGGTTAGTAGATGTACATATCTGGATGTTGATTATTTTGATACGCCTAGTACTTTCTTCAATGCCTTGATGTTTTCGGATATCTTCATATCTCTTCGCTTCAGGTGTTCTGTATTTATTTGGATTCCGTATGTTAGTATGGATACGATCTTTGTTTTAAAATCTTAATTGCTGTTTGTAGTGATATTTCTCGTATTTGTCTGTCGTCTCTCTTTGTAGCTATGGAGGCGATTGCTTTTTGTTTTATATGTTTGTTGTAGGTGAATCCTGATGTTCCTAAGTTTTTGTAGTCATTAACTACTCCGAGTTTCCCGGTTCCAACTTTTAGTTTTTCTTTCTCCTTTACATTTCACACTTTTGTAAGATCATTAGAGCGCTTTTGCTGGTGTTGATTTTCAGCACGTTTTCCGCGGCCCATGTTGCGATTTTATTCAGGCAATTTTGTGCATTCGTGATTTCTGGCACTCAACAGATCGGCCCATGTTGCATGTTTGTTTAGGCTATTTTCTGCCTTCGTGGTTTCTGGAGGATAAGGCCATATCGTCGGCATAGAGATTTTATTTAGGCAAAGGATTTATTTGGCATGGGGTTCACTGGCACTCAACATATCGCGAGCGAGTTGCATTTCTGAAATATTTTTTTCTCGCGCGACATTTCTTGACGTCTGAGCTCCCTTGTGCTCAACCCGGCACGGCTCGGCGCAGTCTGTGCAAACCCTTGGTCTCACATGGAACGGCACGTCAAGATTATCAGGGATGCCAATCGCTGCTTTCAAATGAATGCACTTCTCACCCCCAGAGAGCTTCGACCGTATTGGCCTCCGTATTTGGATGGTTGTTTCTTACTTTAATTGAATACAGTTTTTTGTCGTTTAAAAGTGAAGTATTTTGTAAGGGCTGAATCTAGTTTCGGTTTACCATAGTACTTGGTTTTAGTTGGTTACTTGGACGGTTTTCTGGATCTGTAAAACTGCTCATTCTCATTTTTACATTATGTACAAGTATTGTAGTGTTTCGAAAGAAGACATAGTGTTCGAATTTATTTGATTTTACTAATCTCCATGCTTGCATTTTCCACAAAATTAATACTTATGCATTCGTTGAAGTTGAGTATGGAAACGCTATACCCGAAAATAAGCCCAGAGTTCTCATCAGTTTTTCCTACAAGACAACCCGTTACATAAATGTAGAGCACTCTGTTTAGACCTTCAGACTGCAACTTGTAAAATTCAAAATTGTAGAGGGTACACATTTGTTTCATGAGAAACGTGAAAGGTCAATCTTCCTTAAGCAAGAATAAAAATTATTTGAATATTTTGCACTCCTTTTAGATGATTAAAAGTAAAATACACATGTATGAATCAACAGTATTTTTGGTAAAAAACCCTTTATCTAAAAAATATCTTAATTTCATTTTCTTAACGTATAATTCATTTGTATTTATGGTCATTCACAAAATTATTATGAGTTATCATCACATGTAATTACGAAGAAAGTTAATTATTGCCTCTGTGCTAATGATCTTTAATCGCAGTGTTTCTGCTTTAGGAGCGCAGATGCTGTCTGTGCCTTTTGTCCGCAGGCTGACGGGCATCTAGTGGTGCGCCGTGCCCAGCGCATGCCCTTTGGGTTGGTGCTTCCGCTACCCTTTCTTTGGCAGACCTGGTGCTCCCTCGGTGCCATGTTGGCGCTGATGGTGGTCGCTTGGACGTTGGTGCGGACGCACCAGCTCAACTTCGACGACGCGGCCAATGGCGCCCTGGACGTCCTCGAGATGGTCCTCACCGGGGGAACCTCCAGACGTATTTCTCTGCTCTCTCACAAGCTCGTCTTAGTCTGTGGATTCCTCATGTGGCTAGTGGCTGCCAACGCCTACACGGGACTGCTGCTTGGTTTCCTCACAGTTCCCCGATATTTTAATGAACTTGACACCATCGAAGAAGTTGTGCAGGCGACTGACAGACTGTACGTTCAAAATAACGTGTATTTGAATTTTCAAGTTGGAATGACTTACAATTTGGGTAAGCTTGCAGATAATGTAAAACCAATTCTTCGAACACATGAAAGAGATTTATGTGTGCAAGACATTGTAGAGACTGGAAAAGCTGCAACTTGGATGAACTCACATTTGTATTCCATCGTATCTCGCTACAGAAAGTATACAAAAGACGGTCAAAAGTTGCTTCACAGGGTAAAAGAGCCCATAGAATCCACCAGTTTGTATTCATACTTTGTGCGTCGGAATCACAGGATCCTTTACGTCTTTAACTCTCTTATTCTCCGTCTTTTGGAGTCCGGCTTGAGTGACCACTGGAACCGAATGCTGGAGTACAGTTTGGATTTGGATGGGCAGGGAGGGAAATCGTTATTCAGAGGGGATTCGAAACCTGAAAAGCTGAAAGTCGTTCAATTCACGGGGCATTTTGTTCTGTATGGCGTAGGCCGTTCGATTGCGTTAATAACATTTTTAGTAGAGCAGTTTGTAGGTCGTTGGTGGGTTCGCCGCTATAGTGACGCAGTTTTTTGATGAGGCGTTGTATTGGCGAAAAATGTTCACAGTTGCTTAAGAAAGACCTCTAAAAAACTTAGACGTAGTTAGTTTGCATTCGCCGCTCTTGGTTTGTCTCGGTCGTCCAGAATGTTTACATATCCTTCTGATAGTTAATTTTACTTTCTCGTATACTTCTTACAAATTATCGATTTATTATAGCAATGCAGCAGCAAAAACTAGGTTTTTTTACAGACAACACTTTTTTTGAACTTACACAAAAAAGGGACAGTTGTATGGACGAAAGGGACATTTGTATGGACGAAAATATTTATAAAGTCATTTCCCGCTACAGAAAGTACACTCACGAGGGGAGAATAATGTTTCACAAGGTGAAGGAGCCTTTACGCTCTGTCAGTTACGGGGCATATACGGTACGTAGGAATAACTTCATGATTCATGTCATCAACATGCTTATCCTCCGCTTGTGGGAGTCGGGGTTGTTCAATCAGTGGGAACATATGCTGTTGTTCAGTTTGGATCTAGACGGGCAGACAGACATGAGACGAGTGGGAGAAGGTGTTGGGCCTGTGAAACTGACTCTGGATCAGTTGACAGGACCTTTTCTCCTGTGGGGAGGGGGTCTGGTCCTGGCCGGAACAGCGTTCTTTTTGGAGCAGCTACGAGGTCGCTTGGTAATTGCTAACGCTCACAGGATCGTAAAGATTTTAATTTTTTCGTAACGTTTTGATCAATTATATACGACTAATTAACTCTACAAGCAAAACATCATATACGCTCGCTTTGAAATAATAAATGAAAGTCACGCGTTGTAGAAGTAAAGCAGACACCCTGGGATAATATTAATTTTTCCTTCCTGGGAAAGCGTTTTTATTTTCTGGCACTTACTACGTAAAATATTATAATCAAGCCAAACAGAATTCTAGAACACTCTTCTTCTCCAGTGGGCGCTGCTTTGACTGCAAAGATATGACTTGAATTTGCTACAAAGATGGAGGCGCTTTATACTTACTATAAAACATGTTTGACCTTGTTGGTTAATTACACACTATGTAATATACTTTGCCTCGTTGGTTATACTAAAGTTCGAGAGAGACAGCAGCAATTAGTGGAGGTGCGGCTTAGTATTTGCATTCTTTTTACACTCATGTGGTTTGCATTCTGTTTACACTCATGTGGTATGTGATGGTAGCAATAAATTTTATTGCACTGGGTTGAATCTATTGAATATTATATATTATCCGCTGTTAGCACACTGCCATTGTTAAATTGTGACATTACATTTGCCGTCCTGCATACATTGATGCTTCATTAAAACTGCCAACAACATATGGAAATGCTATAAATTGTAGAAACAATAAAAATAATTCACCAAATGTACACTTCTTTAGGTTTTCCTAAAGGTAGGGAAACGAAAGCATTAACAAAATTGTTTGTGATATTGTTATTTTAAAGTTCATTTGCAATAAGCTGATTCCAATGTTTTCTAGTTTAACTTTTATAAGGAGTTGTGAATAACTTTTGTACTTACGGTGGTTCAAACATTTTGGATGTTAAGAAAGATTTTGTCAGCTAATAAATACGATACAAATCTTGATGTTATTTTATAATTTTAATTTATCTTATTAAAAGTATAATTCATTTTTTATATCATTTTAACTACTAGGTGTAGGACCCCGTAGTAAATTAAGCTCGACAGTAAATTCAGCAGGAAAAGTCACGTAGATTTTGTTGCAGGGATATCGTGGAGATCTTTCATTTTGTAAAGTGCCCCTTCAAAAGAGTACGGCAAACGCGAAGAAAATTGTTCATTTATCGCTTGTTCGTTCGATAATTGAATATGGAACACTTTGTTAGGATTCGCACAAAACTATGCAGTATAAAAATTTGGAAAGGATTCAGCGTAGAGCAGTTAAATTTACTTTCAGGGAGAAGCAAATGACAGGATGGGATTCACTCTAAAACAGGCGATAAGTAGCAAGGCTCTGTGCTTTGTATATAGCTTATAGCGGTAATAAAGCTTGGAAGGAAATTAATTGGCGTCTAAGTATTCCTACTTTCATCAGTGTGGGGGATCACAGGCACAAAATAAATTGAAGACCGCAGATGACGGATGTCGGGAAATTTTCTTTCACCAATCGAACGATAAAAGAATGAAAAATATTGCCTGCAAAAACCTTGGAAACCATTCCTCGATGCATTCAACATTTTAGGTAATTAGTTAAGGTATTACTAAGTAAATGAGGGACTTAACTAAGAATAGTAGGTTATAGATCGAAGCATATGTGATATATTGTGAAGTGAGGTGTCGTGCAGTATAGAGTAGAGAAATAATGAAGGAAGTGATTTAAGAGTAATAGTCAGATGAAGTGCAGAGCAATGTCAGTCGAGTGTGGTCTTAATTGAACAACCCTTCAATGCGAAGGTAGATTTAGATTTTTTTTCTTAAGGTAATTTAATGTAATATGTATCAGTCAGTTTTTGTATTATTATTATTATTATTATTATTATTATTATTATTATTATTATTATTATTATTATCTCAATAAGGTTTTTCGTGCAGTTTTCCTTGATTTATAGAGCAAATGCTGAGGTGTTCCCTTGTTTTCTCTTTGACAGTAATACATTTTTATTTTATGATAAGCTTGGAATGAGCACTTTATTTTCTATACATCACAAAATTTTCGATGTAATGCGGCAATAAAGATTATGAATTACTAGGCAATCCTTGTTATGTCCCCTCCTGTTATGTCTTGTAGCGTTACAGACAGACGCCTCTAGGAGCACGCTACCAGGAGCACTAGTGTCAAACAAATGAATTCTCCTCCCCTAGACACATGACAATAAACATGTGAAGTCAGAGCACAAATCTGATTTTAAAGTAAAATTTTTTCTTCCGCAGAAATGTTTCTATACAATTAGAAATTCTACTCATCTTTTAAAAAATGTTTATTTTTAACAACACAGAATATATATAATGAATTATTTTATGTTTAGATTGTTAATTTTTTTATAAAGACTTCATATGATTGTAACAATGTACTTCATCTTCGGGGTCAATGTCCTCATATCGATCAGGTTTTTGTCCAGCTTTCCTGATACATAGAGCAAATGATGCGATAGGCCCTTGATTTGTTCTGGACGTAAATGTAGCTTCACTATGCGCACGTTTTGTTGATTTCTTCTTTTGCTTGTAATGGTAGGAGTAGACGTAAACGCGAGTTATAATTTTGTTAGCAATGCAGCAAAATCATACTTGCAATCCGTTTATCGATGCAAATATGTGTTCTATAAGTTGGGAACAAAAATGTTTATATTTTAAAAAACCTGGCGCTTTTTACTTTTTTTACTCATTTATCTTTAATTTCAACTGATCTTTCAAATATTTAGTGTTAAAATGATAGCAAGGGATTCTGGAACTCAAGAAAACATGCGCTGATGATCTTCTTCCCCATACAGTTTTTACTGTTCTTTGACTAAATACATCTGAATCTAAATAAACAATATGGTAATAATGTTAATAACATTCAAAAGTTTCAAAAACAAAATTGCGTAAGGATTTTAATAAAATGAGTAATAGTAGCAACGAGGTGTAATTAATTACGTAGTTAATTCTTACCTGATAGGTACTTCATCTGGTGGTCTTATTTCTTCCAACCAAATAATTTAATGTGTTACTATATGGAGACTTATAGTAATAAGAAGTAATATACTAAAAAATAGTATATTGAATCAATTAAAACACTCATAAAAAAGTCGTTTAATAATAAGGTAGCATTGCTTTTCACATCCGTGGTATATGCAATCATGTAGTAAATACATTGATTTAAGCAATTAGAACTCTGAAGAGCAACTTCAACTCTTTCCGATTAGACTTGTTTTGAAGTTATTAGATATCCTTCCTCATACATCACATACAGTTTTTACTGGTTTTTTGTGTAAATAAATTGAAATCTATATGTAGATAAACAAGCAGTATAGATTACGAATTAAACCACTTATCAAATCAGATTACCTATAAAATCAGTCATACAATACTGATAAGAATCCTATAATTATGGGAGGAAAAGTTTGTGGAATTATTATAAGGGAATTTTCAGTAAATAATCTTTAAAGCATGTGAGCATCAGAGACGAAGAGTATTATGATTGTATTGCAAATTTTAGATAATGGTTTCAGAAAGTATCAAATAATACAAACCATAAATAAATGATTAGACATGTCTATGGGTAACCTGATCCTAAACTCTTTGATTTTGATTGCAGTAGCACTCATATCAAATGTTATTTCCAGATAAAAATAACTTTTTTTAGGTAAGAGTGATATTTGAGCTGAAATGCTCTTTTTTATAATTTTGCAACTACTTATGATTCTGCAACTGATCATGATATGCAACCGAGATCACACCCATCTATAAGCACTCGATAACTTTATAAAATATAAATATATTTATTACTGTTTTATGTAAATAATCATTAGCAACAACGTCTCACATCAGGCGAACGCTGATAAATGATTCTTTGATTGAATTTTCGACGTTCGCAGGCAAGTGAATAGTAATAGTACAAATAGTACAAATGTACTAATAGTACTAATAATACAAATATGCAAAACTTATGGTTTTCGAATTAATGCGTTCTGTGACTTATGGTGTACGTTTTAATTGACCAGAAAACCAATTGAACCCATGACTGAACTGATGGATTCAAATTTCGAATTTGGCTTATGTGGGAGTTTCTCAATTTTAAATCCAATATTAGATTTACGGTTCCCATTATTGTATGACTTGAGAAAAATAATCTTACAGACTGGTGAACGATTACCACATCAATGTAATGCTGCAGTAGTTTTCTAAAGAGTCCGTAGACAGCGGTGCTTGTGTGAAACATCATTGAAGACTACCATTAGTCTACCATCAGCCTACCATCTGCATACGCCTCATATTCCTAGGTAATAGTATGATAATGTAGAATAGGTGATAGAAAAGTTCGTACAAACACAGATTCTTTGTAAATTATGCACTTAATTCAATTCTGAGTTCTAAAATTTCGAAAAATGACTTGTGCAATTTGTACAAGCTTATTTTGCTCCTTTCTTAAAAATGTAGTGTTTTTGAAAAGTAAAAAATGTATAAACTTGAAGCTAAACTTACTTGGAAACATCTTGCCGTACCAATAAATTCTACATTAACTTTTCTTAACGCTCATTTTTTTTACTTAAGAGATTTACTAAAATCTAAGGCTTTATTATTTTAAAAATATCTTTGAAATCAACGTTAATCTGCGATTCCATAGATGACAACTGTTCGTGTGTTTTTATCAAAACTGATGCGGTCAAAACATTTTCTTAGTCCTCTTTTACTCCATGCTTTACTTTTAATTCAGGAGTGGCGTTCTTAGAATTCTTAGAAATTAGAAATCAAAAAGTATCTTGTTAAAAACCGAGTTTTGCTAAAATATTGACAGAAATGTTTCCAATAATCTGCTAGTTTACTCACAAAATACTTCACTGCGTTCTGTTATGATTGCTGCATTTTTTGTCCTAATCTTGGATATTTTTGTTCTTTCATTTCTCGACTTTGGTTAGTAAAATTAAAAATATATATATTTGCTGAAAAGATGCGATGCATTATATATTACTAATGTGTATTTACCAGTAACTAAAAGCGTTGTAAGTGTTGTAAGCTAGCTGATCTTTTTCGGGATCCCAATTCATTTTATTAAACAAAAAACAGCAAGCACTTTGCCCCCCCTGTAAAAATGCCCAGAAAGCGTCAGTTGGTAGATTGCCCTCGTCATGAGCAACTGGGCCGCGCTGGTGCCGCGTGTCTTCCACATTCTCCCTTCTGGCACCCGCCTGTGCCCAACCCCCTCGTGAATGGACTGGGACATATCGACCTCGCAGCGAGCGACTGAAAGTCAACACCTCGCAGCAGACAACGGAACAAATGAAGAATAACGGAAGTTCCAGAGGGGTGACAAAGTATTGAATCATCGAGTCCTGAGGGAGCGGATTGAAAGAAGTGGTTCTGTAATGAGATACTTACCGTCAATGGACCGGCAACATGATTTGATTAGACAACATAGTCTCAAATTGTTTAGTACCCTTCCTTCTTTACATCATCCTCAATTTTTCTAATCTAGGTCAAACTTATTCTTTTCTTCGTAGAATTATTTACATATTTCTTAAATATACAATACGTCCTCTATAATTTTATTTTTTCTTACTTTTATCCATCTTCCTTATGTTTACTACAAGTATCTAATCTTAAATTTTATCTTCGTAAATCCTCTTAAAGTTTAGGGCGAGTGTCCATGGCTATTGTTCGTAAAATTCTAAATGTCAGTGTTCTGATAGACATATGGTCGAACAGAAAGAAATAAAATTTTAAAATGGACTGGCAGGAATAGCTCAGAGTAACAGCTATTAGACCGCTATACAGCGTTTTAATCACGAGTGTTTCGAGTGTTCGAGTGTTCGAGTGTTCGTGTGTTCGAATGTTCGAGTGTTTACTGTATGGGATTTTCGAGAAGTGCATTTTAATAAATATTTATTAGTAGAAATATCAGCACGAGGTATTGTCGCCCCGGCGACGGGCACTCTCGGGCCACTTAGTGCGATCTTTGTTAAATGTTCAATCCAAGAATGGCAGAAAACGCGAATGCATCATTTCCGCCGCTATCAGATGTGGTGTCGCCAGCTCTATACGCTCTTAACGACTACCATTATACAGAGCCGCATCTATTTAATCACCTACAGCACCAGCAGCAGTAGCAGCATCAGCTATATGTAGCGAGCCAAACCGCGTATTCAACCTTCAGGCAGCTAGGTACACCAGCCGTGGGATATTCTTACACTGTTAAGTACATCGCATTCTCCATGTTTTAAGCCCCCCAGATTGCAAGATGCAGTGTATACCCAAGAGGAGGATTAAAGTGCAAATGTTTGTTTTTTCTTGTGCTTGCTTCTCGATCCTAACCCCGTCCCTGCCTCACATCAAGGTGCCTCAAACAAGGATTCTCCTTCCTCTCATCATTAGTTGTAACACTCAAGTCGAGACTCAAATCGCTCTGCAATCCGATCATCGCCCCGTAGTTTTCTCACTCGGCACAACCACAGAAGCAATTCGCCCCGCTCAGCCTTATCATTTAGGTAATGTCAACTGGCCACATGATCAGATGCTAGTCACACATCTTCTACCTCCACTGCCATTACTCCGAACTACGCAGGATATCGACGGTGCCATTGACTCACTTACTCGTACTATATTAGATGCCCTCGCCTTAACGGCCCGCACAGCCCAACAACGCACCTCGCTTCCAGCAATGCCACGTGTAGTGAAGAAACTGATCGAATATAAACGATATATTCGTAATCACTTGTTGAGACATCAATCTACTCTTCTAAAATCGTATTTAAGCCTTCTAACTAAAATTGAGAGACAACCTTTGGCGTCCATCCATGCGCAAAAGATTCATCGTCAAACTCAAACAGCAAACCCAGCTGATTATATACTGTGGAACATAACCCATCGTCTTTTGCGCAAACCTACCAATGTACCCACCCTTGTTACTCCAACTGGAGAAGCATCTTCTCCTTCAGATGAATGTGATATGCTGGGTATTTAGTTTGCATCAACCTTTACTTCTGAATCTTCCAAATTCAACAACTACTAAATTAGTAAAGGGCCAGGATCTAATATCAACTATTTTTTTAAAACACCTTCCCATAAAAGTAACCGTGCATATTACAACAATATTTAATGCCGTTTTGTAATAAACGTACTTCCCTAATAATGGAAACACGCCCACATTATTCCCATTCTGAAGTCAGGGAAAGCTCAAAATCATCCAATAAGCTACCGCCCGATTACTTTGTTACCCACAATGGGAAACCTAGTTGAAAAATGTATACTCTCCAGGCCAAATTCTTACCTCAGCTCAGTCAATGCAATAACACCTCATGGATTTTGGATCCCAACCCCTTTTGTCGACGTATCAACAAATCTTACGTCTATCTGAAGATATCATCGAAAGATTTCATGACTTGCCCGTTTAGCGGCTATCGCGCGAAGCACATACATATAGTGCTCTGAAATTGTGCCAAGAAGATCTTATAAATTTTTATTTTAAGTTAGGTGCCACATTTTAATGAAATTCGGTGCTTGTATGTTAAGAGATGCCTTCCCTATTTTATTATTGTTTTTGTGACCCGTATGCAGCAACCGTAAAGATGTCACCTCATGTTATTAAAATTTCCAAAGCAGTACAAGTTTCTCGTTATGATGATAAAGCGGTAATAGAGTGTTGGTTAAGTAGGAAAAGAGGTCGTGATGGGCTATTCAAAATAATACTCTCAAACTTTTCCATTAGCAGAGTTGAAGTGCTCGATGAAGAAATCTCCTTCAAAAAATGTGAATCAATAGTTTGAATACGAAACAGAAGCCTTTGTTGTGGCAACGCCTCCTGCAAAACGTTATACCTTTCCTTCACCGAATTACAGAGCTGCAAAAATGAGGTAAGAAACGTGTGGACACGTATATAGAATTCCTTTGTTTAAAATTTTCTTTCTTACACGTTTGCAACTCTTATCTCTTGCGAAAAAAGTCTAAAGAGGGTGTTGTAAGGGCTTGATAACAGGACGATTTTCGGGACACCCTCTTGCCATTTCTAGTATCGGCGAGCACAACGCTAGCGGCTCAAACGTGATTGGGAGGTTGCAGATTCTATCCCGCCAGAAGATCCGTCTGAGTTTAACGTGGGCGTTTGGGGTCCCTGCTAGGCCGGAAGTCGTAGGTTGCTCAGGGCTTTCCCGTGTGTTTCCATGATTCCTTCCAGGCGAATGCGCGAGATGAACACTAGAACACGGCCCGTGCGCATTTCTTCCTTTCCCTACCCTGCTTCCATCCAGGGGGGGGGCGGTGTCAATGAGTCGATTTCCTATTCTCGCATGACTAACCCTGCGTATTTCGAAAATATCTGCAGAGCGTCTGAGGCTGTTACGTAACATATTATTGCACTTACACTTTTGCACTAACACACATGTCAGGAAACCATTAAGTACATTAGAGCTTGTTGTGGCTGTGGTGGAGATACCTAAAGGGGAAGAAACATTGCAAATCAAAGAGTGGGACAGCCTTGATCTCAAATTCTAGCGTGGGAAGCACACTGCCACTCTCGTGGTATAAGAAGCACTTCACTTACGGGACCAAGTACTGTAGAACAGGAAACACTCTGAAACAACATAATGAATCGAAAGGTCTCTGTGATAATTGTTAATAACAATCTTTCCTCACACAATAACTTTTTGTCGTAGGTTATGTCTCTTGTGGCTGAGCATGTTGATGGCATTAACGCAGTGGATTGTCGTGGATACAACATTCGAAACAAATCAGTGGCTCATCAAGACAGAAGTAATGCTTGATCGAGTAGAGAAAAACTTAATATCTTCCGTGAAAAGAATTCTCTTGTGCTTGGACCGCGACGGACCTTTACAGGTAATGTATGAAAGGTGTTGGTTCTAAAACATAACATAGTTTTTAAATTGTTGATACGTATGCAATTTTTTGAAATTCAGGTTCCACGAAAGTTGATAAAAATGACAACTATGCCATTGTAGCAGCCTCCTTTTCGCTGAAACAAATTTTTAAAAATTCGGAATTTTCGTAGATGAAAACTGTTTAAAAACTACGAAAAAATACACGAATGCGACTAAGATTTTTGAGAAAGAGTACATTACCTTACTTCAACATATGTCGTTTAACCAAATATTTCAATAACTAATACATTTTTTTCTTGAAAATCTAGTTGCAGGGTACAATAGTTTACTTCAGCAAATTTCGAAAATTCAAGAGATTCAAAAGAAAATTAGACCAGTCATTTTTTAACTTCATTTATGCTTCCCGAGTACAAAACTTTTACAAACGTTGAGCGATTTTTGAGATTTTGAAACTGAAAAATATTGAGAATTTATGTAATGACCCCATAAAAATAAAATCATCCGTTGAAACTCATAGAACCTCGAGTTAATTTAAATATATTGGATCGCGCAATTATGGGAAAAAATGTTGGGATGGTTTGATTTTTGAGTGGTTTCAGTTGGCCACAGATGGAGAGGCTTTTTGCCATCAACCAATTTTTCGGTGTGAATGAGTCACATCTCCAGACGTGTTAGATGTATTTTACTTCATTTAGGAATAAGATTTTTCGTCGCAATTTTGCGTTACCAGGAACCATAGATACGGGTATTTCTGTCGAAAAATCGCCGATTACAACACTTTCTCCTTACTACGTATGTACTTCTAGTAGGGTAGGGAGTTTTAATTATTTGCCTATAAAGGTCCCCTTGTGCAGCAAAGGCCTCCTGCCTGAGGAGGGGTGATAGAGCCGCACGTCTTCGGTTGCGCAGTTAGGTTGGTACCGCCGTCTGTCTTCCGTTTGTCCTCAGGCTTCTCCATGTCGTCCTCTCCTTTGCGGTTCTGGACCAGTCTCTGCCCGCTGCTTCACGGAAGAAGCCCATCTATCTCTTCTTCTGTCGTCCTAGGTGTCTCCAGCCTTGCGTTGGATCCCACATAGTAACTGCGTGTTCCCAACTGAGTTGATCTTGCCGTGCTGTGTCCTTTTTCAACCACTGCACCTGCCTGTTCCACTGCATCTATGATGCCAGCTTGTTTGCGTTTCTTACACTGTTTGATTTGTTAAGCAGATTGATTGGAAGAATTTTCCTCTCCATGTTTCTCTAACATCTTATGAGAGTTAGTTTCTGAGTTCATTTTAGAGACCATGTCAGAGAGCCGTATAACTGTGTAAGTAGAGTGTTCATTACATTTCTTTTGTATTAGAGGTTAACTTTTCTATCCATGAATATGAATGAGAGACTCTAGAACTTTTTCAAGAGTAATGTAATACGCTCGTTTGGAGTGCTTGCTTTTGTTGTGACTGTTTTTAAAACACCTAGAAAGGATTTTTTCATTGGACAAAATCTGAGAAATGGAAACTATTAAGACTACCATCACACGTCGAAGGTCTATTCTGAACTCATACACTATGTATTTCAAGAAAACTATTACGCATCACCTGTCCCCCAGTTCAATCACTTTTCTTCACATTTTATTCACATCCATGCAAATGCGTCCATCAACCTTTGCCGCGAAACTAGTTTGGTCACGGATAATACACATAAGGTGGTGGTCCCTGCTAGCCTCGTCGCGAAGCAGATTGAAAGTATTGCTCTTTAGAACAACTGCTTTTACTTTCTCGACTCACACATTCTTCGTAAGAAGAGAAAGTTATGGAATCGTTCGCCATAAAACAGCGAATTTTGTCCAGAGAAATTATTTGCCGGGTTCTGGTAACGCAAAAGTGGATAAATCCTGTTACTGAATTTACAAGAAAATTCTCAAATACATGGTATAGCCAGAATCTACGTTTTGTTGGTTTTTGATACCGAAAAATTTATTGACGGCAAAATGTGTCTGTTCGTCCGTCTGTGGTCCACGCTGGCGCCTAAACCGTTGAGCACATTTTCTCCAAAATTGATATTCCCTGATTGATCTGAACAGACTGGAGGCTTTGGAGTTTTCTAGCTGACGTTTTGATTGTTGAAGGTTTTTTTACATGCATCGAGCATTTACTTTTTTTATGCCTTTGCCCGAGTTCGAACCATACGGCGCTTCTAAAGGCGTAGAGGTAAAACTGTCGGCACGTTAACTCTGAGTAATTTTCGTAATTTTAGTTCGAGAATCGGAATGAAAAAACAATTTGCTGCTCGAAATCACTTTTCCTGGAATACGTTGTAGAATAATGTTGCGGAAAATTAAAAACAATGCGGGAAATCACGTGCTTTGGCAGCAGCACTAATTGGTCTCTGTAATACTATTTGCGGTTGTTATTGATTTCTTAAGGATAAATGTAGTACTTGGGTTCGACACCTTTAAAAAGCAGCCTTATTTCTTAAATTATTCCAATATGAACTTATAGTTGTATTATTTGAGTTTAGGCACCAAATTAGATTTATTTTCTGCGCTGATGTGTTAACACTCTTTTCATCTGCAGTTACAAAAAGCAAGAGTAAAAGGGATCTCCTGAATAATTGCTGTTAAAAATTAATACAACAAAGGGGTTGACTTAAATTTAAATTGCATGATGTTTCTATTCACGTGCCTAGTTTTAATAAATAATGCGCATATGCAAAAACCTACTTAATGTAATCGCAGTTCAAATATGAATTTTTACTTTCCTGTATACATACATAGATACGGAGTAATATATGCAGTTTAGGGAAACTTGTGTAATGCTGCGGAAAATTCATTTCAAAATTTCAACGGGAATACAAGTTATGGAGTCTCCTAATAACGAAAAAAATTGATTTTTCGAAATGTCTGTCCGTCAGTCTGTGAACACTACTAGCATCTAAAGAGTACGTGCGATGTTTTCCAAAATGCATATTCCGGGTCGATCTGGCTCCTCTCGAACCGGCGCGATTTTGAGAAACTTTCTGTAAAGGGGGTATTTTGTTTCACAATTCCCGGGCATTTTCAAAATTTTTTTGAAAATGGCTCCAAATTTTCTTTAAATTTCTTGTAAAAATATAGTAAAATACACACATAAAGGTGAAATAGAACCGATTTTCAGAATTAACTCTAATTTTCAAAAATTGCAAAAGTTTGAATTTTTGGCCGCGTCTTCCTGTAATTATAAAAAAAAGAACTTTTTCTTGCAAACAAAGTTTTTCCTTCATATTCAGTACTCTCATTAAGGACATGTAAATAATTTTGAAAATTTTAATCGGTTTTTCGTAATATTGCGTGCAATTTTTTCAATTTAAAAACATATGAACAAAATTTGGTAAAAATCGCTTTAAATGTTTTCTTTAAACTTTTGGACTTAAAAAATTATAGTGCTAATTGTACTCTATGGGATGACATGAATGTCATATTGCTCTGATCATTTGTTGTTGTTGTTTTTAATTAAAAAAATAAATTTTGGCTTCTTACATTTTGCTAATCCTCACATTACCTGCGATTTGTTCATATTGTTATCTTTATGAGTTCATGTGATTTAAATAATGCCATTTAATGTTTCTCGAAAACCCAAGTATTTTATGCTAAAACTAACTGGAATTTCGCTTTTCAAACACGCCTAAACGCTATTTCTTTCAAAAACAGCTCCAAATTTTCTCTTTATACTTTTGGAAAAAAATAGTACAAATTGCACTCTCCAATATGAAGTAAAGTGCACTTCGGGAATTTTTTTGTTTTTTATAAAATTACGCAAACGTAATTTTATAAAATAAATTACACAAATATTATTTTTTGAAAGATCTCTCGATATATATATATATATATATATATATATATATATATATATATATATATATATATATATATATTCTAACACCCCCTTTACCAGTCACAAACTGTATACCTTCTGCACACACAGCCGCATGCACTGTAAGCGGGTTGTTAAGATATTATGCTCGTGAAGCGAGCTTAGAATCTCAGGAAGCAGGATCTTTGGGGTACGAGAAAGGTCTGAACCCTTGACACAATAAAAGTCACACAAATCACACATAAACGAGCATATAATTCACTCAAAATTCTGTGGCATGAGTTGATAACAACGAAAAACAAATCAAAAATAGAATTACACTTTCAAAATGGTCAAATAAATACAAATAAGCAACCTTTACAGCCTATTTAATGAATAAACACTTAACTTTGTTCAGAACTAACTTTTCTGAAGCACTTTCTCTGACCAATACTGGGAATTCCCTTTGAAAATTCAATACGTCTAAATTTAAGTTATTCTAGTTACAATTGCACGTGAAATTAAACTTAATTTACAATCTCTTGCCTTTCTTTAAAATATTACATACAATAAATAATATGTGGGCAAGCGCACTACTCTCAATTTATCTTTTAATTATAACTGCTAATAACAGAATAATAACTGCTCCAATAGAATGGTTTAAAGCAAGCAATAACGCATTAAACTCTCCCACTACAAAGCTGCAAATTATTACCACCCGTGTCCTCAGTTTTCTAACACTTCTGAATCTAGTCTTTTCCCTGCCGACGTGAACTTGACCTAATTTCACAGTTCTACAGGTTACCTCGAAACCGTCCACTTTCCAACCTTGAAGTCGCGTGCTGCGTTCCGCACCGCGTTGCTCCATTCCGAAGTTCTGCGTCGCCTGCGCTGTCCTCTTGCGTCTTTTTCTTTCTTCCTGAACGACGTCTTCTCCCCGGTCGACTCGCGTATTCTTCCGTCTCCACTAATCGGTTTCTTCTCCTCCCACGGCTGCTACCACTTTCGATTACGCCCAAATTGTAGAAAATGTCCCTTGCACTTCCCTAACTGCTAGTGCAAGTACCTCGCTCGTTCCTAACTTTTATTCTGTTAATCAAGAACTTTCAGAGCTTTCCTCACAACGTGCAACTTTTCACTTCCCGTACTCGTTAATAAAAGAATACTCTACTATTCCTCACTACTGCGCGGACGACTAACTAGACGTCTTTGCAACGCCGGAAACTCCTATCTAAAAAGTCGTTACGGCGGCGAATACTATCTGACCTGACGAGCGTTGACGAAAATCTGCTTACTTGCCGAGCGGTGATTACCAGGAGAGCTGCTTCTTCGGCGAACGCTGATAGGAAAAAGAGGGCTTCCGCCTGTGCGCTCGCCTATTGATTGGCGTTGCCTGGGGAAGTTCTCGGTAGCGGGGATAACTTCTCCTCCTTCAACCCTTCACCAGTAAAAACGTGGCTTGATAGTTCGTGGTGACTAGTACGAGCAACGGATACCAGGCTGCGCGTTTTGCTACTCTGGTTTTCGGCTGCTCCTCTCGCTGCCTGTGAACGTTCATGCCGACGGAACGGTGGTGCTATGGGGTTGTATAATCCCATATCGCCACAATATATATATATATTTGCTTATGACGTTTTTCAAAAATTCTAACATTTTCTGTTAAAAAAGTTTTAAATTTCGAATTTGCTGTAGCAATTAAACGACATTTTCATAAAAAAAGCTCCAAAATTTTCCAAGAAAATTGCCATTTAGGACGATATTTTACTGTTCTTTAATATTCTTAAAATAATATTTCAGTTATATTATTGGGAGATTGAAAAACTGAAACAATTGTTTTCAAAAACTATGGGCGGCTGTAGATGGCTGGAAGCAAGAGTATTTGGCAAGTGCGAATAGCTTCCCGAGATCAAAGGAAATAGAAAAGTAATAAGAGAAAGTTTGTGCCTTTTGTATCAACTATAGTTTAAATTCTACTAGAGGGGATGTTATAATATATGTTTATACAAATTGAATATTATTTAAATTTTCTTCAGAAGTTTCATTTTGGACTACTGTTCCCGGACAAATTTATCTGTGTGTAACTAATAGCTACGAAATACCAAATTAGAATTTGACAGTTGGGTATACATCACAAAGTAAACTAGGGCTTATCTGACGGGTTTCTTGAAATTCGCAGGTGACCTTCGCATTACCCGAGACACCATCGCCCTGGAGCATCGCCGCCGCAGCTCATGCTGCCAACCTTCCGGTGATGATGAATCCACACCCTGATAACCCTTCACGAGGATTTGTAAACGTACTGACAGTGTCAAGCGAAAGATTCTCTCCTGAACATCTGGCCACATTCTTAACTACTAAACTCTCCACCAACGTTCAGGGGTATTTCTTAATAGTGCATTTCAACTCATTTTGTTCCTGGGAATTTTTTAAAGGTATATACTCAGAGTTCTACCGCCATCTCGGCAACACTCGGGTGCTGCACCTGAGCCCAAACAGCGACCCGTACGTCTATTTCGCAAAGCCTTACGATCCTGAGCGGAGACTATGGCCCAACGTGGAAAAGAGTGTGACAGATTTCTGCAGAGACCAACGCCATGAGCGCACCAGGCACCTGCGTCTGTCAAATGGAGTTGAAAACCTGAAAGGATTCAGGTTCAGTTTCATGATCCGAGAGCAACACATGTGGGTGGACAGAAGAGGAGAAACGCGGTTTGGAGGACGTGACTATGAGTTTTTCAAGATGCTCCTGCAGCTGGGGATGCGTCAGGAAGTGTTTGATTCAGATCCTGGCATTTTTGCATTTAGAGACAGACGCCTGGAAGTTATTTTGCCTGTTACAAAAATTACGATTTTTAATTTGGAACTGTCGAAACGTTATGCGGAATTAACGGTAGCTGCATTGCAGGTAATAATTTTATCATCCTTGGTCCCGTAAGTGAAGGTTATGATTTGCAACGAAAGAGATGATGGTGTTTGACAAACCTGTCTCCAACTTACTAGTTGCATGCGGGGTTTTCCATAGCCAGGTTTTTTCAGCAGTGGATCACCGCCCTATCCTTGACAAGCTCTAAGCTCCCAACTGGTCTCCCGGGGTTCGTCGGAGTAGTCCATGCCAGTGTCTGAGAGTAAAATACTTTTATAAAAGTGGCATAGGTCCAATTTTCACGATGCACTTTCAAATTTCCAAAGTTACAAAACTTGAACTTTTTCGGCATCTTCCTACAACTACAAAATTAAACGTAGAGATTTTTCATTCGAATTAGAATTTGTGCAATTTTAAAAAATACAAAAACAATATTTACTTGAACACGGCTCCTAATTTTTCTTTAAACTGTTGGTAAAGTTAGTACTAAATATACTCTATTAGACAACGTAAACACCATTTTGCTCTATTGTGTTGTTGTTGTTTTTTCTAAAAATTATGAAAAGAACAGTTTTTGAGAAGGAACAGCCTACCACGTTGCTAATATGTACATTAATGGCCATTTGTTCACATTATTGCTTTTAAAAGTAAGTTTTCTTTAAATGATATAATTTTTCCTGAAACCTCAAACGTTTTCTGAAAAATTTCCTCAAAATTTCACATTTTCAGAACCGTTGAAACGTCAATTTGTCAAAAACGGCTCCAAATTCTTTCTTGTAACTTTTGGTAGGGATAGTGCAAATTGCACTAATTAAGGTGACCTAAAAGCCATTTGGTACATTCGTTTGTTATTTCAAAAAATAACACAATTGTAATTTGGTTGAAATATCTCTCATGATGTTATGATACTTATTTCCAGCGATTTGTAAACAATATTGTTCTTCAAAAGTCTTAAAATGATGTTTTGGAAAATTCGTACGATTTTTGTGAAAAAAGCTTCAAATTTCGCATTTACAGTAATATTTGAAGGCCAATTCTAGTGTTCAAGTACAATTTTTTATAGAACGATCTTTTATTCTTCTTCCATCCCTCGATGCATCGCATTGCAGATATGCAAAGCCACTTTTGGAAGTCATTTCTGGTTACATTTTTCTTTATAGGTCTTTGTGTGCGTTTGGCATATTCGCAAAGGGTTTATTTATAATAACTAAGAAAACATCGGAGATGAGCTCCGTAACTGTATTGATGTTTTCCTTGCATAACAGCACGTTATATTTGAGACACTTTTCGTTACTTAGTTTGGATACGCATAGGTCACTGACGGTGTGATATGTGGTTGTGTTGCAGAGTTTATGGTGGAATCCGCGCACCGCAAATCGGTTCACTTCATTTCTCATTTCCTGGTTTAATTCTGTCTAACTCCTGTCTATCATGTCTATTCTTTTGAAGTAGGAAAGATCTACCTCTTCTCTCTTCTGTTTATACCTTCGGTTCTCAATTACGAAGCATTCTCTAGTTAGTAGATGTACATATCTGGGTGGTGTGTATTTTCATACGCCTAGTACTTTCTTCAGGTAAAGTGCCTTGATGTTTTCGAATATCTTCGGATCTCTCAACTTCATTTGTTCTGTATTTGTGTTGTTTCCGTATTCTAGTATGGATACGATCTTTGTTTCAACAGTCTTAAATTCTGTATTTAGTGATATTTCTCGTATTTGTCTCACGTCCTTCTCTGCAGCTATGGAGGCGATTGCTTTTTGTTTTATATGTTTGTTGTAGGTGAATCCTGATGTTCCTAAGTCTTTGTAGTCATTAACTACTTCGAGTTTCTCGGTTCCAACTTTTCGTTTTTCCTTCTCCTTTACCTTTCCCCCTCATGTAAAGATCATTACTGCGCTTTTGCAGTGTTGATTTTCAGTCCGTTTTCCTCGGCCCATGTTGCGATTTTGTTTAGGCTATTTTGTGCCTTCGCGCTTTCTGAAGGTCATGTCGTCGGCATCGAGGTTTTATTTAGGCTAATGATTTATTTGGCATGGATTTACTGAGCACTCAACAAATTTCTAGTGAGTAGCATTTCTGAAATATTTTTTCTGGCCAAGTACTAG
The DNA here is from genome assembly GCA_038098605.1 of Gryllus longicercus. Taxonomy (NCBI): domain Eukaryota; kingdom Metazoa; phylum Arthropoda; class Insecta; order Orthoptera; family Gryllidae; genus Gryllus; species Gryllus longicercus. Next base: position 410,817 of record JAZDUA010000257.1, on the reverse strand, counting down.
TCGCGTCTAGGCAAGTATTTTGTTGACGTCTGACGTGCTCAACCCATCACGACTCGGCACGGTCTGGGCAAAACCTTGGTCTCACACGGAACATGACAAGATCATCAGGGCTGCCAATCGCTGCTCTCGAATGCAATCAGTTCTCGCGTTTTCGCTGTTCTATGGTGTGCCCTGTGATTTATTTGCTATTTTTTACGACGATATTTAGCTTCCCTCTAGGCTCTCTGAATCTGATTTTGGTCTACTTCGTCGTCTATAATATCCCGTTGTATTATGAGCGAAAGAGGCGCGAACAGTTTCAGTTATGCTGCAGTTGGCAACACCTGTCGAATGTAACGTAGGCTGTAGCCTGCGTTCCCCTCCCCCGCGCTACGAGGCGTCAAGGAATGTTGCGCGACTCGCAGCTGTTTACTCAAAAGGAGCTGCGACCGAATTGCCATATGTATTTTGGTGCTTGTTTCTTACTTTAATGGAACAGTTTCTTGTCGTGTAAAAGTGATATATTTTGTACGGTTCGAATAATTGGAAATCTAGTTTCTGTTAATATAGTAAATGGTTTTGGCTGGTTATTGAACGGTTTTCTGGATTTTGCATGTCTGTAAAGGTGCGCATACGGATGTTTGCATTATGTATATGTGTTGTAGTCTTCAAAAGAAGACATTGTGTTTGAATTTATTTGATTTTACTAATCTCCATGTTTGCATTTTCTACAAAATTAATACATTCGTTGAAGTTGGGTATGGAAACGCTATACCCGAAAATAGCCCAGAGTCTTCATATGTCCTTGTCCTATATATTCCTATTTAGGAATATCCTATATAGTCCTATATATTCATATGTCGCCCTCACATAACAACACCTGTTTCAAAAATATAAGCCGTTGTCTTCGAACCTTCAAAAAGCCACCTGTCAAATTCAAAATTGCAAAAGCTACACATTTGTTGCATGAGAAATGTCCAAGGTCAAACATTTTTAAGCACGAATAAACTTTTATTGAATATGTTGTACTCCTTTTACCTGATGTAAAGTAAAATACACCCGAAAGAGTCAGCAGTATTTTTGGTAATAATCTAAAAAAGATTTTCGTTTCATTTTCTTAACGTCTAAAAACATCTTTATGTATGGACATTAACAAAATTATTATTACAAGTTTTTTATGAAGAGAGTTAATTATTGATACTGTGCTAATGATCTTTACTCGTAGTATTTCCGCTTAAAGAACGCAGATGCTGTCTGTGTCTTTTGTCCATATGACTGACGAGAACCAAGTGCTAGGTTGTACCCTCATATCTATTTAAGTGCTAAAGATGAAAGGCATATATTGGCCGTCTTTACACCTATCAACAGAAGGAGTTTTTTTTGTTTTTAGGATGACGAGCACCTGGTGGTGCGACGGGCCAAGCGCATGCCTTTTGGGTTAGTGCTCCTGCTGCCCTTCCGTTGGCAGACCTGGTGCTCAATCGGTGCCATGTTGGCGCTGATGGTGGTCGCTTGGACGTTGGTGCGGACGCACCAGCTCAACTTCGTCGACGCGGCCAATGGCGCCCTGGACGTCCTCGAGATGATCCTCAACGGGGGAACCTCCAGACCCATTCCTCTGCTCTCCCATAAGCTCGTCTTCATCTGTGGATTCCTCATGTGGCTAGTGGCTGCCAACGCCTACACGGGACTATTGCTTGGGTTTCTTACAGTTCCCAGATATTTTAATGAGCTGGACACCATCGATGAAGTTGTGCAGACGACTGACAGACTCTATGTTCATTATAACGTGTATTTGAACTTTATGGCTGGAATGACTTACAATTTAGGCACGCTAGCAAAGAATGTAACACAAATTCGTCATGTACATGAGAGAGATTTATGTGTACAAGACATAGTTGAAACTGGAAATGCTGCAACTTGGATGAATTCACATTTGTATTCCATCGTATCTCGCTACAGAAAGTACACAAACGACGGTCAAAAGTTGCTTCACAACGTAAAAGAGCCCATAGAATTCACCAGTTTGTATACATACCTTGTGCGTCGGAATCACAGGATCCTCTACGTTTTTAACTCTCTTATTCTCCGTCTTTTGGAGTCCGGCTTGAGTGACCACTGGGACCGAATGCTGGAGTATAGTTTGGATTTAGATGGGCAGGGAGAGAAATCGTTATTCAGAGGGGATGCGAAACCTGAAAAGCTGAAAGTAGCTCAATTTACGGGGAATTTTGTTCTGTATGGCATTGGCTTATCGCTTGCGGGAATAACATTTATAGTAGAACAGATTCTAGGTCGTGGGTGGGTTCGCCGCTTTAGTTGGGCAACCATTTTCATGAAGCGGTGTCACAGAGTGCAATGTTCTCAATGGCTTAAGAAGGTATTGAAAAAACCTTACAAGTCGTGAATTTGTACTCATTGTTTTCTTATCTCGATCATCTCGAATGTTCACAGCACCCGCTGATTGTCCTTTTTAGTAGCTGTTTTTGGATGAGGCGTTGGGATGGCGTGCAATGTTCTCAGTGGCTTAAGAAGGACATGAAAAAACTTACACTTCGTGAATTTGTGTTCGCACCTTTTCGTTGGTCATGGTCGTCCAGAACATGTTATACTGATTGTTCCTTTTACTTTCTCGCATACAAATTGTCGATTTATTATTGTAATGCGGCTGCAAAAACACATTGTTTGCAGGCACTCGTTTTTTGAGTCCAGACCCAAAAAAGAAAGCAATTGGGGCCGTTAAGAAATTAAGTAACGTAAATTTGGAGTATTATGTATATATCCTCCCTTACAGGTCTCTTACATCATCTCTTACATCGTACAGGTGCGTTACAGGGGGTGTAACCCACCTGTAATGCGCGCTTGAACCCTCTCTAATAATTGCGAATCGCTTGAGACCGCCCTCCTAATTTCAATAAATTAAACACAATTATAAGGTAGTAACGAGTTGTATTAATGTGTTTCTGTTACACAATAAAATTTTTTGTAATTAACGCGAGATTTAGTTGGTGGTTCGGACTGCGCCAGACAATACGTTTGGGGACCATTTTGTGGAAGAAATATGGTCGCGTAGACGACAAAATGTCTGACACGACGTGCATATGGCGTCGTTGGGGAGATCAGCGACGGCGAAACGAGCGCCATTTGCACAAAACACACGTCCTTTGTTGTACACAAAATAAATTAATTAATTATTTATAAAATACAAAATGGAACCCTTTTTTAGAATGCTAATGCTTAACAGCATAAATCCTAATATTTTATGTAGTTCTTCCAGACCTGTGTTCCCCAAGATCGGTAAATATCAATTTTGAAAAGAAAATCGTCTGAAAGAATAAAACCCTCTTTTTACCAACGACGGGAAGATATTTTGTTGTAAACCACTTGCTCGGGATACACGAGTGTGATATTACCTGTGGTAAAGTTTATACGTTAAACTTTCACACGAAATTGTTTGGTGGCAGTTGACACGCAGAATTCAGCCAACATCACCTAGCGGACAGCTCCTTAACCCTACCCTAATTTTTCGCAGGTGGCTTTGGGTACCTTTTCGCCTGCGCTGGTCAAATGGGATCAAAGTGAAATTACAATTAAATTTATTTTTAACAAAAATTCAGGAAATTACAAATAAAATGAATTAAAATTGACAAGCATGACATAATTTTAAATGCCATTTTAATGTACACAATCTAACGAGACATTAGCTGGTTTTCAATGATTAATTAAGTGTCAATATATGGTTTGTAGACTTCTCTGTGATTGGTGAAGAACTTGTATCGTAACTAAATCTGTATCGTAATGAGTATTATTACACAAACGGTTGCAACCATCAAATGACAGAATCATAAAATGTGTGTAGAAAAAATATATACTACTCCAAACTCCTCCGCAAATGCTTTATTTTCCGGTCTAGGTATTACTCCCACAACTTTTCTTGGGTAGTCTGCGGGTATTAGTTACGAAATCGACCACTAGGTTTAATTAATAAATGCAATATCTGAGGATACAATCATACCCTCGTAACTTTCTCAATAACGTTCCAACTCTCTCAGGATTTCGAGGTTTCTCCTTTGACCGATCTTCACTGGCTTCGGTCATTTCGATTGATTGGAGAAAATCACGGAAATAAATTCTCTTCATAATTAAATAGTTTCTATTTCGCGCCAGTGAAGACGTGTTTGGAATGTTGTCATCAGGGCTCGCTGCGAACTTTTGCCTTCAACTATTTATTGTGACAGAGAGGGGGAATATTTTAACGTGCGATACTATGGCCATTAAGTAGTTTATTTTCATAGCTATTAAGGAAAGTGTGTGTTAATTCATTAATATTGTAGCAAAGATATTATTTTTGAGCAAATCTGTACGATCAGCAATAAAAGTTAAGTTTTGGTTTTACATGTTCAGGTGTATTATTGAAGTAAGTTTACTTATACATTAAGCCTCGATATTTATTTGTCTATCTAATGACGCATGGAATATATCTTCTTGTAGTAACGTATTCCTTTAACATGTAAATTATATTCTACATTCGTAGTGTATGTATCACTTATAGTAACATGTTCTTGCAAAATACAAGTAAGAAGAGCCCAAAAGTACTCTTTGTACGTACATTACATTTCATTTGATTTTTTAGTGTTAATGGAGGAATTATAGGCAAATAAGTATAATTCATAGAAAAACTAATGCTGCTTGAAGAGCACATTTTCTATTCTTTTAATTGTGACTGTAATGCAATATTATATGTTTTCCACTAATTTCATACTAACATTTGAGCGGTTTGTTCAAGAGCATTAACAAAGCGCGAGAACTTTGGAAAAAATACATATAAAGAAAATATATTGTCTATAATTTGAACATTGTGTCCTTCCCACCCTTTGCGCGTGCTTCAAATAAGGACCGCTAGATGGAGTGAGTGGTACGATTGTTGGAAGAAATTTAGATACGCACGAGTATAGATTGAAAATTTGTAAAGGGATGTATTGTAATTGAAGTAAGTGGTGTAAATAGGGAAGTGGTGGTAGTAGGCTTGAATTGCCTTTTCTCTGTTGACAGGTAATAGCAAAATGTTGTATATAGTTTTTGTATAATAATGTGAATGATGGTTGATAAAAATGAATAAAACACCACTCTGTTGACAGGGAAACGTATTGTAGCTAATTATTATCCTGCATAAAATTTAATTTATATACATAACTTTACTTTTTGAAAATTTAGAAGTTTCAATGAAAATTTATTTCTATCATTGAATTCTGTTATATAATAACTAAACGATTAGAGACACTTTTTTGTCATCAAGGACTTATTGTACTCATCACCTTAAAGGACTAAAATGCAACTTACGAGAAATGTTACTGTTGCATGGACATATGTACTGAAAAGCGACACAGGATATTTTCATTTCTTGTTGTGTTGTCAAGTTTTGCTGCCAACATTATCAGAATTACCTGATATATTTCGTAATAACGCAAATATTAACTTGTTAATGATTATGTATGCAACAGAAAATGATGGCTTTCGTAGATACAGCCAACATTTGAACAGGCCAACATCTCTATTGTAGGGATGTACAAAACGCGAACTAGTTCAATTGAACCATTCCCGAAAAGGAACCCCACGACTCAGAACGACCATTTGGTTAACGATCCTTCACTGTCATCGTTCGTAGTTCGCTGGCCTTCAACCATCGTTCCTTACATATTGTTGTTGGCGAAGATATTCTGTATCAGAATCAGACCAGATGTCCATTTAGTTAATTTCATGTAACGACCACAAAGATGTGTAGCGTTTGTTTTCCAAAGTAAACTGTATACGTTTGACACAAAACCCATGAATTATTTTTGTTTGTATAATTTATTATTTAAAAATGTATACATAAGCATTTTGTTGGCATTTTTAAGCAAGCGTCAATGTATTCAAGACGGCAAATGTGATGGCAGAATTTATCAATGGCAAGAGTGCTTACAGCAGCAGACAGTCAGCAGACTGTCAACTTTTTGTACTCATATATCAATACATAAGAAATACTAATTGTTGAATTAAGTAAAGTAAACTCAATGCCGCTTGAAACATCAGGCCTATTGGCAGGCGGCCATCTTGCTTCTGACGTCACAACATGTCATAACATTACATTTGGGCAAAAGTGTGGTTCACGTGTGCATCAGTGTAAACTGCTAATGTCGTGTATAGAATTACATGATAACATTTTTTTTATTCATTTTATGGCGTAATAACATCTATGCTTTAAATTTGTGCGAACAGAACATATTTGTAGCAAAGCAATTTTGAAACAGAGTACTTGCAACAAATTGTAAAAACGTCACAAGTTCGGGTTACGTGAAGTTGCCATGCTCTTGTACATTGATATTATTTTCTACAAAATTCAATGCCCCAAAAGAGGAAAAAATGCAGAGTATGCGTTGTAGTGCATAGGAATGAAATTCAGTTTGTCGAATGAAAATGAATACAAGACTATGACACTAATGACACTAATTTCACTTAATAGTTGAAATATTATTGATGTTAAATTTAGACTATAAGAGAGGAACTGGTATTAAAGAAGAAGTATCGCCGGAACTACTATTAGGAATTGATCAACAGCTTGTGTGTTCATGGTAACTAGTATGAGTTCATCACAGAAAAATGTTGTTCATAAATTTCCGCTCAGAAAGTGGACAGGTACGTTGGTGAACCTCTATATCAAAACCAAAATTGTAGGGCTGAAAAAGGTTGGTTTTGAAGTGATTGCAGTGATTTCTGACAAGTCTGTGAACCGAAAAGGCTTGTAATTGTTTTCTGATTCTCCAAAACTAGAAATGAATATGAATGTCCATGTGAATTACACAGAAAATTTCTTGTTTCTTTTGACAGCGTAGACCTCTCAAAGTGCTTAAAAAACTAGTTAAATCATGATAACCAAGAAATTAATTTTCCTAATACGGAAAATGGTGTTATGCATCAGGATCATGTAGTTGCCACATTTTGTGAGATGCACAATAATTTTAAATATGGCAATACTTTAAATTTAAAATCGTTCATCTCTTTTTTTTTAATTATCCGTTAATGGAATGAAATACAATAACATACTGCGCATTTTTTTCTGTTAAGTATCGTTATAACGCGGCCAAGAAGGTAAGTAAGCGTTAATTGACAGTGAGCAGCCAGCGAAAGATTCGTTTGCCGCTATGACTACCCGTGTGACGTCAAAGCGGCAGGCGAGAGGCCTAATGTTAGTGTCTAGGTGGCATTGAGTAAAGATGCGAGAAAGCAAATATAGAACTAATATTGGTATTTTCATTATGATATAAAGATTAAAATTAAATTAATTATTTTTCATATAATTCAACAATTATTTTCGAGGCCCGTAGTTGGTGAGAAAATGTATATATTTCATTGTTTTCAAGGATAAATCACGAAATTAGAATTGGCAATTCTCTTAAACGTTCTTTAGACTATTCAACAAAATAATTTAATCAAAAAATTCGGAGCCATGTTTTAAAATTTTGAAAAGATCCCAGATGCTTCATGTAAAGTACCTCCAAAATTTAAATATTAGTTTCAAATGCCAGGGGCCGCGACACCAGCTAGAACGATTGTGGAATACGAATTTTGGGGAATATCCTGGAATATCAAAGCATTGTCTGCGTAGAGTACGATATTTAAAATATTTTCTTTTGATATCTTAATACCTTTAAAAATTATTTTCTTCCAATTTTGGATAATGTCATCGATATAAATATTAAACGGTGTCGGTGATGCTGGGCAGCCTTGCCGTACTCCTCTGTTTATCAATATTTTATCAGTATTACAAAATTAAAGTGTTATGTAAATGCAAAGATTACTATCTATCTATCTATGTAGCGGTTTTTTACAGCCTTGGCCGTTTTCCGCATCCCAATTTCCATGCCTCTTTATCCCATACATCGTTTTCTTCCATTTCTCTTTTTTCCATGGCTTCAGTTATTGCCATGTTCCATGTTCTTCTCGGTCTTCCCCTGTATCTTCTTCGATTTGGTATCCACTCCCAAACTTTTTGTGGAAGTCTATCCGATTTCAACCTTCTCATATGTCCATACCATTTTAGTTGTCTCATTTCGATTGTATCGTTCAAGGTTGTTTGCACTTTCATTTTATTTCTTATTTCATCATTTCTTATTTTATCTAACAGAGAAAGTTTACAACATCTTCGCCAGAACATCATTTCTGTTGATTGAAGTTTGTCTTTCAATTTTTTTGATAGCGTCCAGACTTCTGCCCCATAGAGTGTGGTACTCTCTATGAACGAGCTATATATGCGTTTCTTTGTTTTCATTGAAATAATTGAGTTCCATAGCACTGGGTTCAACTGCCTCGTGGCTATTTTTCCTCTTATATTTTTATTTTTCACATCCTGTTCGTCTCTACCATCTGCTGTTAGTGTGACTCCCAAATACTTATATTGTGTTTTACCTTTAATTATTCCTATACTAGTCTCTAAATCATGGGGCATACCTCCCACCACCATATATTCAGTTTTGTGTAAATTTATTTCCATCCCCCATTTTTCATACTCTTCTACTAATTTTCTGAACATATAAGTTACATCGTCTTCATCTTCAGCCATTATCACCTGGTCATCTTCAAATAGTAGACTAAACAATGTTTCACCACCTATTTTCACACCCATGCTTCTGCACTTTCTTTTCCATTCTTTTAGGGCTTTATCAATGTATATCTTAAACAGGGTTGGAGGTATACAGCAGCCTTGCCGTAATCCTTTATTTACTGGGAAGTTGTCTGATAGACATTTTCCCACTTTTACTTGACTTTTGTTATCTTTATAAAGTTGTTTGACTGCATTTATGTATGTTGTTGGTATTCCTTTTTCTTCCATTGCCCCCCATACTTCTTTTACTGGTACATTATCATAAGCCTTTTTGAGGTCAATGAAAATTATGTGAAGTTCTCTTCCTCGCTCAATTGTTTTTTCCATCAGTTGTTTGAGACAGAAAATATTGTCAATACACGATGTTCCTAGTCTAAAACCACTTTGCTCTTCTGAGTCTGATGTTTGCATTTCAATTCTATTCTTTAGCACTCGTCCATACAGTCTAACCAAAGATGAAGTCACACTTATCCCTCTATAATTATTACAATCTTTTTTACAACCTTTTTTGTAAATTGAATTTATGTAGGCTAATTTCCATATTTCAGGCATTTTACCTCCTTTTAAAATGCCATTGAATATTTCAGTAATTAATTCCAAACCTACGATAGGATAATGTTTAACCAGTTCTATGGATATACCTCCAGGCCCAGGTGCTTTATTATTTTTCATGTTTCTTAACTCTTTTTTTAACTCTTCCAAAGTCACATCTGGTATGATGGAATTTACGTGCAGTGGTTCATAATTTATTTCCTGAAATTTAGCTCTATTTTCTGTCAAAAGATTTTCATAGTATTTTTGCCATTTTTCAATACCAATTGGGTCTACTAAATGACATTCTTGGGTTGTATTCAATTTCATGGAATGTAACATTTTCCATGCCTCTCTGGATTTGGTGTTACCAATGCACTTGTCTAACCTGTCACATTTTTGTTCCCAGAATACATTTTTTGCCTTCTTCACTTCTTTCTTGACCAAATATTTCATTCTGTTGTATTCACTTCTGTCTTCTAAATCCTTTGTGGAAAGCCATCTCAAATATAACTTTTTCTTTTCTTCGACCAGATTCTTTATATCTTCTGTCCACCACAAGTCTTTTTGTTTATATTCACATTTTCCCTCCTCTCCCAAAGCTTCTTTAGCGGCTTCATGAGTGCATTTTTCTAAAAATTGGTATTTTTCTTCAGTACTTCCTATTGGGATGTACTTTAATTTTTCTGCCATGCGCAATTTGTACAAAAATGCAATAGAATCATCTTGAAGGCTCTCAATATTGTATTTCGGCCACATCTGACTCTCTATTTTTCCACCTTTTGTACTTGGTTTTGTGTTTCCGTAACTTTTGAAGTACGGTTTATACATAAGGTAAGCTTTTCCTTTTAGTAGGTAGTGATCTGATCCACAGGAAGCACCTCTTTGAACCCGAACATCACTCCACTTTATTGATGACTGTTGTTTAGTAATTATGTAGTCAATTATTGATTGCAATTTTCTAGTGGGTTGGGTCCACGTGAATTTATGTATTTCTTTATGTGGAAAATAGCCATTCAATATTTTAAGGTCATACAGTTCACATGTCTCTATAAGTCTTTCTCCGTTGTCATTTAATACATTTTCACCATATCGCCCCACAACATTATGCGCCATTCGTTTTCCAACTCTTCCATTAAAATCACCTAGAAACACCACTTCTTTGCGATTTCCAATAGAATCCAGCAGCATAGTCAGTTTCTCTAAAAATATATCTTTTTCTGCAACACTTGCATCGTCTGTTGGAGCATAAATTCCTACAATAAAAACATTGCGTCCTCTTAGTACAAGTTCGAGACATGCTATTCTCTCATCAATTGCTACCCAGCTTTGAATATTTTTCTCCAATCTTTTATGTACAGCTATGGACACTCCTGCTCTTGCTCGCTTTTCTTTTCCCACTCCGCTAAAAAAGTGAACATAATTTCCTTTCCTTTCATTTCCATTTCCCTTCTTTTTTGTTTCACTCAACACTATTATATCTATGTTAAACTTCTCTATTGCGTTAAAAACTTCATTTACTTTAGTGCTTAAACCTTGAACATTCCAGCATCCAAAATTCATAGACCATTTTCTTTGCCTTTGTCGACGTCGTGAGTTAATCCGAGCCTCATTTCCATTGAGAGTTTGAGCGGCTTTTTTTATTTTCCGAGTATGGGGGTGCTGGCCCCATGCCTCAACCCCCTTCCAGGAGGACCGGGTAATTTTCTTTTAGGGTTTTCTTCCCTTAGATTGAGTGTCTTCCAAGACTCTGGAGCTCAATCTACCCCTATTTGAAGCACTTTTGCTTCTGAACAGGAAAAGGGGAATGGTAAGGATACACCTAAGGTTAGAAAACGGAAGCCTCCGAGCTACTCAATCCACCCATTGGATCCCGGGGTTCGGGAAAGGATTTTAGGTAAGAAGGATATCTTACAGTTATGGACAGCGGTCAGCCACTCCTTTGTAGGTAGGAGAAACCAGCAAAGATTACATTATTTTTAATTGATAACCATATTTATTTTGTTAAAAAATTCGCATTCTATTTATGTGATTTATTGGAAAAGTTATTATTTCATAATTATTAATTACAAGGCATTAGGTTGGAAAGGAGAGATTGTCAAATCTATATAAAGAGATAAAAAGAAAAGTAATCCAGGTCATCTGAGCGGCTAAATTAGGCTACCAGCGTATAATACTTAGAGATAGATACAACCCCAGCGTGAGTACGCATTGCCAGACACATGGCACTGTGTATCCCTCCAATCAACTACTGTAAACCAGAACCTGTATAAGCCAGAAAACTTCCTTAACCGGAAACTTCTTCCGGCCTGAAAAGTTAAATGTCATTTTACAAAGCGTAACACTGTACCTCTCCAACGCGGAAATGGAACGGTTTTTCATGTCCTACAGGGAGGAAGACCTTCATAAAACGTTTTTTTTTAATTGAATGCAGTTCGCACAGAGGCGCAGATGTACTTAATGAAATGAATGGGTCTGCAAGCTTGTTTTACATTATCTCTCCCTTTCACATACGATGTAGTGGAGGCAGCCGGGCATTGAAGTAAAGGGCTGTCAGCATAGAAATCTACCTTGGGTCGCTCAAGGCATAGACCATAGGGGAATTCCCTCTCTCCCGTCACTTTGAAGCGCAAAATGCGGAATTTATTTATTTATTATATTTTACAAACTAATTGTGTATTAGCCTGTTCCGCTTTTAACATAAAGCCAATATTTTAATAACCATATTTTTCATAACAAATGTACATGCCAAGTTGCAAAATTGTTTTAAAGTAAATTATACGTAATATAGAATATTATATATTAGGGCACTCTTATGTTTATTAATAATAAAGTGTAATTAATGTTTTTTATTAAATGAGATTTTAGTTTAAAATAGAATTTAAAAAATGTTATAACTACTTGGCCCAACGTATCCTCAACGTGGAAATGAAGTTCTCTCCCGTAAGTTTACAATTAAAAAATATAACACACATGTAATTTTCTGAAAAATGTCACACACCGGTAGTACGCATATATCCAGAAATTTGTAAATACTGTTGTATTAGTGAGTTAAAAGTGACTTTAAATGAAGTTTTTTGTAAAAACACAAACTTGTTTAGTAAAAAAGCCGAATTTTAGTGCTCCAAATTTCGAATTTACTTATTCCTTTACGCGCCATTTTCTTAAACGTCTAAAAAAATTTCAAACCAAATTGCCAATTAGGACAAAGTTTTACTCTTCTTTAATATTCTCAAAATAATACTTCCGTTCTACAGCAATAAAAATCGAAAAATGAAGGAAATATTTCAAATATCTTGGGCGGCATAGATGGTAGCAGGCAAAGAGTATGTGGCAAGTTCGAATAGCAAGCCGAGACCAAACGAAATAGAAAACTAATACCGGAAAGTCTGTGCCATTTGTAGCACCACTAGCTTTGTTGTGTATCAGTGTATTCATATTTTTGCAGTGCTCATTTGAAATGTTTGTTTTAAATTGTTTTGTTGTTTTTCATTTTTTGTTTATCTCATTGAATACAATTGTGCTGTCGTTGTTACTATTTCAATCATGTCTTTTGTTTGGTTTTTGTCTTTCTCGTAAACCTTCACCTAATCTCTGAGATAATTCTTTGTTAGATATTTCAATTTCTTCTTTGTGGTCAAGAAAAAATCTGGGCCACAAGCAATCGTGGGGATGCTACATCCTCATTTCCAGTAAACCACTGAGTGTTGTGTGAAGCCACAACAGCACACAGTGAACGCGAACTTCGCACGAGCCGGGTTGGTGCAAAAGGCTGCACTGACAAAAGGGTGCGTGTGTGCACACACACCGCTGGGGATCGCAGTAAGGTAACGTAAAGTTTTTCAAAAATCTTAGCAGCATTCGTGTAATTCTTATGTAATTCTTAAAGAGATTCTAAGAAAAAATCCTCAGTTTTTTTTAACGGATAGTGGAAAGGAGGCTGAAAAACTTAGCATAGCTGTCATTTTTGCATTCATTTGAAATAATTCGAAAAGATATGTAATGTTTTAGCACCAAAAACTTTCATACATCACCTGTAATGGCCTGTCGCTGTCCAAGCACATTAGAATTATTTTCACGGAGGATATTAAGTTTTTCTCTTCATGATGAATGATTACTTGTTTCTTGATGAACCACTTATTTCTTTCGAATTGTGTATCCACGAGAATACACTCCATCGATGCAATCAAAATGATCATCCACACGAGGCGTAACGTACGACAACCAGTTCTTGCGTGAGGGAAAATTGACATTAACAATTATCACAGAGAGACCATTCGATTCATTATGTTGTTTCATGTTCTACAATACTTCGTCCCGTAAGCGATGTGCCTGTTATATCACGAGAGTGATCAGGCCTGGCCTACTCTTTGACTTGCAATGTGCTTCCCTTCTTAAGGTATCTCCACGATTGAAGCACCGCACCAGCCAGTTCAATCACTAAGCTACGGAGTGGTCTCCCGACATGTGTGGTAGTGTAGTGCAAATAGTTCTAACAATGTGCTATGTAACAGCCTCTGACGCCCATAAGAGTTTTTGAGATTCGCAGGGTTGGCAAGACGGGCATAGTCAATCAACACTTCGACGTGTCATAAGGTTGGGACCTGGATAGGAAACGGAATAATTGTACTCGGTCCTTAGTCCGTATTTCTCGTATATTTGGCTTTAAAACTAACGGGAACCCAAAACATTGATGTTAAATTAAGCCGAATCTCCTGGCGGGGATAGAATCGACGACCTCCCAAATACTCGTACGTTTGACTCGCAAGCTTTAATGCTGGCCACTAGTAAAAATATCTACAAGAGAATGGCCCGAAAAACATCGGCTACGATAAACTGTTATAAAGTCCTTACAACACACTACTTTGACGTTTTTTGGCAAGAGCTTGAATTGCAAATGTAAGGAAGGAAATTTTAAACTAAGAAATTCTATGTAAGTGTCTAAAAAATTCTTACCTCATTTTTGCAGCTTTCTAATTCGATGAATCAGAGATACGTTTAGCAGGCATCGGTTCCTCTAGAAAAACGCTGAGACGAAAATTGTATATCCAAAGTATTGATTCACACTTTTTAAAGAGACTTCCTCATTCAGCACTTTAACTCTTCTAATGGAAAAGTTTGAGAATTTTATTTCGAATAGCCTAGCAGGAGGTTTTTTCTACTTAATCAATACTTGATTACAGCTTCAAAATTATAAGAAAGAACTGCTTTCGACATATAAATACTATGATTATAATATATAATGTCTATAAATTTTATTATTATGAATATAATTTTATTTTAATATTATATCCCATGATTTCTTTACGGTAAACTGCTCACAAAAACGATAATGAAATAGGTAAGCCATCTGATAACAAATAAGCGCCGAAAATCATACAATTTTGTAAAAAACGTTGCTTCTACAAAGACGCAACGTGACTCCAAAACCTTGGGGACTTTGAGCGCTTCTTGCTTTTGGAGTAATCCTCCACTAATTCACATTGCCCGTCACGTTTCGTCTTCAGTGAGTTTTCGAGAGGACCGCCAGGTAGCATCTCCGCGTACCCGCCTTTCTCTTCCGCACTCCTGCGTCACTACCCAGCGGCCAGAATTGAGGATAAATTAGGGCAGGCGGGGGGTTAGGACACTTCACAGGTGTTGGACTAGCCCTATGAAGTAGCCATACTCGTGTCGGAACAAATTTCACATGAGCTTATTCGGGAATCGAACCCAGACCTTATTGGTGAAAGGCAAGCGACTTCTGCGAATTAGATTCTGGCATTCCCCACAAACACACAGATGTAAACATTTTACATTTCTGGCTCAATAACCACGTAGGGTGGCTCAGGGCATAAACTGATATCATTGCAGTGCCTATGGCCGGAAGATTCTAGGTTCGAGTACCGCCGGTGGATTCGCCTCTGCTAAAATTAGTACAACGTATATACCCCTAACTCCACTCGCCTTGGCTCGCCCGACCCCTCCTCACATCTTACGACCCCTCGCCCGCACCACACCCCTCTTCCCGCTCCCACCCGCTACCCACCGACGCTCTTTTCTTAAACAACACACACTCTCTAAAAACCGCAGAACTTTTTTTCGGCTCGGAAGCTGAGAGGTATATACGACTGAGTTTGCTTACCCATCTGGCACACAATGTCTACCTTTTTCACATAATTTGCTATCACTTATACCTAATAATTCATAATAACTGTATTTAATGTAATTATATTTCTACAATTCTAATTATAGATCTGAGGATGATTGCTACGAGATCGAAACGATCTTTTGCAAAATACATTTTTGATACCAGACAACACATTTAAGATACCATTATTACGTTAACAATAGATTATCTTAGTTTTTCTAAATATGGTGAAGTTGCTCCACACAAATTTTTACATGACTTCTCCGTATTGCGTCAAACATCGTGCATTTTTTCCGCATAATGAAAAAACGAAAGTGTACCATTTGCGATCCCACATCTTTGAGTGTATATTTTTATACATTACGTTGCGTTACTCTGTACATTAACTCCTTGGTTTAAAAATCCCAGTGAAAGTTACTGAAAGTTATATGTATAGAGGTGACATTATTCTTCACGCACTGATTTAGATTTATTTAGTAAAAAAAAAACAGTAAATGTGACGTATTTGATGTATGTGACACATGGCGGAAAAGATCATCTGCGCACGTTTTCTTGAGTTCCTAAATCCCTTCAAATCATTTAAACTGAAAACAGTGGAAATATGAGTGAAAGTTAAATATAAATAAATAAAAATAAAATTTTAATAAAGCGCGAGATAAGCGACATTTGGAAAAGTACATATTTTCATTCCCGACTTATCGAAAACTTATTTGCAATGCTAAACGGACTGCGGATTTGTTTCTTCTTCATTGCTAAAAAAAAAATAGTTACTCGTCCTTACCTCTACTCCTGCCACTACAAGCAAAAGAAGACAGAACTTGCGAACAGTGAAGCTATATTTACGTCCACAAGCAATACAAGGAGCCATCTCAGCATTTGCGCAATGGATCAGGGAAGCTGAACCAAAACCTGATCGAAATGGGGTCATTGACACGGAAGCTGAAATGCATTATTAGTTACAACATTATTAGATCTTTAAAAAAATGTACAATACCAATGTGAACTAATTCATTATATATCAGAATGTTGTTAAGATATTTTTTGTTTGATCAGTATACCCCGTCCCGTCAAATTAAATATAAATAGTTGAAAGACGAGTAAAAGCTTAAAATAAATAAAAATAAGTTTTAAGAAAGCGGAGATTAGCAATATTTGATCAAAACTACACATTTTCGTTCCCGAGTTACAGAAAACTTATTTACATCGGTAAACGACTGGCAGGTACGGTTTTCTTCAAAAACAAACAAACTAACAAAATAGTAACTCGCCTTTACCTCTACTCATACCATTACACGCAAAAGAAGAGATCAACAAAACGTGCGCATAGTGAAGCTACTATGAAAAGTGAAATACAGCACCGTACTACATGACAGTTTTGCATAGGTTTTCCTCTCCAGGTATCTACATCCAGCGACACACCGCCTTAACTACGAGACGTTTTGTACTCCTTCCTGTACGTTTGTATGTTTGGTATTGGATTGCATGTAAGAGTAAGGGGGTAAAAGGATCAATAACCAATATGTGTAAGAGAGAGCATGTGCAGTTATAGGTCCACTTTTTATGTAATGCTGTGCGATAGAACAGCAATTTTCGGCAGAAATAGTTGCATTGCAGGGCCTATATGAGGACATGTGTAAAGAATTCTCCTCCAGACTGCGACAGAACTCGACGTAGCTCTCTGGCTAGAGTCGAAAATCCTGCCACCGTTGGACTCAAAACCCGGCGCTCAGTGCCCTCAGTTGACGCCCTGAGTCACCTGACCTGGTTGATGACGCCGATAAGCATTAGGTTTGAATAAAATAATATGAAGCTCTTAGAACACACTCCTTTGACTTTTTTTAGCAAGAGAAAGCGTTCACATGTGTAAAGAAGAAAATTTTCAACAGAGGAACTCTTTAGAAACGATTCGTACCTCATTTTAAGAGACTTTTCGATGTTTTTTGATGAGTGAAAGAGACAACAACTTGCAGGCGTCGGTGCCACAACGAAGACCTATGTATATCCAATGTATTGCTTCTCATGTTGTGAAAGAGATTTCTTCATGTAGCACGTTACTTCAACTAATGGAAAAGTTAGAGAATATAACATTCTCAACAGCGTAGATTCTTTTATACTAAGCCAATATAGATTACAGTTTAAAAATATTTAAAAGCAAGAAAAATTTACACCATTTTGAAAATTTTTACGGTATGAGGAAAATATTTTAATCTCCTTATGATACCTGAGTCACTAAACACGAAAATAATGCTGATATGAGGAAGCAAGCATTTTGGAGATACCAGAATTGTTAACATGTGTTAAAACAACATTCTCAGAATTCACTTTTTAATTCCTTCAATGCGTTTTTCTAACCAGTTTATAAATCTGTCTTTCCAATTGTATTCCTTTCGACCCTCAAACACTAATTAACTAAAACGTGACGACTCCATTTACCTTTTTGCCTATTCTTTTGAATTTTGTTTTACAAATCCATTAAATCTTGCAGTTGATCGATATTCTCGTTGCATAATTTCCTTCGAATGTTTTTCAGATATCATATGGCTTTGGTATTTTGATTAGCACTACTTAAAACTGATTTTTAAAAAAAAGTCTGATTTCACATTTCACGAGACTATGTTATAACTTTTTAGATACCACTAGAATCTTAGACTCGAATAAGTAAATGAGTAATATCTAAACCTTTACAAAACGGTTTCTATGTTACGAAATGGATTCTTGTTTGGCATGTAATAGTGGAAGTAAAATTGTACTTCGATTAAACAAAGTTTCCACAATATCATTTTGAATTCCACTTACTTGCAAATAAAACAAGAGGACCTACTTAGTGAATTTCTGTATTGCTGATACGAACTGTCATTTCCACAAAAGTGTGTGATAATTAAGTTTCAAGTTTAGCCTTGTGATTCTGCGTCACGTTTGAAGAGTTGTAGTTTGTTTGGTTTTAGTTCCTCACATGTCTTTTTATGCTTCGAGTTTCTCATCGGAATGTCAACGACATCCTCCAAAGGTGATTACTGTGCTCCATGTTTGTTTAAAGAAACTCTATTATGTTAATGGTGTTGGAGTCAACATAAAATGATTCCGGAGTTTCAGAAATAGAAATTCCTTAATAATGAGGCACAGTACGAATTACAGAGCATAAGTTTGATTGTATGAGGACTTAAGATTGTTCAGTTCGTTTTAGTCCAGTCGGTATGAACTGAAACAGGAGAGATACCTGGAAGAAGATCATAAACACTTTTATTTAGATGTTTGTATACCCAGGCTCTAGTTAAAATTTCACGTTTTCAACCTGATTCACCATGTGTTTACTTCGAGGGAACAGAAAAAGTGGTGTTTTCATACTTTCTCGTGTTTATCTCTATAGATCTTTATCGTTAAATCCTGTATAAAATATAATAATATCAATTTTAAAGAGAATAAAATTCCCTACAAATTTTGTATGAAACATGGCTTTTTAGAGACCTATTATCAAGCGAGATAGACGTATTCAATATCCCAATATTTTTCATTCTCCCAAAATGTTTGCGAAAATACTCGCGTTTGTGATATGAGCAATCGTCGTATGCAAATTAATTTTGTATAATTGGGTTCATTTCTCCATCCAAATTCAGTACGAAAGTAGTACAAAAATATACATCAGTTTATAACCAAATGAAATATTTAATTGACAGTTTAAAAAAAAATGAAAACAGTTATACGTGAATCAAACCAAAATTTGAAAAGGTCTACTTGCGAATGCTGTCCTGTTATTGTGGTGTAGCGTCTTCCTGCTGTAACATGATTGGGTTTCGTTATTCTTGGAAGGGATCCTTAGTAACCCTAATATCTTCATGAAATCTCTCACCTTGTCACCGCTGACTTCACCCTGGATCTTAGGGAATAACTTTAATCGTGAATGAGAAAATGAACCTTCAAGGACATTCCGCAACTCAAAATCTTGTTATTCCGCAAAAGATACTCCAATCATTTTTCATAGTCGTCCTTGTGAGTTCCAAGGAACCACTTCATAACAGACATGACAGATTTCCCTCCTGCGAGTTCTTTAGTGGAAAGCATGACTTTGAAATTTCTATCATTTAAAGCTCTCTGATTTCAGGCCCACAAAAATCCTGGATAACAATATCCGGATTGGTTGCTTTTATTATGCGATCTGTTCGAATTTGTTGGTCGTACAATAATATATAGAGTCCAACAGATGTTAACGGTTTTGGTGAGTATTCGTACCACGTGAGGCATGTGTTTGGAACTTCAAGGGCGGTACAGATCTGCCAGTGGAGAAAACTACACACCCTGTCGTGTCTTTTCAAATATTCGGACTTCGCTAGAATTTGACAAGCTGAGACAACATGATTATTGGTTTCTACTTGTTCCTAACAGATGCGACATTCATCAGTTTGGGGAATTTTGAGAAAATTATAAAGATAATGTAGAAATTGGTATTGGTACGTAAAAACGTACAAGATCACATTCTCATCTGATATAATATCGTCACAGTTGTAGTCTGCAGGAAAGATTCAGAGACACGTGGCGGAGATATTGAAATTCGCTATCTGCTGAGCTCATTAAAACCTTTGCCACAACTATAACCTATATTCGATGTATAACCTATGTATTGGCATGCACGCGTGCATAAGTCCGTCTGTTTGTCGCGAACTCGCTTACTCAATGAGAAAATACGCATGTGGCCACCAAGGAGTTTCTATAAAGTTCCGAGCGCCAATGAACATTAACAGCGCCGAGGGACGCGAGAACGTGTTATGCTTCATGTACAATGCGATCTGCCAGAGCTGACCCCGTTGTTGATTAGAATAATGTGAGCTAACGGCGTTTTTATGAAAAATTAGGGGCCGTTGTCACGAAACCGTCGACCGTATCTGTCTGAAGAGTGCTGCGCCCTTATGGCCTAGCTGCTAAGTAAATGATCTTGACTGTCCGGGTGGTTTACAGACCTAAGATAATCGAAACGTCGGCAACACAGCCTTCGACGCGGCGACACCCGGACAGCCACGATCATTCACATGACTCCGGCCGCGGAAGCCTACGCCTTCACGCTGCGAAGTAGCTTTGAAAATGTTACGCTCCTTACGACTCCTTTCTGCTCTCTCCAGTGAGGTCTGTGAACTTTTGAACAATAATTCCACTATCTTGGGCGCGGCATGATTGAAATTCATTCAATTACCTCTTAGTTTAGCTCCCTGGCTACCACTTGGTCAGTGTGTTTGCTTTACATTACGTGGTCCCGCGTTCGACTCTCGGTGAGGCAAGATTATAGTGTGCGTTTTCCTTGCAGTGTCCCAGTAGTTGTTGCTGTGTGGCGATGAGAAAATCCACTGCTCAAGTTGAGAAGACCGGAATACGGCGTGGGGATGACTACGTTCTAACCACGCGCCCCTCTTAACCCATTGCCGCGAGGCAGGGTCGTCACGAGTAACCCTGAGCCAGTTCACAGGCTCTCGCCTCAAGTACACACATACATAGCTCTTCAATTACGCCAAGGGGGTCTTGTAATTTTTTATTTGAAGTTAGGCGCCAACTTTAAATGAAATTCGGCGCTTGTTTGTTAACAGAGTTTAAGCGGTAATAAAATATTGGTTAAGTAGAAAAAGAGGACGCGCTGGGCTATTCAAAATAATATCCTCAAACTTTTCCATTAGCAGAGCTCAAGTGCTCGATGAAGAAATCTCTTTCAAAAAATGTGAATCAATAGTTTGAATATGAAATAGAAGTCTTTGTTGTGGCAACGACTCCTACAAAACGTTATAGCTTTGCTTCACCGAAATACAGAGCGGCAAAAATGAGGTAAGAAATGTGTGGACACGTATGTAGAATTCCTTTGTTTAAAATTTTCTTTCTTACACATTTGCAACTCTTATGTCTTGCGAAAAAAGTCAAAAGAGTGTGTTGTAAGGGCATTATAACAACCCGATGCTTTTGGGCCATCTTTATCCTCAACCCCACGCATTTCGGGCCATCGTCTTGTCATTTGTACTAGCGGCCAGCATTAAATCTACCGGCTTAAACGTGATTGGGAGGTTGCAGATTCTATCCCGCCAGAAGATTCGTTTGAGTTTAACATGGGCGTATTGGGTCCCTGCCAGGCTCGAAGTCGTAGGTCGCTCAGGGATTTTCCGTGTGTTTGCATGATCCGTTCCAGACGAATGCCCGATGAACACTATAACACGGCCAGTGCACATTTCTTTCTTTCCCTATCCAGTGTCCATCCTTGAGGAGGGTCAATAGGTCGGTTACCTATCTTCTCATGAACAACCCAAAGTATCACTGCCACTCGGAAACAACATAATGCATCGAAAGGCCTCCAGGATAATAGGTAATAGCCATCTTCCCTCACACTATAACTTTTTGTCGTAGGTTATGCCTCGTTTGGCTGAGCATGGTGATGGCATTAACGCAGTGGATTGTCGTGGATACAAAATTCGAAAGAAATCAGTGGCTCATCAAGACAGAAGTAATTCTTGATCAAGTAAAGAAAAACTTAATATCGTCCCTTAAAAGAATTCTATTGTGCTTGGACAGCGACAGGCCTTTACAGGTGATGTATGAATGGTGTTCGTGCTAAAGCATTACATAACTTTTCGAATTTTTTTAAACGTATGTAATTTTTGAAAACTCAGGTTACACGAAAGCTCAACAAGATGAGAGCTAAGCCATTTTAGCAGCCACCTTTTTGCTAAAAAAATTAAAAAATCGGAAATTTGGAAGATGAAAGCTGTTAAAAATTACGAAAAAATACACGACCGACGAAAAGTACCGACAAAAAACAAAACATCCGTTGAAACTAGCAGAGCGTTGAGTCCATTTAAATACATTGGGGCGCATCAACTATTGAGTTGGACTGGTTTTGTTTTTGACCACAGATGTTTAAGTAGACCGCAGATGGAGAGGCGATTTGCCATCAATCAATTTTTCTGTGTGGATGGGTCACATATCCGTGTTCATCCGTGAGAATACATCCAGGAGGGTTGGGGGCTGCGTTCGGTGCTGAACATTGGCTGCGATGCATTAGAGGTAACATTGAGTAAACTGAGTTACTGAAAATTGTGCACAAGAAGGGTCCCGCGATCACTCACACGCGGTGGTGGACGACGGTGCTGCTAGCTACGTCGAGAAGCAGTATGAAAGTATTGCTCTTGAGAATAACTGATGACAATCGACTAAAAAATTCTTCGTAAGAAGAGAAAGTTATGTAATCGTGCGCCAGAAGTCGGTGAATGAACGGTGGCTAGAAAAAAACTATTTGCCGGGTTCTGGTAACTAAAAGGTGGATAAATCCTGTTGATAAAATTAGAAAAAATCCTCAAACACGTGGGGTAGCTAGAGTCCATGTTTTAATAGTTTTTGTCATAAAAAAACGATTGACGCTAAAACGTGTTTATAGACAATGGTAGCGCCTAAAACATTCAGTCGATTTTCTTCGAACTTGATATTACTCAATCGATCATATTAACTCTTGGCTTTGGTATTTTCAAACGGATATTATGATTTTTTAGCGTATTTCACATGAAGTTTCAGAACCCTTTTACAAAATTTTCTCAAAAACGGAACCAAATATTTTATTTAATTTTGTCCTCGGATAGCTTAAGAGAATGGTAGTAGTTTTATGTTTGTTGAGATCACAGAGTTTTTGAAATTTGAAGAAGGTTTGAAGATAGAGATTTTATCTAAATAAAATATGTTCTCTTTAAGCTAACTTTCAAGTATTCAAAGATTAGTTTTCAAAATTATGAGCAGTTTCGGTGTAATGGTGCACGAAATATAGGCAATGTTTTCTCGAAAACCCCTCGAGATTTAGCTTTAAATTTTCAAAATTATTAAATAAAAAAGTTTTCATTTCAAAAGTAAAAACTTGTAGATAGGGATTTTATATTTTAAAAAATCTGTTGCAAACAATCAGCTCTTTAAGAAAGATCATGTACAATTTTATACGAAAAAGAGCTGATTTCCCTTAATTCAAATCTGAAATTAATTCAATTTTCAAAAAAGTTCTCAAATACTTCTCCAAAATGTTATCTTTAAATTTTCTCCTCGTATGTAATAAGAGATGATGACAAATATGGTGCTCGTCTTACTGTCGGCATTGCTCCATTTTTTTCAAAAGTGTCAAAATAATGTGAACATTTTATAAATACACAAATGGAGATACATATTTTTGGTTTAAAAAAGTATATGGTAAAGAATCAGCACTTTAAAAATCATTTTACAACATTTCGCAATTTTTTTTTTTGAAAAATGAGCTTATTTCGCTTAATTAGTGTGTCAAAGTTACATTATTTCTAAAAATATTTTCTGAAAATCCGCAAAAAATATTTTCATTAAAGTGTTTTCTTGTATTTAACAGCGTCTGATAAATGAATATATCATTTAAGCTAGTGGTGCTATAGATTCGCACAGACTTTCACACAGTAGTTAGTTTTGGAATCTCTTATTTATTATTTATCACAATTCTCTGTAGACGCAGGAAATAATTAAGATTTCCAGAAAATTTATTTAAAAAATTTAAAGCAATTTTTATTGCGAATGCTATTAATAAAAAATAATAAACTGGAAGTGTCAGTATGTGATTTTCGTATTTTTAACTTTTAAAATTATTCCCATGTCTCGTAGTATTTATAAAACCGATAATCGTCTTTCTGTGCACTACTATGAAGCGATTTTAGTAAAACATTGAATATATCAACATTAAATTAATAGGGCTATATTACATATCCCTAATGGTTCCGAAATTATTATTATCTTCTCGCTTTACGATTTCTTCGTAAGAAGAGAGTTATGGAATCGTGCGCCAGAAAGCGGTAAATTTTCACTAGGAAAACTATTTGCCGGGCTCTGGTAACAAAAATGTGAATAAATCCTGTTGCTAAATTTGGAAAAAATCCTCTAACACGTGGAGTAGCCAGAATCTAAGTTTTGTTGGTTTTTGATACCGAAAAATCGATTGAAGGCAAACGTCTGTCTGTACGTTCGTCTGTGGTCAACGCTAGTGTCTAACCCTTTGAGCAGATTTTCTTCAAAATTGACATTTCGGGATTGATCTCAACGGACTTTGGGGTTCTCTAACGGACATTTTGATTGTTGCAGTTTTTTTACTTGAATTGAACATTTACTTTTTTATGCCTTTGCCCGAGATCGAACTATACGGAGCTTCTGAGGTGCTATCTGAGTGGTATAAGTGTCGGCATGAATACTCTGAGAATTTTAGACCGAGAACCGGCGTGAAAACACTTTTCCTTGTTTATGTTGTAATATAATTTGCGGGGCATTGGGGAACATTGCGGAAAATTATGTGCTTCTGGAGCACCACTAGTTTGTCTCAATAATGATGTTCGCGGTTGTTGTGTTTTTAAGGAAAAATTTACTATTCGGGCTCCCAACCTTTGCAACGCACAGTTTTATATTTTAATTTTATCTAATCAGAACTTACAGGTGTATTAGTTGCGGTTAGGCACCAAATTTGACTTATTTTTTGCGCTGATGTGTTTACACCATTTTCATCTGCAGTTACAAATAGCGAGGGTAAAAGTTGTCTCCTAAATAATTGCCGTTCATAATTTAATACACCAAAATTACTGGGCATGTGTTAAATTTAAATCGTGTTAAGTCTCCATATGGGTTCCAAGTTTTTTTTATAAATAATGGGCTTATGGAAAAAAATATATGACGCCAGTTCAAACATGAATTTTTCTTTCCTGTGAACATACGTATATATGGAGTAATGCTCTTTTTCCATTCAGCAATGCTGCGGAAAATTGATTTCAAAGCTTGAACGGAAATACGCATTTTGGAGTCTCCTGATAACGAAAAGTTGTTTTTTCAAACACTCTGTCTGTCCGTTCATCCATCTGTGAGCACTACCAGCACATAAATCGTGCGTGCGATTGTTTTCCAAAATGGATATTCCCCGGCCGATCTGGCTCCCCTCGAAGCGCCGCGATTTTGAAAAACTTTTACAAAAATTTGAATGTACTTTTTTTTCAAATGAAGTTTGTTAACCATATTTAGTTCTTTCATTAAGGTGATGTAAATTTTTTTGAAAACGTTCAGTAGTTATCGCGTAATATTGTGTGCAATATGTGCAATTTCAAAAAATTATATTAAAAATGTTGTCTCAAAAATATATCTAAAAGTTTTCTTGAAATTGTAGTATGGATAGTACTAAATGTATTCTTTGGGATGACGTAAATTCTATATTGCTCTATTCCTATACACTTTTTCAAGAATTACAAAATTTTTACGTGGCTCTCATATTGCTAATATTTATACTAGCAGCGATTTGTTCACATTGTTATATTTTTGAAATCATGTGGTATAAATAATGCCTTTTGATGGTACTCAAAAACTCAAGCATTTTCTGTGAAAACTGACTCAATATTTCGCATTTTAAAACATATTCAAAAGCAATTTTTTCGAAAACGGCCCTCAATTTTGTCTTCAAACTTTTCAAAGGATAGTGCTAATTGCACACTTTAATATGACGTAAAGTTCATTTCCGATTACTTTTGTTTTTTTTACCGAAAATTCACAAAAGTAATTTTTTTGAAACACCTCACGTACTTAATATGCCTACTAATAAGTCATAATATATTTTTATATAAATTACATATTATTTTCATTGTCTTCAGAAGATTCATTTTGGACAATTGTTCGCGGACAATTTTATCTGTGTGTAACATATAACTACGTAATTCCACATTACAATTTGGAACTTGGATATACATCATAAAGTGAGTAAACTAGGGCTCATCTAAAGAGTTTCTTGAAATTCGCAGGTGACCTTCGCATTACCCGAGACACCATCGCCCTGGAGCATCGCCGCCGCAGCTCATGCTGCCAACCTTCCGGTGATGATGGGTCCACACCCTGAGAACCCTTCACGTGGATTTGTAAACCTACTGACGGTAGTAGGGGAAACAATCTCTCCAGAGGTTTTGGTCCAATTTTTATCTAATATGGTCTCTACGGACGTACAGGGTTATTTCCTATTAGTGCATTTGGACAACGTTTCCACCAGGGAATTTTTTCAAGGTTTTTATTCAGAGTTCTATCGCCAACTGGGCACTACTCGGGTGCTGCACCTGAGCCCAGACATCGAGCCGTATGTGAGTTTCGCAAAGCCTTACGATCCTGAGCGGAAACTATGGCCCAACGTGGAAAAGAGCGTGGTAGATTTCTGCAGAGACCAACGTCATGAACGCACCAAATATCTGAGTCTGTCAAATGGAATTGAAAACCTGAAAGGATTCAGGTTCAGTTTCATAATCCGAGAGCAACACATGTGGGTGGACAGAAGAGGAGAAACGCAGTTTGGAGGACGTGACTACGAGTTTGCCAAGATACTCCTGGAGCTGGGGATGCGCCAGGAGCTTTTTCCAATGGAATCTCTCAATAATTCATTAAAGGAGAGACGCGTGGAAGTGGTTTTGCCTGTCACAAAAATTACGATTTTCAACTTGGAATTAGCGAAACGTTATGCAGAATTAACGGTAGCTGCCTTGCAGGTAATAATTTTATCATCTCTGGTTCTGTAAGTGTGGGTTATGATTTGCCGCGGAAGAGAGGGTGGTGCCCCCCTCGGCGTTGACTTACCCGTCACCGAGTTGCTCGTGGCATGCAGGGTGTTCCCCAACCAGACATTTTCCAGCAGCCGATCACCGCCCCAGAAGAGACAAGCTCTAAGCTCCCGGGGTTGCCGGCGTAGTTTCTGATAGAGTCTAAGAGTAAGGGAGGGGGGCCGAACAAGGGAAAGGAAAGATCGCAAATGGTTTTCGATCCTTTTGTAGGATCTATCGATCAGAGCAGTCGACCGCCGGAATTCACCAAGAGAGAGCAGCTGAATTCGACCTAGTGATCTAGCGAGCTAGCAAGATCCTTTATCTTGTAGATGCCGTGAAACTACTTCGAATTTTGTAACTTAAGTGTTTCAGAAGAGAAAAAATGCAAGTTGAAACAAAATTTAGAACGCTTGCTACAGAGAAGGGGTACTTATAAATTAAAAAACTAATCCTCCAACTCGTGGGAAGGACAGAACCCCTTAATTGTAGGCCCTTGATACCGAAACATCAATTTACAGAACGCCGTGAGTCACTCAGTCTGTAAATACCACTAGCGCCTCGGCCACACGTACAAATTCGTTTTTAAATTGGATATTTCCTAATCGATCTGGGACTAGTCGATAATTTGAGACTTTGAAAAACATTCTTTAAAATATGGGGTACTTTACATGAAGGATTACAAGAACATTTTTAATTTTTTCTCAATAACGACTACGAAGGCTTTCTTTAAATTTCCTGTAAGAATAGAGTAAAATATATTCAAAAAAGTAGCACACGTAAAATTTCACAAGTTTGAACGTTTTCGGCGTGTTTCTACAACTACAAAATTAAACGTAGTCATTTTTTCATTCAAATTAAATTTGTACATATTTAGTTTTTGTTACAGTCATGTTTGTTACATTTTAGAAATTTTTAGTAGGTTTTGCGAAATATTGCCTACAATTTGAGCAATTTAAAAGAATAAAAACAACATGAATTTTTAGAACACGGCTCAAAATATTTTTTAAACTCTTGGTAAGAATAGTGCTAAATGTACTTTATTAATAATGTAAACACCATTTCACTCTATTCTTTTGTTGCATTTTTTCAAACATTACGAAAGTGTAGTTTTTTTACTAGCCTCTCACGACGTTAATAAGTACATTAGTGGCAATTTGTACACATGATTGCTATAACGAGTACATTTGGTTTAAATGATATCATAAAGTTTCCTAAAAAGTTTTCTCAAACGATTTCTGTGAAATTTACCTCAAAACTCCGCATTTTTAAAACCTTTATACCGCCATTTTCTCAAATATCGCTCCCAATCTTTTTCAATCTTTTCGTAGGGATAGTGCATCTTGTGCTGACTAATATGACATTAAAGCCAATTGATACATTCATTTGTTTAAAAAATTACACTATTATAATTTGTTTGAAATATCTCTCATGCCGTAATAATCCTGCGATTCGTAAACATTATTTTATTTGTGAGTGGGAGTTCTTCTTAAGTCTTAAAAAGAAGTATTCGAAAACTCAAACGATTACTGTGAAAAATAGCTTCCAATTTTGCATTTACAGTAGTGCTCACACGCCAATTCTTAAAAGTGCTCGAAAGTTTTCAAGGAAAATTTCCTTATATGACGAGCTTTTACTCTTCTTTAATCTTTCGATACATCGCAAAACAGGTATGCAAAGCTACTTTTGGAAATTATTTTCAGTTATATTTGATCTTTTTAAGTCCTTGTGTGCGTTTTAGCATATTAGCAAAATGCTTATGTATAATAACTAAAAAATTCGCCATTATAGTCCAGTCTTCGGAGTTGAGCGCTCTAATTGTCAGGTTGCTTCCCTTCTATAATACCACCTAAAATTTGGGACACTTTGTTGCATACGCACACACACATTGTTTGCATACGCATAGGTCACGACGGTTTGATATGTGGTTGAGTTGCAGAGTTTTGGTGGAATCCGCGCACCGCAAATCGGTTCACTACACTTCTCATTTCCTCGTTTGGTTCTGTCCAACTCCAGTCTATCATGTCTATTCTTTTGAAGTAGAAAAGGTCTACCTTTTCTCTCTTCTGTTTATATCTTTGGTTCTCAATTAGGAAGCAGTCTCTGGTTAGCAGATGGACATATCTGGATGTTGAGTATTTTGATACGCCTAGTACTTTCTTCAATGCCTTGATGTTTTCGGATATCTTCATATCTCTTCGCTTCAGGTGTTCTGTATTTATTTGGATTCCGTATGTTAGTATGGATACGATCTTTGTTTTAAAAATCTTAATTGCTGTTTGTAGTGATATTTCTCGTATTTGTCTGTCTTCTCTCTTTGTAGCTATGGAGGCGATTGCTTTTTGTTTTATATGTTTGTTGTAGGTGAATCCTGATGTTCCTAAGTTTTTGTAGTCATTAACTACTCCGAGTTTCTCGGTTCCTACTTTTAGTTTTTCTTTCTCCTTTACATTTCACACTTTTGTAAAGATCATTAGTGCGCTTTTGCTGGTGTTGATTTTCAGCCCGTTTTCCGCGGCCCATGTTGCGATTTTATTCAGACAATTTTGTGCATTCGTGGTTTCTGGCACTCAACAGATCGGCCCATGTTGCGTGTTTGTTTAGGCTATTTTCTGCCTTCGTGGTTTCTGGAGGATAAGGCCATATCGTCGGCATAGAGCTTTTATTTAGGCAAAGGATTTATTTGGCATGGGGTTCACTGGCACTCAACATATCGCGAGCGAGTTGCATTTCTGAAATATTTTTTTCTCGCGCGACTTTTCTTGACGTCTGAGCTCCCTTGTGCTCAACCCGGCAGGGCTCGGCACAGTCTATGCAAACCCTTGGTCTCACACGGAACGGCACGTCAAGATTATCAGGGATGCCAATCGCTGCTTTCAAATGAATGCACTTCTCACCCCCAGAGAGCTTCGACCGTATTGGCCTCCGTATTTGGATGATTGTTTCTTACTTTAATTGAATACAGTTTTTTGTCGTTTAAAAGTGAAGTATTTTGTAAGGGCTGAATCTAGTTTCGGTTTACCATAGTACTTGGTTTTAGTTGGTTACTTGAACGGTTTTCTGAATCTGTAAAACTGCTCATTCTCATTTTTACATTATGTACAAGTATTGTAGTGTTTCGAAAGAAGACATAGTGTTCGAATTTATTTGATTTTACTAATCTCCATGCTTGCATTTTCCACAAAATTAATACTTATGCATTCGTTGAAGTTGAGCATGGAAACGCTATACCCGAAAATAAGCCCAGAGTTCTCATCAGTTTTTCCTACAAGACAACCTGTTACAAAAATGTAGAGCACTCTGGTTAAACCTTCAGACTGCAACTTGTAAAATTCAAAATTGTAAAGGGTACACATTTGTTTCATGAGAAACGTGAAAGGTCAATCTTCCTTAAGCAAGAATAAAATTATTTGAATATTTTGCACTCCTTTTAGATGATTAAAAGTAAAATACACATGTATGAATCAGCAGTATTTTTGGTAAAAAACCCTTGATCTAAAAAATATCTTAATTTCATTTTCTTAACGTATAATTCATTTGTATTTATGGTCATTCACAAAATTATTATGAGTTATCATCACATGTAATTACGAAGAAAGTTAATTATTGCCTCTGTGCTAATGATCTTTAATCGCAGTGTTTCTGCTTTAGGAGCGCAGATGCTGTCTGTGCCTTTTGTCCGCAGGCTGACGAGCATCTAGTGGTGCGCCGGGCCCAGCGCATGCCCTTTGGGTTGGTGCTTCCGCTACCCTTTCGTTGGCAGACCTGGTGCTCAATCGGTGCCATGTTGGCGCTGATGGTGGTCGCTTGGACGTTGGTGCGGACGCACCAGCTCAACTTCGACGACGCGGCCAATGGCGCCCTGGACGTCCTCGAGATGGTCCTCACCGGGGGAACCTCCAGACGTATTTCTCTGCTCTCTCACAAGCTCGTCTTCGTCTGTGGATTCCTCATGTGGCTAGTGGCTGCCAACGCCTACACGGGACTGCTGCTTGGTTTCCTCACAGTTCCCCGATATTTTAATGAACTTGACACCATCGAAGAAGTTGTGCAGGCGACTGACAGACTGTACGTTCAAAATAACGTGTATTTGAATTTTCAAGTTGGAATGACTTACAATTTGGGTAAGCTTGCAGATAATGTAAAACCAATTCTTCGAACACATGAAAGAGATTTATGTGTGCAAGACATTGTAGAGACTGGAAAAGCTGCAACTTGGATGAACTCACATTTGTATTCCATCGTATCTCGCTACAGAAAGTATACAAAAGACGGTCAAAAGTTGCTTCACAGGGTAAAAGAGCCCATAGAATCCACCAGTTTGTATTCATACTTTGTGCGTCGGAATCACAGGATCCTTTACGTCTTTAACTCTCTTATTCTCCGTATTTTGGAGTCCGGCTTGAGTGACCACTGGAACCGAATGCTGGAGTACAGTTTGGATTTGGATGGGCAGGGAGGGAAATCGTTATTCAGAGGGGATTCGAAACCTGAAAAGCTGAAGGTCGTTCAATTCACGGGGCATTTTGTTCTGTATGGCGTAGGCCTTTCGATTGCGTTAATAACATTTTTAGTAGAGCAGATTGTAGGTCGTTGCTGGGTTCGCCGCTATAGTGACGCAGTTTTTTGATGAGGCGTTGTATTGGCGAAAAATGTTCACAGTTGCTTAAGAAAGACCTCTAAAAAACTTAGACGTAGTTAGTTTGCATTCGCCGCTCTTGGTTTGTCTCGGTCGTCCAGAATGTTTACATATCCTTCTGATAGTTAATTTTACTTTCTCGTATACTTCTTACAAATTATCGATTTATTATAGCAATGCAGCAGCAAAAACTAGGTTTTTTTACAGACAACTCTTTTTTTTGAACTTACACAAAAAAGGGACAGTTGTATGGACGAAAGGGACATTTGTATGGACGAAAATATTTATAAAGTCATTTCCCGCTACAGAAAGTACAGTCACGAGGGGAGAATAATGTTTCACAAGGTGAAGGAGCCTTTACGCTCTGTCAGTTACGGGGCATATACGGTACGTAGGAATCACTTCATGATTCATGTCATCAACATGCTTATCCTCCGCTTGTGGGAGTCGGGGTTGTTCAATCAGTGGGAACATATGCTGTTGTTCAGTTTGGATCTAGACGGGCAGACAGACATGAGACGAGTGGGAGAAGGTGTTGGGCCTGTGAAACTGACTCTGGATCAGTTGACAGGACCTTTTCTCCTGTGGGGAGGGGGTCTGGTCCTGGCCGGAACAGCGTTCTTTTTGGAGCAGCTACGAGGTCGCTTGGTAATTGCTAACGCTCACAGGATCGTAAAGATTTTAATTTTTTCGTAACGTTTTGATCAATTATATACGACTAATTAACTCTACAAGCAAAACATCATATACGCTCGCTTTGAAATAATAAATGAAAGTCACGCGTTGTAGAAGTAAAGCAGACACCCTGGGATAATATTAATTTTTCCTTCCTGGGAAAGCGTTTTTATTTTCTGGCACTTACTACGTAAAATATTATAATCAAGCCAAACAGAATTCTAGAACACTCTTCTTCTCCAGTGGGCGCTGCTTTGACTGCAAAGATATGACTTGAATTTGCTACAAAGATGGAGGCGCTTTATACTTACTATAAAACATGTTTGACCTTGTTGGTTAATTACACACTATGTAATATACTTTGCCTCGTTGGTTATACTAAAGTTTAGTATAACAGTTGCGAAGCTGCCTATTATTTTTTGTATCCGGTGCGATCTCAGCGCTCCCAGTGGCGAGCAAGAGACAGCAGCAATTCGTGGAGGTGCGGCTTAGTATTTGCATTCTTTTTACACTCATGTGGTTTGCATTCTGTTTACACTCATGTGGTGTGTGATGGTAGCAATAAATTTTATTGCACTGGGTTGAATCTATTGAATATTATTTATTATCCGCTGTTAGCACACTGCCATTGTTAAATTGTGACACTACATTTACCGTCCTGCATACATTGATGCTTCATTAAAACTGCCAACAACATATGGAAATGCTATAAATTGTAGAAACAATAAAAATAATTCACCAAATGTACACTTCTTTAGGTTTTCCTAAAGGTAGGGAAACGAAAGCATTAACAAAATTGTTTGTGATATTGTTATTTTAAAGTTCATTTGCAATAAGCTGATTCCAATGTTTTCTAGTTTAACTTTTATAAGGAGTTGTGAATAATTTTTGTACTTACGGTTGTTCAAACATTTTGGATGTTAAGAAAGATTTTGTCAGCTAATAAATACGATACAAATCTTGATGTTATTTTATAATTTTAATTTATCTTATTAAAAGTATAATTCAATTTTTTATATCATTTTAACTACTAGGTGTAGGACCCCGTAGTAAATTAAGCTGGACAGTAAATTCAGCTGGATAAGTCACGTAGATTTGGTTGCAGGGATATCGTGGAGATCTTTTATTTTGTAAAGTGCCCCTTCAAAAGAGTACGGCAAACGCGAAGAAAATTGCTCATTTATCGCTTGTTCGTTCGATAATTGAATATGGAACACTTTGTTAGGATTCGCACAAAACTATGCAGTATAAAAATTTGGAAAGGATTCAGCTTAGAGCAGTTAAATTTACTTTCAGGGAGAAGCAAATGACAGGATGGGATTCACTCTAAAACAGGCGATAAGTAGCAAGGCTCTGTGCTTTGTATATAGCTTATAGCGGTAATAAAGCTTGGAAGGAAATTAATTGGCGTCTAAGTATTCCTACTTTCATCAGTGTGGGGGATCACAGGCACAAAATAAATTTAAGACCGCAGATGACGGATGTCGGGAAATTTTCTTTCACCAATCGAACGATAAAAGAATGAAAAATATTGCCTGCAAAAACCTTGGAACCCATTCCTCGATGCATTCAACATTTTAGGTAATTAGTTAAGGTATTACTAAGTAAATGAGGGACTTAACTAAGAATAGTAGGTTATAGAGCGAAGCATATGTGATATATTGTGAAGTGAGGTGTCGTGCAGTATAGAGTAGAGAAATAATGAAGGAAGTGATTTAAGAGTAATAGTCAGATGAAGTGCAGAGCAATGTCAGTCGAGTGTGGTCTTAATTGAACAACCCTTCAATGCGAAGGTAGATTTAGTTTTTTTTCTTAAGGTAATTTAATGTAATATGTATCAGTCAGTTTTTGTATTATTATTATTATTATTATTATTATTATTATTATTATTATTATTATTATTATTATTATTATTATCTCAATAAGGTTTTTCGTGCAGTTTTTCTTGATTTATAGAGCAAATGCTGAGGTGTTCCCTTGTTTTCTCTTTGACAGTAATACATTTTTATTTTATGATAAGCTTGGAATGAGCACTTTATTTTCTATACATCACAAAATTTTCGATGTAATGCGGCAATAAAGATTATGAATTACTAGGCAATCCTTGTTATGTCCCCTCCTGTTATGTCTTGTAGCGTTACAGACAGACGCCTCTAGGAGCACGCTACCAGGAGCACTAGTGTCAAACAAATGAATTCTCCTCACCTAGACACATGACAATAAACATGTGAAGTCAGAGCACAAATCTGATTTTAAAGTAAAATTTTTTCTTCTGCAGAAATGTTTCTATACAATTAGAAATTCTACTCATCTTTTAAAAAATGTTTATTTTTAACAACACAGAATATATATAATGAAATATTTTATGTTTAGATTGTTAATTTTTTTATAAAGACTTAATATGATTGTAACAATGTACTTCAGCTTCCTGGTCAATGTCCTCATATCGATCAGGTTTTTGTCCAGCTTTCCTGATACATAGAGCAAATGATGCGATGGGCCCTTGAATTGCTTCTGGACGTAAATGTAGCTTCACTATGCGCACGTTTTGTTGAATTCTTCTTTTGCTTGTAATGGTAGGAGTAGACGTAAACGCGAGTTATAATTTTGTTAGCAATGCAGCAAAATCATACTTGCAATCCGTTTATCGATGCAAATATGTGTTCTATAACTTGGGAACAAAAATGTTTATATTTTAAAAAACCTGGCGCTTTTTACTTTTTTTACTCATTTATCTTTAATTTTAACTGATCTTTCAAATATTTAGAGTTAAAATGATAGCAAGGGATTCTGGAACTCAAGAAAACATGCGCTGATGATCTTCTTCCCCATACAGTTTTTACTGTTCTTTGACTAAATAAATCTGAATCTAAATAAACAATATGGTAATAATGTTAATAACATTCAAAAGTTTCAAAAACAAAATTGCGTAAGGATTTTAATAAAATGAGTAATAGTAGCAACGAGGTGTAATTAATAACGTAGTTAATTCTTACCTGATAGATACTTCATCTGGTGGTCTTATTTCTTCTAACCAAATAATTTAATGTGTTACAATATGGAGACTTATAGTGGTAAGAAGTAATATACTTAAAATAGTATATTGAATCAATTAAAACACTCATAAAAAGTCGTTTAATAATAAGGTAGCATTGCTTTTCACATCCGTGGTATATGCAATCATGTAGTAAATACATTGATTTAAGCAATTAGAACTCTGAAGAGCAACTTCAACTCTTTCCGATTAGACTTGTTTTGAAGTTATTAGATATCCTTCCTCATACATCACATACAGTTTTTACTGGTTTTTTGTGTAAATAAATTGAAATCTATATGTAGATAAACAAGCAGTATAGATTACGAATTAAACCACTTATCAAATCAGATTACCTATAAAATCAGTCATACAATACTGATAAGAATCCTATAATTATGGGAGGAAAAGTTTGTGGAATTATTATAAGGGAATTTTCAGTAAATAATCTTTAAAGCATGTGACAATCAGAGACGAAGAGTATAATGATTGTATTGCAAATTTTAGATAATGGTTTCAGAAAGTATCAAATTATACTAACCACAAATAAATGATTAGACATGTCTATGGGTAACCTGATCCTAAACTCTTTGATTTTGATTGCAGTAGCACTCATATCAAATGTTATTTCCAGATAAAAATAACTTTTTTTTAGGTAAGAGTGATATTTGAGCTGAAATGCTCTTTTTTATAATTTTGCAACTACTTATGATTCTGCAACTGATCATGATATGCAACCGAGATCACACCCATCTATAAGCACTCGATAACTTTATAAAATATAAATATATTTATTACTGTTTTATGTAAATAATCATTAGCAACAACGTCTCACATCAGGCGAACGCTGATAAATGATTCTTTGATTGAATTTTCGACGTTCGCAGGCAAGTGAATAGTAATAGTACAAATAGTACAAATGTACTAATAGTACTAATAATACAAATATGCAAAACTTATGGTTTTCGAATTAATGCGTTCTGTGACTTATGGTGTACGTTTTAATTGACCAGAAAACCAATTGAACCCATGACTGAACTGATGGATTCAAATTTCGAATTTGGCTTATGTGGGAGTTTCTCAATTTTAAATCCAATATTAGATTTACGGTTCCCATTATTGTATGACTTGAGAAAAATAATGTTACGGACTGGTGAACGATTACCACATCAAAGTAATGCTGCAGTAGTTTTCTATAGAGTCCGTAGACAGCGGTGCTTGTGTGAAACATCATTGAAGCCTACCATTAGTCTACCATCAGCCTACCCTCTGCATACGCCTTGTATTCCTAGGTAATAGTATGAGAATGTAGAATAGGTGATAGAAAAGTACGTACAAACACAGATTCTTTGTAAATTATGCACTTAATTCAATTCTGAGTTCTAAAAGTTTCGAAAAATGGCTTGTGCAATTTGT
The DNA here is from genome assembly GCA_038098605.1 of Gryllus longicercus. Classification (NCBI taxonomy): domain Eukaryota; kingdom Metazoa; phylum Arthropoda; class Insecta; order Orthoptera; family Gryllidae; genus Gryllus; species Gryllus longicercus. Next base: position 374,205 of record JAZDUA010000257.1, on the reverse strand, counting down.
ACAAGCTTATTTTGCTCCTTTCTTAAAAAATGTAGAGTTTTTGAAAAGTAAAAAATGTATAAACTTGAAGATAAACTTACTTGGAAACATCTTGCCGTACCAATAAATTCTACATTAACTTTTCTTAACGCTCATTTTTTTTTACTTAAGAGATTTACTAAAATCTAAGGCTTTATTATTAAAAAATATCTTTGAAATCAACGTTAATCAGCGATTCCATAGATGACAACCGTTCGTGTGTTTTTATCAAAACTGATGCGGTCAAAACATTTTCTTAGTCCTCTTTTACTCCATGCTTTACTTTTAATTCAGGAGTGGCGTTCTTAGAATTCTTAGAAATTAGAAATCAAAAAGTATCTTGTTAAAAACCGAGTTTTGCTAAAATATTGACAGAAATGTTTCCAATAATCTGCTAGTTTACTCACAAAATACTTCACTGCGTTCTGTTATGATTGCTGCATTTTTTGTCCTAATCTTGGATATTTTTGTTCTTTCATTTCTCGACTTTGGTTAGTAAAATTAAAAATATATATATTTGCTGAAAAGATGCGATGCATTATATATTACTAATGTGTATTTACCAGTAACTAAAAGCGTTGTAACTGTTGTAAGCTAGCTGATCTTCTTCGGGATCCCAATTCATTTTATTAATCAAAAAACAGCAAGCACTTCCCCCCCCCCACTGTAAAAATGCCCAGAAAGCGTCAGTTGGTAGATTGCCCTCGTCATGAGCAACTGGGCCGCCCTGCGCTGGTGCCGCGTGTCTTCCACATTCTCCCTTCTGGCACCCGCCTTTGCCCAACCCCCTCGTGAATCGACTGGGACATATCGACCTCGCGGCGAACGACTGAAAGTCAACACCTCGCAGCACACGCCGGAACAAATGAAGAATAACGGAGGTTCCAGAGGGGTGACAAAGTATTGAATCATCGAGCCCTGAGGGAGCGGATTGAAAGAAGTGGTTCTGTAATGAAATACTTACCGTCAATGGACCGACGACAATATGATTTGAATAGACAACATAGTCTCAAATTGTTTAGTACCCTTCCTTCTTTACATCATCCTCAATTTTTCTAATCTAGGTCAAACTTATTCTTTTCTTCGTAGAATTATTTACATATTTCTTAAATATACAATATGTCCTCTATAATTTTATTTTTTCTTACTTTTATCCATCTTCCTTATTTTTACTACAAGTATCTAATCTTAAATTTTATCTTCGTAAATCCTCTTAAAGTTTAGGGCGAGTGTCCATGGCTATTGTTCGTAAAATTCTAAATTTCAGTGTTCTGAGAGACATATTGTCGAACTCAAAGAAATAAATTTTAAAATGGACTGGCAGGAATAGCTCAGAGTAACAGCTATTAGCCCGCTATACAGCGTTTTAATCACGAAGACCTTGAGTTCGAGTGTTTACTGTGGTGGATTTTCGAGAAGTGCATTTTAATAAATATTTATTATTAGAAATATCAGCACGAGGTATTGTCGCCCCGGCGACGGGCACTCTCGGGCCACTTAGTGCGATCTTTGTTAAATGTTAAATCCAAGAATGGCAGAAAACGCGAATGCATCATTTCCGCCGCTATCAGATGTGGTGTCGCCAGCTCTATACGCTCTTAACGACTACCATTATACAGAGCCGCATCTATTTAATCACCTACAGCACCAGTAGCAGTAGCAGCATCAGCTATATGTAGCGAGCCAAACCGCGGATTCAACCTTCAGGCAGCTAGGTACACCAGCCGTGGGATATTCTTACCCTGTTAAGTACATCGCATTCTCCATCTTTTAAGCGCCCCAGATTGCAAGATGCAGTGTATACCCAAGACGAGGATTAAAGTGAAAATGTTTGTTTTTTCTTGTGCTTGCTTGTACGTATAACGTCCCAACCTGCAATAGATTTTACATTCTCGATCCTAACCCCGTCCCTGCCTCACATCAAGGTGCCTCAAACAAGGATTCTCCTTCCTCTCATCATTAGTTGTAACATTCAAGTCGAGACTCAAATCGCTCTGCAATCCGATCATCGCCCCGTAGTTTTCCCACTCGGCACAACCCCAGAAGACATCGCCCCGCTCAGCCTTATCATTTAGGTAATATCAACTGGCCACATGATCAGATGCTAGTCACACATCTTCTACCTCCACTGCCATTACTCCGAACTACGCAGGATATCGACGGTGCCATTGACTCACTTACTCATACTATATTACATGCCCTCGCCTTAACGGCCCGCACAGCCCAACAACGCACCTCGCTTCCAGCAATGCCACGTGTAGTGAAGAAACTGATCGAATATAAACGATATATTCGTAATCACTTGTTGAGACATCAATCTACTCTTCTAAAATCGTATTTAAACCTTCTAACTAAAATTGAGAGACAAGTTTTGGCGTCCATACATGCGCAAAAGATTCATCGTCAAACTCAAACAGCAAACCCAGCTGATTATATACTGTGGAATATAACCCATCGTCTTTTGCGCAAACCTACCAATGTACCCACCCTTGTTACTCCAACTGGAGAAGCATCTTCTCCTTCAGATGAATGTGATATGCTGGGTATTTATTTCGCATCAACCTTTACTTCTGAATCTTCCAAATTTATTCAGCTACTTCCAAATTAGCAAATGGCCATGACCTAATATCAATTATTTTTTTAAAACACCTTCCCATAAAAGTAATCGTACATATTACAGCAATATTTAATGCCGCGTTGAGATACACATGCTTCCCTAATAATGGAAACATTATTCCCATTATTATTCCTATTATTATTCCCATTATTATTCCATATTATTCCCATTCTGAAGTCAAGGAAAGCTCAAAATCATCCAATAAGCTACCGCCCGATTACTTTGTTACCCACAATGGGAAACCTAGTTGAAAAATGTATACTCTCCAGGCCAAATTCTTACCTCAGCTCAGTCAATGCAATAACACCTCATGGATTTCGGATCCCAACCTCTTTTGTCGACGTATCAACAAATCTTACGCCTATCTGAAGATATCATCGAAAGATTTCATGACTTGCCCGTTTAGAGGCTATCGCGCGAAGCACATACATATAGTGCTCTGAAATTGTGCCAAGAAGGGCTTCTACATTTTTATTTTAAGTTAGGCGCCACATTTTAATGAAATTCGGTGCTTGTATGTTAAGAGATGCCTTCCCTGTTTTATTATTGTCTTTGTGACCTGTATGCAGCAACCGTAAAGATGTCACTTCATGTTATTAAAATTTCAGCTATGATGTTTCAGCGGTAATCAAGTACTGGTTAAGTAGAAAAAGAGGTTGTGCTGCGCTTTGCAAAATAATATTCTCAAACTTTTCCATTAGCAGAGCTCAAGTGCTCGATGAAGAAATCTCTTTCAAAGAATGTGAATCAATAGTTTAAATACGAAACAGAAGCCTTTGTTGTGGCAACGCCTCCTGCAAAACGTTATACCTTTCCTTCACCGAATTACAGAGCTGCAAAAATGAGGTAAGAATCGTTTGTACAAATATGTATAATTCCTTTGTTTAAAATTTTCTTTCGAACGCATTTGCAACTCGATCTCTTACGAATAAAGTCTAAAGAGGGTGTTGTATAGGCTTGATAACAGTTTAACCTTAACACGACGATCTTCGGGACACCGTCTTGCCATTTCTAGTAGCGGCGAGCATTAAAGCTAGCGGCTCAAACGTGATTGGGAGGTTGCAGATTCTATTCCGCCAGAAGATCCGTCTGAGTTTAACATAGGCGTTTGGGGCCCCTGCTAGGCCGGAAGTCGTAGGTTGCTCAGGGTTTTTCCGTGTGTTTCCATGATTCCTTCCAGGCGAATGCTCCAGATGAACACTACAGCACGGCCCCTGCGCCTTTCTTCCTTTCCCTACCCTGCTTCCATCCAGGGAGGGGGGGGGGCGGTATCAATGAGTCGATTTCCTATTCTCGCATGACTAACCCTGCGTATTTCGAAAATATATGCAGAGCGTCTAAGGCTGTTACGTAACATATTGTGGCACTTACACTTTTGCACTAACACACATGTCGGGAGACCATTAAGTACATTAGAGCTTGTTGTGGCTGTGGTGGTGCTACAATGGTGGAGATACCTAAAGGAGAAAAAACATTGCAAATCAAAGAGTGGGACAGCCTTGATCTCAAATTCTAGTGTGGGATGAACACTGCCACTCTCGTGATATAACCAGCTTTTCACTTACGGGACCAAGTACTGTAGAACAGGAAACACTCAGAAACAACATAATGAATCGAAAGGTCTCTGTGATAATTGTTAATAACAATCTTTCCTCACACAATATCTTCTTGTCGTAGGTTATGTCTCTTGTGGCTGAGCATGTTGATGGCATTAACGCAGTGGATTGTCGTGGATACAAAATTCGAAACAAATCAGTGGCTCATCAAGACAGTAGTAATTCTTGATCAAGTAGAGAAAAACTTAATATCTTCCGTGAAAAGAATTCTCTTGTGCTTGGACCGCGACGGACCTTTACAGGTGATGTATGAAGGTGTTGGTTCTAAAACATTACATAGTTTTTCAAATTGTTGATACGTATGCAATTTTTTGAAATTCAGGTTCCACGAAAGTTCAAAAAAATGACAACTTTGCCATTGTAGCAGCCTCTTTTTCGCTGAAACAAATTTTTAAAAAATCGGAATTTTCGTAGATGAAAACTACGAAAAATTACACGAATGCGACTAAAATTTTTGAAAAAGAGTACATTACCTTACTTCAACATATGTGGTTAACCAAATATTTCAATAACTAATACATTTTTTCTTGAAAATCTAGTTGCAGGCAGACCTACAATAGTTTACTTCAGCAAATTTCTAAAATTCAAGAGATTCCAAAGAAAATTAGACCAGTCATTTTTTAACTTCATTTATGCTTCCCGAGTACAAAGCTTTTACAAACGTAGAGCAATTTTTGAGATTTTGAAACTGAAAAATATTGAGAATTTATGTAATGACCCCATAAAAATAAAATCATCCGTTGAAACTCATAGAACCTCGAGTTCATTTAAATATATTGGATCGCGCAATTACCGGAAAAAATGTTGGGATGGTTTGATTTTTGAGTGGTTTCAGTTGGCCACAGATGGAGAGGCGTTTTGCCATCAACCAATTTTTCGGTGTGAATGGGTCACATCTCCAGACGTGTAAGATATATTTTACATCATTTAGGAATAAGATTTCTCGGCGCAATTTTGCGTTACCAGGAACCATAGATACGGGTATTTCTGTCGAAAAATCGCCGATTACAACACTTTCTCCTTACTACGTATGTACTTCTAGTAAGGATAGGGAGTTTTAATTATTTGCCTATAAAGGTCCCCTTGTGCAGCAAAGGCCTGCTGCCTGAGGAGGGGTGACAGAGCCGCACGTCTTCGGTTGCGCAGTTAGGTTGGTACCGCCGTCTGTCTTCCGCTTTTCCTCAGGCTTCTCCATGTCGTCCTCTCATTTGCGGTTCTGGACCTGGTTCTGCCCGCTGCTTCACGGAAGAAGCCCATCTTTCTCTTCTTCTGTCGTCCTAGGTGTCTCCAGCCTTGCGTTGGATCCCACATAGTAACTGCGTGTTCCCAACTGAGTTGATCTTGCCGTGCTGTGTCCTTTTTCAACCACTGCACCTGCCTGTTCCACTGCATCTATGATGCCAGCTTGTTTACGTTTCTTACACTGTTTGCTTTGTTAAGCAGTTTGATTTGAAGAATTTTCCTCTTCATGTTTCTCTAACATCTTATGAGAGTCAGTTTCTGAGTTCATTTTAGAGACCATGTCAGAGAGCCGTATAACTGTGTTAGTAGAGTGTTCTTTACATTTTTTTTGTATTTGAGGTTAACTTTTCTATCGATGAATATGAATGAGAGACTAGAACTTTTTCAAGGGTAAAGTAATACCCTCGTTAGGAGTGCTTGCTTTGTTGTGAGCGATTTTTAAACCACCTAGAAAGGATTTTTTCATTGGACAAAATCTGAGAAATGGAAACTATTAAGACTACCATCACACGTCGAAGGTCTATTCTGAACTCATACACTATGTATTTCAAGAAAACTATTACGCATCACCTGTCCCCCAGTTCAATCACTTTTCTTCACATTTTATTCACATCCATGCAAATGCGTCCATCAGCCTTTGCCGCGAAACTAGTTTGGTCACGGATAATACACATAAGGTGCTGGTCCCTGCTAGCCTCGTCGCGAAGCAGATTGAAAGTATTGCTTTTTAGAACAACTGCTTTTACTTTCTCGACTCACGCATTCTTCGTAAGAAGAGAAAGTTATGTAATCGTTCGCCATAAAACGGCAAATTTTGTCTAGAGAAATTATTTGCCGATGTTGGTAACGAAAAAGTGGATAAATCCTGTTGCTGAATTTACAAGAAAATCCTCAAATACATGGTATAGCCAGAATCTACGTTTTGTTGGTTTTTGAATCCGAAAAATTTATTGACGGCAAAATGTGTCTGTTCGTCCGTCTGTGGTCAACGCTGGCGCCTAAACCGTTGAGCACATTTTCTCCAAAATTGATATTCCCTGATTGATCTGAACAGACTGGAGACATTGGAGTTTTCTAGCTGACGTTTTGATTGTTGAAAGTTTTTTTACATGCATCGAGCATTTACTTTTTTTATGCCTTTGCCCGAGTTCGAACCATACGGCGCTTCTAAAGGCGTAGAGGTAAAACTGTCGGCACGTTAACTCTGAGTAATTTTCGTAATTTTAGTTCGAGAATCGGAATGAAAAAACAATTTGCTGCTCGAAATCACTTTTTCTGGAATACGTTGTAGAATAATGTTGCGGAAAATTTAAAAACAATGCGGGAAATCACGTGCTTTGGCAGTAGCACTGATTGGTCTCTGTAATGCTGTTCGCGGTTGTTATTGATTTTTTAAGGACGAATTTAGTACTTGGGCTTGACACCTTTAAGATGCAGCCTTATTTCTTAATTTATTCCAATATGAACTTATAGTTGTATTATTTGAGTTTAGGCATCAAATTAGATTTATTTTCTGCGCTCTGTGTTAACACCCTTTTCATCTGCAGTTACAAGAAGCAAGAGTAAAAGGGATCTCCTGAATAATTGCCGTTAAAAATTAATACAACAAAGGGGTTGAGTTAAATTTAAATTGCTTGATGTTTCTATTCACGTGCCTAGTTGTAATAAATTATGCTTATATGCAAAACCTACTTAATGTAATCCCAGTTCAAATATGAATTTTTACTTTCTGGTTCCAAGAACGTTTTCTTGGAAACAAAGTTTTTTCTTCATATTCAGTACTCTCATTAAGGAGATGTAAATAATTTTGAAAATTTTAATCGTTATTTCGTAATATTGCGTGCAATTTTTTCAATTTAAAAACATATTACCAAAATTTGGTAAAAATCGCTTTAAATGTTTTCTTTAAACTTTTGGACTTAAAAAATTATAGTGCTAAATGTACTCTATGGGATGACATGAATGTCATATTGCTCTGATCATTTGTTGTTGTTGTTTTTAATTAAAAAAATAAATTTTGGCGTCTTACATTTTGCTAATCTTCACATTACCTGCGATTTGTTCATATTGTTATCTTTATGAGTTCATGTGATTTAAATAATGCCACTTAATGTTTCTCAAAAACCCAAGTATTTTATGCTAAAACTAACTGGAATTTCGCTTTTCAAACACGCCTAAACGCTATTTCTTTCAAATACAGCTCCAAATTTTCTCTTTATACTTTTGGAAAAAAAATAGTGCAAATTGCACTCTTCAATATGAAGTAAAGTTCACTTCGGGAATTTTTTGTTTTTTATAAAATCACGCAAACGTAATTTTATAAAATAAATTACACAAATATAATTTTTTTGAAAGATCTCAAGATATATATATATATATATATATATATATATATATATATATATATATATATATATATATATATATTGTGACGTACCTGGTGATGCCGGGTATTTTCACTGCAAGAAATTACTGAAGGAGGGTATCTTTTCCGTGAATGGGTCCCTACGATAAGTTGGTATAGCATTAGGAAAGTTAATTAATAAATGAAGTACAATCATGAACAGCATTTATTCACAAACCAGATTTGTTAATTACATGTGCTAACAACATTTATACACTCTGCCTTGGTACCAAGATTAGGTGTAATACATATTATCATACCTTCGGGGCCCCGACCAATACCTTCGATGCTTGGAGCACGGCTCGTGTCGGCAGGGGTCGCCGACCTGCGCAGCAGCTGGGCGTCGTCGGCGGCTGATGGCGTGGCGATCGCCTCGGCTGGTGACCTTGCGAATCCTTCCTGATTCGGCTCCTGGTACCTCGGTGTTGCACCTCACTCTGATTATCTTCCGTCGCTGGATTTAATCACTTAACCCACGGCTACTACACGTGCTGGCCTCAGTTCCGCACCACACAATTCCGGTGTTATTCTTACCGCGGTAAATAATACAAGCGCGATCGATTGTTCTCTCGTCGCTGATCTCTCATCCTAATAACATTCTCGATCTCTACTTTACGTATCTATTGTTTTACAGTTGCTACTACTTTACAAAATACACCGCATGTTCCCTTTGTCCATGCACTAACGGCGAGCTCTCCACCACACGTCCGTACCTACCGGCCACTTCTCCGCGACTGTCCTAACGGCTGAAATCTTCGCCGTTCGCTGCCCAGTTCGTAACCGACATTCTCACGCTGTCCTCGCGGCGGCGGCAACGGCGGCGGTAGCGACCGTTGCTAGTTCCCATCGTTGTTCGCCGCGCTTGACGTACGTACCGCGCAGTCCAAAATATATACTGATTACTTACGCTAATGTTCTAATTAGTGTAAGGAAACACATTATGTGTTTCAATATATATATATATATATATATATATATATATATATATATAAACGACATTTTCATAAAAAAAGCTCCTAAAATTTCCAAGAAAATTGCCATTTAGGACGATATTTTACAGTTCTTTAATATTCTTAAAATAATATTTCAGTTATATTATTAGGAGATTGAAAAACTGAAACAATTGTTTTCAAAAACTGGGCGGCGGTAGATGGCTGGTGGCAAGAGTATTTGGCAAGTGCGAATAGCTTCGCGAGATCAAAGGAAATAGAAAAGTAATAAGAGAAAATTTGTGCCTTTTGTATCAACTATAGTTTAAATTCTACTAGAGGGGATGTTATAATATATGTTTATACAAATTGAATATTATTTAAATTTTCTTCAAAAGTTTCATTTTGGACTATTGTTCCCGGACAAGTTTATCAGTGTGTAACTAATAGCTACGTAATACTACATTAGAATTTGACAGTTGGATATACATCACAAAGTAAACTAGGGCTTATCTGACGGGTTTCTTGAAATTCGCAGGTGACCTTCGCATTACCCGAGAAACCATGGCCCTGGAGCATCGCCGCCGCAGCTCATGCTGCCAACCTTCCGGTGATGATGGATCCACACCCTTGGAACCCTTCACGAGGATTTGTAAACGTACTGACAGTGTCAAGCCAACTGACCGTGTCTCCTGAACTTCTGGCAAAATTCTCAACTGCTAAACTCTCTACCAACGTTCAGGGTTATTTTCTAATAGTGCATTTGGACAACGTTTTCACCAGGGAAATTTTTCAAGGTTTTTATTCAGAGTTCTATCGCCAACTGGGCACTACTCGGGTGCTGCACCTGAACCCAGACAGCGACCCGTACGTCTACTTCGCAAAGCCTTACGATCCTGAGCGGAGACTATGGCCCAACGTGGCAAAAAGCGTGACACATTTCTGCAAGGACCAACGCCATGAGCGCAGCAGGCACCTGCGTCTGTCAAATGGAGTTGGAAACCTGAAAGGATTCAGATTCATTTTCATAGTCCGAGAGCAACACATGTGGTTGGACAGAAGAGGAGAAACGCAGTTTGGAGGACGTGACTATGAGTTTGCCAAGATGTTCCTACAGCTGGGGATGCGTCAGGAAATGTTTCATTCAGACCCTGGCGTTTTGGCATTTAAAGAGAGACGCGTGGAAGTCTTATTGCCTGTTACAAAAATTACGATTCTTAACTTGGAACTGTCGAAACCTTTTGCGGAAATAACGGTAGCTGCAATGCAGGTAATAATTTTATCATCCTTAGTCCCGTAAGTGAAGGTTATGATTTGCAACGGAAGAGATGATGGTGTGCCCTCGTTTGACAAACCGGTCTCCGACTTACTAGTTGCATGCGGGGTTTTCCATAGTTAGGTTTTTTTCAGCAGTGGATCACCGCCCTATCCTTGACAAGTTTTAAGCTCACAACTGGTCTACCGGGGTTTGTCGGAGTAGTCCATGCCAGTGTCTGAGAGTAAAATACTTTTATAAAAGTGGCATAGGTCCAATTTTCACGAGGTACTTTCAAATTTCCAAAGTTGCAAAACTTGAACTTTTTCGGCATCTTCCTACAACTACAAAATTAAACGTAGAGATTTTTCATTCGAATTAGAATTTGTGCAATTTAAAAAATACAAAAACAATATTTACTGGAACACGGCTCCTAATTTTTCTTTAAACTGTTGGTAAAGTTAGTACTAAATGTACTCTATTAGATAACGTAAACAAGATTTTGCTCTATTGTTTTCTTGTTGTTTTTTCTACAAATTATGAAAAGAACGGTTTTTTGAGAAAGAACAGCCTACCACGTTGCTAATATGTACATTAATGGCCATTTGTTCACATTATTGCTTTTAAAAGTAAGTTTTCTTTAAATGATATCATAATTTTTCCTGAAACCTCAAAAGTTTTCTGTGAAAATTTCCTTAAAATTCCACATCTTCAGAACCGTTGAAACGTCAATTTAACAAATACGGCTCCAAATTCTTTCTTGTAACTTTTGGTAGGGATAATGCAAATTGCACTGATTAAGGTGACCTAAAAGCCATTTGGTACATTCGTTTCTTATTTCAAAAAATTACACAATTGTAATTTGGTTGAAATATCTCTCATGCTGTTATGATACTTATTTCCAGCGATTTGTAAACAATATTGTCCTTCAAAAGTCTTAAAATAAAGTTTTGGAAAATTCGTACGATTTTTGTAAAATGACCTTCAAATTTCGCATTTACAGTAAAGTTTGAAGGCCAATTCTAGTGTTCAAGTACAATCTATTATAGAACGACCTTTTTTCTTTCTTCTTCCATCCTTCGATGCATCGCATTGCAGATATGCAAAGCCACTTTTGGTAGTCATTTATGGTTACATTTTCCTTTATAAGTCTTTGTGTGCGTTTGGCATATTCGCAAAGGATTTGTTTATAATAACTAAGAAACCTTTGGAGCTGAGCTCCAGAATTGTTTTGTTGTTTGCCTTGCATAAAATCACATGATATTTGAGTCACTTACTTAGTTTTCATACGCATAGGTCACGACGGTGTGACGGTGATATGTGGTTGTGTTGCAGAGTTTATGGTGGAATTCGCGCACCGCAAATCGGTTCACTACACTTCTCATTTCCTGGTTTGGTTCTGTCCAACTCCTGTCTATCATGTCTATTCTTCATTTGTTCTGTATTTGTGTTGTTTCCATATGCTAGTATGGATACGATCTTTGTTTCAAAAGTCTTAAATGCTGTATTTAGTGATATTTCTCGTATTTGTGTCACGTCCATCTCTGCAGCTAAGGAGGCGATTGCTTTTTGTTTTATATGTTGAAGGTGGATCCTGATTTTCCTAAGTTTTTGTAGTCATTAACTACTTCGAGTTTCTCGGTTCCAACTTTTAGTTTTTCTTTCTCCTTTACATTTCACACTTTTGTAAAGATCATTAGTGCGCTTTTGCTGGTGTTGATTTTCAGCCCGCTTTCCGCGGCCCATGTTGCGATTTTGTTCAGGCAATTTTGTGCATTCGTGGTTTCTGGCACTCAACAGATCGGCCCATATTGCGTGTTTGTTTAGGCTATTTTCTGCCTTCGTGGTTTCTGGAGGATAAGGACATATCGTCGGCATAGAGATTTTATTTAGGCAAAGGATTTATTTGGCATGGGGTTCACTGGCACTCAACATATCGCGAGCGAGTTGCATTTCTGAAATATTTTTTTCTCGCGCGACTTTTCTTGACGTCTGAGCTCCCTTGTGCTCAACCCGGCACGGCTCGGCACAGTCTATGCAAACCCTTGGTCTCACACGGAACGGCACGTCAAGATTATCAGGGATGCCAATCGCTGCTTTCAAATGAATGCACTTCTCACTCCCAGAGAGCTTCGACCGTATTGGCCTTTGTATTTGGATGGTTGTTTCTTACTTTAATTGAATACAGTTTTTTGTCGTTTAAAAGTGAAGTATTTCGTAAGGGGTTCATCTAGTTTCGGTTTACCATAGTACTTGGCTTTGGTTGGTTAATTGGACGGTTTTCTGGATCTGTAAAACTGCTCATTCTCATGTTTGCATTAAGTACAGGTATTGTAGTGTTTCGGAAGAAGACATAGTGTTCGAATTTATTTGATTTTACTAATCTCCATGCTTGCATTTTCCACAAAATTAATACTTATGCATTCTTTGAAGTTGAGTATGGAAACGCTATACCCGAAAATAAGCCCAGAGTCATCATCTGTTTTTCATACAAGACAACCTGTTACAAAAATGTAGAGCACTCTGGTTAAACCTTCAGACTGCAACTTGTAAAATTTAAAATTGTAAAGGGTACACATTTGTTTCATGAGAAACGTGAAAGGTCAATCTTCTTTAAGCAAGAATAAAAATTATTTGAATATTTTTGCAGTCCTTTTAGATGATTAAAAGTAAAATACACATGTACGAATCAGCAGTATTTTTGGTAAAAAATCCTCGATCTAAAAAATATCTTCATTTCATTTCCTTAACGTATAATTCATTTATATTTATGGTCATTCACAAAATTATTATAAGTTATCATCACATCTAATTACGAAGAAAGTTAATTATTGCCTCTGTGCTAATGATCTTTAATCGCAAAGTTTCTGCTTTAGGAGCGCAGATGCTGTCTGTGCCCTTTGTCCGCAGGCTGACGAGCATCTAGTGGTGCGCCGTGCCCAGCGCATGCCCTTTGGGTTGGTGCTCCTGCTGCCCTTCCGTTGGCAGACCTGGTGCTCAATCTGTGCCATGTTGGCGCTGATGGTGGTCCCTTGGACATTGGTGTGGATGCACCAGGTCAACTTCGTCGACGCGGCCAATGGCGCCCTGGACGTCCTCGAGATGGTCCTCACCGGGGGAACCTCCAGACGCATTCCTCTGCTCTCTCACAGGCTCGTCTTCGTCTGTGGATTCCTCATGTGGCTAGTGGCTGCCAACGCCTACATGGGACTGCTGCTTGGTTTTCTCACAGTCCCCCGATATTTTAATGAGCTGGACACCATTGAAGAAGTTGTGCAGGCGACTGACAGACTGTACGTTGAAAATAACGTGTATTTGAACTTTATGGCTGGAATGACTTACAATTTAGGGAAGCTTGCAGATAATGTAAAACCAATTCTTCGTACACATGAAAAAAATTCATGGTTGCAAGTCATTGGCGAGACTGGAAATGCTGCAACTTGGATGAACTCACATTTGTATTCCATCGTATCTCGCTTCAGAAAGTATACAAAAGACTGTCAAAAGTTGCTTCTCAGGGTAAAAGAGCCAATAGAATCCACCAGTTTGTATTCATACTTTGTGCGTCGGAATCACCGGAACCTTTACGTTTTTAACTCTCTTATTCTCCGTCTTTTGGAGTCCGGCTTCAGTGACTACTGGAACAAAATGCTCGAGTACAGTTTGGATTTGGATGGGCAGGGGGAGAAGTCGATATTCAGAGGGGATGCAAAACCTGAAAAGCTGAAAGCAGCATAATTCGCGGGGCATTTTGTTCTGTATGGCGTAGGCCTTTCGCTTGCGGGAATAACATTGATAGTGGAACAGAGTCTTGGTCGTTGGTGGGTTCGCAGTCATAGTGACGCAGTTTTTTGATGAGGCGTTTTCTTGGCGTGCAATATTTTCAGTGGCTTAAGAAAGTCTTTTGAAAACTTGGTCGTCGTGAATTTGCGTTCGCCGCTTTTGGTTTGTCTTAGTCGTTCAGAATGTTTACATAACCTTCTGATTGTTCTTTTCACTTTCTAGCATACTTCTAATAAATTTAGATTAATTATTGTAATGCAGCAGCAAACATGGTTTTTACAGACAACTCGTTTTTTGAGTTCACACCCAAAAAGGGCGAGTTGGGGGCAACCATAAATTACGTTACGTAAATTCGGAGTATTTTGTATGACTCCTCTCCTCCTGTAACGCGCGCTTGAACCCACTCTAATATTTATTTTTAAATTCGCACTTTTCCAAAGTTTTGTCGAGTTTGTCTCAGCCTTTGAAAGATTTCTCGCATGTCATACAACGGATGCAATTGGAATTCAGTGTTCTCGATTTAATTGTAATGAAACATGTCCACAAGGAATTTTGATTTTTGAAAATAATTCTGTGTAAAATATGCCTAGTGTTTGCTCATCAATTAAAACCTACACCCTATGTCACAGAACGCATTAACTCGAAAATCATAAGTTTTGCATATTTGTATTATTATACACTTGCATGTGTACGTCGAAATTTCAATCCAAGCAACATTTCACAACGTTTCATCTGATTGTATTTTTGAACATTTAGAAAAGTGTGGTATGCTTGTGCAAGGATATTTAAAAGAAAACAACATTATAAAACATCAATTCCTTTTAAAATTATATATTAATAAACTCTTAATAGTTTATTAGTAATTTTATTGGCCCTTAATTTAACGTTTTAATCGTTGTACGTCATTGTATCTGAATATTGATGATCATGGCGAAGCCATTGGAAACTGCAATTGCAATGAAGAATATTGTTTGCAAAAATCGCCTCTTTATTGTAATTCTACAAGGCTCTGTCCTGTTTAATATCCTCCGGAACAAAAATATATATGTGCGTCTCATTTACATCCCAGTTTCCGAACATGTATACTAACTCACTGTAACTCAACAATGATACTATGGGCCTTGAGAACTATCGTCTTCGAAGTCATATTACAAAATGCTTATTTAATTTTTTGGACATTATAAAACATAAATAACCAAAAAGGTATCGCGCCACTTCGTCTTTTTAAGATTCGGCAAGTAGACTAATCGGCTTCGATATCACTTCGCCGCTACCTCATCTCTAACGTTTCAGCCTCATTTCAATGAACTACACCAAGTGCCAATATGACATTATTAAACGATGATGTAATGATGGGATCAAGGACTGCGAGATATTCGCCATTTTCATAAACGTACTATATTATATTCAAAATAAATAAATTATTTAAAAAATACCAAATGAAACCGTTTTTTAGAATGAAAAGGCTTATCAGCATAAATAATAACAATGTTTGTAATTGTTCCCACCCCGAGTTCTTCCAGATCGATGAATATCAATTTTGAAAAGAAAATCGTTTGAAAGCATAAAACCCAATGTTTACCAACGACGGGAAGATATTTTGATGTAAACCACTTGCTCGGGATACACGAGTGTGATATTGAGGTGCGAGCAAGGAACAAAGCAGTTAACAGTGGTAACTTTTATAAGTTAAACTTTCACATTTAATCCTTTGGTGACAGTTGACATGCAGAATTCAGCCAAAATCACCTAGCGAACTGCTCCTTAACCCTACCCTACTTTTTTGCAGGTGGCTTTGGTGGCTGTTTATCGTAATAAGTATCTTAATACAAATGGTTGCTGACATCAAATGACAGAATTTTAAAATGGGAGTGGAAAAAATATATACTACTCCAAACTCCTCCGCAAATGTTTTATTTTCTGCTCTAGGTATTACTCTCTCTACTTTTCTTGAATGGTGGATTGAAGAAATATGAGTAGTGTGGGGGTATTAGTTACGAAATCGGCCACTAGCTTGTATGAAGAAATGCAGTCTCTGGGGATTTCGAGGTATCTCCTTTGACGGATCTTCACTGGTCATGTCTTTAGATTGTTTGGAGAAAATCACGGAGAGAATCTCTCTTCAAGATTATAGTTTCTATTTCGCGCCAAGATTTGCTTTGAATGTTGTCATCAGCGCTCGCTGCGAACTTTTGCCTTCAACTGTTTATTGTGCCAGGGAGGGGGAAGCAAGGCCATAGTTGAAGAAAAGTTGCGTGATTAATATTTTAACGTGCTGATATATGATCATAATGTAGTTTATTTTCATAGCTATTAAGGAAAGTGCGTGTTTATTTATTAATATAATGGCAAAGATAATATTTTTGAGCAAGCTTGTACGATCAGCAATAAATATCAAGTTTTGGTTTTACATGTTCAGGTGTACTATTTAAGTAATTTTACTTACACATTTAGGTCTAGATATTTATTTGTCTATCTAATGACTCTTAGCTTATAACTTCTTGTAGTAACATATTCATCTAAAATGTAAAACATGTTCAAAATTTTTTATGTATGTAAAACTTATAGTAACATGCTCTTGAAAAATAAGGAGGCAAAAAGTACTCTTTCTAAGTACAGTACATTTCATTTAATTTTTTTAGTATTAATGGGGGAATTATAGGCAAATAAGTATAATTCATAAAAAAACTAGTGCTGCTTCAAGTGAATATTTTCTATCCTTTTAATTGTGACGGTAATGCAATGTTATAAGTTTTCCATTAATTTCATTTTAACATTTGAGCGATTTGTTCAAGAACATTAACAAAGCGCGAGAACTTTGGAAAAAATAAATAACTCTAATTTTTGAAATTTGAAAGTTTAAATGAAAATTCAATCCTTCCATTGAATTTTGTTCTATACTTACTAAATGTTTAAAGAAACGTTTTTTCTTCATCAAAGACGTATTTTACTCATAATCTTGAAGGACTAAATGTAACTTATGTAAAATGTTACTGTCACATGGACATATGTACTGAAAAGGGACACAGGGTATTCTCATTTCTTTTTGTGTTGTCAAGTGTTGCTGCCAACATTATCAGAATTATATTTCGTAATAACGCAAATAGTGATTTGTTATTGATTTATATTTGCAACAAAAATTGATGACGTCCGGCGATACAGCCAACATTTCAACACGGCATATCTATTTTAGGGATGTGTCGATCGTGAACGAACTAGTTCAATTGAACCATTCCCGAAAAGGAACCTTTCGATTCAGAACGACCATTTCGTGAACGATCCTTCATCTGTAATCGTTCGTAGTTCGCCGGCCATCAATCACCGTTCCTCACATATTGCTGTTGGCGAAGAATTCCTTTATCGGAATCAGACCAGATCTCGATTTTGTTGATTTCATGCAACGACCACATATATGTGTAGCGTTTGTTTTCCAAAGAGAACTGCCTAACTTTGACACAAAACCCATGAATTATTTTATTTCGTATAATTTATTAATTATAAATGTGCACATAAGCATTTTGTTGGTATATTTAAACAAGTGTCAATGTATTCAGGACGGCAAATGTGATGGCAGAATTTAACAATGGCAAGTGTGCTAAGAGCGAATAATAAATAATATTCAATAGATTCCACCCACTGCATTAAATTTTATCGCTACCATCACATACCACGTGAGTATAAACAGCATGCAAATACTTAGCCGCACCTACACGAATTAGTGCTGTATGTTGCTCGTCACTGGGAGCGCTGAGATCGCACATGATGAAAAAAGATTAGGGAGCTTCGCAACTGTCATACTAAACTGTGGTGTAATGAACCAACGAGGTGAAATGTGATTCATAGTGTGGCTAGAGCGCCTCCATCTTTGCAGAAACATTGAGTCATGTTGTTTTGTTGTCAAAGCAGCGCCCTCTGGAGAAGAAGAGTATTTCTGTATTAAATTTGGCGATGGTTACTGCCGGGTGGGCTTGGGCTGCACATTATTGCTAAGTGCACTGAAGGGATGTCATATGCGAAATTACTACAAGGGGGTCGAAGTGTGGTGAACATGTAACCAAAAAACTAGTCGGTTAAAACGAAAACCAATATGTAAGGACAACGAATTGAGAAACTTTAACAACACTTCCTGCATCGGTTAATTCATAAGAATAGAAGCTGTAGAAATGTTTGGGGAATATCAATTTTGGAGAAAATCGGCAGAAGGGTTTATGCGCCAGCGTTGTGCGCAAACGGACAGACAGACAGACGTTTTGTCGTCAATCGATTTTTCGGTGTTCAGGACGTACAAAATGTGGATTCTGGCTACACCACGTGTTAAACGATTTTTTTAGTTAGAAATTGGATTTATGTATATTGATCGATGGGCATTGCAAACAATGGGCACTTATTTCCGAAGCCATTCTTTCTAAAAGCGCCATTTCTCCAATAAATAGATCTGTTTTTCAGTTCGCAATTGTTGTGGTTTTATGAAAGTTCATCTAAGCGTTCTTTATGGAACACTATTGCTTTTTTCGAATACATACAATTATTTTTCGCCACGTCCCCAAGATATTTTAAATTCATTCTTGATTGTTTTATTGTATTTTAAATCAAGATATTCAAGAAAATAACCATAATTAGTCTCTTCATAATTCGTTACGAAATTAAACAGTTGTAAATGACCTGGAGAGCTGTGAAGCAGAAAGCTCGCTGTAACGCTTCATCCTTGCTGCCAAGTTAGTTTTTTTTTAAAAATGACATGGTAAACGAATGAAAACCATTATACACACTTTTTTATTTTCTGTACATTATTCAGACAAGCAAGGATACTTTCACAAATAAAGGTAACATCAAGAAATAAATGCCATCCAATATAACTCGTATTGAATGCATTTGAAACAACGAATTCATTACCTTATACATGTGATTTATTTTTTATCGCTTCAAACAATTAATTTTTAATTATAATGTTAATGCTAATCACGTAACTATTCATAAAACCGTAGTATCTAATAAATAATTTCTTGTTCCTGCAGCAGTACATTCTTTAAATACAAAAATAATTAAATACTCGAAAATCAGATATAAAAAACATAACGAATGGATTGGCTTCAATTCGTACGTAATTTCGAATTTAATCATAACTAACTTCTGACGCAAAGGTAAAACTGGAGCTGCTAAGTGCACTGCAGGGATGTCATATTTTGCGAAATTACTACAAGTGTGGTGAACATGTAACCAAAATACACACTTTTCAAGTGACGTGTTTCTTATTTAATCTCTCCAATGACTGTCTAATTAAAAGATACGAAAAATAAATAACATCTAAATAAGACAATCAATAAACTTTAATAAGTGTATAATAGCCCATTTTTATTTTGCATTAAAAGGAAAATAAAAGTCGGCAACCAGCGTATCTATGAAGATAAATCTTAGAAATCTTAGAAACTTGAATGGTCTCTAGGCCTTGAAACATACGCTTTAATTAATAGATCTTCCAAATTAATCACTTGGATATAAGTTCTGGAATTAACCAATTAATAAATAATCACATCTCATTAATTAAATCAATTAATATATAATTAATCACCTGGATATAATCACACCTAAATATACAGTTTCTAGGTGGTGTTGCTTGCACACCACAGTTCTATGATATCTCAAAAAGTACATTACAATTTTATGAATGATGGCCTAAATAACACAGCACTTTAAGAATTATTTGCCTCCTGTATGAAAGAACGATGAAAGCAATTATATCATCGATAGACTGTCAACTTTATATACTCGTACATCAATACATTAAAAATATTAATTGTTGAATGTAGTGAAGATGAGAGAAAGCAAATATAGAATTAATATTGACATTTTTAACACGATGATATGATTAAAATTAAATTAATTATTTTTCATATCATTCATTCAATTTTTTTCTCGGGTCCCGCAGTTGTGTGAAAAATGACTATATCATTAATTTCAAACTGAAATCATGAAGATGAGAACTGAGCCATTCTCTTAAACGTCCGTAAACGACTATTCAACAACAAAAATTAATAACAAAATTCGGAGACTTTTTTAAAATCTTACCAGCATATGTTCCACTCATTGAACAACCCCGACTCCCACAAGCGGAGGATAAGCATGTTGATGACATGAATCACGAAGTGATTCCTACGTACCGTATATGCTTCGTAACTGACAGAGCGTAAAGGCTCCTTCACCTTGTGTAACATCATCCTCCCCTTGGTCAGTGTATTTTCTGTACCGGAAAATGGCTTTATAAATATTTTCGTCCACACAAGTTGCAGCTTTTCCGCTGTCACTATTACTGAATTGAACTGAATTTGCCTTATTTTACGTGGCGAGACTCGGGCCATCAGACCCGCTCTTCCGTCTGACCACGCAAATTTCGCTACGCTCCTTTCATCAACTAGCAGAGAAAGGAGGTATTTCTTGGGCGAGAAACAGGCGAATTGAATTTAGCTCAGAGGCGTCATTCAGACCCTAAAAATCCACGGCTTCGATCGGGTTTGAACCCGCGAGCTTGAGTATAACAGTCCGGTACGCTAACCGTCACACCATCGCCGCCAGAGAGTATATATCAGAGACGGCACTCAATGTTAAACGGAAAGCCCTTATTTTCGTGGAGGGGAGAAATTCCAATCTCCCACCCCAACAGAAACAACGAATGAGAAAGAGGCAGCCGTATTCTCCCACCGCCAGCCAATACGCGTCGAAGGGCAGTAAACTAATTGAAATGAAGGACGGACGTGAACCGGGCTATTTGAAATTACATTATTTAGTAAATTTTCAATATGGAGGACATGGTTATGTACTAAATAAAATGTATTTGACATAAAAATGAATGCCCAAGGTAATGTAGAAGTCAGTAAGTCTTAAAGGATATGTAATTGTGAGGAAGTGAAGTAAATTGTAATGATAGGAAGTGAAAATTAAAAATAGGTACTTTACATAAATAATTTTTATTTGTAAAAGTAGTACATATACAAAAAAATAACAATGTGCATGAAAAAATCCTGTACATGGTAGTGTTAGAAGACTAAATTTAAATATCAATATCAATAATAATAATAATAATAATAATAATAATAATAATAATAATAATAATAATAAATGAAATTCTTCATAGATTCGTGCCTAGGCTGGGTCAGTCCTTTATATCCAACAACCAGTTTAGGGGGTTTGAAAATGTGCAACAGAAAATGCAAAAATTATTAGTACTAGTTTATATTGATGTAGATACGTGTTATATAACTAAATATGAAAATGCAAAAACATACTGAAAATTGTATGATTCCTAAATCAAATCCCAAAAATAGTCATGTTGCATTTGTGAATATGTTTAGAAAATAATATAAATTTCCTAACAATCCCAAACTGTTATCCAAAGAGCTATCTATATAGTACACAAGGCAAACATGTAAGAAAAATAGTAAGAATTAAAAATTAACAGCCATAACATGAGACAGTTATCCTGCAAAATGATCTTTTTATTATATAAAACACAAAAACATCTTCAATTTTGTTTATATCTTGCGTAGGAAAGTGAAGCTCACCAAGTTGATTCAAGTATGTTTCTGATTTATTTACATTGCTATGACAAATTTCTTCTATTCTTTTGATTAATGAGTCCTGCAGTTTGGACGTATTCAATTAGTGATAATGCACAAGAAAAAATCCATCACAAAATGTGTTAGAAGAAGAGATATTATTTCATATATAAGAATACATGTTTGTGTTATATACATGCATAATTCTGTGTTAGCACTATTGTTATCATGAAAAGCGTTTAATGAAAGTAAACTACCTGGACTCTTCAAAATTCGGTATTTATGGCTGTCTGTTTATATCAGTTACATCCATTACTTAACTCACATATTCTCATCTCCATTTAAATATGACATATAAATTATTAAAATATTGTTTTTAGAGATGACATTGGAGTAATGTAAATCATGAAAACTACTACTACTATTATAGTGTCACTTCAAATCCAAATTTATTGCACAGCAATACCAAGAGATTACCAAACTTGACGGTATTATATTTCATGTCAGTGTTTTTTTCCTCATATATGCAACATAGAGCAAGCACACATTTTCTTAGAAACGTAGCACATTGGAAGAGGTGAGCTGCAATTACCCCTTCCACAGGTTCTGTTCTCTCCTCTCCAGCCGGAGGAGAAGAGTCTGTAACACCAAACGAGGAGGTGTTATTGACTTAAAAAAGAATCGTGCATTCACTAAAAATGTGAAAAAAATGTTTTTGTACTCACCAGGAAATGCGAGGACATTGGACGACATGTTGACCGTGACATTCAGAGAAGGTGGAGCTGGACCTGCAAATCAAAGAGACATGGGTCTTTGATCTGAATACAAATTGCCATTGGAAACATTTCTTATTTCTTTTAATAGAGGCTAAAAACATAACTTACGCCTGTCTGGTGGTACGCCTTCTAAAAATGTTCTGAGTGCTTCTTGAATTGAATTAATGGCTTATTTTACGTGGCTTCTTCTTGCAATTCAGGACGCACATCATTGAATATGATAGGTACTGCATTCCAACCTGCTCTTCCTGCTGCAGTCAACATTCTAGACATGAAATGTTCCATGCACACATACCTTCTGTGTATCAGTGTTTGCAATGGGCAAACAGCCAATGTTGGGTCTCCAATTGCCATCAACCAATTCATACACCTATATTATATAATAATGTTTGTATTACATAAATTACTAAATAATAAGAAACAAAATAAGTATTAGATTTAAGGTTGTTGATACTAAAATGACTTTAAATAATAAATTGTTTGTTAACAATTGTTAAAACTAGTTAGGTTATGTTAGCAAAATTAGATGTTTTTTATAAAATAGCCACAGATTATTTGTAAATATATAAAAAAATATCCATTATTTGAATAATGTTAAACCATTCGTAAGAATCATGCCATATATTTCATTTCACTTACCGTTCAGGTTCACTTGGAAAAGAAAACAACCTTGTCTTTTCCGCATTTCCCCTTTTGTTATTGTGGCAATTGGGAACCCAACAACGCCTATATTTTGGCATTTCTTACCAAAATTACCAAACAACCAAAAATCAATCACTTCGGCAAACGTGCAGAGAATGCGAACACCAAGAGAAACCGTTGTACACTGTCGTCCTTTTAGCGAACAAATCCACAAAATCAAACTTTCTGTTTTTAAAATTAGTTCGCAAAAACCCCTGTACAGCGCTACTTGCCAGGGTGGCCGATAATGGCGGACTTACCTCCCCTCTCACCGTCTCCCCCACCACTCTCTTGTCCCTCCCACCACTACTTTCAAATAAGGACGTTTTACCACCTATTAAGTAACACCCCCCTGATCGCCGCCGCTTTCCTCGTATTACTCGCATTACCCGCATTACTCGTATGCAGATATCCCTGCCTTCTAACGAGCGAATTACAATACTTTTTTCATCTGAGTTCTCTAAATGTCTTTGATATACCCTATTAATATCGTCATAATAGTTAGTGGGGACGTAAAGTTTGTCAGCTACCTCCACCACGTCGTTGATACTGTCTAGCTCTTGAAAGTATCTGGGGACACTAAGAAAGCCTAGGTGAAGTCCCGTGTATGCGTTTCCGATTACAACGTGTAACAGGATTACACTGACGACTATGAACCGCTCTTTGAACGAAAATACTTCCTGAAACAATCATTTCAATAATATCAAAGAAGGATTAAAAATGCTGACGATTTGGAATGGAGACATTGGAACTAATGGAGAGGCGGTTCCTGAACCATTCTAGAGTGAACGAAGACCACAAAGATAACAGCGAGCACTCATGCTTTCACGCTCACTTTTATCCGTTATTATTATTATTATTATTATTATTATTATTATTATTATTATTATTATTATTATTATTATTATTATTATTATTATTATTATTATTATTATTAGCGTATAGGCCATTACTGACCACGCTACACGATTAACGTGTGTAATTCGTCCAGGATCAGCTTTTTTCAGCTGTATCCTTGGATTACAACACGGTTGTTAAGCCTTGAAATGTGAATTATGAGATGAGAGGTTGATGATGATAGGTGAAGGGACAATCACAAATACGACCATGTCTACGCAGGACTCGAACCTGCAGCCTCCTCGGCACAGACGACGGCTGCCACAATCGTCTGCGCCACGGGGCCGACTTTTATCAATTATTATTATTATCATTATTTAACTTTGCTTTGGAAGTTAAAAAATAACACAAATTAATGAACTATTCGTTCATCAAATTTTGTTCTGCGCGAACGTTTTATGTTAGAGGATACTAAACTAGTTTAAAACATCCGTGGTTAAAAACATCCTCGGTTTTTGGTAGATGTATAATTAACATCGACATTTTAATTTTCATAATTGATGTTTGCTAATATCAATGTTTTGTTGGCAATTTCACTAATTTGGGCTTGGCCCAATAAATATAAGCCCACGTTTTTTGAGCATTCACCCAATTCGTTACTAACATTAGTTGTATGAAGAATAAATAATAGCAACGAACGTTGTCGACTATTGGTATTCATTTGGAAAGAACGCTGAGTGTGGCTTAGGACCACCCTCAATAGGTTAGGGTGGATAAAAACCGATACTCATTGTGCTGAAATTTGATTTCACGTCCCTGAGATAGGTAAACGTGTGTCCTGACACTACCCTGCCAAGACATTTTTAATTAAAAAAATGGTATTAAACATTTGATCAATTTAGTCTAAAACTTAATAAACAGTAATCTAGTAAATCTTTCGTTCGATTTTAAACATTAAAATTTCGTTTGATGTTATATTATGCTAGTCAGTTTTAATTTCTTTAATTTTTTCTTGGAATATTATTTAAAATAAATTGTATCGTGTTTTAACTTTAATTCAATTTGACTAGCGCAGTACTCCCTCGCAGGCGGACTGGTAACAAAGACCTCTGCTGCAAAGTAGGGTAGGGTTAAGGAGGTGTCCGCTAGGAGACCTCGGCTGAATCCTGCATGTCAACTGCCACAAAACGATTCAATGTAAAAGTTTAATTTACAAAAAACTACACAGTTAATGCAAAAAGTTATTCGGCATTACGCCCTGAGGAAGGTCGCAGAATGGCGACCGAAACGTCGGCACCTTCGCCATGGACGCGGCGTCACCCGGACAGCCTAGTAAATACTGACTCCGGCCGCGGAAGCCTACGCTCTCAAAAAGTTATTCGCTCGTTCCTCACTCGAGAGTTTATTAATATATAGTTTTAAATATATATGTTTTATATTATTTTTTATATTAATTTCTTTTAAATACCCTTACACAAGTACAACATACCCCACTAAAGGTTTAAAAATACAGTTGGGCGAAACGTTGGAAAATTAATTAAATTGATTTGCAAATTAACGACTAGGGTGAACGTTTTAATTAATCACACACACTAGGCAAAACTTACCCAAAAATATTGTTTAAAAATATAAATATTCACTGGAGGAAGTGTTTCATTCTAATTTGATCGAACACATTGAATTCCAATTGAATCATGGGAGAAAACTTTTGAAAACTGGGAGAAACTCGAAAAAAATGGTAAAAGTTCAATTTCGAAATTTCCATCAGGTCTCAATTAGTGAATTAATGGATTCAAATTTCGTAATTTGATTTATGTGGGTGCTAGATGCCGTTCTAATCCCATATTTCATTTGTGATTCCCATTGTTGTATGACATAGGCAAAATAATTTTACCGAGTGGCAAACGAGTACAACATCAAACCAACACAGCGAATGTAGTAGTGATAGAAAAGTACACACAAACTCACACTATTTGTCTATTTTGCACTTTTCAAACATTCACACTTTAACTGTGCTATTTTCATAAGTGTGTTTTGCTCTATTCTGAACAAAAGAACAAAAGGAATAGATTTGAAGATTCTAAGTAAAACTTCCCTGAAAACGTCTTGCAACTCAAAAAATTACGCATTCCATTTTTACATGCATAATTTTGTAGAAAGATTTCGTTCAGAATACCCCTAATTTACTTATATTGTGCTTACGCTATGTCCATATTGTAGCCATTTTCAGAGAATCATTTGTCAATTTTATTTGACATAAAATATGCGAAAACTGCTAATTTTATTTAAAATCATTTAAACATCCGTACAACTTCAATAACAGTATTGCAGTTGTAGGAACCCGCCAAAATATTTTTGAACCTATGTAATTTTTGCAAATTGCCGAGTGTTTAACGCAAACGAGACATGCACCAATTTCATAAACGTCCCGTGTTCTATCCTCAATAAATATAAAATCACAAAATAAAAATAATTTTTGAATGCCAAGGCTTCTTGTAAAGTCTCATCAAAAATCATAATATATTCGTAGTCCGTCGCGTCACGAGATCGCCCACATAGGTGAATATCAGTTTTGAAAAATGTCGTCTGAACGGTTAAAACATAGTGTTTACCAACGACAAAAAGATTTATTGCTGTAAAATTTTTTGGTGGATCAAGGACCAACAAACAAATTATAACTACTCAACGTGAGAAGTAATTTACTACACATAAGAATAAGAAAAGTTACCTTTTTGCGTCGGAATGCAGAAAACGAGTTTTCTATTGGAAAATAGCAATTTTTGCCGCAGTATTATACTACTATATTTATAATACGGAAGTGCGAATAGTATGCAAGAAAGTAAAAAGAACAATCAGTAGTCGACGGAAACTCTTTGCACTACCTTCGCAAACGAAAAGCAGTAAACACAAATTCACGACGTTTAAGGTTTTTCGAATACCTTCTTAAGCCACTGAGAATATTGCACTCCGTGGCACCTCCTCACCAAATTCATTGCCCATTTACAGCGACGACCCCTCCAACGTCCTAGAATCTGTTCCACTAT
The DNA here is from genome assembly GCA_038098605.1 of Gryllus longicercus. Taxonomy (NCBI): domain Eukaryota; kingdom Metazoa; phylum Arthropoda; class Insecta; order Orthoptera; family Gryllidae; genus Gryllus; species Gryllus longicercus. The sequence goes on along the minus strand of JAZDUA010000257.1, from coordinate 347,453 downwards.
AAATGTTATTCCCGCAAGCGATATGCCAATGCCATACAGAAAAAAATGACCCGTGAATTGAACGACCTTCAGCTTTTCAGGTATCGCATGCCCTCTGAAAAACGATTCTCCCCCTGCCCATCCAAATCCAAACTGTACTCCAGCATTCGGTCCCAGTGGTCACTCAAGCCGGACTCCGAAAGACGGAGAATAACAGAGTTAAAGACGTAAAGGATCCTGTGATTCCGACGCACAAGGAATGTATACAAACTGGTGGACTCTATTGGCTCTTTTTCAATGTGAAGCAACTTTTGACCGTCTTTTGTGTACTTTCTGTAGCGAGATACGATGGAATACGAATGTGAGCTCATCCAAGTTGCAGCTCTCCCCGTCTCTATAATGTCTTGTACTCATGAATCTCTTTCAGATGTAAGAAGAATTGGTTTTACATTATCTGCTAGCTTCCCTAAATTGTAAGTCATTCCAGCTAGAAAATTCAAATACACGTTATTTTGAACGTACAGTCTGTCAGTCGCCTGCACAACTTCTTCGATGGTGTCAAGTTCATTAAAATATCGGGGAACTGTGAGGAAACCAAGCAATAGTCCCGTGTAGGCGTTGGCTGCCAGTAGTCACATGAGAAATCCCCAGACGAAGACGAGCCTGTTAGAGAGCAGAGGAATGGGTCTGGAAGTTCCCCCGGTGAGGACCATCTCGAGGACGTCCAGGGCACCATTGACCGCGTCGACGAAGTTGACCTGGTGCGTCCGCCCCAACGTCCAAACGACCACCATCAGTGCTAACACGGCACCGATTGAGCACCAGGTCTGCCAACGGAAGAGCAGCAGGAGCACCAACCCAAAGGGCAGGCGCTGCCACGGCGCACCACTAGGTGCTTGTCAGCCCAGGGGCGGATTAATATTTTTGCCGCCTGTAGGCACATCAAATTTGCCGCCCCGTGTTTAAAATTAATGTTACATTTCAAATTGTAATGTTTCAGTAACAATACCTCATTAATTTGAACGTTTTAACTTTAAAAGTAACATTACATTTTGCACATTGTTTTCATAAATTAAATAAATTTTTTGGAATAGCTAATTTTGGATATAAACTATATCTTCATATCAAGTAACGTTCAACATTATTAACGTTTCAACACTGATACCTTAACTTAAAAGGAAACTAAAACATGACAACTAGAATTGCAACATGTTTTCTTTCGTCAACGGGCCTTACTTTCAGATTCATATACTTCTGAAATCATAAGGTACACTCTAATGTAGTAGACAAATAAATAGCTTGTATTCAATATTAATATAATAGATTTTATTTACAACAACTGAACGATTAGAATATTACGACGTAACGTTTTATAATTTTTGATTTACCTTTATAAACATGGAATATAACATTTAACTTTTTGGATGGGGTTATTTATACAGTTGAAATAATGTTTTATTAATTATAGCTAATTTGTGTATTGATGTAAAGTTTTGCGACGTGCCTTTTGGTGAGCAAATTCATCAATAATTATACTATAATCTAAAACGCTGAGATAATTTTCTTCATTACACAATAACGCTAAGGAGTTCAGTCGATACTCTGTCATTGTAGAACGCAAATAATGTTTAATCCATTTTAAACAAGAGAATGAACGTTCTGTTGTCAATTGATAACCGGAATACATAAAAAAATTCGAAGTACAATGTCAATATTCGGATAAATACATTCTAATTCTTCTTTCCGTAACCACTTTAATAAAGCTGCAGGATTCGTTGGCTTAACATCTTCGTCAAGGATTTTTAAATACGAACTTAAATGTATAAGCTCAGAAACAAGCGATTCTTCAAGATCTTGGGGAAATTGTGAACATAAAAATATCGCTGCTTTTTCCAAATGTATCAAAGATAATTTTTCTATTTCAATGACACCCTAAAAAAAATTGTCATATACATCTTTATACGCTTCAAGTCTCTTATTCAATTCTGCAAGTAATTTATCAACAATAACCAAACAAGTGGTGATTTTAAACGTGTCTCGTGCGGTCAGTTCTGCTGCATTCTCGTTAGTTTCATCACATTGCATTTTACGTTTCCTTTTTCTTTTGTTTTCCGATTCGTACGTTTCAGTAGTTGACAGCATCTTACCCTTGTCTTCAAAAAATTCAAAATTGTCTCAGTTCATTTTTAAAAGTTCTACAAGCGAAGTGTAAATACCAACCACGGAACTTAAATCGTTTCGACTTATTGCAGTGGTTTGTTCGACGCATTTAAGCGGTCTAAAATGAATCCCCAAACCTCGGTCATAATAGCAGTTTCAAGTCGATTTAAAGCAACAATAAGACCTTTAGCTACTGCACGCGTAGAGGGTTTTTGCGTAGAATCATTAGATATAATTTGAAGGGCATCTTAAACATTTTGCCAACGATGTTTTAGAGCCTGACATGAATCATCTCGAGCTGACCAGCGCGTAATTGAAAGACTTTTCAAAGAGGATGTACTGGATCCTTCATCTACTAAATTTTGAAGTATGTCCCAACTTGATGTAGATGCACTAAAGAAATGATATATATTTTGTAGAAGTAGAAAATAAGTACATGCTGCAGTGCATGATTTAGCTGCATTTGTATCAACTAAATTTAAAGAATTAGCAGGACAGGGGATGAATTCAATTACAGCCTTTACATCTTTCATACGGGCTTGAATATTTGTGTAAAGACGGGACATATTTGACGCGTTGTCGCAGGACTGACCACGACAATTATTAATATCCAGTTCGTTAATCTCCGTATTTACATACAGCGTCGAACATCTCCTTTGATTTATGGCTTGTGTTCGGAAAGAATTCCAAAAATGACTCTTTTGGTGTACCATTTTTTCCGACATGTCTAATAACTATAGCGAGTTGATCCACGTGTGCTATGTCTGGTGTAGAGTCCACAATTATGGAAAAATACTTGGCACTTTGAATGTTTCGGAGAATCTCATCTTTAACTGCTTTAGCTAATATACCTATTAGTTCTTCAACCGTCGTGGTGGATAAATACGATGTATTTCCTTTTCCGCAGTTACCAAATGTTTGTACGTGATCTGCTAAGAAGTGGTCATATTTCGAAATTAACTCAAGCAACATCATGTAATTACCATTTTGATTACTTCCAAACTTTTCTACATGTCCTCTCAAAGGAAGCCCTCTTGAAACAAGAGTTTTTATTACTAAAATGACTCGCTCAACAACATTCCTCCAATAAGTTGCCTCAGTTTCAACTTGTTCAAGCAGCTGCTTATTCAATTGGTTTTCAGTCCGCTGTCTATTTTTCAATGCGGACGTACAGTTTGTATGATATGTAAAATTCTCATGTTCTTTTAATTTGGGATGCGCATTTTTCCAATCATTGAATCTCTCCGATGATAATTTTGTTCTTACTTCTGAATTGCTTGAATACAATAGACAAACACCGCAGAAAACAGTTCCATTGCTCTCAGAGTAAACAAGCCACTTGCGAGGCATGTTTTCTTTACTGATATGCGTATACTCAAACATATTCACGTTAAGTAACGAACTTTGACATCATTGTACTCTTTTCTTGATTTAGAAAAGTCTGCGTTTTTGTTTTGTTCGAACCCATGCTTGGCAACATAATCAAGTGTAGCTTCATTAATAGATTACAAAGCTGGATCGCTTTTCCAACAAAAACGATCAGTCGAAGTTATGGTTTCATCAATTTTATATTCTTGCAGTTATATACATTCAGTAGAAATCCTATTTAATTAAAAAAGAGAATAATAAATTATTATAATAATGTATTGTAATATTATAAAAAATATTCTAGAAAGATTATAATATATGTATATAAATATATATAAAGGTTTAATTAATTATACAAAAATGCTTAAAATATTACATCGGTTGAATCGTCGACTCATAATCAATCTCAGTTATATTTTCAATTGCTTGAGGAACCATTTCATTTTTAGCTGTTTGGAACTTTGCAGTCTCATTATTAGATTCTGTGATAACCCTGATAAATAAAAGAGTCAAAATATTTTATGTATTATTACATATTATATAAAATAAAGTTTAGTAACATAATTATAGTAACATATTTTATGCTAATTTATGTTGTTCATTCTATATTAAGATATGGTTCATTTTAACGAATACAACAACACCACGTCAATAATATTTAATTTCTAATCATTGTACTAAACATTTATTGCATTTTGAGAGTATTTCAGCAACACAACTCTGCATTAAAAATATATTAATGTTAACATTTACTTATCACATGTTATTAGTACATGAAAAAATATACAAGCTGAAAACTAAATATGTTATCTAATGTATTTGTTTATAATACTCAATAATAGAATTGTCGAATGAACTGCAGCAGTGATCAGTTTCACATATAGGTTTAAAGAATTCATTTATTTTTTTGTTTTATCAATTTCATTTTGACATTTCTCTTCCTTTTCTTTTCGGATTTTTGCATATTGACTTCCGCTGAACCTTTTTCGATAATCACTCATTTTAAAACTTCAAAATATCATTTTTACTCAGCAGGCTCTTACAATAAACGATACACAACAATAGTAACAAAAAGGGGAAAAAGGGTTATTTCCAGATCTGTCTTCTAGAACTACCTCAAGAAGTAATAGATGTCGCAACTTTCTATATAGCGCAATACGATTGCATGGCGAAATCCGTCAGGGATTTCTGATTGGCTACTTCAAACTCCATACTCTAAGAATGTAATTCTTTCTGATCAATCAACCAATCAGAAGTCATTGGCGAATTCTTTTCATGTATTCTGTAACATTGAAAATGTCCCCATTTGAAATTCAAACTTAATTTATAAATCAAAGGTTGAGGGGTTGGCTGTAGTCTCGTTTAAATCATTTTAAAAATACAATTATGATTTATGCTGTTATAGTTTTTGAGAACCTAAATTTGTTTTAGAAAATATCAAAAAAATTTTGCGCCCTTGGAAATTTGCCGCCCTTGAAAATTTGCCGCCCTAGGCACGTGCCTAACTAATAAATGAAACACTATTATAAGGTAGTAACGAGTTGTATTAATGTGTTTCAGTTACACATTAAAATTTATTGTAATTAACGCGAGATTTAGTTGGTGGTTCGAAGTGCGCAAAACAATACGTTTGGGGAACATTTTGTGGAAGAAATATGGTCGCGTAGACGACAAAATGTCTGACACTACGTGCACATGGTCGTTGGGGAGATCAAGGACGGCGAAATGAGCGCCATTTGCACAAAACACACGTCCTTTGTTCTACACAAAATAATTTGGTAAATTAATTATAAAATACAAAATGGAATCCTTTTTTAGAATGCTAAGGCTTAACAGCATAAATCATAATATTTTTGTAGTACTTCCAGTCCCGTGTTCCCCAAGATCGGTAAATATCAATTTTGAAAAGAAAATCGTCTGAAAGAATAAAACACTCTTTTTACCAACGACGGGAAGATATTTTGTTGTAAACCACTTGCTCAGCATACACGAGTGTAATATTAACTGTGGTAACGTTTATACGTTAAACTTTCACACGAAATTGTTTGGTGGCAGTTGACACTCAGAATTCAGCCAACATCACCTAGAGGACAGCTCCTTAACCCTACCCTAATTTTTCGCAGGTGGCTTTGGTTACCTTTTCGCCTGCGCTGGTCTAATAGGATCAAAGTGAAATTACAATTACATTTATTTTTAACAAAAATTCAGGAAATTACAAATAAAATGAATTAAAATTGACAAGCATGACATAATTTTAAATGCCATTTTAATGTACACAATATAACGAGCCATTAGCTGGTTTTCAATGATTAATTGAGTGTCAATATATGGTTTGTAGACTTCTCTGTGATTGATGAAGAACTTGTATCGTAACTAAATCTGTATTGTAATGAGTATTATTACACAAACGGTTGCAACCATCAAATGACAGAATCATAAAATGTGTGTAGAAAAAATATATACAACTCCAAACTCCTCCGCAAATGCTTTATTTTCCGGTCTAGGTATTACTCCCAAAATTTTTCTTGGGTAGTCTGCGGGTATTAGTTACGAAATCGACCACTAGGTTTAATTAATAAATGCAATATCTGAGGATACAATCATACCCTTGTAACTTTCTCAATAACGTTCCAACTCTCTCAGGATTTCGAGGTTTCTCCTTTGACCGATCTTCACTGGCTTCGGTCATTTCGATAGATTGGAGAAAATCACGGAAATAAATTCTCTTCATAATTAAATAGTTTCTATTTCGCGCCAGTGAAGACGTGTTTGGAATGTTGTCATCAGTGCTCGCTGCGAACTTTTGCCGTCAACTATTTATTGTGACAGAGAGGGGGAGTATTTTAACGTGCGATACTATGGCCATTAAGTAGTTTATTTTCATTGCTATTAGGGAAAGTGTGTGTTAATTTATTAATATTGTAGCAAAGATATTATTTTTGAGCAAATCTGTACGATCAGCAATAAAAGTCAAGTTTTGGTTTTACATGTTCAGGTGCATTATTGAAGTAAGTTTACTTATACATTGAGCCTCGATATTTATTTGTCTATCTAATGACGCATGGAATATATCTTCTTGCAGTAACATATTCCTTTAACATGTAAATTATATTCTACATTCGTAGTGTATGTATCACTTATAGTAACATGTTCTTGCAAAATACAAGTAGGAAGAGACAAAAAGTACTCTTTGTACGTACATTACATTTCATTTGGTTTTTTAGTGTTAATGGAGGAATTATAGGCAAATAAGTATAATTCATAGAAAAACTAATGCTGCTTGAAGGGCACATTTTCTATTCTTTTAATTGTGACTGTAATGCAATATTATATGTTTTCCACTAATTTCATACTAACATTTGAGCGATTTGTTCAAGAGCATTAAGAAAGCGCGATAACTTTGGAAAAAATACATATAAAGAAAATATATTGTCTTTAATTTGAACATTGTGTCCTTCCCACCCTTTGCGCGTGCTTCGACTAAGGACCGCTAGATGGAGTGAGTGGTACGATTGTTGGAAGAAATTTAGATACGCATGAGTATAGATTGAAAATTTGTAAAGGAATGTATTGTAATTGAAGTAAGTGGTGTAAATAGAAAAGTGGTGGTAGTAGACTTGAATTGCCTTTTCTCTGTTGACAGGAAGAGCAAAATGTTGTAAATAGTTTTTGTATAATAATGTGAATGATGGTTGATAAAAATGAATAAAACACCACTCTGTTTACAGGGAAACATATTGTAGCTAATTATTATCCTGTATAAAATTTAATTTCTTCTCCTTCTTCCTCGCGAATAGGCCACATAGGACCACGTGTTCATACATCCTGCATTTACCATGGCTCAGTCTCATACATCGCGGTAGCAGGTGTATGTGTCACCCAATTGGGGGAGGGGGGGATCAGTACTTTCTACTGAATCCAATTTTTATCTCCCAGGGCTGTTATCTCTGGGGGTATGAAAAATAAAATGTTGATGATAATGAGGGGTGAAAGGACGACACACTCATACAAACACACACAAATACGCCCATGCCCGAGGCGGGACTCGAACCCGCGATCTTCTGGTCAGAGACCACTCCGGCACTACTGCCTTAGCGATCTCGGCCATCTGATCGGCATACAATTTAATTTATATACATAACTTCACTTTTTGAAAATTTAGAAATTTCAATGAAAATTTATTTCTACCATTGAATTCTGTTATATACTAACTAAACGTTTAGAGACACTATTTTGTCATCAAGGACTTATTGTACTCATCACCTTGAAGGACTAATATGCAACTTATGAGAAATGTTACTGTTGCATGGACATATGTACTGAAAAACGACACAGGATATTTTCATTTCTTGTTGTGTTGTCAAGTTTTGCTGCCAACATTATCAGAATTACCTGATATATTTCGTAATAACGCTAATAGTGTTTTGTTATTTATTTATGTATGCAACAGAAAATGATGACTTTCGGAGATACAGGCAACATTTGAACAGGCCAACATCTCTATTGTAGGGATGTACAAATCGCGAACTAGTTCAATTGAACCATTCCCGAAAAGGAACTCCACGTCTCAGAACGACCATTTGGTGAACGATCCTTCACTGTCATCGTTCGTAGTTCGCTGGCCTTCAACCATCGTTCCTTACATATTGTTGTTGGCGAAGATATTCTGTATCAGAATCAGACCAGATGTCCATTTAGTTAATTTCATGTAACGACCACAAAGATGTGTAGCGTTTGTTTTCCGAAGTAAACTGTATAAGTTTGACACAAAACCCATGAATTATTTTTGTTTGTATAATTTATTATTTAAAAATGTATACATAAGCATTTTGTTGGCATTTTTAAACAAGCGTCAATGTATTCAAGACGGCAAAGGTGATGGCAGAATTTAGCAATGGCAAGAGTGCTTACAGCAACAGACAGTCAGCAGCCTGTCAACTTTTTGTACTCATATATCAATACATAAGAAATACTAATTGTTGAATGAAGTAAAGTAAACTCCATGCCGCTTGAAACATCAGGCCTATTGGCAGGCGGCCATCTTGCTTCTGACGTCACAACATGTTGTCATAACATTACATTTGGGCAAAAGTGTGGTCTACGAGTGCATCAGTGTAAACTGTAATGTGTGTGTAATAACATCTATGCTTTAAATTTGTGCGAACAGAACATATTTGTAGCAAAGCAATTTTGAAACAGAGTACTTGCAACAAATTGTAAAAACGTCACAAGTTCGGGTTACGTGAAGTTGCCATGCACTTGTACATTGATATTATTTTCTACAAAATTCAATGCCCCGAAAGTGGGAAAAATGCAGAGTATGCGTTGTAGTGCATAGGAATGAAATTCACTTTGTCGAATGAAAATGAAAACAAGACTATGACACTAATGACACTAATTTCACTTAATAGTTGAAATATTATTGATGTCAAATTTAGACTATAAGAGAGGAACTGGTATTAATGAAGAAGTATCGCCGGAACTACCATTAGGAATTGATCAACAACTTGTGTGTTCATGGTAACTAGAATGAGTTCATCACATAAAAATGTTGATCATAAATTTCCGCTCAGAAAGTGGACAGGTACGTTGCTGAACCTCTATATCAAAACCAAAATTGTAGGGCTGGAAAAGGTTGGTTTTGAAGTGATTGCAGTGATTTCTGACAAGTATGTGAACCGAAAAGGGGTGTAATTGTTTTCTGATTCTCCAAAACTAGAAATGACTATGAACGTCCATGTGAATTACACAGAAAATTTCTTTTTTCTTTTGACAGTGTAGACCTCTCAAAGTGCTTAAAAAACTAGTTAAATCATGATAACCAAAAAATAATTTTCCTAATACGGAAAATGGTGTTATGCATGCAAGATCATGTAGTTGCCACATTTTGTGAGATGCACAATAATTTTAAAAATGGCAATACTTACATTTTAAAACTGTTCATCTCTTTTTTGTCAAAATTATCCTTTAACGGAATGAAATACAATAACATACTGCGCATTTTTTCTGTTAAGTATCGTTATTAAGGCGGCCAAGAAGGTAAGTAAGCGTTAATTGACAGTGAGCAGCCGGCGAAAGATTCGTTTGCCGCTATGACTACCCGTGTGACGTCAAAGCGGCAGGCGAGAGGCCTAATATTAGTGTCTACGTGGCATTAAGTAAAGATGCGAGAAAGCAAATATCGAACTATTATTGGTATTTTCATTACTATATAAGGATTACAATTAACTTAATTATTTTTCATATAATTCATCAATTATTTTCGAGGCCCGTAGTTGGTGAAAAAATGTATATATTTCATTTTTTCCAAGACTAAATCACGAAATTAGATATGGCAATTCTCTTAAACGTTCTTTAGACTATTCAACAAAACAATTTAATCAAAAAATTCGGAGCCATTTTTTAAAAATTTGAAAAGATCCCAGAGGCTTTATGTAAAGTACCTCCAAAATTTAAATATAAGTTTCAAATGCCAGGGGCCGCGACACCAGCTAGAACGATTGTGGAATACGAATTTTGGAGATCACTTTCTGAACGGTTTGTGGGCTAATGTTGTACACAGGCGGACAGACAGACGAATTTTTGGTATCAAGGGCCCACAAACCTGGATTTTGTCTCACCACGTGTTAGAGGAATTTTTTTCGATATTTAGCAACTGGATGCTTTCACTTTTCCCTGATGACGGGCCCGCAATCAGAGGTTTTGGGTCAAAAAATCCTCGTTTTCCAGTGCATGAACACAATTTCTTAGAATTGTAGGTACCAGAATATAAATACAATTGCGTAAAATTAACATTTTCCCAGGAGGACTGTTTTACATCTATAACGCAAACTCTCATCTATATTTTTAATGCGAACGTATACGATGTTTTGCTTGTAGAGTTATTTAGTCGTAGATAATTGATCAAAACGTTACGAAAAAATTAAATTCTTTATGGTTATATGAGCGTTAGCAATTACCAAGCGACCTCGTAGTTTCTCCAACAAGAACGCTGTTCCAGCCAGAACCAGACCCCCTCCCCACAGGAGAAAAGGTCCTGTCAAATGATCCAGAGTCAGTTTCACATGCCCATCACCTTCTCCCACCCGTCTCGTGTCTGTCTGCCCGTCTAGATCCAAACTGAACAACAGCATATGTTCCCACTGATTGAACAACCCTGACTCCCACAAGCGGAGGATAAGCATGTTGATGACATGAATTATGAAGTGATGCCTACATACCGTATATGCCCCGTAACTGACAGAACTTAAGGTTCCTTCACATTGTGTAATATTATTCTCCCCTCGTGAGTGTACTTTCTGTAGCGGGAAATTACTTTATAAATTTTTCGTCCATACAAAAGTCCCTTTCGTCCATACAACTGGCTCTTTTTTGTGTAAGTTCAAAAAAAGAGTTGTCTGTAAAAAAACCTATTTTTTGCTGCTGCATTGCTATAATAAATCGATAATTTGTAAGAAGTATACGAGAAAGTAAAAATAACTATCAGAAGGATATGTAAACATTCTGGACGGCCGAGACAAACCAAAAGCGGCGAATGCAAACTAACTACGTCTAAGTTTTTTAAAGATCTTTCTTAAGCCACTGTGGACATTTTACGCCAATACAACGCCTCATCAAAAAACTGCGTCACTATAGCGGCGAACCCACCAACGACCTACAATCTGCTCTACTAAAAATGTTATTAAAGCAATCGAAAGCCCTACGCCATACAAAACAAAATGCCCCGTGAATTGAACGACCTTCAGCTTTTCAGGTTTCGAATCCCCTCTGAATAACGATTTCCCTCCTTGCCCATCCAAATCCAAACTGTACTCCAGCATTCGGTTCCAGTGGTCACTCAATCCGGACTCCAAAATACGGAGAATAAGAGAGTTAAGGACGTAAAGGATCCTGTGATTCCGACGCACAAAGTATGAATACAAACTGGTGGATTCTATGGGCTCTTTTACCCTGTGAAGCAACTTTTGACCGTCGTTTGTGTACTTTCTGTAGCGAGATACGATGGAATACAAATGTGAGCTCATCCAAGTTGCAGCTCTCCCCGTCTCTATAATGTCTTGAATACATGAATCTCTTTCAGATGTAAGAACAATTGGTTTTACATTATCTGCAAGCTTCCCTAAATTGTAAGTCATTCCAGCTAGAAAGTTCAAATACACGTTATTTTGAACGTACAGTCTGTCAGTCGCCTGCACAACTTCTTCGATGGTGTCAAGTTCATTAAAATATCTGGGAACTGTGAGGAAACCAAGCAGCAGTCCCATGTAGGCGTTTGCAGCCACTAGCCACATGAGGAATGCACAGACGAAGACGAGCCTGTGAGAGAGCCGAGAAATACGTCTGGAGGTTCCCCCGGTGAGGACCATCTCGAGGACGTCCAGGGCGCCATTGGCCGCGTCGTCGAAGTTGAGCTGGTGCGTCCGCACCAACGTCCAAGCGACCACCATCAGCGCCAACATGGCACCGAGGGAGCACCAGGTCTGCCAACGAAAGGGTAGCGGAAGCACCAACCCAAAGGGCATGCGCTGGGCCCGGCGCACCACTAGATGCTCGTCAGCCTGCGGACAAAAGGCACAGACAGCATCTGCGCTCCTAAAGCAGAAACACTGCGATTAAAGATCATTAGCACAGAGGCAATAATTAACTTTCTTCGTAATTACATGTGATGATAACTCATAATAATTTTGTGAATGACCATAAATACAAAGGAATTATACGTTAAGGAAATGAAATAAAGATATTTTTTAGATGAAGGTTTTTTTTACCAAAAATACTGCTGATTCTTACATGTGTATTTTACTTTTAATCATCTAAAAGGAGTGCAAAATATTCCAATAATGTTTATTCTTGCTTAAAGAAGATTGACCTTTCACGTTTCTCATGAAACAAATGTGTACCCTTTACAATTTTGAATTTTACAAGTTGCAGTCTGAAGGTTTAAACAGAGTGCTCTACATTTTTGTAACAGGTTGTCTTGTATAAGGAACAGAGGAACACTCTGGGCTTATTTTCGGGTATAGCGTTTCAATACTCAACTTCAACGATTGCATAAGTATTAATTTTATGGAAAATGCAAGCATGGAGATTAGTAATATCAAATAAATTCGAACACTATGTCTTCTTTCTAAACACTACAATACTTGTACATAATGCAAACATGAGAATGAGCAGTTTTACAGATCCAGAAACCCGTCCAATTAACCAACCAAAACCAAGTACTATGGTAAACCGAAACTAGATTCAGCCCTTACAAAATACTTCACTTTTAAACGACAAAAAACTGTATTCAATTAAAGTAAGAAACAACCATCCAAATACGGAGGCCAATACGGTCGAAGCTCTCTGGGGGTGAGAAGTGCATTCATTTGAAAGCAGCGATTGGCATCCCTGATAATCTTGACGTGCCGTTCCGTGTGAGACCAAGGGTTTGCCCAGACTGTGCCGAGCCGTGCCGGGTTGAGCACAAGGGAGCTCAGACGTCAATAAAAGTCGCGCGAGAAAAAAATATTTCGGAAATGCAACTCGCTCGCAATATGTTGAGTGCCAATGAACCCCATGCCAAATAAATCCTTTACCTAAATAAAATCTCTACGCCGACGATATGGCCTTATCCTCCAGAAACCACGAAGGAAGAAAATAGCCTAAACAAACACGCAACATGGGCCGATCTGTTGAGTGCCAGAAACCACGAATGCACAAAATTGCCTGAATAAAATCGCAACATGGGCCGCGGAAAACGGGCTGAAAATCAACACCAGCAAAAGCGCACTAATGATCTTTACAAAAGTGTGAAATGTAAAGGAGAAAGAAAAACTAAAAGTTGGAACCGAGAAACTCGAAGTAGTTAATGACTACAAAAACTTAGGAACATCAGGATTCACCTACAACAAATATAAGACAAAAAGCAATCGCCTCAATAGCTGCCGAGAAGGACGTGAGACAAATACGAGAAATATCACTAAATACAGAATTTAAGACTTTTGAAACACAGATCGTATCCGTACTAACATACGAAAACAACACAAATACAGAACACCTGAAGCGAAGAGATATGAAGTTATCCGAAAACATCGAGGCATTGAAGAATGTTCTAGGCGTATCAAAATACTCAACATCCAGATATGTACATCTACTAACCAGAGAATGCTTCCTAATTGAGAACCAAAGATATAAACCGAAGGGAGAAGAGGTAGATCGTTTCTACCTCAAAGAGCCCACATAGACAGGAGTTGGACAAAACCAAACTAGGAAATGAGAAGTGTAGTGAACCGATTTGCGGTGCGCGGATTCCACCATACACTCTGTAACACAACCACATATCACACCGTCGTGACCTATGTTTATGCAAGCTTTGTAATGAGAAGTGTCTCAAATGTCAGGTGGTATTATGCAAGGGAAGCAACCTAACAATTTCGGTGCTCACCTCCGAACACTGGACCATAATGTCCATGCGCACTTGTGCGCATTTTTTAATTATTATACATAAGCATTTTGCTAATATGCCAAAACGCACACAAAGACTTATAAAGATCAAATATAACTAAAAATAACTTCCAAAAGTAGCTTTCCATACCTGTTTTGCGATGTATCGAAAGATTAAAGAAGAGTAAAAGCTCGTCATATATGGAAATTTTCCTTGAAAACTTTCGAGCACTTTTAAGAATTGGCGTGAGCGCTACTGTAAATGCGAAATTAGAAGCTCTTTTTCACAGTAATCGTTTGAGTTTTCAAATACTTCTTTTTAAGACTTAAGAAGAACTCCCACTCACAAATAAAATAATGTTTACGAATCGAAGGATATATGCATTATTACGGCATGAGAGATATTTAAAAAAATTATAATAGTGTAATTTTTTAAACAAATGAATGTATCAATTGGCTTTAATGTCAGCACAAGATGCACTATCCCTACGAAAAGATTGAAAAAAAATTGGGAGCGATATTTGAGAAAATGGCGGTTTAAAAATTCCAAAAATGCGGAGTTTTGAGGTGAATTTCACAGAAATCGTTTGAGAATACTTTTTAGGAAACATTGTGATATCATTTAAACCAAATGTACTCGTTATAGCAATCATGTGTACAAATTGCCACTAATGTACTTATTAACGACGTGAGAGGATAGTAAAGAAACTACACTTTCGTAATTTTGGAAAAAAATGCAACAAAAGAATAGAATGAAATGGAGTTTACATTATCTAATAGAGTACATTTAGCACTATTCTTACCAAAAGTTTAAAAAAATATTTAGGGCCGTGTTCTAAAAATTCACGTGGTTTTTATTCTTTTAAATTGCTCAAATTGTACGCAATATTTCGCAAAAACTACTAAAAGTTTCTAAAATATAACAAACATGACTGTAACAAAAACTAAATACGTACAAATTTAATTTGAATGAAAAAATGACTACGTTTAATTTTGTAGTTGTAGAAACACGCCAAAAAAGTTCAAACTTGTGAAATTTTACGTGTGCTACTTTTATAAATGTATTTTACTCTATTCTTACAGGAAATTTAAAGAAAGCCTTCGTAGCCGTTATTGAAAAAAAATTTAAAATGTTCTTGTAATCCTTCATGTAAAGTACCCCCAAATTTTAAAGAATGTTTTTCAAAGTCTCAAATTATCGACTAGTCCCAGATCGATTAGGAAATATCAAATTTAAAAACGAATTTGTACGTGTGGCCGAGGCGCTAGTGGTATTTACAGACTGAGTGACGGACGGACGTTCTGTAAATTGATGTTTCGGTATCAAGGGCCTACAATTCAGGGGTTCTGTCTTCCCCACGAGTTGGAGGATTAGTTTTTTAATTTATAAGTACCCCTTCTCTGTAGCAAGCGTTCTAAATTTTGTTTCAACTTGATTTTTTTCTCTTCTGAAACACTTAAGTTACAAAATTCGAAGTAGTTTCACGGCATCTACAAGATAAAGGATCTTGCTAGCTCGCTAGATCACTAGGTCGAATTCAGCTGCTCTCTCTTGGTGAATTCCGGCGGTCGACTGCTTTGATCGACAGATCCTACAAAAGGATCGCAAACCATTTGCGATCTTTCCTTTCCCTTGTTCGGCCCCCCTCCCTTACTCTTAGACTCTATCAGAAACTACGCCGGCAACCCCGGGAGCTTAGAGCTTGTCTCTTCTGGGGCGGTGATCGGCTGCTGGAAAATGTCTGGTTGGGGAACACTATGCAGGCCACGAGCAACTCGGTGACGGGTAAGTCAAAGCACCACCCTCTCTTCCGCGGCAAATAATAACCCACACTTACAGAACCAGAGATAATAAAATTATTACCTGCAAGGCAGCTACCGTTAATTCCGCATAACGTTCCGTTAATTCCAAGTTGAAAATCGTAATTTTTGTGACAGGCAAATCCACTTCCACGCGTCTCTCCTTTAATGAATCATTGAGAGATTCCATTGGAAAAAGCTCCTGGCGCATCCCCAGCTCCAGGAGTATCTTGGCAAACTCGTAGTCACGTCCTCCAAACTGCGTTTCTCCTCTTCTGTCCAACCACATGTGTTGCTCTCGGATTATGAAACTGAACCTGAATCCTTTCAGGTTTTCAATTCCATTTGACAGACTCAGATATTTGGTGCGTTCAAGACGTTGGTCTCTGCAGAAATCTACCACGCTCTTTTCCACGTCGGGCCATAGTCTCCGCTCAGGATCGTAAGGCTTTGCGAAATTCACATACGGCTCGATGTCTGGGCTCAGGTGCAGCACCCGAGTAGTGCCCAGTTGGCGATAGAACTCTGAATAAAAACCTTGAAAAAATTCCCTGGTGGAAACGTTGTCCAAATGCACTAATAGGAAATAACCCTGTACGTCCGTAGAGACCATATTAGATAAAAATTGGACCAAAACCTCTGGAGAGATTGTTTCCCCTACTACCGTCAGTAGGTTTACAAATCCACGTGAAGGGTTCTCAGGGTGTGGACCCATCATCACCGGAAGGTTGGCAGCATGAGCTGCGGCGGCGATGCTCCAGGGCGATGGTTTGTCGGGTAATGCGAAGGTCACCTGCGAATTTCAAGAAACTCTTCAGATGAGCCCTAGTTTACTCGCTTTGTGATGTATATCCAAGTTCCAAATTGTAATGTGGAATTACGTAGTTATATGTTACACACAGATAAAATTGTCCGCGAACAATTGTCCAAAATGAATCTTCTGAAGACAATGAAAATAATATGTAATTTATATAAAAATATATTATGACTAATTAGTAGGCATATTAAGGACGTGAGGTCTTTCAAAAAAATTATTTTTGTGAATTTTCGGTAAAAAAAAAACAAAAGTAATCGGAAATGCACTTTACGTCATATTAAAGTGTGCAATTAGCACTATCCTTTGAATAGTTTGAAGACAAAATTGAGGGCCGGTTTCGAAAAATTGGCTTTTGAATATGTTTTAAAATGCGAAATTTTGAGTTAGTTTTCACAGAAAATGCCTGAGTTTTCGAGTACCTTCAAAAGGCATTATTTATACCACATGTTTTTAAAAATATAACAATGTGAACAAATCGCTGCTAGTATAAATATTAGCAATATGAGAGCCACGTAAAAATTTTGTAATTCTTTAAAAAGTGTATAGTAATAGAGCAATATGGAATTTATGACATCCCAAAGAATACATTTAGTACTATCCATACTAAAATTTCAAGAAAACTTTTAGATAATTTTTTGAGACAACATTTTAATATATTTTTTTTAAATTGCACATATTGCACGCAATATTACGCGATAACTACTAAACGTTTTCAAAAATCTTTACATCACCTTAATGAGAGAACTAAATATGGTTAATGAACTTCCTTAAAAAATGCACATTCAAATTTTTGTAAAAGTTTTGTAATCGCGGCGCTGCGAGGGGAGCCAGATCGGCCGGGGAATATCCATTTTGGAAAACAATCGCAAGCAGGATGTATGTGCTGGTAGTGCTCACGATGAACGGACAGACAGACAGTTTGAAAAAACAACTGTTCGTTATCAGGAGACTCCAAAATGCGTATTTCCGTTCAAGCTTTGAAATCAATTTTCCGCAGCATTGCTGAATGGAGAAAGAGAATTACTCCATATATACGTATGTTCACAGGAAAGCAAAATTCATGTTTGAACTGGCATCATATTACTTTTTTTCCATAAGCCCATTCTTTATAAAAAACGTGGAACCCATATGGAGACCTAACACGATTTAAATTTAACACATGCCCAGTAATTTTGTTGTATTAAATTATGAACGGCAATTATTTAGGAGATCACTTTTACCCTCGCTATTTGCAACTGCAGATGAAAATGGTGTAAACACATCAGCGCAAAAAATAAGTCAAATTTGGTGCCTAACCTCAAATAATACACCCGTAAGTTCTGATTAGATAAAATTAAAATATAAAACTGTGCGTTTCAAAGGTTGGGAGCCGAATAGTAAATTTTCCCTTAAAAACACAACAACCGCGAACATCATTATAGAGACAAACTAGTGGTGCTGCCAAAGCACATAATTTTCCGCAATGTTCCCCAATGCCCCGCAACATTATATTACAACATAAACAAGGAAAAGTGTTTTCACGCCGGTTCTCGGTCTAAAATTCTCAGAGTATTCGTGCCGACACTTATACCACTCAGATAGCACCTCAGAAGCTCCGTATAGTTCGATCTCGGGCAAAGGCATAAAAAAGTAAATGTTCAATTCAAGTAAAAAAAAACTGCAACAATCAAAATGTCCGTTAGAGAACCCCAAAGTCCGTTGAGATCAATCCCGAAATGTCAATTTTGAAGAAAATCTGCTCAAAGGGTTAGACACTAGCGTTGACCACAGACGAACGTACAGACAGACGTTTGCCTTCAATCGATTTTTCGGTATCAAAAACCAACAAAACTTAGATTCTGGCTACTCCACGTGTTAGAGGATTTTTTCCAAATTTAGCAACAGGATTTATTCACATTTTTGTTACCAGAGCCCGGCAAATAGTTTTCCTAGTGAAAATTTACCGCTTTCTGGCGCACGATTCCATAACTCTCTTCTTACGAAGAAATCGTAAAGCGAGAAGATAATAATAATGTCGGAACCATTAGGGATATGTAATGTAGCCCTATTAATTTAATGTTGATATATTCAATGTTTTACTAAAATCGCTTCATAGTAGTGCACAGAAAGACGATTATCGGTTTTATAAATACTACGAGACATGGGAATAATTTTAAAAGTTAAAAATACGAAAATCACATACTGACACTTCCAGTTTATTATTTTTTATTAAGAGCATTCGCAATAAAAATTGCTTTAAATTTTTTAAATAAATTTTCTGGAAATCTCAATTATTTCCTGCGTCTACAGAGAATTGTGATAAATAATAAATAAGAGATTCCAAAACTAACTACTGTGTGAAAGTCTGTGCGAATCTATAGCACCACTAGCTTAAATGATATATTCATTTATCATACGCTGTTAAATACAAGAAAACACTTTAATGAAAATATTTTTTGCGGATTTTCAGAAAATATTTTTAGAAATAATGTAACTTTGACACACTAATTAAGCGAAATAAGCTCATTTTTCAAAAAAAAAATTGCGAAATGTTGTAAAATGATTTTTAAAGTGCTGATTCTTTACCATATACTTTTTTAAACCAAAAATATGTATCTCCATTTGTGTATTTATAAAATGTTCACATTATTTTGACACTTTTGAAAAAAATGGAGCAATGCCGACAGTAAGACGAGCACCATATTTGTCATCACCTCTTATTACATACGAGGAGAAAATTTAAAGATAACATTTTGGAGAAGTATTTGAGAACTTTTTTGAAAATTGAATTAATTTCAGATTTGAATTAAGGGAAATCAGCTCTTTTTCGTATAAAATTGTACATGATCTTTCTTAAAGAGCTGATTGTTTGCAACAGATTTTTTAAAATATAAAATCCCTATCTACAAGTTTTTACTTTTAAAATGAAAATTTTTTATTTAATAATTTAGAAAATTTAAAGCTAAATCTCGAGGGGTTTTCGAGAAAACATTGCCTATATTTCGTGCACCATTACACCGAAACTGCTCATAATTTTGAAAACTAATCTTTGAATACTTGAAAGTTAGCTTAAAGAGAACATATTTTATTTAGATAAAATCTCTATCTTCAAACCTTCTTCAATTTTCAAAAACTCTGTGATCTCAACAAACATAAAACTACTACCATTCTCTTAAGCTATCCGAGGACAAAAATAAATAAAATATTTGGTTCCGTTTTTGAGAAAATTTTGTAAAAGGGTTCTGAAACTTCATGTGAAATACGCTAAAAAATCATAATATCCGTTTGAAAATTCCAAAGCCAAGAGTTAATATGATCGATTGAGTAATATCAAGTTCGAAGAAAATCGACTGAATGTTTTAGGCGCTACCATTGACTATAAACACGTTTTAGCGTCAATCGTTTTTTTATGACAGAAGCTATTAAAACATGGACTCTAGCTACCCCACGTGTTTGAGGATTTTTTCTAATTTTATCAACAGGATTTATCCACCTTTTCGTTACCAGAACCCGGCAAATAGTTTTTTTTCTAGCCACCGTTCATTCACCGACTTCTGGCGCACGATTACATAACTTTCTCTTCTTACGAAGAATTTTTTAGTCGTTTGTCATCAGTTATTCTCAAGAGCAATACTTTCATACTGCTTCTCGACGTAGCTAGCAGCACCGTCGTCCACCACCGCGTGTGAGTGATCGCGGGACCCTTCTTGTGCACAATTTTCAGTAACTCAGTTTACTCAATGTTACCTCTAATGCATCGCAGCCAATGTTCAGCACCGAACGCAGCCCCCAACCCTCCTGGATGTATTCTCACGGATGAACACGGATATGTGACCCATCCACACAGAAAAATTGATTGATGGCAAATCGCCTCTCCATCTGTGGTCTACTTAAACATCTGTGGTCAAAAACAAAACCAGTCCAACTCAATAGTTGATGCGCCCCAATGTATTTAAATGGACTCAACGCTCTGCTAGTTTCAACGGATGTTTTGTTTTTTGTCGGTACTTTTCGTCGGTCGTGTATTTTTTCGTAATTTTTAACAGCTTTCATCTTCCAAATTTCCGATTTTTTAATTTTTTTAGCAAAAAGGTGGCTGCTAAAATGGCTTAGCTCTCATCTTGTTGAGCTTTCGTGTAACCTGAGTTTTCAAAAATTACATACGTTTAAAAAAATTCGAAAAGTTATGTAATGCTTTAGCACGAACACCATTCATACATCACCTGTAAAGGCCTGTCGTTGTCCAAGCACAATAGAATTCTTTTAAGGGACGATATTAAGTTTTTCTTTACTTGATCAAGAATTACTTCTGTCTTGATGAGCCACTGATTTCTTTCGAATTTTGTATCCACGACAATCCACTGCGTTAATGCCATCACCATGCTCAGCCAAACGAGGCATAACCTACGACAAAAAGTTATAGTGTGAGGGAAGATGGCTATTACCTATTATCCTGGAGGCCTTTCGATGCATTATGTTGTTTCCGAGTGGCAGTGATACTTTGGGTTGTTCATGAGAAGATAGGTAACCGACCTATTGACCCTCCTCAAGGATGGACACTGGATAGGGAAAGAAAGAAATGTGCACTGGCCGTGTTATAGTGTTCATCGAGCATTCGTCTGGAACGGATCATGGAAACACACGGAAAATCCCTGAGCGACCTACGACTTCGAGCCTGGCAGGGACCCAATACGCCCATGTTAAACTCAAACGAATCTTCTGGCGGGATAGAATCTGCAACCTCCCAATCACGTTTAAGCCGGTAGATTTAATGCTGGCCGCTAGTACAAATGACAAGACGATGGCCCGAAATGCGTGGGGTTGAGGATAAAGATGGCCCAAAAGCATCGGGTTGTTATAATGCCCTTACAACACACTCTTTTGACTTTTTTCGCAAGACATAAGAGTTGCAAATGTGTAAGAAAGAAAATTTTAAACAAAGGAATTCTACATACGTGTCCACACGTTTCTTACCTCATTTTTGCAGCTCTGTATTTCGGTGAAGCAAAGGTATAACGTTTTGTAGGAGTCGTTGCCACAACAAAGACTTCTATTTCATATTCAAACTATTGATTCACATTTTTTGAAAGAGATTTCTTCATCGAGCACTTGAGCTCTGCTAATGGAAAAGTTTGAGGATATTATTTTGAATAGCCCAGCACGTCCTCTTTTTCTACTTAACCAATATTTTATTACCGCTTAAACTCTGTTAACAAACAAGCGCCGAATTTCATTTAAAGTTGGCGCCTAACTTTAAATAAAAAATTATAAGACCCCCTTGGCGTAATTGAAGAGCTATGTATGTGTGTACTTGAGGCGAGAGCCTGTGAACTGGCTCAGGACTACTCGTGACGACCCTGCCTCGCGGCAATGGGTTAAGAGGGGCGCGTGGTTAGAACGTAGTCATCCCCACGCCGTATTCCGTCTTCTCAACTTGAGCAGTGGATTTTCTCATCGCCACACAGCAACAACTACTGGGACACTGCAAGGAAAACGCACACTATAATCTTGCCTCACCGAGAGTCGAACGCGGGACCACGTAATGTAAAGCTAACACACTGAACAAGAGGTAGCCAGGGAGCTAAACTAAGAGGTAATTGAATGAATTTCAATCATGCCGCGCCCAAGATAGTGGAATTATTGTTCAAAAGCTCACAGACCTCACTGAAGAGAGCAGAAAGGAGTCGTAAGGAGCGTAACATTTTCAAAGCTACTTCGCAGCGTGAAGGCGTAGGCTTCCGCGGCCGGAGTCATGTGAATGATCGTGGCTGTCCGGGTGTCGCCGCGTCGAAGGCTGTGTTGCCGACGTTTCGATCATCTTAGGTCTGCAAACCACCCGGACAGTCAAGATCATTTACTTAGCAGCTAGGCCATAAGGGCGCAGCACTCTTCAGACAGATACGGTCGACGGTTTCGTGACAACGGCCCCTAATTTTTCATAAAAACGCCGTTAGCTCACATTATTCTAATCAACAACGGGGTCAGCTCTGGCAGATCGCATTGTACATGAAGCATAACACGTTCTCGCGTCCCTCGGCGCTGTTAATGTTCATTGGCGCTCGGAACTTTATAGAAACTCCTTGGTGGCCACATGCGTATTTTCTCATTGAGTAAGCGAGTTCGTGACAAACAGACGGACTTATGCACGCGTGCATGCCAATACATAGGTTATACATCGAACATAGGTTATAGTTGTGGCAAAGGTTTTAATGAGCTCAGCAGATAGCGAATTTCAATATCTCCGCCACGTGTCTCTGAATCTTTCCTGCAGACTACAACTGTGACGATATTATATCAGATGAGAATGTGATCTTGTACGTTTTTACGTACCAATACCAATTTCTACATTATCTTTATAATTTTCTCAAAATTCCCCAAACTGATGAATGTCGCATCTGTTAGGAACAAGTAGAAACCAATAATCATGTTGTCTCAGCTTGTCAAATTCTAGCGAAGTCCGAATATTTGAAAAGACACGACAGGGTGTGTAGTTTTCTCCACTGGCAGATATGTACCGCCCTTGAAGTTCCAAACACATGCCTCACGTGGTACGAATACTCACCAAAACCGTTAACATCTGTTGGGCTCTATATATTATTGTACGACCAACAAATTCGAACAGATCGCATAATAGAAGCAACCAATCCGGATATTGTTATCCAGGATTTTTGTTGGGCATAAAATCAGAGAGCTTTAAATGATAGAAATTGCAAAGTCATGCTTTCCACTAAAGAACTCGCAGGAGGGAAATCTGTCATGTCTGTTATGAAGTGGTTCCTTGGAACTCACAAGGACGACTATGAAAAATGATTGGAGTATCTTTTGCGGAATAACAAGATTTTGAGTTGCGGAATGTCCTTGAAGGTTCATTTTCTCATTCACGTTTAAACTTATTCCCTAAGATCCAGGGTGAAGTCAGCGGTGACAAGGTGAGAGATTTCATGAAGATATTAGGGTTACTAAGGATCCCTTCCAAGAATAACGAAACCTAGTCATATTACAGCAGGAAGACGCTACACCACAATAACAGGACAGCATTCGCAAGTAGACCTTTTCAAATTTTGGTTTGATTCACGTGTAACTCTCTTCATTTTTTTAAAAACTGCCAATTAAATATTTCATTTTAATTCTTAATTCATGTATATTTTTGTGCTACTTTCGTACTGAATTTGGATGGAGAAATGAACCCAATTATACAAAATTAATTTGCATACGACGATTGCTTATATCACAAACGCGAGTATTTTCGCAAACATTTTGGGAGAATGAAAAATATTGGGATATTGAATAGGTCTATCTCGCTTGATAATTGGTTTCCAAAAAGCCATGTTTCATACAAAATTTGTAGGGAATTTTATTATCTTTAAAATTGATATTATTATATTTTATACAGGATTTAACGATAAAGATCTATAGAGATAAACACGAAAAAGTAAGAAAACACCAGTTTTTCTGTTCCCTCGAAGTAAACACATGGTGTATCAGGTTGAAAACGTGAAATTTTAACTAGAGCCTGGGTATACAAACATCTAAATAAAAGTGTTTATGATCTTTTTCCAGGTATCTTTCCTTTTTCAGTTCATACCGACTGGACTAAAACGAACTGAACAATCTTAAGTCCTCATACAATCAAACATATGCTCTGTAATTCGTACTGTGCCTCATTATTAAGGAATTTCTATTTTTGAAACTCCAGAATCATTTTATGTTGACTCCAACACCATTAACATAATAGAGTTTCTTTAAACAAACATGGAGCACAGTAATCACCTTTGGAGGATGTCGTTGACATTCCGATGAGAAACTCGAAGCATGAAAAGACATGTGAGGAACTAAAACCAAACAAACTACAACTCTTCAAACGTGACGCAGAATCACAAGGCTAAACTTGACACTTAATTATCACACACTTTTGTGGAAATGACAGTTCGTATCAGCAATACAGAAATTCACTAAGTAGGTCCTCTTGTTTTATTTGCAAGTAAGTGGAATTCAAAATGATATTGCGGAAACTTTGTTAAATCGTAGTACAATTTTACTTCCACTATTACATGCCAAACAAGAATCCATTTCGTAACATAGAAACCGTTTTGTAAAGGTTTAGATATTACTCATTTACTTATTCGAGTCTAAGATTCTAGTGGTATCTAAAAAGTTATAACATAGTCTCGTGAGATGTCAAATCAGATTTTTTTTTCAAAAAATCAGTTTTAAGTAGTGCTAATCAAAATACCAAAGCCATATGATATCTGGAAAACATTCGAAGGAAATTATGCATCGAGAATATCAATCAACTGCAAGATTTAATAGATTTGTAAAACAAAATTCAAAAGCATAGGCAAAAAGGTAAATGGAGTCGTCACGTTTTAGTTAAATAGTGTTTGTGGGTCGAAAGGAATACAATTGGAAAGACAGATTTATAAACTGGTTATAAAAACGCATTGTAAGAATTAAAAAGTGAATTCTGAGAATGTTGTTGTAACACATGTTAAATTTCTAGTATCTCCAAAATGCTTGCTTCCTCATATCAGCATTATTTTCGTGTTCAGTGACTCAGGTATCATAAGGAGATTAAAATATTTTCCTCATACCGTTAAAATTTTCAAAAGGGTGTAAATTTTTCTTGCTTTTAAATATTTTTAAACTGTAATCAATATTGGTCTAGTATAAAAGAATCTACGCTGTTGAAAATGTTATATTCTCTAACTTTTCCATTAGTTGAAGTAACGTGCTAGATGAAGAAATCTCTTTCACAACATGAGAATCAATACTTTGGATATACATAGGTCTTCGTTGTGGCACCGACGCCTGCAAGATGTTGTCTCTTTCACTCATCAAAAAACATCGAAAAGTCTCTCAAAATGAGGTAAGAATCGTTTCTGAAGAGTTCCTCTGTTGAAAATTTTCTTCTTTACACATGTGAACGCTTTCTCTTGCTAAAAAAGTCAAAAGAGTGTGTTCTAAGAGCTTCATAATACTTTATTCAAACCTAATGCTGATCGGCGTCATCAACCAGGTCAGGTGACATAGGGCGTCAACTGAGGTCACTGAGCGCCGGGTTTTGAGTCCAACGGTGGCAGGATTTTCGACTCTAGACAAATAGCTACGTCGAGCTCTGTCGCAGTCTGGAGGAGAATTCTTTACACATGTCCTCATATAGGCCCGGAAATGCAACTATTTCTGCCGAAAATTTGCTGTTCTATCGCACAGCATTACATAAAAAGTAGAGCTATAACTGCTCATGCTCTCTCTTACACATATTGGTTATTGATCCTTTCACCCCCTTACTCTTACATGCAATCCAATACCAAACATACAAACGTACAGGAAGGAGTACAAAGCGTCTCGTAGTTAAGGCGGTGTGTCGCTGGATGTAGATACCTGGAGAGGAAAACCTATGCAAAACTGTCATGTAGTACGGTGCTGTATCTCACTTTTCATAGTAGCTTCACTATGCGCACGTTTTGTTGATCTCTTCTTTTTCTTGTAATGGTATGAGTAGAGGTAAATGCGAGTTACTATTTTGTTAGCAATGAAGAAAACCATACCTGCCAGTCGTTTACCGATGTAAATATGTTTTCTGTAACTCGGGAACGAAAATGTGTAGTTTTGATCAAATATTGCTAATCTCCGCTTTCTTAAAACTTATTTTTATTATTTTAAACTTATACTCATCTTTCAACTATTTATATTTAATTTGACGGGACGGGGTATACTGATCAAACAAAAAATATCTTAACAAAATTCTGATATATAATGAATTAGTTCACATTGGTATTGTACATTTTTTTTAAGATCTAATAGTGTTGTAACTAATAATGTATTTCAGCTTCCGTGTCAATGACCCCATCTCGATCAGGTTTTGGTTCAGCTTCCCTGATCCATTGCGCTAATGCTGAGATGGTTCCTTGTATTGCTTGTGGACGTAAATATAACTTCATTGCTATCAAGTTTTCTCTTCTTTTGCTTGTAGTGATAGGAGTAGAGGTAAGGACGAGTAACTATTTTTTTTTAGCAATGAAGAAGAATCAAATCCGCAGTCCGTTTAGCATTGCAAATAAGTTTTCGATAAATCGGGAATGAAAATGTGTACTTTTCCAAATGTCGCTAATCTTGCGCTTTATTAAAATTTTATTTTTATTTATTTATATTTAACTTTCACTCATCTTTCAACTATTTTTAGTTTAAATGATTTGAAGGGATTCAGAAACTCAAGAAAACGTGCGCAGATGATCTTTTCCGCCATGTGTCACATACGTCATATACGTCACATTTACTGGTTTTTTTTACTAAATAAATCTAAATCAGTGCGTGAAGAATAATGTCGCCTCTACACATATAACTTTCAGTAACTTTCACTGGGATTTTTAAAACAAGGAGTAAATGTACAGAGTAACGCAACGTAATATATAAAAATATACACTCAAAGATGTGGGATCGCAAATGGTACACTTTCGTTTTTTCATTATGCGGAAAAAATGCACGATGTTTGACGCAATACAGAGAAGTCATGTAAAAATGTGTGGAGCAACTTTACCATACTAAGAAAAACTAACATAATCTATTGTTAACGTAATAATGGTAACTTAAATGTGTTGTCTGGTATCAAAAATATATTTTGCAAAAGATCGTTTCGATCGCGTAGCGATCATTCTCAGATCTATAATTAGAATTGCAGAAATATAATTACATTATATACAGTTATTATGAAATGTTAGGTATAAGTGATAGCAAATTATGTAAAAAAGGTAGACATTGTGTGGCAGATGGGTAAGCAAAGTCAGTCGTATATACCTCTCAGCTTCCGAGCCGAAAAAAAGTTCTGCTGTTTTTAGAGAGTGTGTGTTGTTTAAGAAAAGAGCGTCGGTGGGTAGCGGGTGGGAGCGGGAAGAGGGGTGTGGTGCGGGCGAGGGGTCGTAAGATGTGAGGAGGGGTCGGGCGAGCCAAGGCGAGTGGAGTTAGGGGTATATACGTTGTACTAATTTTAGCAGAGGCGAATCCACCGGCGGTACTCGAACCTAGAATCTTCCGGCCATAGGCACTGCAATGATATCAGTTTATGCCCTGAGCCACCCTACGTGGTTATTGAGCCAGAAATGTAAAATGTTTACATCTGTGTGTTTGTGGGGAATGCCAGAATCTAATTCGCAGAAGTCGCTTGCCTTTCACCAATAAGGTCTGGGTTCGATTCCCGAATAAGCTCATGTGAAATTTGTTCCGACACGAGTATGGCTACTTCATAGGGCTAGTCCAACACCTGTGAAGTGTCCTAACCCCCCGCCTGCCCTAATTTATCCTCAATTCTGGCCGCTGGGTAGTGACGCAGGAGTGCGGAAGAGAAAGGCGGGTACGCGGAGATGCTACCTGGCGGTCCTCTCGAAAACTCACTGAAGACGAAACGTGACGGGCAATGTGAATTAGTGGAGGATTACTCCAAAAGCAAGAAGCGCTCAAAGTCCCCAAGGTTTTGGAGTCACGTTGCGTCTTTGTAGAAGCAACGTTTTTTACAAAATTGTATGATTTTCGGCGCTTATTTGTTATCAGATGGCTTACCTATTTCATTATCGTTTTTGTGAGCAGTTTACCGTAAAGAAATCATGGGATATAATATTAAAATAAAATTATATTCATAATAATAAAATTTATAGACATTATATATTATAATCATAGTATTTATATGTCGAAAGCAGTTCTTTCTTATAATTTTGAAGCTGTAATCAAGTATTGATTAAGTAGAAAAAACCTCCTGCTAGGCTATTCGAAATAAAATTCTCAAACTTTTCCATTAGAAGAGTTAAAGTGCTGAATGAGGAAGTCTCTTTAAAAAGTGTGAATCAATACTTTGGATATACAATTTTCGTCTCAGCGTTTTTCTAGAGGAACCGATGCCTGCTAAACGTATCTCTGATTCATCGAATTAGAAAGCTGCAAAAATGAGGTAAGAATTTTTTAGACACTTACATAGAATTTCTTAGTTTAAAATTTCCTTCCTTACATTTGCAATTCAAGCTCTTGCCAAAAAACGTCAAAGTAGTGTGTTGTAAGGACTTTATAACAGTTTATCGTAGCCGATGTTTTTCGGGCCATTCTCTTGTAGATATTTTTACTAGTGGCCAGCATTAAAGCTTGCGAGTCAAACGTACGAGTATTTGGGAGGTCGTCGATTCTATCCCCGCCAGGAGATTCGGCTTAATTTAACATCAATGTTTTGGGTTCCCGTTAGTTTTAAAGCCAAATATACGAGAAATACGGACTAAGGACCGAGTACAATTATTCCGTTTCCTATCCAGGTCCCAACCTTATGACACGTCGAAGTGTTGATTGACTATGCCCGTCTTGCCAACCCTGCGAATCTCAAAAACTCTTATGGGCGTCAGAGGCTGTTACATAGCACATTGTTAGAACTATTTGCACTACACTACCACACATGTCGGGAGACCACTCCGTAGCTTAGTGATTGAACTGGCTGGTGCGGTGCTTCAATCGTGGAGATACCTTAAGAAGGGAAGCACATTGCAAGTCAAAGAGTAGGCCAGGCCTGATCACTCTCGTGATATAACAGGCACATCGCTTACGGGACGAAGTATTGTAGAACATGAAACAACATAATGAATCGAATGGTCTCTCTGTGATAATTGTTAATGTCAATTTTCCCTCACGCAAGAACTGGTTGTCGTACGTTACGCCTCGTGTGGATGATCATTTTGATTGCATCGATGGAGTGTATTCTCGTGGATACACAATTCGAAAGAAATAAGTGGTTCATCAAGAAACAAGTAATCATTCATCATGAAGAGAAAAACTTAATATCCTCCGTGAAAATAATTCTAATGTGCTTGGACAGCGACAGGCCATTACAGGTGATGTATGAAAGTTTTTGGTGCTAAAACATTACATATCTTTTCGGATTATTTCAAATGTATGCAATTTTTGAGAATTAAGGGTCGACGACAGTTCAACAAAATGACAGCTATGCTAAGTTTTTCAGCCTCCTTTCCACTATCCGTTAAAAAAACTGAGGATTTTTTTGTTAGAAGCTCTTTAAGAATTACATAAGAATTACACGAATGCTGCTAAGATTTTCGAAAAACTTTATGTTATC
Organism: Gryllus longicercus; assembly: GCA_038098605.1. NCBI lineage: Eukaryota > Metazoa > Arthropoda > Insecta > Orthoptera > Gryllidae > Gryllus > Gryllus longicercus. The sequence continues at coordinate 317,826 of JAZDUA010000257.1, read as the reverse complement.
TTACTGCGATCCCCAGCGGTGTGTGTGCACACACGCACCCTTTTCCCAGTGCAGCCTTTTGCACCAACCCGGCTCGAGCGAAGTTCGCGTCCACTGTTTGCTGTTGGGGCTTCACACAACACTCTGGTTTACTGGAAATGAGGATGTAGCATCCCCACGATGGCTTGCGGCCCAGATCTTTACTTGACCACAAAGAAGAAATTGAAATATCTAACAAAGAATTATCTCAGAGATTAGGTAAAGGTATACGAGAAAGACAAAAATCAAACAAAAGACATGATTGAATTAGTAACAACGACAGCACAATTGTATTCAATGAGATAAACAAAAAATGAAAAACAACAAAACAATTTAAAACATAAACATTTCAAATGAGCACTGCAAAAATATGAATACACTGATACACAACAAAGCTAGTGGTGCTACAAATGGCACAGACTTTCCGGTATTAGTTTTCTATTTCGTTTGGTCTCGGCTTGCTATTCGAACTTGCCACATACTCTTTGCCTGCTACCATCTATGCCGCCTAAGATATTTGAAATATTTCCTTCATTTTTCGGTTTTTATTGCTGTAGAAGGGAAGTATTATTTTGAGAATATTAAAGAAGAGTAAAACTTTGTCCTAATTGGCAATTTGGTTTGAAAATTTTTTAGACGTTTAAGAAAATGGCGTAAAGGAATAAGAAAATTCGAAATTTGGAGCACTTTTTCACTAAACAAGTTTGTGTTTTTACAAAAAACTTCATTTAAAGTCATTTTTTACTCACTAATACAACAGTATTTACAAATTTCTGGATATATGCGTACTACCGGTGTGTGACATTTTTCAAAAAAGTACATTTGTGTTATATTTTTTAATTGTAAACTTACGGGAAAGAACTTCATTTCCACGTTGAGGATACGTTGGGCCAAGTAGTTATCACATTTTTTAAATTCTATTTTAAACTAAAATCTCATTTAATAAAAAATATTAATTACACTTTATTATTAATAAACATAAGAGTGCCCTAATATATAATATTCTATATTACGTATAATTTACTTTAAAACAATTTTGCAACTTGGCATGTACATTTGTTATTAAAAATATGGTTATTAAAATATTGGCTTTATGTTAAAAGCGGAACAGGCTAATACACAATTAGTTTGTAAAATATAATAAATAAATAAATTCCGCATTTTGCGCTTCAAAGTGACGGGAGAGAGGGAATTCCCCTATTGTCTATGCCTTGAGCGACCCAAGGTAGATTTCTATGCTGACAGCCCTTTACTTCAATGCCCGGCTGCCTCCACTACATCGTATGTGAAAGGGAGAGATAATGTAAAACAAGCTTGCAGACCCATTCATTTCATTAAGTACATCTGCGCCTCTCCGCGAACTGCATTCAATTAAAAAAAAACGTTTTATGAAGGTCTTCCTCCCTGTAGGACATGAAAAACCGTTCCATTTCCGCGTTGGAGAGGTACAGTGTTACGCTTTGTAAAATGACATTTAACTTTTCAGGCCGGAAGAAGTTTCCGGTTAAGGAAGTTTTCTGGCTTATACAGGTTCTGGTTTACAGTAGTTGATTGGAGGGATACAGAGTGTCATGTGTTTGGCAATGCGTACTCACGCTGGGGTTGTATCTATCTCTAAGTATTATACGCTGGTAGCCTAATTTAGCCGCTCAGATGACCTGGATTACTTTTCTTTTTATCTCTTTATATAGATTTGACAATCTCTCCTTTCCAAAGTAATGCCTTGTAATTAATAATTATGAAATAATAACTTTTCCAATAAATCACATAAATAGAATGCGAATTTTTTAACAAAATAAATATGGCAAATCAATTAAAAATAATGTAATCTTTGCATTTATATAGCACTTTAATTTTGTAATACTGATAAAATATTGATAAACAGAGGAGTACGGCAAGGCTGCCCAGCATCACCGACACTTTTTAATATTTATATCGATGACATTATCCAAAATTGGAAGAAAATAATTTTTAAAGGTATTAAGATATCAAAAGAAAATATTTTAAATATCGTACTCTACGCAGACAATGCTTTGATATTCCAGGAAACAAGGTTATTTACAATATGCATTATTCCACTAAAATCATTTATGTAAAAAATACAATGTTTAAATATCGAAAGAAAAAAACAAAGGTGATTGCATTTTGGGGAAAACATTTAATAAGATCAAAAAGTATTTCGGACAAAAAAATCTTGTGCGTCAAAGCTTGTGCGGTTCTCGGCAGGGTTTCAGATTGCGACGAAATTTTCAAAAGCAACCGCTACGTTCACAGTAAGTTTGATTTTTTTTTAATTTTTACAATATTCATGATTTTTCATTAATCATTTTCTAATTCGTTCAAATATTCTTTGACAAGTGAGTAATATTGGTTTTTAGACCTATAGTATAGGCTGTTTTCTAAAAGTCTTAGTTTTGTCGTGCACAACATAAGTATATAATATATCGCATTGGTCATACTTGGAGTTAATTTTAGAACACGCCATATAAAATTAGTCATCTTTTGGAAGTATAATTTCACTGCCAGCGTTTTCAGTTCAGCCATAGGGAAGAAACGTGCTTATGTAAGCATTTATGTGGTAATCTTCATAAGCGCGGATATTTAAGACAAGCAACGTGAGTGAAAATGGACAAGTGGGGAAATTATTATATTCCTTATTTCCCCCATCTGCTGTAGTCATAGGAATAGTCATAACTGATTTTTAAGTATTAAGATATAACAAATGGTATACGTTTTTCGTAATTAATATTATTAATTTCAATGTTTACAAACAAAATAAAACTAATCAAGCATATCAAGGGTCACTTTCTCAAAACAATTATTTTGTTGCAAATTCAAATTTCCCGCTTGGAATATTTGGGCGGATATGCATCCGTCTAACTGCGGAGGTTTGTACGAAGCATCTGGCAACCCTGTCACTCCAGGTGGGCGCGGTTCGGCTGGCTGGCTTGGCCAACCCATAGAGTAGAGTCTCTCCTCTATGGGCCAACCATGCCGATAGGCTCGCCGACCAGCCTTCTAAGATGGTGGACGTCGCGCTGCTAGCGCGTGTAGTAGCGATTGCTCCTTCTACGAGCCTGCCGCTTTTCGCTGCTCGTCTGGGACTGCCGCGCTCGTAGCGGTGGATCATGGTACCGCCATGCGGATGCTTCAATTACATTTATTTTATTGGAGAGAGTGTAATATATTTCGATGTCCATTGAGAGATAAATAGTAATGGTATAGAGGTAAAATACTTCCAGGATTCCTGCCCTTGCAACAGAATTGACATTAATTTTTTATACGTTACAAGTCTCGTTTATATTAAATGTGTTTTGCAAGAAGAGTGTCGGGTGAGCGAATGAATGGCTGTCTGAGTGTTTAATCTAGTACTCGGGAAGTAGTGTTTTCGATGCTTAGTCTACGTGGATATTTTTATTCGCAGGACTTTTGGTTTCCTTCTTTGTCAAGTATTATCTAAATTTTGTATAATTAAATAAAAATACATAATTTGAAAAATAAATTATTCCTAGAGAGAGAGAAAAACTTCATCTCCGGACTACCATTATTTTAAAACAAAAAGCAATGTAATTATGCAAATAAGAAAGTATTTTAATACAGGTTATAAAATAAAATACGTATATGAGTAGCATTGCCAACAATTGTTCGCAATGACAACTGATATAATTAATTCATTTTAAATACCAACATCAACTCACCACAATACCAACAATTGACTAAAAATAACGGCAAACAATGTGTTTCTCACGGGATTTGCTCCCGCCACCCAATAAACCAGAAGAAAGCTTTCTACTATTGAACCAAATAAACGCAATTGCCTTGTAAATGCTCGCATTATTTGATTTGAAGTTGATTTGTTATGTCAATATCTGACATTCTCCGGGGATTTATTGTCATTGAAAAATAATGTTGATATGCAGCGTGTCTTCTATCACAAGGAATTAAAACATGAAGCTTTAAATTTCGTATTTACAACAACGCTCAAACGCCCTTTTATTAAAAGCGGCTCCCAAGTTTTTTGAAAACTATTGCTATAGAGGGCAGTCTTTTACTGACTTTTAGTATTCTTAAAATTAAGTCCGAAAATTAAGTCAGAACGAAAAGTCTTAAGTCCGAACAGCTAGCCGAGAACAAAGGAAATAGAAAACTAATATGGGAAAATCTGTGCCATTCTGTGCCTGCCCATCTGTACCATTGCACTTTGAATTGAATTGAATTGAATTTGCCTTGTTTTACGTGGCGAGACTCGGGCCATCAGGCCCGCTCTTCCGTCTGACCACGCAAATTTCGCTACGCTCCTTTCATCAACTAGCAGAGAAAGGAGGTATTTCTTCGGCGAGAAACAGGCGATTTGAATTTAGCTCAGAGGCGTCATTTAGGCTTGAGGATCTTTTACATGCAAGTAAATCTACGAACATGGGACAGCCGGCTTTACTTCCCCTCCGAAGGAAGGCGTACGAAGGATTTTGTCGCCCTAAAAATCCACGGCTTCGATCGGGTTTGAACCCGCGAGCTTGGGTATAACAGTCACACTTTCACGTATACGTACGTATATACGGAGTAATAAACGTAGTAAAGGAAGTTACATAATGCTGCGCGAAGACACGGCAGATTTTCGACAGAAAAAATTCATTACCGTGCCCTGATAATTAGACGCTAATTAAAAAAAATATTACACTAAAAAGTGGTGTAGCCAAATTCCATGTTTAGTGGCTACTTGCAAACGAAAAATCGATTGAGGGAAACGTCCCACCGTCAGCCTGTCAACATTACGAGCGCATAATCTGCATTTTTTTTCAAATTAAAGAAACCCCTGACCATCTGGCTCAAGCCGAAACTTTGAGATTTTTAAAAACATTTTTCAAAATTATGGGTACTTTACATAAAACCACGGGACATTTCCAATTTTTTTCTCTCAAAAGCCGTTTCAATATTTTCTTTAAATTTTTAGGAATAATATAGTAAGATGCACTTATAAAGGTGGCGTAGGTCTGATTTTTACAGTCAACTCAAAATTTTGGAAAATTTCAAACGTTTTAATTTTTTCTTCCTACAACTGTAAAATTGAAGATAGAGATTATTTCTTAAAAAATTTGTTATCCATAATTAGTTCTTTTACTAAGACCAGGTGCATGTTTTTTGAAATTTATAGTAGTTTATATTGCTTGCAATATGTGCAATATTAAAAATTACCAAAAAACAATATTTTTTTAAAAAAATGGCTCTACATTTTGTCTTTAAAATTTTCGTAGTGATAGTAGTAAGTGAACTCTATATCATGACATAAAAACCATCTAGATATATTATTTTGTTTTTTAAATTACAAAAAAGTTTATTCACTTCTGCCGCACTTAGTTAAAATTTATATTCGCATCAATTTATTTACATTAATGTACTTATTAATATATGTGATATAAATGATGTTATACAATGTTTCTCAAAAACTCAACAGTTTTCTATGCAAATAAGCACATATTATAGCACTTTTAGAGAATGCTCAAACGCCATTTTGTTAACAACAGCTCCAAAATGTTTTCTCAAACTTTGCGAATGGATAGTGCATATAGTGCTGTTTAAGACACACAAATTAATATTCCTTGTTTTTGTTTTTCAAAAAATACACAAATGTAATTTTTTTAAATCTCTCACTACGTTAATACGCATATTTACTGCAATTTGTACAGATTATCGCATTTGCGATTGGAAGTGCTTTAAATGACTTCTAATGAAATTTTTTGAAATTTCAATAGGTTCCTATGAAAAAGTGCTTGAAATAGGGCACTTCTAGTAACAATTAAAAACAATTTTCTTGAATTGGCTCAAAAAATTGTCCAAGAAAATTGCCGGGTAGAGGTTTTACTCTAATAATCTGAAAGTAATTTTTCTGTTTCTCTACTGACGATTACCTTGATGAGAACTTATACATCCATTTTAGTGCTAATCATCTCTAGTAGTAGTATCTCCGCTTAAAGAGCGCAGATGTAGGCGTGGTTTGCCCGTAGGCTGACGAGCATCTAGTGGTGCGCCGTGCCCAGCGCATGCTCTTTGGGTTGTTGCTCCTGCTGCCCTTCCGTTGGCAGACCTGGTGCTCCCTCGGTGCCATGTTGGCGCTGATGGTGGTCGCTTGGACGTTGGTGCGGACGCACCAGGTCAACTTCGTCGACGCGGCCAATGGCGCCCTGGACGTCCTCGAGATGGTCCTCACCGGGGGAACCTCCAGACGCATTCCTCTGCTTTCTCACAAGCTCGTCTTCGTCTGTGGATTCCTCATGTGGCTAGTGGCTGCCAACGCCTACACGGGATTGCTGCTTGGTTTTCTCACAGTTCCCCGACATTATAATGAGCTGGACACCATTGAAGAAGTTGTGCAGGCGACTGACAGAGAGTACGTTGAAAATGACGAGTATTTGAACATTATAGCTGGAATGACTTACAATTTAGGCAAACTTGCAGAGAACGTAACACCAATTCTTCGTACACATGAAAGAGATTCATGTGTGCAAGATATTGTCAAGACTGGAAAAGCTGCAACTTGGATGAACTCACATTTGTATTCCATCGTATCTCGCTACAGAAAGTACACAAAAGACGGTCAAAAGTTGCTTCACATTGTAAAAGAGCCACCAGTTTGTATACATACTTTGTGCGTCGGAATCATAGGATCCTTTACGTGCTTAACTCACTTATTCTCCGTCTTTTGGAGTCCGGCTTGAGTAACCACTGGGACCGAATGCTCGAGTACAGTTTGGATTTGGATGGGCAGGGGGAGAAGTCATTATTCAGAGGGGATGCGAAACCTGAAAAGCTGAAGGTCGTTCAATTCACGGGGCATTTTTTTCTGTATGGCATTGGCTATCGCTTGCGGGAATAACGTTTATAGTAGAGCAGATTCTAGGACGTTGGAGGGGTCGTCGCTGTAAATGGGCAATGAATTTGGTGAGGAGGTGCCACGGAGTGCAATATTCTCAGTGGCTTAAGAAGGTATTCGAAAAACCTTAAACGTCGTGAATTTGTGTTTACTGCTTTTCGTTTGCGAAGGTAGTGCAAAGAGTTTCCGTCGACTACTGATTGTTCTTTTTACTTTCTTGCATACTATTCGCACTTCCGTATTATAAATATAGTAGTATAATACAGCGGCGAAAATTGCTATTTTCCAATAGAAAACTCGTTTTCTGCATTCCGACACAAAAAGGTAACTTTTCTTATTCTTATTCTTATGTGTAGTAAATTACTTCCTCTCACGTTGAGTATTTATAATTTGTTTGTTGGTCCTTGATCCCCCAAAAATTCTACAGCAATAAATCTTTTTGTCGTTGGTAAACACTATGTTTTAACCGTTCAGACGACTTTTTTCAAAACTGATATTCACCTATGTGGGCGATCTCGTGACGCGACGGATTACGAATATATTGTGATTTTTGATGATACTTTACAAGAAGTCTTGGCATTCAAAAAATAGTTTTATTTTGTGATTTTATATTTATTTAGGATAGAACACAGGACGTTTATGAAATTGGTGCATGTCTCGTTTGCGTTAAACACTCAGCAATTTGCAAAAATTACATGGGTTCAAAAATACTTTGGCGGGTTCCTACAACTGCAATACTGTTATTGAAGTTGTACGGATGTTTAAATGATTTTAAATAAAATTAGCAGTTTTCGCCTAATTTATGTCAAATAAAATTTACAAATGATTCTCTGAAAATGGCTACAATATGGACATAGCGTAAGCACAATATAAGTAAATTAGGGGTATTCTGAACGAAAACTTTCTACAAAATTATGCATGTAAAAATGGAATGCATAATTTTTTGAATTGCAAGACGTTTTCAGGTACGTTTTACTTAGAATCTTCAAATCTATTCCTTTTGTTCTTTTGTTCAGAATAGAGCAAAATACACTTATAAAAATAGCACAGTTAAAGTCTGAATTTTTGAAAAGTGCAGAATTTACAAATAGTGTGAGTTTGTGTGTACTTTTCTATCACTACTACATTCGCTGTGTTGGTTTGATGTTGTACTCGTTTGCCACTCGGTAAAATTATTTTGCCTATGCCATACAACAATGGGAATCACTAATGAAATATTGGATTAGAACGTCATCTAGCACCCACATAAATCAAATTACGAAATTTGAATCCATTAGTTCACTAATTGAAACCTGATGGAAATTTCGAAATTGTACTTTTACCATTTTTTTTCGAGTTTCTCCCAGTCTTCAAAAGTTTTCTCCCATGATTCAATTGGAATTCAATGTGTTCGATCTAATTAGAATGAAACACTTCCTCCAGTGAATTTTTATATTTTTAAACAATCTTTTTGGGTACGTTTTGCCTAGTGTTTGTGTGATTAATTAAAACGTTCACCTAAGTAGTTAATTTGTGAATCAATTTAATTAATTTTCCAACGTTTCGCCCAACTGTATTTTTAAACCTTTAATGGGGTATGATGAACTTGTGTAAGGGTATTTAAAATAAATTAATATAATAACTTAATATAAAACATATATATTTAAAACTATATATTAATAAACTCTCGAGTGAGGAACGAGCGAATAACTTTTTGCATTAACTGTGTAGTTTTTTGTAAATTAAACTTTTACATTGAATCGTTTTGTGGCAGTTGACATGCAGGATTCAGCCGAGGTCTCCTAGCGGACACCTCCTTAACCCTACCCTACTTTGCAGCAGAGGTCTTTGTTACCAGTCCGCCTGCGAGGGAGTACTGCGCTAGTCAAATTGAATTAAAGTTAAAACACGATACAATTTATTTTAAATAATATTCCAAGAAAAAATTAAAGAAATTAAAACTGACTAGCATAATATAACATCAAACGAAATTTTAATGTTTAAAATCGAACGAAAGATTTACTAGATTACTGTTTATTAAGTTTTAGACTAAATTGACAGTCATCAAATGTTTAATACCATTTTTTAAATTAAAAAAAGTCTTGGCAGGGTAGTGTCAGGACACACGTTTACCTATCTCAGGGACGCGAACTCAAATTTCAGCACAATGAGGATCGGTTTTTATCCAGCCTAACCTATTGAGGGTGGTCCTAAGCCACACTCAGCGTTCTTTCCAAATGAATACCAATAGTCGACAACGTTCGTTGCTATTATTTATTCTTCATACAACTAATGTTAGTAACGAATTGGGTGAATGCTCAAAAAACGTGGGCTTATATTTTTTGGGCCAAGCCCAGATTAGTGAAATTGCCAACAAAACATTGATATTAGCAAACATCAATTATGAAAATTAAAATATCGATGTTAATAATACATCTACCAAAAACCGACGATGTTTTTAAACACGGATGTTTTAAACTAGTTTAGTATCCTCTAACATAAAACGTTCGCGCAGAACAAAATTTGATGGACCAATAGTTCATTAATTTGTGTTATTTTTTAAGTTGCAAAACAAAGTTAAATAATGATAATAATAGTTGACAAAAGTCGGCTCCGTGGCGCAGACGATTGCGGCAGCCGTCGTCTGTGCCGAGGAGGCTGCAGGTTCGAGTCCTGCGTAGACATGGTCGTATTTGTGATTGTCTCTTCACCTATCATCATCATCCTATCATCTCATAATTCACACTTCAAGGCGTAACAACCTTGTTGTAATCCAAGGATACAGCTGAAAAAAGCTGATCCTGGAAGAATTACACACGTTAATCGTGTAGCGTGGTCAGTAATGGCCTATACGCTAATAATAATAATAATAATAATAATAATAATAATAATAATAATAATAATGGATAAAAGTGAGCGTGAAAGCATGAGTGCTCGCTGTTATCTTTGTCGTCTTCGTTCACTCTAGAATGGTTCAGGAACCGCCTCTCCATTAGTTCCAATGTCTCCATTCCAAATAGTCAGCATTTTTATTCCTTCTTTGATATTATTGAAATGATCGTTTCAGGAAGTATTTTCGTTCAAAGAGCGGTTGGTCAGTGTAATCCTGTTACACGTTGTAATCGGAAACGCATACACGGGACTTCACCTAGGCTTTCTTAGTGTCCCCACATACTTTCAAGAGCTAGACAGTATCAACGACGTGGTGGAGGTAGCTGACAAACTTTACGTCCCCACTATTAAGACGATATTAATAGGGTATATCAAAGACATTTAGAGAACTCAGATGAAAAAAGTATTGTAATTCGCTCGTTAGAAGGCAGGGATATCTGCATACGAGTAATGCGGGTAATGCGAGTAATACGAGGAAAGCGGCGGCGATCAGGGGGGTGTTACTTAATAGGTGGTAAAACGTCCTTATTTGAAAGTAGTGGTGGGAGGGACAAGAGAGTGGTGGGGGAGACGGTGAGAGGGGAGATAAGTCCGCCATTATCGGCCACCCTGGCAAGTAGCGCTGTACAGGGGCTTTTGCGAACTAATTTTAAAAACAGAAAGTTTGATTTTGTGGATTTGTTGATTTGTGGATTTTGTTGACTAGTCCCTGATCGATTAGGAAAAATCCATTTTGAAAGCGAATTTCTACGTATAGTGGAGGCGCTAGTGGCATAGCGTGTCTATAAATTGATTTTTCGGTATCAAGAATCCACAATACAGGGATTCTGTCTACCCTACGAGCTGGAGGATTTGTTTCTTAATTTATAAGTACCCCTTCTCTGTAGCAAGCGTTCTCAATTTTGTTTCAACTTGATTTTTTTCTCTTCTGAAACACTTAAGTTACAAAATTCGAAGTAGTTTCACGGCTTCTTCAAGATAAAGGATCTTGCTAGCTCGCTAGATCACTAGGTCGAATTCAGCTGCTCTCTCTTGGTGAATTCCGGCTGTCGACTGCTCTGATCGATAGATCCTACAAAAGGATCGCAAACCATTTGCGATCTTTCCTTTCCCTTTTTTGGCCCCCCTCCCTTACTCTTAGACACTATCAGAAACTATGCCGGCAACCCCGGGAGCTTAGAGCTTGTCTCTTCTGGGGCGGTTATTATTGGGGCGGCTATTAGTTATTAAAATATTTTGTTAAACGACATATGTTGAAGTAAGGTAATGCATACTTTTTCGAAAATCTTAGTAATAGTCGTGTATTTTTTTGTAATTCTTAAACAGCTTTCATCTACAAAAATTCTACGATTTCTTAAAAAAACAATTTCAGCGAAAAGAAGTCAGCAAAAATGGCGTAGCTGTCATTTCATTGAACTTCGTGGAACCTGAATTTTCAAAAATTGCATACGTTTAAAATAATTTGAAAAATTATGTAATGATTTAGCACTAATACCTTTCATACATCACCTGTAAAGGTCTGTCGCTGTCCAAGCACAATAGAATTTGTTTCACAGAAGATATTAAGTTTTTCTCCTGTTGATCAAGAATTACTTCTGTCTTGATGAGCCACTGATTTTTTTCGAATTTTGTATTCACGACGATCCAATGCGTTAATGCCATCAACATGCTCAGTCACAAGAGACATAACCTACGACAAGATATGTGTGAGGGAAGATTGCCATTAACAATTATCACAGATACCTTTCGACTCATTATGTTGTTTCCGAGTGCGTCATGTTCTATAGTACTCTGTTCCGTAAGTGACCTAGCCATTAATAAAGGCATTATTAATATTATTATTATTATTATTATTATTATTAAGAGAAGTGCTCACGAAAGTGGCGGCCTTTTTCCCACGCTAGAATTTGATGTCTGGGCTGACTTGCATTGTGTTTCCACCTTCGGGTGTCTCCACCATTGGAGCACCACCACACTCTAAGCTACGGAGTGATCACCTGACATGTGTGTTGGTATAATGCATGTAAGTGTGACAATATGCCTCTGACGCTCTTCGGAGATTTTCGAGATACGTAGAACTCGAGATACGAGATACGGCTGCCCATGCGAGAATAGGTAACCGACCCACTGACCCCCCAAAAAGATGGCAACTCAGTTCGCTCCCAGACACCGTAGAGGGAACACCTCCGTTTGTGCCTCCTCTTGTCGTGTTCACGAGTGCAGTGGTATCAGTTGTGTATTAGTGTTTTTGTCACACCAAATAGCAATCTATACTAATCTAATCTAACATCTATTTAAAGTCAGCCTAACGCGGCTGACAATTAATCATAATGTTCTCCAATGTAAACAACAACTTAACCAAACTTCCGATGGACCCAGCTCCTGAAAATCAAGCAAAAAAGACTACGCCAACGCTACTGTGAGTGATGTATTTCCTACCAAAGACCAAGGAATTATCATAGAAGCTCACGAAGGTATTTCAATAAAAGAATATATTACTAAACACGCTACAATAATAAACCCCAATGACATTAGATTCGTATCGCGCATATCTAATAACAGAGTTTGTGTATTTCTAAACACTAAGAGAACAGCAGAGTACCTGACTAGCAACTACCCTACGTTAACCATCAAGGATCATAAACTGAATGTCAGACCTTTAATTAATAAGCTTAAGAGGGTAATAATTTCTAATGTTTGCCCTGTGATACCACATGATGTTATCCAACAAGAATTTTCAAAACATAATATCCATATAAAGTTCAATAACTGATTTATTAGAGCTGGTATTCCTGAACCAGAATTTACACATATTATGAGTTTCAGGAGACGGGTGTTTACACTGTTTCAGGAGACAGACCTGAAGATGTTAGCAATTTTCCACTATATTGCATGATGGTACCCAATATTGAATTTTCTTTTCTACAGATGATATGACATTCTTCTTATGTAAACAGTCTGGTCATCTAGCTAACCAGTGTAATAACAAGTCTATCCAACATTCTGCAACAGAATATGACTTACCAAATGAAAAATCTGAAAATGAGTTAACCAATAATTCCATTGAATTTACTGAACCACAAAGCCAAAAGAAAAATCTTACAATAAATGAGAGTAATTTCCCCTCTATTCCTAAGAGAGCACTCTAATCAGAATCTTCATCCCAGATCGGTTCTGAAAGTAATAAGATAGATAAGACCAATTTGTATAGAAGTTAGCAAACTAAAAAGAAAAAGAAAATTGGTCAAGAATCAAATCATATTAGTACTCAAGTTAAGAACACCCCCAAGTCACTAGATGAACTTCTTGAAACATTAAAGGCAAAGTATGAAAGCAATCCAATTGATTACCCCCTCACATATAACCAATTGAAAAATTTCATTGACAAAGCTTCAGGAGCCCCAAACCCAACAATAATAACCAGTGAATTTTCACTTGATATTCCATCTATTATCAAAATAATGTCTGAATCTTATCCACTACTTACAGAAAGGTCAATAAAATATAATTTTACAAGTATTATCAACAAGTTGAAGAGTGCACTAGAACAAATGGATGATTCTGATGTAGATTCATCTGAATAATAACTAGAAATGAATATCTTACAATGGAATTGTAATGGATTCTATACCCGTCTACTATCCCTGAAACTATTAGTTAATGATAATCTTCCTCAGATACTATGTTTACAGGAAACAAACTTTAAAGACAATCATTCTGGTAAACTACCAGGATATACTATATCTTTTTGTAGTAGGAATTATGCTCAAACTGCTTCTGGTGGTATAGCTATCCTTGTTAAAAATGATATTATGATATTTATGTGCATGATATTCCTCTCCAAACTTCTCTTGAAGCCGTAGCTGTAAAGGTTAAAATAATTTCCCATATCAATGTCTGTAATATTTATATCCCCAATAGGCAGAACTTTGATGTCCATCATCTTGACAATACTATCCTTCAGTTGCCCAAACCCTTTATAATTGTAGGAGACTTCAATGGTCACAATAAATTATGGGGATCTAATATTACAGACAAAAGAGGTAAAATCATTGAAGATTGGTTAGACAATCATCATGATCTTACCATATTAAATACAGGTCTGGCCACACACTTTCACTGTAGTAATGGAAATGAAAGCAACATTGATCTTAGTTTTGCCTCAAATGACATTGCAGCTAGAATTACATGGTCTACCAACAACTACCTATATGATAGTGACCACTATCCCATTAACATGACCCTTCCAGACGTAGATCTATTCTCCAATCTGAGATGTAAGCCTAAATGGATCCTAGAACAAGCTAAATGGGAACAATTCCAACAGTTATCAAGTCCAACTCTTAATCAACCAATCAACCTAGATTCTGAAGAGTTAAACAGTTGCATGACTTTATTTCACTAATTCTAGAAGCAGAAAGAACGTCGATTCCCCATACCTCGGGAACAATTACAAAACGCCAAGTTCCATGGTGAAACGAACAATGTACTAGAGCAATTAAAAATAAAAAAGAGCATATAGAAAATTTAAGAAAAACAAAACCATGGTAAATGGTATTGCTTACAGGAAAGCAAGAGTCTTTGCAAGACTTACTCTCAAATCCGCAATGATCAATTCATGGCAAAAGTTCACCTCTTCCATCACACACCAATCTCCTATATCAGAGGTATGGCACAAAGTAAAAGCCATTATTGGAAGAAATACTCCCAGTATTCCTATATATCTTATTGACAGTACTGGCTTAAAACATGTTGGAGCTCAAGCCGTTTGAAGTCTTTTAGCAAACATGCTTGCTCAAAATTCAGATAGCAATACTTTTGACCCAAACTTTCTATCTACAGATCCCTCAAGCAGAAACATAAGTCAAAATAACATTTTGCTGCTAACTAGGGACAATAACGATAACTACAACAAACCTTTCATTATGAAAGAACTTCTTTATGTATTAGATCAAAGCAAAAATTCTGCACCTAGGCCCGATAAGGTCCCTATCAGTTTTTTAAAAAACCTTCCTGAAGTTGGACTTTGCGTTTATAATTATATTTGGTCTGAACAACACTTTCCAGACCAATGGAGAGAGGCTAATGTTATCCCCATACGCAAACCTAATAAAGATCACACTCTACCCACGAATTACCGTCCAATCTCCCTAACAAATAACATCTGCAAAATATTAGAGAAGATGGTTTGTCGCCGCCTGAAACGGATACTGGAAAACTGAAACTTAATCTCACCATAGCAAAGTGCCTTCAGATCCTTTAGATCAACAAATGACCTCCTAGTAAATATCGATACTATTATATGTGATGCCCTAGCTATGAATAAATATGTAATGGTAGTTTCAATGGATATTGAAAAAGCATATGAAAAGGTCTATAAATATAGACTCATATCCACCCTTGCTAAATCACATATAATAGGAAATATGTTAGCATTCACTATCAATTTCCTAAAAAACAGATACCTCAATGTAAATATTCTAGACTGTTCGTCCCATCTTACAGAGATGTTGAATGGTTTACCACAAGGATCTGTCCTTAGTGTTCTATTATTCCTTCTAGTTATTAATGACGCAACCAGTACAATAGAAGAACCAGTGAAAATATCCCTTTTTGCAGATGATATTACCTTGATATGCAGTGGTAAAAATCTTAAGGTAACTGAAAGTATTATGCAAGAATCGGTAGATAGAACCACTAAGTGGTCAACTAATGCAGGAATTACAATATCGAAGACTAAATCAGAGTTTATAGTGTTCACAAGAAGAAGAAATGACGATAATGAAGATGTGCATCTAAACCTGGGTGATCACCAACTTAAAAGAACTTATGTATGCAAAATTCTGGGCGTACTATTTGATTCCAAACATTCATGGAAGCAGCATATAACTACTCTTAAGGTTGAATGTACAAAACGACTTAATATTATCAACAAGTTATCACCCATTAAATGGGGAGCACAATTCGAATGCTTGATCAACCTATATAAAGCTCTCATTCAATCTAATCTAGATTATGGGGCAGTAGTCTACAGCTCAGCTTCAAAAACAGTTCTGAATACTCTAAACCCTGTGATCAACAATGCTTGCCGTTTAAGCCTTGGTGCATTTAGAACCAGCCCATGTAATAGCTTACTTGTAGAAGCAAGACAACTACCATTGGAATTAAGAAGAAACGTTCAGTTCATAACCTATGCCTACTCCACATTTAGCATTCCCCCAACCCCTCAAATGCAGATATATTTAACAACCCCCAGCCTAGCCTATATGATTCCAGATCACAGCTCTCATTACCGCTTAGAGAGAGACTCCCTAAGTATCTAGAAAAATTCAATATCAACAAACCACTTTGTATCCCCAGACGTAATCATCCCATCCCCCTGGCAGAACTTTAGTCTTCTTCTTCTTCACTTCATGGATTAGGCTACTGCCTGTTCCGTCCTCACAGTTTCTCTCCATCGTTTTCGTGGCCTTCCCACGTCTCTTCTTCCTCTCGGCGCGTATAACAAAGCTGCTTTGGGAAGTCTGCTATCACTAATCCTTTTCACATGTTCTACCCATCTTTGTCTATATTCTTGCATTCTAGTATTAATTGATGTCACTTGTAACTCTTTTCTTATTTCTTCATTTCTTATTCGGTCCTCTCTTGTGCATCCTTTTATTCTTCGCAGAAATTTCATTTCACTACTTTGTATTGTTGTCAGTGTTTTTTGTGTTAATACCCAGCTTTCGCAGCCGTAGTGTAATGTAGGAACTGCCATGGTATTGTAAAATTTAATTCTTGTTTCCGGTCTTGTCTTATTTTTTAAAGTGTTGTGTATCGTTCCACATATTTTTTGATATTTCGTTAATTTATTGTCAATATCTTTATCTTTTTCATAACTTATTTTACACCCTAAATAATTAAAGGAGAGAACTTGCTCTATAATTTTGTTTTCAATGACAATTTTTGACCTTACCGTGTCCTTCCCCCTGAATGCCATCACTTTTGTTTTCTCTTTTGATATATTAATGTCATAGCTTTTGCAAATTTTATTAAGGTGGTGTACTACTCTCTGTAGTTCGTCTTCTGTTTCCTGAATAATAACTGCGTCATCAGCATAGAATAAAATCGTTAATATCTCTTCTTTGGTCATTCTTATACCAGTGTCAACTTTCTGTTTTAAAGACTTATTTATGTCCTGTACATAGATATTAAATAATGTAGGTGATATAGGACAACCTTGCTTTACCCCTTTATTTGTTATTATCTCTTCAGATAGTGTGTTTCCTATTCTTATTACTATTTTAGTATTTTCATATAGGCTTTTGACCACCTTTATTAGATGTCGTGGATAGCCTTGTTTTTCCATGATGTGCCAAAGTTTATCTCTATTTACACTGTCGAAGGCTTTTTCGAAATCTATAAATGCTAGATGAGTTTGCAGGTTATATTCCCTTCTTTTCTCCAATATTTGTTGTACTATGAAGATGTTATCTGTGGTCGATCTTCCTTTCCTGAAACCATTTTGCTCTTCTCCCATCAGTACTTCTGCAATACTTTTCAGTCTTTTATTTACTATTCTGGCATATAATTTGTATATGCAATTGAGCAAGCTTATCCCTCTATAGTTTTTACATTCGTTTCTGTCGCCCTTTTTAAATAGCGATATAACTTCTGCTATTTTCCACTCCTCTGGTATTTTACCTTTTTGCCAGCATTCGTTTATTATGTGTAACAGTCTCCATAACAACACCATTCCACCATATTTGAACAGTTCTGTATTTAACTTATCTCTTCCTGAAGCTTTCCTGTTTTTCATTGTTTTCAATTCCTCTTTCAGTTCATGTATGTCAATCAAATCGACTGTCTCATCCTTTTCTTGGTAATCTCTTTGTTGTTCTTCATTTTTTCTTATTTTCCTACACCAAAGTTCTCTATAATGGCTTATCCATAAATCTTTGTTTATCATACCTATTTTTGCTACATCTTTTTGTTATTTATTTATATGTTGTAGGACTTTGTAAGCAATATTTTGTCTTTAATATCACAACTAATACCGACCTCGCAAAAAAGGCAATAAATTTCACTGAACCTATTGACAGGTCACAAGAAAGAATATCGACACTACTCCAAGATTATAACACCTTCTACCAAGTCTACACAGACGGGTCTAAACGTGATGGAATTGCAGGCTGTGCTATATTCCAACTACCAATTAATAAAATTGACTCCCACCGTCTCCCAGATTACTTCTCCATTGCTACATGCGAAGCGTGGACAGTTCTTCAAGCAATTATAATTAGCACTAAAACACCAAAAGATATCCCAATTGCAATTTTTTCAGACTCGCTATCAACTTTGAAAGCCATCGAGAACACATTCAATTCCAATCCAATTATCCAAAAAATCCAAGAAATACTAGAAAAGCGAGCTATAAATGGGACTCAAATAGAAATAATATGGATCCCTTCGCACAATAAAATCTTTGGCAATGAGAAAGCTGATGCAGCCGCTAAACATGCCACATTAATTACTTGCGCCGACAACCAAATTCAAGGCATCTTTCAAGACTTCAAAAAGTTTGTAAAGGACTCCTGCCTCAGCTTAGGACTCTATCTGGAAATTGGATGTCTCCAAACTCCACTTAGTGAGAAAATCAATTCTTGAACCAACTCTCCCCGGTTAACATTTTAAGAGAAGAAAACAGGTTGTAATCACTAGACTAAGGATAGGCCATTTCAATCTCAATTTCTGCCACCTATTTAAGATATCAGATCCAGAATCCTGTCCAAAGGGTGGTGCAGAGGTCTCCACCTCCCACCTTATTCTTGAATGCCCTGGTACAAACGATATAAGAAAACTTCTAAAAATTGAAGGAACCGTACAACCACTACTCAGTCCCACAGACGGGTGTGCCAAAATAATAAAATTGTTAACAACTACAAAAATGTATAACCTTATATAGCTTTATGTTTATATATACAATTGTACAATGACAGTGGTCGCTGATGACCTAGATGTTATAAAGCGACCATAAATTTTAAAAAATGGAAACTGGATGGTGAAAGGAAGAAATGTGCACGGCCCGTGTTCTAGTGTTCATCTCGGGCATTCGCCTGGAAGGGATCATGGAAACACACGGAAAAGCCCTGAGCGACCTACGACTTCGAACCTGCAGGGACCCCAAACTCCCATGTTAAACTTAGACGAATCTTTTGGCGGGGTTAGAATCTGCAAACTCCCAATCACGTTTGAGCCGGTAGATTTAATGCTAGCCGCTAGTACAAATGACAAGACGATGCCCGAAAAGCGTCGGGTTGAGGATAAACTGTTACAAAGCCCTTACAACTCACTCTTTTGACTTTTTTCGCAAGACAAAGAGTTACAAATGCGTAAGAAATTCGGTGAAGCAAAGGTATCACGTTTTGCAGGAGTCGTTGCCACAACAAACACTTCTATTTCATATTCAAACTATTGATTCACATTTTTTGAAAGAGATTTCTTCATCGAGCACTTGAGCTCTGCTAATGGAAAAGTTTGAGGATATTATTTCGCAAAGCGCAGCACGACCTCTTTTTCTACTTAACCCATACTTTATTACCGCTTAAACATCATAACGAGAAACGTATACTGCTTTGGAAATTTTAATATTATGAGCTGATCTCTTTACGGTACCTGCATCACTGCTCACAAAAACGATAATAAAATAGGGAAGCCATCTGTTAACACACAAGTTCCTAATTTCATTAAAATTTGGCGCTAAACTTCAAATAAAAATTTATAAACCCTTCTTTTCACAATTTCAGAGCTATGTATGTATGTATGTATGTATGTATGTACGTACTTCGCGCGACAGCCTGCGAACGGGCTCAGGCCTAGTGGCGACGATCCTGCCTCGCGGTCATGGGTTAAGGGGTGCGCGTGGTTAGAGCTCAGATATCCCAACACCGTGTTCCGATCTTCTCATCCTGAGAAGGGAATTTCTGGAAGGAAACACACTGCAAGGAAAATGCAAACTATAATCTTTCGTGACTGGCAGTCCAACCCAGGCTGAGTAGTGTAAAGCGAACACACTGACCAAGAGGGAGCCAAACTAAAAGCTAACAGTATGAAATGCAATCATGCCGCGCCCAAGAGAGTAAAATTATTGTTGAGAAGCTCGCAGACCTCACTGGAGAGAGCAGAAAGGAGTCGTAAGGAGCGTAACATTTTCAAAGCTACTTCGCAGCGTGAAGGCGTAGGCTTCCGCGGCCGGAGTCATGTGAATGATCGTGGCTGTCCGGGTGTCGCCGCGTCGAAGGCTGTGTTGCCGACGTTTCGACCATCTTATGGTCTGCAAACCACCCGGACAGTCAAGTTCATTTACTTAGCAGCTAGGCCATAATAGCGCAGCACTCTTCAGACAGATACGGTCGACGGTTTCGTGACAACGGCCCCTAATTTTTCATAAAAACGCCGTTAGCTCACAATATTCTAATCAACAACGGGGTCAGCTCTGGCAGATCGCATTGTACATGAAGCATAACACGTTCTCGCGTCCCTCGGCGCTGTTAATGTTCATTGGCGCTCGGAACTTTATAGAAACTCCTTGGGGGCGACATACGTATTTTCTCATTGAGTAAGCGAGTTCGCGACTTATGCAGACGTGCATGCCAATATTTCGAAAATAGGTTATAGCTGCGGCGAAGGTGTCAATGCGCTCAGCAGATGTCTCTGAATCTTTCCTGCTGACTACAACTGTGACGATATTATATCAGATGAGAATCGTATTTTAGTGATCTTGTAAGATTCTACGTACCGATACCAATTTCTACATTATTTTTTAAATTTTTCTCAAAATTTTCCAAACTGATAAATGCCACATCTGTTAGGAACAAGTAAAAACCATTGATCTCAGCTTGTCCTATTCTAGCGAGGTCCGAATATTTGAGAAGACACGACAGGGTGTGTAGTAGTTACCTCCACTGGCTGATTTGTACTGCCCTCGAAGTTCCAAACACATCCCCAAGTGGTACGAACACTCTCCAAAACCGTTAACATCTGTTCGACTCTATATAATATTGTACGACCAACAAATTCAAACATATCGCATAATAGCAGCATAAACCGCATATTGTTATCCAGGATTTTTGTTGGGCCTGAAATCAGATAACTTTAAATGACAGAAATTTCAAAGTCATTCTTTCCACTAAAGAACTCGCAGTTCGGATATCTTTCATATCTGTTCCTTGGAAATCACAAGGACGACTATGAAATATGAGTGGAGTATCTTTTGCGGAATTGCAAGAATTTTGGATGTGGAATGTCCTTGAGGGTACATTTTCTCGGTCACATTTAAACATATTCCCTAAGATCCAGAGTGAGCTCAGCGGTGAATGATGTGAGAGATTTCAAGAAGATATTAGGGTTAGAAAAGACCGCTGCCAAGAATAACGAAACCCAATCATGTTACAGCAGGAAGACGCTACACCACAATAACAGGACAGCATTCGCAAGTAGACCTTTTCAAATTTTGGTTTGATTCACGTGTACCTCTTTTCATTTTTTCTCTAACCTGCCGATCAAAAAGTTAATTTGGATTATGAATTCATGTATATTTTTGTACTACCTTCGTAATGAATTTGGATGCAAAAATTTACCAAATTAAACAAAATTCACTCGCATACGACTGTTTATATCACAAACGTATGTATTTTTGCAAACATTTTTAGGGAATGAAAAATAATGAGTTTTTGATAAGCTCTACTTCGCTTGATAATTGGTTTCCAAAAAACTATCTTTCGTACAAAATTTGTAGGGAATTTTATTCACTTCAAAATTGAATTTATTCTTTTTTTACAGGATTTAACGTTAAAGACTTATAGAGGAGAAAAAACGAAAATGTAAGAAAAGAAAGCTGTAATAGAAAACTGTAAAAAAAATACCAGTTTTTCTGTTCCCTCGACGTTAACACATGGTGTAGCAGGTTGAAAATTTGGGATTTTAACTAGAGAATTGGTATATAAACAACTAAAAAAAGTGTTTATGACCTTTTTCAGGTATCTCTCCTGGACCGACTGGACTAAAACGAACTGAACAATCTTAAGTCCTCATACAATCAAACATATGCTCAGCAATTCGAACTGTGTCTCATTATTAAGGAACGTCCTGTTTCATAAACTTCAGAATCATTTTATGTGAACTCCAACACCATTAACAAAATACAGTTTCTTTAATCAAACATGGACCACAGTAATCGCCTTTGGAGGATGACGTTGACATTCCGAAGTGAAACTCGAAGCATAAAATAAGATATGTAAGAAACTAAAACAAAACACTGCAACTTTTCAAACGTAACACAGAATCACGTCCAAGGGTAAACTTGAAACTTAATTATCACACACTTTTGTGAAAATGACAGTTCATATAAGCAATACGGAAATTCACTCAGTGGGAATTCTTGTTTTATTTGGAAGTAATTTGAATTCGAAATGACATTTTACAAACTTTGGTAGTACAATTTTACTTCCATCACTACATGCCAAACTAGAATCCATTTCGTAACATAGAAATTGTTTTGAAAATGTTTACATATTACGCATTCACTTATTCTTCTAGTGGTATGTGGTACAGTTCTAGTGGTATCTAAAAAGTTATAACAGTCTCGTGAGTTGTCGAATCAGACTTTTTTTAAAGAAAGTAGTTTGAAGTAGTGCTAATTAAAATACCAAAGCCATATGATATCTGAAAAACATTCTAAGGAAATTCTGCACCGAGAATTTTAATCAACCGGAAGATTTAATGGATTTGTAAAACAAAATTCAAAAGCATAGGCACAGAGTTAAATGGAGTCGTCACGTTTTAGTTAATTAGTGTTTGTCGGTCGAAAGGAATACAATTGAAAAGGCAGATTTATTAATGGGTTATAAAAACATATTGCAGGAATTAAAAAGTAAATTCTGAGAATGTTGTTGTAACACATGTTAACAATTCTAGTATCTCCAAAATGCATGCTTTCTTATATCAGCATTATTTTCGTATTCAGTGACTCATATAGCATAAAGAGATTAAAATATTTTCCTCATACAGTTAAAATTTTCAAAAGGGTGTAAATTTTTCTTTCTTTTAAATATTTTTAAACTGTAATCAATATTGGCCTAGTATAAAAGAAGCTATGCTGTTGAAAATGTTATATTCTCTAACTTTTCCATTAGTTGAAGTAACGTGCCAGATGAAGAAATCTCTTTCACAACATGTGAAGCAATTCTTTGGACATACATAGGTCTTCGTTGTGGCAACGATGCCTGCAAGTTGTTGTCTCTTTCACTCATCAAAAAACATCAAAAAGTCTCTCAAAATGAGGTAAGAATCGTTTCGATACATCTGTAGATTTCCTCTGTTTAAAATTTTCTACTTTACACATGAGAACGCTTTCTCTTGCTAAAAGAAGTCAGAAGTGTGTGTTCTAGGCGCTTTATAATATTTTATTCTGACCTAATGCTTATCAGCGTCATCAACCAGGTCAGGTGTCTTAGGGCGTCAACTGAAGTCACTGCGTGCCGGGTTTTGAGTCCAACGGTAGCAGGATTTTCGACTCTAGCCAGATAGCTACGTCGAGTTCTGTCGCAGTCTGGAGGAGAATTCTTTGCACATGTTCCGATATGGGCCCGGCAATGAAAGTTTGTTCTGCCGAAAATTTGCTGTTCAATCGCTCTGCATTACATAAAAAGTGGAGCTATAACTGCACATACTCTCTCTTACACATATTGGTTATTTATCCTTTAACCCCCTTACTCTTACATGCAATACAATACCAAACATACAGGAAGAGTACAAAGCTTCTCCTAGTTAAGTCGGTGCGTCCCTGGTTATAGATACCTGGAGAGGAAAACCTATGCAAAGCTGACATGAAGAACGGTGCTGTATCTCACTTTTCAGTGTAGCTTCACTATGCGCACGTTTGTTGAACTCTCTTTTTGCTTGTAATGGTAGGCGTAGAAGTAAAGGCGAGTTACTATTTCGTTAGCAATGCAGAAAAGCCATACCTGCAATTCGTTTACCATACCCGCAATTCGTTATGGAAATAATTTTTCTACGACTTGGGAACGAAAAGATAAAAAAAGTGAAGTTTTGATCAAATATTGCTAATTTCGCGCTTTCTTAAAACTTGTTGTTATCTATTTATTTTAAACTTTTACACATCTTTTAACTATTTATAGTTACAATAAAATGATTGGGAGCGATTTTGGAACTCAAGAAACCATGCGCAGATGATCTTCTCACCCATACGTTACAGAATTTTTACTGTTTTTTGACTAAATAAATTAAATACAAATCAGTGCGTGAAGAATAATGCCGCATCAAGACTTATAACTTTCAGTAACTTTCACTGGGAACGGAGCAGTTAATATACAGAGTAACGCAACATAATACATAAAAAAATACACTCAGATGTGGGATCGCAAATGGTACACTTTCGTTTTATCTTTATGCGGGAAAAAATGCACGATGTTTGACGCAATACAGAGAAGTCATGTGAAAATGTGTTGTGCAGACCGTTCACGTCTGTGATTTATTGCCCCAGCAAAGACGCCACATCTGCAAACATTTTGACTGCTTTTTACTCTACAGGGAGAGAAAATCTCTTGCCTCTGCTAACCAGGGCGTCGGAAAGGAGAAATGCTGATTGGTTTTATTACGTGCTCCATAATGATGTGCCCCAACTAAGCTTCTTAGAATTTCCCTCATACTGAAAAGTATATTTCGTTAAAGCTAAGAAATGTAGGTTCACTCTCGAGACACATATTTGCAAATACTCAATGTGAGATAATGAAGTTAGATTTGTTCAAATGTTAAAATTTCAATGAATCTGTCTTAATTCAAACGAAATTTTTTGCAGGTTTCGTTTCACCTTGGTTCTTTTCTTTATGATGGAGATAAACCCTCACCAATCAGAAGCAAGGAAGTCTCGTAATATTATTGATGACTGGGTGAGGAGTGATATAAGTAGGGACTCCTTTTCACCACTGTCAACGCTACTGGCATGTCTGAATGAACCCAGACTTCTTCAGGTACTGAATCAAAACGCATAAATTAGTTATCCAGCAAGTTAATATGCCAAGATCGTCACTCACCCACACAGACAATTTTTTAATACTAATATTCTTTCTCCCCTTACCTTCTGACTTTCTGTTTTTCCGTACATCTACCTATATTGCCTAGCTGATTTTTGGCTTTAAAGAAAATATTATTAAACTCGTACTCGCAATGCTCATATATACCCCTTTTCCTTTGCAAGATAATTTCCAATTTCGAACTTCCAAATTTACGTTCACTTCATCGCGTTCCCCTAATTACTACTTCAACTAGAAAATTATTCAAGTAACTTGTTTTCGAGACGCGTGACCGTCCCTTAGGACAGCTTCCTACAATGACTTTCTGCCTGACCAATCTCCACGGCGACTCTCTGCAATCTACTCTGACCTTCTTTAAGTAATATTTTTATGTGATCGTCTACTGTCTAATTGTCAATTCATCGCAATGTCGATATTTTGTCAAGAAATCCCTTTTTCTAAATCGCTATAATCGCTTTACTTTACATTCTTCACCAGTAACATAACTAAATGAGAGAGCAAAATTTTTATCCGGACCCCCGTTATAAAAGTGTAGAACAAACACAAGTAAGTTATTATCTTCAAAAAACAAAAAAAAATACTTTTACAAATTCATATTTATCAGTTGATGATTACTAATTATCTACGCACGTTGTTTTGACCCCTCGTTTCACTAGATACGAGAGGAGTGAGTGGTTTGATTATTTTGTCGACGGGGCTATTATATAAAAACTAGCTCGTTTTTTTAGGAATAACAGTTTCAACCACACGGTAACGAATATTTCTGACACCAGATTCTGTCAACAACTCTCGTTCCTATAATTTTGTCTCAGTTCAACTTATGTTAGTGAAGGAGTGGGGGTAGGTATCCCGGGGCTCAAGAAAACGTGCAGGTATAATACTTAAGAAATGAACGTCACAATCGCAAAACCTTTAGCATAAAAATCGGCCCTCCTTTAACTGAGGCTGCCCGTATTGCAAACCTTGCGGACCCCAACATTACACCACTCGCAAACCTATACCATTAACATTTCTATAATCATTTATTAAAAAATTGAAATCATTGAGATACATGATTCATGTGCCCGTCATTTCTCGTCGCCCAAGATAGGGATCATGCGCCCGTCATTTCTCGCCTCTCAAGAGGGGATTCATGCGCCTGTCATTTCTCGCCGACAAACAGGGAGTTAATGCGCCAGTCATTTGTCGTCGGCCAGGATGTGTCATTTCTACCCGCCACATAGAGGGAGTTAATGCGCCCGTCATTTCTCGCCCCCCAAGAGGGAGTTCATGCACCCGTAAATTCTCGCCGCACATGAGGGGTGCAAGCGCCTGTCTTTTTTCGCCCCCTAAAAGGGGGTTAATGCGACCGTCCTTTCACGCTGCCCATGAGGGGTTCATGTGGCCGTCATTTCCGGCAGCCCGGGAGAGATGTCATGCGCCCGTCATTTCTTGCCGCAAGTGAAGGGGTTCATCGCCATTCAAGAGGGAGCTCATGCACCTGTCATTTCTTCCCGCGCAAGAGGGGATGGTGAGCCCGTCATTTCTCGCCACGCAAGAGAGGGTTAATGCGCCCGTCATTTCTCGCTGCCCAAGAGGGGACGAGAAATGATGGGCCCATGAACCACGCAACTTGTGTGTAAAGTAAGATCCTTATAACGAAGTTGCCCGGCGTCCTTCATCAATCTTTGTTTATTCGGCCATAATATTGAATAATGATGAAGAAGCTACGGAAGGCTATGAGGCAAAGGAAAGGCGACAGCACCGGCCGTTAGTGCGTTGTGTCTCACATAAATCTTAAATGAATTCGCTGGGTGTGAAACCCAATTTTGAATCGTGAGAGGGCACACATACTTCACGTGCCCTCACATCTCTAAGAACCTTACTTTGCCATACATTCACCTGACCTCTCTGTGCTGCTCCAGACGGGTGATACAGCGATTATTGATTTTTATGACAAACACGGCATAACACACATAAGAAAATGTGTTGCAAATTTAATGAAACTATACAAAAATATGCAATAACTAAGTTCTATAATTTCATCCCCTACAGATGTAAATTGTTAAATATTTTTACTGAAAACACAGTTCTCGTTTCTGGAGTAATTCAGTATAGTCGTTTAGTAGAGTGCTACAGTGAAGGGCTAGTATAATCATATTTTTATTACATCTTTTTTTTTGTATTAGAGCTCGGAACTAAAATGAAAATATGCAATTTTCTTCTTTGTATAGGCAACGGTGTTTCCACCTGCGGATTTACCGTATATTCGGATGCCAGCAGCCATATTGCATGACGTACAAATCCCAGTGATGATTGAGCCGCTTAAGCCAACACGAGCAGATATTCACATAGCAATTTTTTATGGAATGAATTATTGGAGATTAACTACAATGTTAATGAAGTGCAGAGCGACGAATCCACTTGGCATTTTCATTATTATTCACTTGGGATCCTATGAAAATATTCCTAAGTTGCATCAAGTGTTAGTTGGTGCAATGGGCAGAATCCGGGTAATCCATCTACTGCAAATTGAAGATCCTGATATGCCTTCCGTGATCACCTGTTACACCAGAAAGAACCATTGGTATCATAAACTACAGACTCTCTCTGAGTTCTGTAAAGAGCAATCTGACAAACGTACAAGAAATGTTCAGCTTTCCGCCAACCTTGAACAGCTGAAGGGAACTAGATTTGCATTCCTGGTTCCAGAACACAACTTTTGGATCGATAAACAAGGTGTAAAATATATTGCAGGGCGGGAGGTAATGTTTGCGAAGCTACTCCTAGAACATGGAATGAAATGGCGTCTGCTTACAAACGACACATCAATATTGGATAAGATGAAGGAAGCATCTATTGAAATGAGTTTGCCGGTATATAATCTTGCCATCTACGGACAACAAGATATCCTAATTTATGTGGAATTTTCTAAAGTAGCAGAACAGGTATAATTATGCGTACTGTAAGTAGAAAGTAGTACAAGAGCGACTAAAATGTAAGTTGTAATAAAAAATTACATCAAAATGCAATCCTTAAATATAGAAATAAAATAACGACTAAGTATAAATAAAGGGTTTACTTCTAAATTCGACCTAAATGTATGACGATGATAAATGATAAATGCATAAAGGATACTGTGCTTCGTTTTTACTTTTTCGAGTCCCGTGCATCATAACATTTCATTGTGTTTTAAATAAATAACATTTAACTTAAACGATCTCCCCTAACTACCGCCAAGGTCCATAGATCAAAAATATCTACATTTATATTATTTTCTCCATGAAATGACATAGAGCTGCAATAAGCGGTTATAACGTATTGGATGATGGTACTTGTTATAGAAAAAGATTAAGGAAAAAATTAAAACATTTTGTATGAAGTGTCCTCCTTTTTATAAGAAATGTCCTCTTTTATATAATGCAAGTACGGTAACCCCATCTGCTGGGGAAAGTGAGAGTCACACTCAGTAGTTCAAAAGCACAAGGCGCGTCTTCTACTAGAAAGTCTAGATCCGCGGCGAGTTTAGGCAACAAAAGCAATTGCGTCGATTTCACGAATGTGGACCTGTGGCCAATAACCGAGTCTGAGCAAAATAACCAATAAAATACACATATTACTTTTGGAACTAACTTTCTCCATTCGTTGTGTAACGGCGTATGTTAGTTATCACACTGTATTTATCGTATGATTCTGCATTAGTACACTTCTACCAACAAGCTGTCAGTTGTATTATCCTAATTACGTTCTTATAAAATTCAGATGCGTGTGTTAATATTTTGCAGCTTGGCGACTACCTTGTGGTACGCGTTGCCCAGCGCATTCCTTTTGGACTGGTACTCTTCTTGCCCTTCCAGTGGTCTACTTGGAGCTGTTTCGGAGCCACGATGGTGCTGTTGGTGCTAGCATGGGAACTGGTGCAAAACCATCAAATCCAAATCATGAGCATTTTTTATTCCATCTTTGATATCATTGAAATGATCGTTACAGGAAGCACATCAAGAGTAATATTTTTGTTTAAACAACGCT
Source organism: Gryllus longicercus (assembly GCA_038098605.1). Classification (NCBI taxonomy): domain Eukaryota; kingdom Metazoa; phylum Arthropoda; class Insecta; order Orthoptera; family Gryllidae; genus Gryllus; species Gryllus longicercus. The sequence continues at coordinate 288,966 of JAZDUA010000257.1, read as the reverse complement.
TGGTAGTTTTCAGTGTAATCCTGTTACACGTTATAATCGGAAACTCATACACGGGACTTCTCCTAGGCTTTCTTAGTGTTCCCAGATACTTTCAAGAGCTGGACTGTATCAAAGATGTGGTGGAGAGAGCTGACAAACTTTACGTCTCCACGAACTATTATGACGATATTAATAGAGGATACCAAAGGCATTTAGAGAACCTAGATGAAAAATTGACTCTAATTCGCTCGATAGAAGACAGAGATATCTCCGTACGAGACATAATTGACAGCGGAAAAGCTGCTACTTGTATGGACGAAAATATTTATAAAGTAATTTCCCGCTACAGAAAGTACACTCACGAGGGGAGAATAATGTTACACAAGGTGAAGGAGCCTTTACGCTCTGTCAGTTACGGGTCATATATGGTACGTAGGAATCACTTCATGATTCATGTCATCAACATGCTTATCCTGCGCTTGTGGGAGTCGGGGTTGTTCAATCAGTGGGATCATATGCTCATGTTCAGTTTGGATCTAGACGGGCAGACAGACACGAGACGAGTGGAAGAAGGTGAAGAGCCTGTGAAACTGACTCTGGATCAGTTGACAGGACCTTTTCTCCTGTGGGGAGGTGGTCTGGTCCTGGCAACAACCGCTTTCCTGTTGGAGCAGATGCGAGTTCACTTGTGGTTTTCGAAGGTCGATCGATTTCAATTAGTCGTTAAACATCTACGACTAATTAACTCTAAAATCAAAACATTATATACGCTCGCGCTAAAAAAAATAGATGAGTTTTTGGCTTTGCAGATATGAAACCTATCTCCTGGTAAAATGTTAATTTTGCGCAAAGATTTTTTCTCTTTGTTAACAAGTATTTAATTTTTTTGGTTAGAAAAAGCTTAAGTTAAATTAAATACACACAAAAGTCTTAACTAAGCAAAAAATATTGTTTGTTTATTCATCAATCCTTATTGATTTTTGCTCCAAGAAAGAAATGTATTTATGATATTTGAAGTATTATAAAAATAATTTTGTGTGTAAATTAAGTGGTGTTGTAATACGGACGTGTACGTTCAATTTAAAAGAAATTGTTTCATCCAAAAATCTTATATAACGTTTGAGTTTCGTCTAAGTTAAAATTGATATTGAATTCATCTCTTATAATTTTAACTCTTAGTCATTTGTTCTAAGTATGTTTTCAACAATGTGTCACCTCTAGAAGTGTGTGCCAACACGATTTCACGGACGAATTCAATGTTTTAATTAACTTTTGTATTTATTGATCTACAACCATTATAGTCGTGTGCCTATTGTACCCATGGCACAGGTCGCCAAATCCTGAATTATGTGGGGGCCGGGTGACAGGCACGGCACAGGAATATAACGTAGAAGCAGTCAGACGTGGAAGATGATGTACACTACCCCTACGCGGAGGGCGCGTTCATAAATAGGCGAGCCAACGGTCAGTCATTCTCTTTCGTTCCCGTTCGCCTACTCAGCAGCACTCTCATCAGTTCTTGACCGCCGATCCAGCAACATCTTCGCCGAGTTAGTAAGTAGGAGTGTTAGACATCGGACGGACGCCTAGATAGCCATCTGCGTACTTTGTTAGATTTTTTATGGAAGAAAGCATTTCTTCACACAAAACGCGGGGAGTTAATCTAGTCCACCAGTTATTGTGGAGCTGAGGACAGTACAATGGGGAGAGCTGAGATCAAGTAAATTTCAATCAGCGTCGAAATTCGGGACAGTGCGAGCGAGAGCTACACTATGCACGAGTTCTCCATTGCGGTGCAAGGAACATTCGCACGCGGGCATAAACGAAACATAGAGGGTGACGAAGAAGACGAGGAGGAAAGGCTCCGGGAGAAGGCAACACAGAAGACGGTGCAGAAGGCAAAGTAAAGGGTGACGCGGAAGACGACGCAGAAGGCGAAGTGGAGGACGACTCAAGAGGGCAGTGAGAAGTCTCCGGCGACCCCGGGCCTGCGATTGGCTGCGCCGAGGCCGAGACGCTTCAAGGTCGCGTGTTGGAGCACGGATGACGCCGCTGAGGGAGGTAACGGCGCGCGACAGCCGAAAATTTGTTCAAAGCCAAGGCAACCAGGGAGAACCTGGATATTGGATATTGTGAGCGAAATAAGCATACAGGAGGCATCTGAGTATCATTCAGATATTCTTGCCATTTTAAAAGCATTTTGCAATTGACTACGAAACTTTAAATAGATCAATATTAATTTATAATAGTCGTGGCTACAGCGAAATTGTTCTAGTGTGTGGTGCATCTGCACACGTTATTTTGTGGTAAAGGTTTTTGAATAGAGCGTTAAATTGAATATTATGTCATTGGTTAATGTGAAAAGGAATTATGACAAATTAAATTGGTAAGAATAACAAAGGGAATTCCCAGTGAACATTCTGCGAATAGTTTAACAATTAATTCTTGCTTCATTGAGAAAGGGTTTCAATTTTTGTGTTACATTGTGTTTGTGTTTCATTTTGATTTTGGTGTGATTTGTAAGCAACGAAAGGGGGTTTTAAGATTATTAAACCCTGTTTAACTTATTTATGTGTTCTGGTTTTGGATTTGCTCTCAACACCCCAAAAGATTTCACCGCCCTGTGTTATAACAAGCTCGCAAGAGCACGATATCTGCGAGGTCTCCAACAGGCGATTTTGGGAATTACTACTTGGGGGGCATTCCTCAGAATACACACACACACACACACACACACATATATATATATATATATATATATATATATATATATATAAATCTCGAATGTTTATCGCAATTTTCATAAGAGTAGTGTCTTCGACATCAGAATGGGTAAGTTCTTTTATAATTTTGTTACTTGAACCACATCCATTGCTTGAAATATTCTAGCCATCCATTTCATAAAAACTAATACACTGAAACCAACATCCATTTCTCTCCATTTATATTAAAAATTCTCTTGAATTATACTATATTAGAAGTCATATCTTAAGCTTTTTTACCATTCATTGTAACATATCCAATCATATTATTAGGAATAGTATTATGAAATGTAGCACATAGTTTCATAGATGTTTTTGTGCATCATCAACATTTTTTCTAATGTAAGTATTTCTCAAATAAATGGGTCATCTTTTGATAAATAGAAATTGTGATGTCGACATTTCTACATTTTTATTATTATTCGCAATTCTCTTGAATTCTGTAAATGAACGATACGCCTTTTTAAAAATAATTGTAGTGGTGTTATATTCCAAGATTCTGATGGAAATTGTCCATTTCGATCATTTTTAGTTCTGTAGAAAACAATAATAAAATTCACTTGAATCTTTTTTTCTTGATTATCATGTCTGTTTGTAATACTACAAAAACCAAATATGGTATATCATATTGTAAAGAATGATGATTGGTAATATCGATTTCAAAATTTTTTCCTGTAATTTTAGATAATACAAATCTTTGTAAATCATAAAATTAAATTGTAAATATATGGTTTTTATTAGATTAGCTTTAAATTCCATAGCATTAAAACATTCATAATATAAAATTGGTATATTAATTTCGAAATTTTGAATGACTACTTTCTCTTTCTCCTGGTAATGTTGCAGAATCTAATCTACCATCTGTTGTTTTTAATTTTCATCAGTATAAAACTCATTCATAGTAGGAGACCAAGTAAATGAACTCGTAAAATCACATTCCCAAGAAATTTCCTTCAAATCTTTAAAATATCCTCCCAATAATCTCAATTAATGCAAAACCTCATCACCTTTCGGTTTTAATAGATAATTAGAATTAACACCAGCAACATCTAATGAAATTAATTCTGTTGTTGAATAAGTACTGTTTCGTAAAACGTCGCAATTCCAGGGTAATCTAACCTAAATATATTTTGAACTCTTTTTTAACGCTAATTGATGAAAATAAATAAGTTACAAAGTTATCTATCAGTTAAACGTTTGATTTACTATAATATGCTGAATAATCAGATCCAATTTTATGAATAATTTGATAATTGATACATAATACCGCTCTTTCGAAATGCATCCCACCATCTCCTACATTCATAGAAATATCTGCCGTTTAGTAGGTTATCCCATATTATTCTTAATACGATTGCGGTTGAGAACTCTCAATTTTTTTCATTTCCAAGGGAATGAAAATAGGTTATTTTTTTTAATTCTAAAATAACAGTGACCATAGCACCTTTAAATTTATTTTATTTTTTCACCTGAATATTTTCTAACAAACAGGTACAAATAATAATTTAAGATGGTTCATAAATTAGAGGCATTTGATAATGGAGTTGAGGTTTAAATGACGTTAGAATATTTGTTTCTCTATGAAATTCCTCATTTTCTTTAAGAATCATCCTATCAGCACAATTAAAATGTACACCAATTATATCAAATAGAATGAATTTAGGAATATTATTATCAATAGTAGGTTCGCTTTTTAACAATTTGTTTTTGAAAACCTAATACCGATCTAATAAAATCTACAGCATTAAAATTTAATTTAAATGCACTTTTAATATCAATTCTACTGAGAATACGATTAGGTTTATTAGTAAGGTTTGTTGAATTAAAAGGTGATTGTGATTGTATGTAATTGTCTAAATTCTCAATGTTATATTTTCCCGAAGGAATTGTGAGTGTTTCTTTTTATATTAATAATGCAAATTATTATTTTAAATTACATTAGGTGTTAAAATGTAGAACAGAATCCAACACATGCCACTGTAGCATAATTATATATTGGTGTAGCAAGTCCTTTCTCTAATACTGAAGATGATCCACTTAGCTTGAATGTTTTACTCTTTTAAATGAATAAATAAATAAATAGATTGGGATCCAAAAATACGATGAAAGAGTAAACGAATAAAAATGACACGTGGAAAATTATTACCAACTTTTATTTGATGTTCTATTATAGGACCTGGTGGATGTGGTAAAACATCTTTATTGATAAGTATATAATGAGTCTAGGATGGTTAAATTGGGAGAAAATTAATCATGTGTACACATATTCAAAATCTTTTGTACAAGATAAATATCAAGCATTTATAAATAAATGTAATAAGCTTAAAAATGTGGTTTCATCACGAAGATATAATACCACTTGATGATTGTGAAGACAATTCATTAGTATTATTCGATGATTACGTATTAGATAATCAAGATATTGTAAAAAATACTTTTCGTGGTAGACATTGGGTTTTAGTACAAACATATTCAAAAGTTCCTAAGCAATTAATTAGAGATAATTTATTTTTTTTATAATTTATTTATGCAAGATTATCATAATCTCAATCATATATATATATATATATATATATATATATATATATATATATATATATATATATATATAAACTACAAACAGTTACACCACCAAAAACTGGAAAGTATTTTGATTCTCTTTTCACTGTTACAAATTTTACAGGACCTTTTTGTAGCATCAGTATTTTCTTTTTATCTACAAGAAGTAGAGGGCGTATTGCAATGCTACAAAAATTATTGATTATAGTTTGTAATATTAACTGTTTGCAATGAACTTAATAATCCTAGTTCTCATAAATTCAAACATACATTCTCTGCAACTCGGGATGAAAGTACTACTGAACGTTCAGAAACATTTTATGCGAACTCTGACACCGTTAGAAAAAGGCGTGTTTTATTAAACAATCAAAAGACAACTCATTAAGTTGTCTAACTTAATGAGTTAAAGACAACTCATTAAGCATGTGAACCATATACTAATTGTACACTCCTTTAAACATAAAAAATACTATGTGAGCTCAATGGCATAGTCAAGACTCTAGAACTTGTGAATTGTATGGCAGAATATCAAGGACTGAAGACATCCTTGTCCGTCTGACTCTCTCTCTGCGCCTCTTTTTGTTTGTTTCACTGTCTCTACAAAACGCAAAAGCAAGACCCACTAAAGCACCAAGAAAAAAGAAAATTAAAGATAATTTTAATAAATTGTAATAATTCGAATTTTTTAGTCATCCCCTTGGCTCGATGCGATTTGCGTATTAAACGTAGGAAATGGTACTTTTGGCAACACTGTTAAAAATTAAATTAAAATAAAATTCTAATACTATTTATATATTAATCACATTTATATATTCATATATCCGTCCAATTTATAATATTTTAAAATAATAAAAATAAAAGCTGCTAATTGTACTTACCAATTTCTCAACTGCACCTGACAATGAAGACACTACATCTCCGATTGTAGTAAGAGTGAAATAAAACGAAAATAGAAAACTAATAGTCTAAAAATTGATTTCGAAACTTTTTCCAAGAAACGTAATACAGACAATCACTATTTAAATAAAACCAAACAAAACCACTGACAAGATGTTCTCTACAAGTTACACTACTCCTAAACACCAAAACGCAATTATTTAATATGAATCAAATCTTTGTAGAATATCAACAATCAAAACAAGCGGCGGTCTTACGTCCATCGATATAGAAAAACAGCCTTTTAAAGAAAACAATTGACTACTGATAAGCGTACTATTAATGAATGATTTATTTAATTTACACTGCTAATGCTCGTGAATCAACACAAACAATATATGATAACACATCTAAGGATCACATTCTTTCATTTAAAGGAAAAATAAATTTAATCGGTTCAATAGAAAGTCTAAACGAAGCCATGGCAGACTACCTTTTGTTTTTAATATACAGGTTCGAACTCACAGATATTGCACAAGAGATTAATATATTATGTCTACAATTTAAACAACTCTCTACCTCTAAATATTTTAAATAATTATTTCAAGTTTACATGGATATGTACCGCATGTGGTAGTAACAGAGACAGATACATGGATTTATTAAATAATGATCTGTAGATAATTGTACTTACTATTAAAGTACTATCTGCTAATACCTTACAGAAAATTACTCACACAAACAATTCAGCGTACATCAAAATATAATTCAATATACCTGATCTCTCTGTAATTAATATTATTAACCAACATATCTATCAACACGTTTTACTTGCCAGTTCAAAATAACAAAAATTGACAAACGTTCCGTTGGCCAATTTTGATTAGTAATCCCAAAAAATACATGTCTCTTTACATAAAAATGTCAGTGATGACATTAAACAAATCAGTCATTACGATAAGGTAAGTACTTCGTGTTATAGGCCAAGCCAATATCCATGAAAGTATGTGTAAAGATCTTGGTACGTACGCAATTCAAACAACGCAAATTTCGTAGATTTTTATTAATGAAGAAAATATGCGATCTATTCAATATATAATTTCCTCCACTCCTAATTTTTACTTTGTTTACTTACGAATTCTTCGTAAGTGGAGAAAGTTATGTATTCGTGCGGCGGAAAACGACGAATTTTCGCCAGAAAAAGTATTATAGACGGGCTCTGGTATCGAAAAACTGGACAAATCCTGTTGCTAAATTTAGGAAAAAACCCTTTAACACGTAGTGTACCCCTAATCCATGTTTTGAGGGTTAGTGATACCGAAAATTCGATTGACGACAAAACGTCGGTCTGTCCGTCCGTCTGCGGTCAACGCTAGCGGCTAAACCGTTCAGCCGATTTTCTCCGGAATTGATTTTCCTAAAACAATCTGGCTGATATCACGGCTCCTACATTTTGAAACCGATATTTTAAATTTGTGGGTTACTTTACATGAAGTCCCTCAGACATTATCAAAATTTTTAAAAAACGCTCCAATTTTTTAAAATATTTTGTTGTTTAATAGTCCAAAAGACGTTTAAGAGAATGGTTCAGATCCCGTTTTCGGTGATATTCCCGATTTTTCGAAAACTGCAAAAAAAAATTAACACTACAACATTGATGATAGAGGGTTTTCAGACATTCTGTTGTACAAAATTAGGTCTTTAAAAAAGGCCCTGTACAATTGTTTGTAAAAGCTAGTAGTTTTGCGTTATTTGCGCTTGAAGTTTACAAAAAAACATTTTCCTCAAAAACCCTTCAATTTTTTCTTTCAATTTTCTCCACATATGTAATAAAGGGCTGTAAGAAATGTGCTAGTCCCATTGTCGGATATTGCTCGGTTATTTCGAAAATTACAAACGAATTTCAAAACAAAACAAAAATTGAAGATATTTTTGCCTCAGAAAAAGTTTGTTGTAGTAAATTAGCTACTTTAACAAATAAATAAACTAGTGGTGCTATAGAATGGCACAGACTTTCTCGCTTTAGTTAGTTTTCTAATCCCTCTACTCTTGACTAAATTTTGCGACAAGCCTCATTCTCTTCACGGCTGCTTTCATTTTGTCACCCGAAAAACAATTTTTTCATTTTTTCTCTACTACTCGTCTCATCATAATGCTAAAACAGAACCGAAAACTATTTCTATTATTGAAGTGTTCTTTTCTTGTCCTAACGGGACGGTCGATGTGCCTAATTGGTGGCCCTGCTCTTTGGAGGACAGGTTGTCTGGTTCGAGTGGTTCGACTTGTTCGACTTGTTCAACTTGTTCCACTTGTTTGACTTGTTCCACTTGTTTGACTTGTTCGACTTGTTCCACTTGTTTAACTTGTTCGACTTGTTCGACTTGTTCGACTTGTTCGACTTGTTCGACTTGTTCGACTTGTTCGACTTGTTCGACTTGTTCGACTTGTTCCACTTGTTCGACTTGTTCCACTTGTTCCACTTGTTCGACTTGTTCGACTTGTTCCACTTGTTCCACTTGTTCGACTTGTTCCACTTGTTCCACTTGTTCCACTTGTTCCACTTGTTCGACTTGTTCCACTTGTTCCACTTGTTCCACTTGTTCCACTTGTTCGACGTGTTCGAGTCTTGCGAGGGAATTAATATTTGTGAGAGTTCTGTTGCCACAGGAATTAATTGAGGATTCCACAAAATTTAGTGAAAACCATTTGAAGCAATTCCAATCACAAATATTATTAATCTAGATAAATAACCTGGATATGCCTGTATGTGATGTTCGAATTTTTAACTTGAAAACATTTTTCACATCTCTTACTGGATTTGTAAAAAATTATGAAGCATCAAATCAATTGTTGTCTTTCGGCGCTTATTTTGATTCGATTATAGACTTGCCAAACGCGGATGGACGAAGTAATTAAAATGTCGTAGTTCGGTCTCAGCGTGTCGTGGAGAAGAGCCGCTGTTTGGAAGCCGGCTCAGGGATAACTATATGTCACAATTCTCTGTTGATTTTAACCAGCAAAAATTTGCCGCGTCGAGTTATAATAATAATAATAATAATAATAATAATAATAATAATAATAATAATAATAATAATAATAATAATAATATGCCTTTATCAATATGACGAGGCTCGGGCCATCAGGCCCGCTCTTCCGCCTAACCACAGTTATGCCTGCCGAGTTGCAATCCTTTTCTGCCCAAAGACAATTCATTTTACATTTTGTTAATTTTTACATTTTGTTAATTTTTACATTTTGTTAATTTTTACATTTTGTTAATGTTGAAATCGAAATTTTTAGCTAGTTTTTAGAGAAAATGGTTAAGTTTTCAAGAAACTTTTCATGCCATTGTTTAAAGCACATGTAAGCCGCTGATATAAAAATTGACGACGTGAGACACGCGTTAAAAATATATTTTTATAGTTTTTGAAGAGAACAAAATAATAGAGCTAATGGCGTTTATGTCATCATATATATTTCATTTAACACTATCCCTACCAAATGTTTAAAGAAAAAATTTGGAGCCGTCTTTGAGAAAATCTTTTAATAATTAAAAAAAAATGAAATATTGCACTCAAAATTGCGCAAAAACTACTATTTTTTTAAGAAATGTACGTTATCTTAATGAAAGTACGGATAATAAATTTCGTTTCAAGGAAAACTTTTATCTTCAATCGTAGTTATAGGAAGACATTTAGAAAGAAATTTATATTTTTGAAATTTTCTAAAATTTAAAGTTAACCGTGAAAATAGGTCCTGCGGCAAATTTGTAAGTGTATGTTACTCTGTTCTTACAAGAAATTTAAAGAAAAAATTTGGAGACGTTTTTGAGAAAATTTTGAAAATGGCCAGAGGGCTTCATGTAAAGTACCCTCAAAATTTAAATAATGTTTTTCAAAATTTTAAAGCTTTGATTGGAGCCTGATGAACAGGGGTTTCTTCAATTTCCAAAAAATCCTACGCAAGGTTTAGGCGCTTGTAGTGTTCACAAAGCAACAGACAGACGGACAGACGAACGGAGTCGATGCATGAGATTCTGAAAAACATTCTTTAAAGCTGAAAGTGGGGAAGAGTGATGTTTCACTTACTCGTTCGGCAGACACGTGGTCGTTCTTGCGTCAGATCAGCTGTTGAAGCATACACGCCCAATTTATTGTGTGTATAGTAGAGTTGTAATAATGACACTAGTTTATTTGATGAAATGCTGTTACGCGAATTTACCGCAGTCCCTTACACTAATCCCGCCAATAGCAAGGAATAAGGAATAGCTTTTGCATAATACGTTTAAAGCAGATGAAAAGTACAGAGAGACAGGTTTTCAGAAGGAAGATGCTAGTATTATGAAAGATTGATATGAGAGAAATATTTAAACTCGAGACATTGTTGGTTTGAGTACATACCTTTCATGGAACGTTCACAATTACAAACAATTGCAGAACTTTTTGAATTTACCAAGTTTAACTGTAATTTACGAACTTTTTCAAGGATGTGTCCTACTAAATGCATTAGCATAAACATAAATATTAGAAATGTCCTTTAAGGTGAATGTACATATACATTGTGTCATGAGTATATCAGCCTTTAAGTAAAATCACTTTATATAGAATACCCATAACCGCACACGACCCATAACCAAACAAGTAATGGCGCTCGGCGCTCATCAATTTTCATTTGCTTCGCGCTGTGAGATTTCATTTGTTTCTTAGTAAATGTTGGAAACTGTAGTGAAATCATCAGAATTTGAAGCCTCTGATTGGATAACAGAACCCCCTCTCCTCTGTCAGCTGAGAACTGCTAAGTAGCCAGAAGTGTTATTTGCAGTATAACATGCACTACACTACCACACATGCCGGGACTCTAGTTAGGAGCTTAGAGCTTGTAGCAGCTAGGGCGGTGCCCTAGCTGGTGGGAGATACGTGGTTGGGTAAAACCCCGCTAGCCCACTGGAGGTCGGCGATGGGCTAGCGGAGAAGATCACAAGCCACCTCCAGAAGAAGAAAACATGCTCCACACTTACGGGACTAACGCGTGGCGATGGTGAAACTGGTGGACTTTTTTACCCATGTTGGCGGGTTCAAACCCGATCTAAGCCGTGGATTTTTAAGGGCGAAAAAATCCTTCGTACGCCTTCCTTCGGAGGGGAAGTAAAGCCGGCTGTCCCATGTTAGTAGATTTACTAGCATGTAAAAAATCCTCAAGCCTAAATGACGCCTCTGAGCTAAATTCAAAAATCGCCTGTTTCTCGCCCAAGAAATACTTCCTTTCTCCGCTAGTTGGTAAAAGGAGCGTAGCCAGACGGAAGAACAGACCTCATGGCCTGAATCTCGCCACGTAAAATAAGGCATCAATTCAATAACTGTAGACGCGCTCGGAACCAATCTAGTGACGCTGCAGAGGCGATGGCAATGTTGTGGCGGAGCGGCGAAGGCGGGGGCGTCCGCCACAAAGACATGTCCCCTGGGGGCGCGCAGATGACTCGCCCGCTACGCTGCTCTTCCGTGTTTACTTCCGTTTCCGGTCATCTGCTTCCGGCCATTAGCAAGGGGCTCGCGTGCCGCCGGAGGAGGTCGGCACGTGGCTGGCCGGCGCCGGAAGTGTTCGCGCGCGCTCCCGCCGCGAATTTCCGGAAGTCGGGAAACACTTTCGCACAAGGCCTCTTCGCGTCGGGTGGAGCGCGAGCCTGCAGGTGCGTGCGCGCCGCACTGGGCCGCCGATACTGGTTGCAGAGCCCGCTCGAAACTCCTCCAGCCGCTGTGCGAAGCAGAATTCTAGCGACCGTCTGCTTTATCTATTTATTGATTATTTCGTGCTACCGCACCGGCTGAAGTGGCACGGGGCAACAGTTAATGTCACTGCACCTACAACTCTTTTGATGTTTCCAGGCACGCTAACTGATATTGTCATTGAATCCATTTGAGTATATGGTTGATTTGTAATACATTATAAATAAAAAGAATGGAGCAGAAGTACTCATCCGTAATATGTACCTACAACTCTTTTGATGTTTCAGGCACGTTAACTGATATTGTCATTGAATCCATTTGAGTATATGGTTGATTTGTAATACATTATAAATAAAAAGAATGGAGCAGAAGTACTCATCCGTAATATGTACCTACAACTCTTTTGATGTTTCAGGCACGTTAACTGATATTCTCATTGAATCCATTTGAGTATATGGTTGATTTGTAATACATTATAAATAAAAAGAATGGAGCAGAAGTACTCATCCGTAATATGTACCTACAACTCTTTTGATGTTTCAGGCACGTTAACTGATATTGTCATTGAATCCATTTGAGTATATGGTTGATTTGTAATACATTATAAATAAAAAGAATGGAGCAGAAGTACTCATCCGTAATATGTACCTACAACTCTTTTGATGTTTCCAGGCACGTTAACTGATATTGTCATTGAATCCATTTGAGTATATGGTTGATTTGTAATACATTATAAATAAAAAGAATGGAGCAGAAGTACTCATCCGTAATATGTACCTACAACTCTTTTGATGTTTCAGGCACGTTAACTGATATTGTCATTGAATCCATTTGAGTATATGGTTGATTTGTAATACATTATAAATAAAAAGAATGGAGCAGAAGTACTCATCCGTAATATGTACCTACAACTCTTTTGATGTTTCAGGCACGTTAACTGATATTGTCATTGAATCCATTTGAGTATATGGTTGATTTGTAATACATTATAAATAAAAAGAATGGAGCAGAAGTACTCATCCGTAATATGTACCTACAACTCTTTTGATGTTTCAGGCACGTTAACTGATATTGTCATTGAATCCATTTGAGTATATGGTTGATTTGTAATACATTATAAATAAAAAGAATGGAGCAGAAGTACTCATCCGTAATATGTACCTACAACTCTTTTGATGTTTCAGGCACGTTAACTGATATTGTCATTGAATCCATTTGAGTATATGGTTGATTTGTAATACATTATAAATAAAAAGAATGGAGCAGAAGTACTCATCCGTAATATGTACCTACAACTTTTTTGATGTTTCAGGCACGTTAACTGATATTGTCATTGAATCCATTTGAGTATATGGTTGATTTGTAAAACATTATAAATAAAAAGAATGGAGCAGAAGTACTCATCCGTAATATGTACCTACATCTCTTTTGATGTTTCAGGCACGTTAACTGATATTGTCATTGAATCCATTTGAGTTTATGGTTGATTTGTAATACATTATAAATAAAAAGAATGGAGCAGAAGTACTCATCCGTAATATGTACCTACAACTCTTTTGATGTTTCAGGCACGTTAACTGATATTGTCATTGAATCCATTTGAGTATATGGTTGATTTGAAATACATTATAAATAAAAAGAATGGAGCAGAAGTACTCATCCGTAATATGTACCTACAACTCTTTAGATGTTTCCAGGCACGTTAACTAGTATTGTCATTGAACCCATTTGAGTATATGGTTGATTTGAAATACATTATAAATAAAAAGAATGGAGCAGAAGTACTCATCCGTAATATGTACCTACAACTCTTTAGATGTTTCCAGGCACGTTAACTAGTATTGTCATTGAACCCATTTGAGTACTACCGGTAGAGGTGGCTCAGGGCATCAAATGATGTCACTACGAATTCAGTGCCTCTGACCGGGAGGTCCTATGGGTTTGAGTCTCGACGGTGGCAGGAATTTCGATGCTAGCTTGATCGAGTTCTGTCGCTGCCTGGAGAAGAATTCTACTGGTCGGCTGCCCCAGTCGATAGGGTTCCTTGGTTGCTCCCATCAATACCGGACAAATGCTGGAGCAATACCCAATGGGAAGGAAAAGTTGCGTGTGGTCCTTGGCCCGCTTTCTTAGGGTAGTGCTTCGGCATTCACCTAGTATTTTCGGAAACCGCCATTCAGGGAAGGTAGAGTGACCACTAGACTGCGGCGGAATTCGACTCAGCTATTTAGCTGGTATCGAAAATCCTGCCGCGGTCGGGAGTCGAACCTTTGGATCTCCCGGTCAGAGGCACTGCAGCGACATCAGTTGATACCCTGAGCCACCTCTCCCGGTAGAACTCAAATGGATTCAATGACTATCAGTTAACGTGCCTGAAACATCAAAAGAGTTGTAGGTACATATTACGGATGAGTACTTCTGCTCCATTCTTTTTATTTATAATGTATTACAAATCAACCATAAACTCAAATGGATTCAATGACAATACTAGTTAACGTGCCTGGAAACATCTAAAGAGTTGTAGGTACATATTACGGATGAGTACTTCTGCTCCATTCTTTTTATTTATAATGTATTTCAAATCAACCATATACTCAAATGGGTTCAATGACAATACTAGTTAACGTGCCTGGAAACATCTAAAGAGTTGTAGGTACATATTACGGATGAGTACTTCTGCTCCATTCTTTTTATTTATAATGTATTTCAAATCAACCATATACTCAAATGGATTCAATGACAATATCAGTTAACGTGCCTGAAACATCAAAAGAGTTGTAGGTACATATTACGGATGAGTACTTCTGCTCCATTCTTTTTATTTATAATGTATTACAAATCAACCATATACTCAAATGGATTCAATGACAATATCAGTTAACGTGCCTGAAACATCAAAAGAGTTGTAGGTACATTTTACGGATGAGTACTTCTGCTCCATTCTTTTTATTTATAATGTATTTCAAATCAACCATAAACTCAAATGGATTCAATGACAATACTAGTTAACGTGCCTGGAAACATCTAAAGAGTTGTAGGTACATATTACGGATGAGTACTTCTGCTCCATTCTTTTTATTTATAATGTATTTCAAATCAACCATAAACTCAAATGGATTCAATGACAATACTAGTTAACGTGCCTGGAAACATCTAAAGAGTTGTAGGTACATATTACGGATGAGTACTTCTGCTCCATTCTTTTTATTTATAATGTATTTCAAATCAACCATATACTCAAATGGATTCAATGACAATATCAGTTAACGTGCCTGAAACATCAAAAGAGTTGTAGGTACATATTACGGATGAGTACTTCTGCTCCATTCTTTTTATTTATAATGTATTACAAATCAACCATATACTCAAATGGATTCAATGACAATATCAGTTAACGTGCCTGAAACATCAAAAGAGTTGTAGGTACATATTACGGATGAGTACTTCTGCTCCATTCTTTTTATTTATAATGTATTACAAATCAACCATATACTCAAATGGATTCAATGACAATATCAGTTAACGTGCCTGAAACATCAAAAGAGTTGTAGGTACATATTACGGATGAGTACTTCTGCTCCATTCTTTTTATTTATAATGTATTACAAATCAACCATATACTCAAATGGATTCAATGACAATATCAGTTAACGTGCCTGAAACATCAAAAGAGTTGTAGGTACATATTACGGATGAGTACTTCTGCTCCATTCTTTTTATTTATAATGTATTACAAATCAACCATATACTCAAATGGATTCAATGACAATATCAGTTAACGTGCCTGAAACATCAAAAGAGTTGTAGGTACATTTTACGGATGAGTACTTCTGCTCCATTCTTTTTATTTATAATGTATTACAAATAATATTCGTAGGAAATCATATATCCCTATGCAGTATTTGAGTAACATCGAGTGTGCGTATGTGCGGTTCCGTCAATCAAGGTTAGACCTTTTCCCGTGCACCAATCGAGACATATGAGGAGTCATTCAACGCGCCTCGATCTCCTGGTGGGAAACTGATAAGTTGTTTTCGGATCTGGCCTGAAAATTTTTAGAAATTTCCAAAATGTTTTTTTTCGCTGCCATCTTAGTGAGTACACCTGGAATTATAGCAACGTCACCCGAATAGATCTATGTAGGTTGCCTTGAACGCGACAAGTGAATCGCCATACGATAGACTTCATTTAATTTATTTTAATTTCCTTATTAAATAATTTAAAAAAATAAATTTGCAAAAATCTACGAACAGTATTGCCTTGTAACTTATTGAACTTGATGAACTTCTAGTAAATACGGATAAAAGCGAACTGTGAGCATTACCACAGAAGGACGTTCACATTATTACGTTCGACTTCTCACATTTACATTCTTAAGCGTGCAAATACCGATTTTCAAATGAATGTGACTAACAACTTATTCTGATTAAAACGTAACTAACATCTTATTCACATAAACACACAAAACAGTCGTCTTCAAATGTTTATATACATTTGCCAACAAAACAATAAATAGAGCAATTGCAGAAGTAGAAGTGAACACAATTAGACTGCCTTATGGAGTTTAAATCTCTTAACAAATTACGGTACCAAAATATGGAAGTGTTAAGCAAATCTGGGGAAGAATAAAATGTAGCTGTAGAAGATTTTGCGTCAGAATTTTCGGAACTAATTGAGAATGATCGTATTAGAGAATAACCAGTTTGAAGACCAGTTTGCAGATGATTTTTTTGTCTGCATTTTGTGCATATTAGCAAAAAAAGTAAAAAATGAAGATGTACTAAATTCTAACAGTTCAACATAATTCATAGCAGCAAGAATTTTTAAGGCGTAGATAATTTTGTAATTGCAATATTACTCGTTATTATCCCGCATGGAGGTACGGCATACAAGGGCATTGGGTATTGGGAAATGTTGAACAGGAGTAAATAATTATTAGCTACTACGGTTCATTGTGTCCAATAGTAGATTCTGTATGAACGTATTTGAACGAATCTATGAACGACATGAATTTTCAACTTCTAAAATTACTTTTAAAACCGAATAAAGCGTCGACGTAATTCTTTATTATAGTAAAGACGTTTCGTAATTTCATTCTGTCATATTCTGTTATAAAGACACCAAACATTGGGAACAAAATCGTCTCCGGTCGCAATGTGAAAGGATTTACACTAGTGAGAAATATTGTCGTTCTGTTAACACCGAATAACTTTAAACACTAACTTCTAGGCCAAGTAAGGGCCGCTTTGGGGTTGATATTCATATTACCAAGTACAGCAAATAGTACAAATCACTAGTGTTCTGATGTACATTAAGAAATCATTTAATCAAGCAAGGTTTTGATTTTGGCCCCGAAAATATAATTTTCTTTGAGATATTTTTATTTTGTAATACCAATGTTATGAATTAACAATGGCAACAGGTTGGGCGAGTTTGGTCTGGTAAAGTACACAGAGAATTTATTTATAACAATTTTTACTTTCTCGTATGCGTACCGATATGCGGAGCAATATACGGAGTAATATACGTAGTATAGAGAAAGTTAATTAGTAATGCTACACCGAAAACCGGCGATTTTTCAACAGAAAAACTCGTATTGTGGAGCCCTGATACAGAAAAAGTAGTTAAAACCTCTTCTAAGATGTAGAAAGCGTTTTGAAGGGATAGTTCTAAATGTATTGTTAAATGTATCTTTAGATTTATCTACAATATTGAAATATTGATCTCCTCTGATTACACGTGTCGGTTTGATTCAAATTTGTTTACAGGCAAGGAAATATACACCTTACTTATGAAAGCGCTTAGTCAACAAAGCCTAGCCACATTCCAGCGATTTGAAAGCGGTATTAATTTTTCATGAGTCAGCAATTTACCACAGCATTATAGACTCTTTTCAGAATAATGTCTTCCTTGTGAAATGGAGTAGTCGTAAGATATCTCATATTCTAAAATATAGCGCACAAGGGAAGGGATAATAGCGATTTAACCTTACCATTAAACATACCGATTGATTTATATTACACTAAAACTCTAAATGCATTTTATCTCGGATTCTTTAGCCCTTGATGGCTCGTTGGTTAGCTCTCTTTCCACAGATTCGATTCCCGGTCGGGGCAAAAATTAATTAATTGTGCGCTTTCTTTGCAAAGCCCCAGAATCTGTTGCTGAGTGACGATTAGAAAGCTCACTTCTCAGGTTTAGAAGACCAGAATACAGCGTAGGGATAGCTATATGCTAACCACACGTACCCCTTAACCCATGGCCGCAAGACCGGGACGCTGCTGGTAGGCCTTAGCTAGTAAAGAACTGTTGAGCCAAAGTATATGCATATACATACATTTACGATTCTTCATGTAATAAAACCCGGGTTATCCAAGATTATTTGCATAATCAAGATAGCCTTGCTTCCAATTACCTCGAATGATCGGGACCACTGTGTTATTGGAGAGTATGCAAATAAAGTTGCGTGAAAATGAAGGGGGGCCACAAAAGGAGGTCGAATGAAGGTTCGTGGAAAACTGCTTCGCGGGTCGTTGAACCCGCGGGGAGTCGGGAGGGCGTTCTAGGCATATGGCCGGACGCTCTGACCTCTTTACGACTGGAGATGCACCTGGCGCCTCGTCAACAGTGGACTGCGCGAAACACCGTGAGCCCCTTCCCTGTTCACATGCGGTGTGCGGCTGGTTGATTGATATTTCCGAGAGCGCCAACTGCTTCGGTCATTAGTAGAGATGGGAAGTTTATGCAAGCGTTTAGCTCTGAAATGTGCATGCAAATATGCCACAAATATGTTGAAATGTGCATAGAAAAATGCGGCCGCTATGGTGTAACGGTTAGCGTACCCAAGTTCGCGGGTTCCTTCGGAGGGGAAGTAAAGCCGGCTGTCCCATGTTAGTAGATTTACTTGCATGTAAAAGATCCTCAAGCTTAAATGACGCCTCTGAGCTAAATTCAAATCGCCTGTTTCTCGCCCAAGAAATTCCTCCTTTCTCTGCTAGTTGATGAAAGGAGCGTTGCGAAATTTGCGTGGTCAGACGGAAGAGCGGGCCTGATGACCCGAGTCTCACCACGTACAATAAGGCAAATTCAATTCAATTAAGAAATTGTTAAGATATGAAGCGTTTGGTCACAAAATCCTATTTTACAGTGATATTACATATTTTTGCCACGTAGTGACAGGGAATGTGCAAATGAAAGTATATTACTATCTACTTCTGCGCATTTTATTTTGCATTAAGAGCACGGAAAGCCACAAGAATTTTGTCTGTTAAGGTTATCTGTTGTTAGAGAGTCTAACACAATAAAAAATTTTACGTAGACAATTATGTTTAGACATCACATGATGTTATGGGAGACAATATTTGTGCTCAATACATTTTCCGGAAGACGAACATTATTCCTTTCCAAGAATTTCCCCATTGTCTGTAAAGTAGAAAGCCTTAGATTATTTCCAAAATCTTCGTTTCTTTTCTTCCTATTTGCTTTCCCCATTTCACCAGGAGGTATCACAAATTTCCCTTGTCTTCTGAATGATTACAAGTACTCATCTACTAATATTTTCCTTTAACTATTTATCCTCTTTATCCACTGATGACAACCGAAAATAGCAGATATTACAGCGGCGACGTAGGCCACCAGTAGTCTGCTCGTTGTGTATATTTTGCGAATGTTCATTCCCGCCTGAGATATGGCACAATATTCTGGGGAAATACATCTTATAGCTCCCAGACATTTAAATTACAAAAACGAATTGTACGAACAATAAGCAAATACTACCCACGTGATTCTCGTAAGCCTCTCTTTATTAACTAGGTATTTTACCATTACCTTGTCTCTTGATATATGAATCAGTGGTTTTTGTTAAAAATGACTTACTTAAGGGCGGAGATATATTTTTGCACACGTTGATATCTGTAACTATAACATTCGACGTAGTAATCGTATTCATCGTGTGATAGTATCAACACCTCACTACAAAAAATTCACATATAATACGTGTACATTATTTTACAACACCTTGCCAGATGACATTAAACGGTTAAATTCGTTATACATTTTTTTAAGTGTCAAGTAAAATATTTTATGCTGCACAACTGTTTTTATACTATTAGAAACTATACTGAGCATCTGAAAGGAATTTTAACAACGGCATTTAAAGTATTTTATACCATTTGGATTGTATAATTGTACAGAACCTGTATCAAGTATTGTACTTCAGCTTCTCTTCCCCATCTCGATCAGGTTTTCGTCCAGTTTCCCTGATCCTCGAGCAAATGCTGAGAAGACTCCTTGTTTTGCCTCTGGACATAAATGTAACTTCAAATTAACTTCTCACCAGCCGCTAGAATTCTCTTCCAGACGGAGGCTGAATCCCACATAGATTTGTAACTAGTGTCGAAAATCTTTCCACAGTTGGACCTCGAACCCTAGGACCGCCCGATCAGAGTCACTGCAGTGACGTCAGTTGATATTCTGAGCCACCGAAGCCGGTTGGGTGATGAGTGTAAGTGGTCACTTTTCCTGCCTAAAAGATGGTTGTGATTAACAACTCCCAGGCAAAACAGGGTACTTCAGCTAGCGAATATTAAAATTGCCCAACGTTTTCCGCTGCCCCACTAATCACACGCATACGCAAGAGGTACTTTTCTCCAAATATTGAATTCTCGCGCAACGGGAAATCACCATCCAGTTCCATCACCATCCAAATCACCAGTTGCAGAAGAGTAAACTTGAAACATAAGGACCTCTATCAAATAAATAGGAATTTACTAGAGAATCTCACTTTTTCTTCTTCACACTATGGTAAGTCTACAAGAAAAAGAAACATATTTCTATTACAAAAATGTATGTATACAAAAACGAGTAACTATTGCTTATAAGGTAATTGAACTCTTTATTTCCATCTCACTTTTGGAAATATTTTTTTCAGTGCTCGAAAGAGAAGACTTCGTTTGGCTGTTGCCAGAACATAGACCTCTTTTCTCCCATTAATATTTATCTAAACTTGCTGAATTAGGAGAAGGGGCACTGTTATTCAAACAGGAGCTTACACATTTTGTTTTAGTTCAAGTTCCTGATTAGATAAGAGTGCCTTCTCTCCTAACTCACCAAGGGTAGAGATATTATAATTGAATAATATGCATAGGGATCTAATTGATTGTGCTTTCCAGACAATTTTCCCGAGTTACTTCACACTATCTGAAACATTTCCTACCTATTCGTGGGCTATTTTCTGATTCTCTAACTTCCGGCTCTTCAACTCGGCTAATGGAAAGGTTTGAGTGTGTAGTAGCAGAATAGCTTTGAAACCTTTTACTTTTTACGAACTTTCGTATTATAATGCTGCAAGAAAATGGCGATGTATCGTCAGAAAACATGTAGTGTGGAGTTCTAATAATAAAAAAGTGGATAAATCGTGTTCTAATTCGTAGAAAAATATTTCCTCTAACATGTTGTGTATCCAAAATTCACGTTTTGTGGGTCGTTGATTCTGAAAAATTTGTTTACGGTAATACGTCTGTCCATCTGTGAGCAACACTAGGGGCTAAACTGTAATCAGGATTGTCACCAAAATTGGTATTCTTAAATCGATCTGGCTGAGATCACGGTTCTTTGAATTTGAAACGGATATTTTAATTTTTGGTCTCCTTTATAACAAGCCTTCATAACATTTTCAAAGAAAAAAACATTTGCTCTAATATTTTGTTTCATTTTTTCTCGTGTAGTACAAAAAGCGCGTATAAAATGGTGCATGTTTCATTTTGTTGCTAAATTTTCAGGAATTTCAAACAATTGCAAAAATGTTTTGGTGTCTTTTACAACCATATTATGGAAAATGGAGACATTTTCTTCAAATGAAACTTTTGGGTTTTCATAACTAGTTCTTTAATTAATGTTATGTACCTTTTGAAAAAAATAGTAGTTTTGCGCAATTTTTAGTAAATACAGTTAATTTTATAAACAACAAAAACTGCTGTTTCTAGGTAGGGTTACCATACTTCCATTACGGAAAAAGAGGACACTTCATAAAAAATGTTTTAATATAATGGTTTATTTTTCTTAAAGACAAAAATTCACTACTAACAAAAAATACTTCTATCATTTTCACGATCTCACAATAGGCCTACTCCATTATCACTCTTGTCTTTTCCACATTTATACCAGAAATATGTGATGGATAACGAAATCTCCATCAAGAATTTAAACTGCTTTGAATCTTGCAACAAACGTTAGTATGTTTTATCAGTTGATGGCAGCACTGACACATTTCATGGAGAAAATGGCGTAAATGTAGATATAGTTAATCTGTGGATTCTGGCGAGTTGTTACGCGAGAGAGGTGTCGTTGAATGCCATTTACTTATACAATAATGAAATGTTTTAATGTCGGGGACTCGAAATATTTGAAAAAAAAAAGGTACAGAATCCTTCCAACATCATATGTGTTAGTTGCATTTCAAAATAAAAGTACCCCCTTTCCAATAAAAAAAAGGAGGACATTTCGTCCCTTCTTGAAAAATCCACTCAGACAGTTTTTCTTACTTCGAAAGAGGACCTGTCCGGGGAAAAGAGAACGCATGGTAACCTTCGTATTTCAAGGGGATTACTTGTAAAAACATTTCTACAACTGCCTTTTAAAGAAAATAAGAAACTATAAATGTGTTGTAAGATTTAAATTCAAATTCGAACAATATGATATGTTTAAAAATCACAATAAATAAATTCAATACACTAAAATCTCAATACATTCGTTTTGAGGGCACTGACATTGTCACTTAGAATACAATATTCAACCAGGATGCTGTCTTTTTCTCTGAAATTGCTTTCAATTTCATCATACTATTGCAGAACAGCTTTCTGGAAGTCGGGAGTTGATAAACAAATACATTTAGTCACGCTTTACTTCAATTTCGAGATTCTGACCGAATTTAGCTCGTGTGTGTGCTGGGGACGCGTCAAGCCAACACACAATCGTTTTTCGTAGCGATAAGCAGACCCTACGGATAATGTTGGGTATGGTGGGTAGCCGTAACCACACGAAAAATTTGGATGGAGTAAAATACCCTCTCGGGATTTGGGGTGAGAGAAATATTCCATAAACATTACATTCCAGAAATGAACGAGGTTTCTCGGTATTGTGACGACTCAAAACGGATGCGATCAACAATGCTGCGAGATCGGCTCAATAGTATTGCGAATTTACATGTTTATAGCAGCGTCATGAACAAAATCGATTTGTTAAAATTATTTATACCAAAAAATTGAAAGCGCAATGCTGTTTTTGCATTTCAAAAATGAAGTGCTGAAATTACATAAAATACTTGAAGTGAAAATTTGATGAGCATTAATAATAAAATTTAAAAAAAAAAATTTAAAAAATTCTGATTTTCCTTTCACTTACATTTTCAGCGGGAGATAGAGGGGGTAGGGTTACCTCCCACCCCCAATTTCGGGTTTTATAGTTTTAGATTTTAGATGTATTTAGTCAACAAACAGTAAAAACTGTATGTGACGTATGGGGGAGAAGATCATCTGCGCACTTTTCCTCGAGTTCCAGGATTTTCGACACTAGCTACATAGTTAGCTACATATTCAGCTGCTGTCTAGAGGAGGATTCCAGCGACTATATGCTCTGATTGGTAGTTTTCCGGGTGCTCTGATTGGTAGTTCTCCGATCAATACCGCGCGAATGCCGGGGCAGTACCCTAACAAACGGGCCATGGATCGCTCGCGATCTTACTTGCCCTATCCTCACTCCCTTGCGTACACAGACATACACTTACATGCCCTACACTCTCACACATGATCGGTCGGAAGCGTAGGCTTTCCCGGCTGGGGCGGTGCGTGGTTGGGGAAAACACCGCTAGACGACAGTAGGTCGGCGCCGGATCTCGCCATGCAGCGCCAGACCACCACCGCCACCTCCCGAGCAAAACATGTACATACTAACGAGACCAATGACCGTGGTAGTTAACGAGCGCAGAATCACTAGCAATCAATCAACCGGTCAGAGGTACTCTAGTGACATTGCTTTATGCCCCGACCCACCTCTCCCGGTCGAACAGCAAGGCTGACCCTGTGACAACTCAGCTATTCATTGGAGAAACAGGGAAAAACTACCGATCAGAGCAGCCGGCCGCTAGAATTCTCCCACAGACAAAATAGCTAGTGTTGAAAATTCTGCCACCATCGGGGCTAATTTGACCTCCCGGTCAGAGGCACTGCAGTGACATCAGTTGTTGCCCTGAGACACCTCTCACTCGCAGCAAAACTGGCCCTGGGACAACTCAGTCGGCGACGAGAATAAATAAAAATACGTACATCATCAGCACCAATAAAACGAAAATCCCGCCCCGTGAGTGTGGAGTCTGGAGAGGTCGCGTGTCGGCGCGTGTGCAGGCCGGCCGGGCGCCCTGATGCGTCGCACGCGTGTTCCGTGAGTGAAGGCGCGGGGGGGGGGGGTCTGCCGCGCTCCCACCCTCCCACACTCCTCCAGCCCCCTTCGCAGTTGCCTCCTGCTGCGGGCCACGCGGCGGCGGCGGTGGCTACCCGCATCTGCGCACACGCGGCCGTCACGCGGCCGTCCCGCGGCGCACGCCCCTCGCATCGGGAGACGCACGCGTGCGACCCAGCAATTGCCTCTCACGGTGTCCTCCGCGTGTTTAAAAGAAATGCGCGCCTTTTATTTTCTTTTCTTTTTAACTTAAAGAAGTTAAAATTATTAAAGAAGTGTAAGTGAGGCTTTTATTTTCTTTTATTTTTTAGGTCGCTTGTTGTTTTTTACTCGTTTCGGGCGCGGCAGCTGCTAAAGGCATTAGTCTCGCATGTTTTCCTCGGGAGGTAACGGTAATCTTTCCACGCTGGATTGAGAGATTCGGTACAACCGCCCCTTAGCCAGTGGAGTTTTCCCCAATCAGGTATCTTCCACCAGGGAGGCACCGACCCAGCCGGAACACACACTAGGCTCCCGATCAGTCCCCGACATGTGTGGAAGCGTAGCGTATTAAAGAGTTAATGTGTTTAAGTAGAAGGTGATGATATGTCAAGGAACAGGAAGGAAATATCGCGCGCGGTCCGTGGCCCGCGTGTTAGGGTACTGCTCTGGCATTCGCCTGGTACTGATCGGAGAAACCACGGAAAAGTACCGATCAGAGCAGCCAACCTCCATTAGCGCGATTCATCCACTGGCTCTCACGGCGCCCTACAAGGACGTGCCTACAAGGAATGCACGGCTTTTATTTTATTTTAAATTATTTCCTTCATGTTCGGCAGTTTTGCCTTTCAGGGGTTTGCACATTTTTATTTTTAATACATAGCATTAGGACCATACTTGATCGGAGAGGCTTTCCAAATCATGTTATAAACGTAGCTAAAAGTTTGTATAAAAATCCGAATAAAAATAAATTCGCATCAACCACAACCATTAAAAAATAACCGAGGATTAAAACAAGGTTGCAGCCTTTCGCCAATATTTAACATCTATATAGACTATATTCTTAGAGAATGGATATTAAAAGTAAAAAAAGGGACCAGATTGAATAGAAATAATTATATCAATACTCTGCTATTTGCTGATGACCAAGGTATTATGTATGAAAAGGAAAATGATCTCATATGGCACTCCATCAATTAAATCTAATGTGTAAAAATTAAATCATGAAAATATGAAAACAAAAAACGAAGGTCATGGCTTTTAAAGGAGTCTACCCAATTAGAAGAAAGATATGCCCGGAAAACCAAACAATAGAACAAAGGTCACATTTCAATTACCTGGAATGTGATATAAGTTAAGTCCGGAGCCAAGATACAAAAAAATAAATTGCGTAGGTTCTAATAATTCATTCAAAATTCAATCAAATTCTTACTATACAATATTAATTCATAAATCTAGATATTCTCTAAACATACATTCGAAAATT
Organism: Gryllus longicercus; assembly: GCA_038098605.1. Lineage (NCBI taxonomy): Eukaryota > Metazoa > Arthropoda > Insecta > Orthoptera > Gryllidae > Gryllus > Gryllus longicercus. The sequence goes on along the minus strand of JAZDUA010000257.1, from coordinate 263,149 downwards.
ATCTTAATATTGAAGTGAAACATTTTTACATTCATTTTTTAACATACATTCTTATAATGGATTTTTTTCGCCATTCACCGAGACACTATCACCCCCACCTCCCACGATAAACCATGCTCTGTACTTACGAGCAGTTCACCCCTCGGGGGAATCAGAAATCAAACAATTAATCGTAAGGAGAGAAAGTATTTTAATCGTGCGCCGAAAAACCGCGATTTTCGACAGAAAAACTCTTATTGTCGGGCCGTTGTAAGGAAAAAGTAGATAAATTGTGTTTGTGTACTAAGTAGTAATTTACTTTCTCTAACACGTTTTGTAGTCAGAATCTATGTTTCGTAGGTCATTGATGCAGAAAATTCGATTGACGGCAAACCGTCTGCCAGTCTGTAAGTCTTAGCCTCTCTGTGGTCAATTCTAGCGCCAAACCCGATCTGACGATTTTCTTCATAATGGATAGTTCTCGGTCATTTTAAAGGATCTCGACGGTCTGGTAGTTTCAAACAGACATTTTGATTTTGGAGAATACTTTACAACAAGAAAACTCAATTACATTTGAAGAATTTTCTGAAATTTGCTCCAATTTTTTTTTATTAAACGTTATCCTTTACCCTAGCATATGTTTTTGTGATGATTTTGAAGAGCTTGAGGTAATCTACGATGATGCAATAAAAGCAGAAATAATCGCGCAAAATGTAAAAATAGTGTACTTCAAGCTGAGTCAATAGAGCTGGACGGGAAAACGCGATACTGGACGGAACTAAACGGGATGGGAGAGAGCTGGACAGGTTTCAACTACAAAATATTTTAATGTTGACGCCAAACCAAATTTAATTTGGGATTTAATGTTCAATGTATTGTTACTCAACAACGCAACAACACGATCATTCTTAGGATTTATGGGTTAACTTTCTACGTGAGGTTCGTCAATAAAAAATATAATTCTAATTCGAAATATATAAGATGAAACAAACAATAACTGACTCCAACTTCAATATGTTATGTAGGTTCGATTAAATATATCTAGTACGTACTATATAACGTATGGATATAAGTACTATAAATGTACAAACTTTTAGGACAGCTGATGTTTTGAAAACCGATGTATAGTACTCGACGTTTTGCCTTTTCGATGTTTTGTTGGTGGAGGAAAATTCCTAAAATTACAATTTTGTAAAAGTTAAAATATGAAATAATAACTACTGGTAGCATATCTGTTTAAGTGTTCGAACCAAACGAACAAGTCTTCTACTATTTTGCACATGTATGGAGAGGTGTTTTATAATTTTGTTTTTAGTTAAATTTTAATTACAATTAAATATTCGCGGCCACTGTGAAATTAAATTTTGTTGCTCAAGAATTCAATGCCAGAGCTTCCTAAACCAGCCTCAAAACATCGATGTTTAAAAAATCCTTCAATTTCTGGTCGACGTATTTAATTTTGAACATCGATGCGTTGCAATGTCAATGTTTTCTTGTCTCCACACTAATCGTAGTATGTTTGTTCTGCCGTTGGCAGGCAGAGTGCGTTAGCGTATGGACAGACTATCGCTTCATGAGGGCAACAGCGGTCGGAGCACCAAGCGGCGTATTTCTCAACCAACACTCAGCAGAAAAAAAGTTATGGGCTGATAAGGAGACTTACGTTGTTTATCACAAGCACGTTTTACTCTTCTGATTCTGACACTGATGGAGACACTTGGCGTTTATTATGAATATGTTTCATGAGTTTTCGATAACAAGGATCAACGTTTCTAGTGCATAAAACTGTATATTCCACAATTAAGGACTGCGAATGCTTAATCGTACAACAAAAACCTCATATTTTCACTACGGAATAATTGAAATCACGGAGTAATAGCCTCAAAAGCGTACCTGAAAAAGGAAGTCGTACTCAGACAGAAATGTGTATTAAATGAAACTTCTGGATTGCCTTGAATGGTCTCTGCAGCAAAAGTGAAGAGATAATTTACTTACCGTCAAAAAAGTTTGTTAAACAATGAGTATGACTTGTGACTGTGAAGAAATGCAATCTGCGCTCATTTTCTTGAGCTCCGGAAACCTTATTTCCACTTTTTTTACTGGTACATTAAATTAAATTACATTTAGGACAGTAAGGGTTTTTATAAAATATAATCTTTGTACCCAAACCAAATTTTGTTATTTTTGCTTTAAATTAAACATAGTGACCCTGAAGTATTATCGTTTGCTATTATTTACCGGTTTTATAGTATAAACATAAACTTTTAATAAAATCGTAAAATTAAGGAAATGAACGCATATCTACCGTCATTTATTCATTACTTCATTTTCAAGACAAACTACAATGCAATACAAGAATAACCTTGCACTATGCGGTTACAGTTGACGAAACTAAAATTATAAGTTTTTTTAAGTTCGAAAATTGTCTACGTTTACATGCTACGTTTTGTGGGGGGTTATAAAAAAATGCCATGTTCAACTATCGCCTGACACATGTGTCCCTTTAGAAGAAGTTTCAGGGAATGTATTTGTAATGTTTTCTAATTTTATTTCTTCCAAATTATGTTCTGCTTGCTCCACTAGTTCGGATTCGATTAGTAATTTTACTTATCCCGCCGCTACTGTAATTTGTTGACGTGCCATTCGTACGAATGGACAATTTTTTCTGTAAATTCCTTTTGTTTAATATCTACTATTTAAAAATTGCACGTAATCTTCAATAATCATTATTTCAATTAAGATTTGGTATTTGATTTCAATTACTCTATATAATTCAATTTGAGCACGTAATTTTCATAAATCAGTAATAATCTCTATTTAATATTTTCTAAAATTATTGAACTTTTTTAAAAATTTAGTATACGTCACCGATCTTCTCGCGCTCTTCATCTTCTCGGGTGGAAGTCGCCACGAAGATCTTTCTTCGTATTATGTCGGCTCCGATGTCCTAATATTTCTATCGCACGTCCTACGCCGGCAATATGGGGACTTGCTCCTCACTACTCCGCGTAAATGTTAACAATATTACTTGATTCACGGACACAAAAAATTCCACCACTTCCATTCTTTTAGCCTCGACCGACGCTATCTGCCACGCATATCCATCAGCCATGCACCACGGCCCCCTTCTACTCCGACGTCATCTTATTTATTTTACCTCCCCGCTGTTCCCATAGATACAAATGGGTTCATCTATCTATTGGCTTTACCCACAGAACAATAATGGATGGCTTTACCCAATATAATAAGAGTCCCCAAATATTCCGTCTGTTTTCGGTATGTCACATAGTCGTATGTGATGCATTAGGTGAAAGTGGTCAGCTTAGGGTTACCATACTTCCATTATAGAAAAGAGGACACTTCATATAAAATGTTTTAATTTAATAATTTATTTTTCTTATACGCAAAGTACTTACTATAGACAAAATACATACTTTAATCACATCCATCACTTTAACAATCACATATTTGTACTACTTCATTATCATTACTGTCTTTTCCACTTTTAAATATTTGATGGATGATGAATTTTCCCTCCCTTGCAACTAACGGTTTGAACTTTAAGTAGGTCATTAAACAAGGATTTTGACATCTTTGATTTTTGGCACCTTTTTCTAAATATAAACATCACAGCAACATTAACTCCACATGCAAATAGAATAGTATTAACATCACAACGCACAGAATCTATTACAAATACAACCAACACCATCATACAATACGTTGTATGTTGTACCAGCTGATTGCAGCACTGTCGCATTTAGGAAGGAAAAGAGGACGAACATGTAGATACATAGGATCCACTGATTTTGACGGTTATTAGGCGAGTTGTGGCATTTATTTATACAAAAATGAAATGTTATGATGTCGAGGGCTCGAAAAAGTTGAAAAATTGCAATAACCTTCGTACCTCATACGTCTAGATTGCATTTGAAAGTAGTACCCCCCTTTCCAATAAAAATTAGAGGACATTTCGTAATTTATTGTAAAATACATCCGGGCAGCGTTTTTTTAATACTTCGAAATGAGGACCGCAGAAAAGAGGACGTAAGGTACCACTAGTAAAAATGGGAAAGTGGGGACATTATTTTATCCCTTAAAGTATTCCTCCCATTTGCTGTAGTCATAAAAATAGTTATAACTTTTTTAAATATTAACATATAACAAGAATTATAAGATTTACATAAATATTATAATAATTATTATGATCACAAACAAACAGAAAATTTAACTAATCAAGCATTTCATTGGGTCACTAACTCAGAAAAATCTTCTAATACAATTATTTTTATGCAAATTCAAATTCTTCGCTTGAAATGTTGATTTTTTCTTTTTGGGCGGATTTACATCCAAGGGCGGATGTTGGTTCGAAGCATTTGGCAGCCCTGGCTTAGAGCGTGTTTCGGCTGGGGCGCCGCCGCGTTTGGTGAGATCTGGGAAGGGAAACCCCTGCAAACTGAAGTATAGACCGGAACTCTCCTTCCACTGCGAAAACACACCATCTTCCAAGGTATAACATGACTACACTTAGAATAAAGTACACTTATACTAAACTACACTTCTTCAGTAAATTCCAAAGCGCTTCTCGCAACCGGAAACACAAAATAATTGGTCAATCAATCACGAAAACGTGCTCGGTAAATGAAACTAAATTTACGTTGAGAAGCAAAGCAACTCAGCATTTGCTCAGAGGTTCGAGGGATATTGAATGATAAATCCTATTGACATGGGATCCTCGACCAAGAAGGTAAAGTACAATATTTGTTACAAACTATTTAGTCTGTTAGATATATTCAAATGAATGCTAAATAATATATTTACATATGTACATGAGGAATACAAGGATTATATAATCTTATTAATAATAATAATTATTATTATTATTAATTTTACTATTAGGCACTCGGGTGGCTCATATTCAATGTGCTAGCCTTTTTTTGTGAGGCGGTCCCAAGTTCGATTCTCGGCCGGGACAAAATGAAGGTGTTGAATACAATTGCCGCAGTTTCAATAGCGTATATGACGAAAATAGAGCTCAGGCAGGACAATTATGCTAAATAGCTAAAGGGAATACCATGCTCACCACATGTCCCCCTTACCCCAGGCATGGACAATAATAATAATCCCGACCCTAACAACCCTGGCGTCTAAAAATGAAATTAGCATTAAATTGTTGATTCCTTCTATAGAAATGTAACGTGCACCTACTCCGATAATCAAATCAGAGGCCCGGTAGGATGTACGTATCGCGGCCAAATGATGACCGATTCGCGAAACAACAACAACAACAACAACAATAATAATAATAATAATAATAATAATAATTATTATTATTATTATTATAACAATAAAAATAACAACAACAGGATTCTGGGTACACACCTAGCTGGCAAAAGGCGGATTAATCCGACCCTAAAATGCCATACATTATTATTATTATTATTATTATTATTATTATTATTATTATTACTGGCATTCCTGGGGGTGAGAACCCACCCCCAGTAGAAAGCGAAAGCGACCGCCGCAACAGAAGGATCTTCGCCGTAACCTCCCCCTCCCCCATCATTAGCTGAGCGCCCGCATAACTCGGCTTGCCACCGCTCCCCTCCCCCTTCCCCTCCCTCCCCCCACACACGTGCCTCACGGGCGACCGTCGCGCCCCGCCCCCCAGCGCGCCGACGGCGGCGGCGGCGGCGGCGGCCGGGCGGGAGGGCGCAATCCGTATCGTCCGAGCACGCGTCGATTAATAAAGTCGATTCATCGCAATTTCCATCTCGACGCATGTGGGCGAGGCAGGGGTCGCAGGGCGCAGGGGGAGAAGCCGCACTGTGGGCCCGGGGTCGGGTATTATGATCGTGTGTGTGTATATCATTAGCACTGCACTATACACTACTGAAGTATACACTATTACATTCACTTTGGATCCACTACATTATATATTTGTACTATTAGTTTTTTGCTGTACTACAGTGGACAATTTCTGAATTTATATATATATATATATATATATATATATATATATATATATATATATATATATATATATATATAAAATAAATGTATGTGTGTGTGTGCGTGCGTGCGAGTGTGAAGGTACGTGAAGGTAATATGGCCACGTTATGCGCCTCAAATTTTGCTGTTTATATATTTCAACATTTGACCAAAGTAACGGCATCATGATAAAATTTAACACTTACACATACTTTACATATATATTATATATAAATATATAAATTTTATATGCAAATGGAGCAAAGGTGTTCTCGTGGCTCAAGTCGTGGCGTCAGTGTGGCGAAGTCGCTTGCCTTTCAGCACTGAGGTTCCGGGAATCGCCGTAGAACTTCACGTGAAATTTACCGTATCGCGGTCCTTATTTCTCCCCAATTCTGGCCGAAGTGTAGACCACGCAGGGCGTATGCGAGTCGCGAGCGCGAAGACGCCTTGTCTGCGATTCCGTGGCTTGACTATGACTGACGTGACTTGACAATGCAGCGGTCCCTCGAGGGCTCTTGTTAACGGAGGATTACTCTAGTGCGCTCAACGCTGCTTAAGGAGTTAGGAGGCGCGTTGCGTCTATATAGATTACAACCAACAGAAACAATTTTTTTTAAAAAAAAATGGCCAGTGCAGGTAATATGGCCAAGTACCGGCTAAGTTGTTAGCTGAAATTATTTCCGATTGATAGTGCAAACATGCAGAATGGGAGAGTGTAAGGAATGGATTAACACCATACTAGGTTTGTTGATTTCGCGCATTCGCACTCTGGTGCTTTTATTGTCAAGAATGCGCTGAAGGCGCTCTGTCCTTATAACACTTTCCAAGTACGTTTATCATTAGTTACCCTAAAAGAAGAGTTTAGTATGTTGACAATAAACATCAATTTTTAGAGCATTTAATAATCAATCTAATCAGATTAATGACGTTTAATTTCTCCAATATTTTACCCACAAGGGAGAAATTTTATAACATGTTTTGCTGTCAATATGTTCAAGACTGATGGGCCAGCATAGTACCAGCCTTTACGGTCATATTAACTTCACGTGTTTGATACACTAATGATTTTGTGTTTTATTTTCTATAAAATTCTAGAAAGAAAATTCTATTTCTGCAAACCCTGCAAAGAAAAGAAATGTTTGGAGCCAAACCAGTATGGAAAACAAAGCCATCAACTCTCGGGCTAATGTTTTAAAAATGGACTTATTTAAGACCTTTTTTTGTAAGATTAGACTGTAAGACGGTAATTTATATTATATATTAGTATATATTAGTATTATTCGTATATAGCCTTAGTTCCATGAGCACGCTACAAGAAACACGTTTATTTGGCAATGGCCATAAAACCTGCATGTGGGCATATTACCTTCAAATGACAATGTTTTTGTAAAATACGAACAAGGTATTCTTGAATAACGTTTTTTTATGATATAGCTATTTCAGCTTGAAGCAAAAGTGTTAAATTCCATCATGATGCTGTTAATTTGGTCAAATGTTGAAATATATAAACAGCAAACTTTAAGGCGCTTAACGTGGCCATATGGCCACGTGGCTTAACAGGCCTTCCAGCGTGGAAAGAAATTCAAAGTCGATTAGGGAAACCTACATATTTTGGCAGAGCGGATCACATGCACAAAATTCAGACAAGAATTCAGAAAACGGACGATGGGAAATATTCATTCGCGAATCGCACTATTAGGGACTGGAACAGTTTGCCTGTGATCATCTTCGATCCCTTTCCTCAAAGCCTGAACAAATTTAAAAATAAATCAGTGTAATTAACTATGTCTTCTATGTAATTAAGTATTATTATTGTTGTTATTATTATTAATGTTATTATTATTAATGTTATTATTATTATTATTATTATTATTATTATTATTATTATGTGCAGTGCAGTGTGGTGAAGTGGAGTTCTATGAAAGATTGCACGGTGAAATGTTCACGTGATTTTGTAAAGTTTGTAGATTTTGTATAGTTGTTAAGTTCTGTAATGTTAAGTTAGTCATGTATTCTGTCACCATGTTCTCATACTTAATTGCAGAATTATTAATATCTCTAATTTAAATCTAATATTACCTTCACGTACCTTCTCTCTCTCTCTCTCTCTCTCTCTCTCTCTCTCTCTCTCTCTCTCTCTCACACACACACACACACACACACACACACACACACACACATATATATATATATATATATATATATATATATATATATATATATATATATGCGCCCGGAAACAAAACAATCAATAACGATGACGAACGGGTCACCACACACGCACCGTGACCCGTTCGTCAACCTTATTGATTGTTTTGTTTCCGAGCGCGTCTACAGCTCTAGTCATTCCCGTACGTGTAGTACATGCTATATCCCGCGATGTAGCGGTGTTCCTCTCGCTAGAATGCGAAATCCAGAACTAATCGTCGACTGCGGAGGGTTTCCCCTCTTAAGGTATCTCCGCCGACAGGGCACCGTCCCAGCCGGAGCAAGCTTCAAGTTCCCGAATGGTCTCCCGGAATGTGTGGCAGTGTTGTGCACGTAAGCAGGGGCGCCCAGTAGTCCCAGGCCCTGACGTATTTGGGGACTTCAAAATGTTTTGTCATTCACAACAACTAAAAAACGTATTTACTTCAAAATCAAAATAAAAGCTACACGACTAATTTATTCATTTTCGTTGCAGTGAGGGATGAACCTAATTTATGTACTGGGTGAGTGCATTGGACTTTTATTTGAAATAAGGAACTCCCATGAATCTACTCTGCAACCCCAGAATTCTGACTACTTTACGTGTTAGACGAAGAAATTTGCTGTATATAGGTACAATATTTATTCACTTTTTCATTACAGTTTCTGTATCGAAAATTCGGGGTTTTCCGGCGTACTCTTAACAATACTTTCTCTTCTTACGAAGTAAGGGCAAGAAAGGGAAAACGAATTTTGTCCTCTATTTTGCGTCTTTCCAACCACCGTGCAACGCCCGAACACGTGCTCGAACCATTATACGGGTAGGCGTAGGGTGGAGGGTTGGCCGTGCGAGGGGGAGTGCAGGAGGGGGGACGCGCTTGGGTAGAGCCACTTAACTTTCGTGAGGGGCCACCGCCGACCGGCGTGTTTTCGTGGGAGAAACGGCCCGGGCCGCTGGGGCGGGGGGGGGGGGGCAACTCTTTTAGGACTGGAGCAATGCTGGTTAAATGTACGTGGGTCATTGATGAAGAACGTGATCTATGCTTGCGAGGTTTTGGGGGGAGGATATAAGCTTTTTTCTTATACTGCACCACTTTCTCGCTTGCTTGCTTTCGGTTTGTATATCTCTTTTCTCTTCGTTTTCGATCCTGATCTCTTTCGTGTTCCTCCTAGCCTTTTTTTCTTTTTTGGATTTTTACAATCCCTCCATTTCTTACTGTTTATCATTGTTATCTCTTTATTCACTCATCTTCCTCCTTCCTCCCGTCTCATTCGTTTCTCAACTATCGTCCCTTCTTGCCAGTTTAGGTGGATCAAGGCATCGAACTAGTCACTAAAGAGGCTCCTGCCGTTCGAGTCCCGTCGGTGGCAGGATTTTCGACACTAGCCGCTTAGTGAGGTCGAATTCAGCCGCTGTCTGGAGGAGAATTCAGGCGGCCGGCTGCTCGGAACGGTACTTTTCCGTCGTTTCTCCGATCGAAATCACGCAAATGCTGGAGCAGTACCCTAACAAACGGGCCACGGACTGCGCGCGGATCTTTAGTTTCTCTTCCTAGTCCTATCCTCATCCCTTACACACACACACACTACATGCACTACACAACCCCGAGGCCGGTCAGGAAACCAGTCATTTTCCTGGAACTCAAGAAAACTTGCGCAGATGATCTCCTTTATACGTCACATACAGTTTTTACTGTTTTTTTTGACTAAATAAATCTAATCTAAACCACCACGCCGAAGGTGGGAGTCGAACCTGCATGATGTCGCACACGCACTTAGCCACATCACCCAACCAAGACGGTTCAAATGATTCTTTATTATTTATATTTTCAATTTATAATAATCAGTACTTCTGGGTGGAACAAAGAAATTCGTTACTTATTCCACACTGCCCAAACGTAGAATACAGGAGAAGCAGGGTACGGTTTGTACGGTGCAATATTTGAACTCCCAGGTAAATGGTTTCAGTGCATTCAAACTTCAAACACATTCAGTAGGCCAATCTGTAGGACGAAATACAACTCAACCTAATGGTCATGCTAACTTTCAGACTTCAATGAAGGTAAGTAAACAGCTAGTAAAAAATGAAGACATGGAATTGGTGTATTTTCCTTTACATTAACTTCCAAGTTTCATCAAGTATTTTGGTGCTTTAGTCTTCAAGTGAATTACATGTCAGTCGCAAGACTAAGCAGTTGACATACGGCAGAGCCTTCACTTCATACGGTGATGCTCTGACAATGAACTCGTAGAGGAATTTGACAAATATAAGTGAACGCACTATCAAAACGATGAGAGGCGAGAATTTATTTATCGATATTTCATGCCATAATTCAATCATTAAGTGCTGATGAGAGCACTTAAACATAAATACTCATTTTCTTATTTTTTACCTAAAGTTTACGTAGCTGAGCATACGAGCAGAAAATTCACATTGATAACATGTATACAAGGAATTTATCATTAAAGAAGCTTCTCAATATTTCAGAAAAAACATGACGCTCTTGAAGCTTCCATTATATAACATAATTGAAAGATATTACGGCACTTCATTTTGAAGTTATCTGAGAAGTATCAACAACATTCTTGACAGGTACTGATAAGAATTATGAAGTGGATCAAATTATCAAATAATGCAAGTGCAGCGGAATGGTCAGTGTTGATCATCAATTTTTACATTCTCGCTACGGGGTAGAGAGAAAGTTATGTAATGCTGCACGAAAAACGGCGAATTTCCGGCACAAAAACTCTTATTACAGGGCTCTGGTAACGAAGAAGGGAATAAATCCAGTCGCTAATTTAAGAAAAAAAATCCTCTAACACTAAATGTAGCCAAAATCCATGTTTTGTAGGTCCTTGATACCGAAAAATCTAATGACGTCTCTGTCCGTCCGTCTGTGAACAATTCTAACGGCTAAAGCGTCCAGCCGATTTTCTCCAAAATAGGTTTTCCGTAATCGATCTGGCTAATGTTGGGACTCCTTGAATTTCACACCGATAGTTAAGTTTTGGGAGGTACTTTACATGAAGCTACTAGGGCATTTTCAAAATTTAAAAATAAATGGTTTAATCTGTTTTAATGTTTTGATTGCATAATGTAAAGGGCGTTTAAGAGAATGGTGCAGGTCTCATTTTCGTTGAAAACAGATTTTTCTAAAGTTGCAAAATTTAAATGTTTTTTCAGTGTTTTCCTTCCACTACAATTATGAAGCTAGAGATTTATCCCTCGATGAAATCTGCTCCTTAAAAATAGATTTTGAAATTATGTCATATACAATTTTTCGAAAATTTGAGTATTTTTCGCGTAATTTTGCTTGAAAGTACGAGCAAGAATGTATAAATAAATTTTAGCACCACTAGTTTGTATTTGTGAACTGCAAGAGGGAAATTTAACTCCTAGAACACTAATCACTAGTTCTACTTTACTCTCAACAACGCAAACTGATGTCGTAGCCACTACCTCAACAGAAAGGCAACTACCTCGCCAAAAAACAATTACCTCACCATCAAACACGGATCTCGATCGGATTTTTCGTCCAGTTTCCTTTCATCCTTTGGGTAACTGCAGATATGTATTTATATATATATATATATTATAAATATACAGAGATAGAGAGAGATAAAGAGAGAGTGAGAGAGAGCGAGAGAGAGCGAGAGAGCGAGCGAGAGAGAGAGAGCGAGAGAGCGAGAGAGAGAGAGCGAGAGAGAGAGAGAGCGAGAGCGAGAGAGAGAGCGAGAGAGAGCGAGAGAGAGCGAGAGAGAGCGAGAAAGAGCGAGAGAGCGAGAGAGAGCACGAGAGAGCGCGAGAGAGCGCGAGAGAGCGAGAGAGCGAGCGAGAGAGAGCGCGAGAGAGAGAGTGAGAAAGAGCGAGAGAGAGAGCGAGAGAGCGGGAGAGCGAGAGAGCGGGAGAGAGATATAACGCGATAATCTCTGAATGTACTGGACAAATAGCGACGAAACATCTGCTAACTTCCTTTGAAGGTCAGGAGTGCTATAGGCTATGATTTACAACTATAAACCGCAAATTCACGAAATAATTACTTTTCTGGACGGCCTTGAATTGCACCCTTGATTCGAGAGTGTATCAATAGTTTGGCTGCGCGCCACCACGGGATGACGACTGACGTCTACGATTGAGTTCATCAGTTCACAAAATTGCCTATATCTGTAGAACAGCTGAGAACTTCATTGATTCTTCCGAGAATTGTTTAATGCAAAGTGTTTATATTTAAGAACAATTCTGGCTATTTGTCTTCACTCTATTTACAAAAGTAACTTGGATATTGATTGTAATTACATCTAGGCGTGAATGTATTAAGTATACAAGAGGGGAGTACACTTATTCATATATGAAATATTTGGAAAGCGACATTTTGTTGATTAATGTATGAACGTAAAAATGTATGAATGCAGACTAGTGTTCTAGATGAAATAGTTTTTGCTTTAGTTGTAGTAAATTAAGTATGATTATTACGTATTGGCGAATGGGAGGGTGTGGGACGGGGTGAGTGAAAGAAACTTATTATGAATGATTAACATGTTAGACTGAAACTGTGACGGATGCGTTTTTGTAGGGAAGTGTTTTATTATAGTGGAGAAAGCGTGCCTGGCTGATGAAGATATAATTATTTTAATTGATGGAAGTTCGGCAAGAAGAAGTAATATTGAAGTAAAAGAATAGTGAGTAATGGAAGGGATTGAATGTGTTGAATTGAATAGAGCTTTTAGATAACAGAAAAACTTTGGGCAAGCCGGATCCACTGTGTGATCGCGGATATTTGGAGATATTATGATTGTCTAAGTGGTTAATGTCACCTTTCCGTCAGTCACTTGAATTCAATTAAAAGAACTTTATTTATATTTATATTTTCTTTGCATCGGGGGGGGGGGGGTCAAAGATCAATTTCAAACATTTCTTTTTAAATACGTTAGACGAAAATAATTAAAAGAATGAGTACAATGTGGTAACTGATGAAAAGTCTGGGAATAATACATAAAATTGAAGAAAAATAATAAATTGGTGTCATCCCTAAAATGGTGTCACTCGGGACGGACCGCCCGCCCCCGTCTGCGACACTGACTAAATTGCTTTCCGTTTCCCGTCTAATAAATAATTGTGAACCTGACTTTTTGTAGGGGTGAATTGTAAATGTAGCATCCAGCTCAATTCAATTTTTCTTACAAAGAATGTTTCATTTACGCTCAACTTAAGATTTATTTTTATACATTGATTTGTAGTTATTTGAAACGTATTCAACTAGGATATTGAATAACTCTTTTATTACTTTTTTATTACTACTTTAAATTAGTAAAAACTACATTTGTGAATTAGTGTCATCAGCTTCGGGGGTGTGGGGCTGAAGCCCATGACCCCCCTCCCCTTTGGTAAGCCGCTGATGGTAGAATTGACTGCCCCTGCCGGGAAGCCGATCCGGTTGAAGCAGTCAATTCTTGAACAAAGATCTTTTATAACAAATGCTTCTGTTAAGTACTGTCTATGGAGTTCCAACAGTGGTTCGCAGTTATTAATCAGTAATCATACTATTCCTTCGCAATTGTATTATCGCTTAGTTGTATCGCTTAGTATTATGACCAGGTGGTGAAGTATTTTTTTTTCTTGTTCTATTTTTATTTGTTGCTCTTCTTCTTCATCTTCTTTTTCTGTTTCTTCTTCTTCTTCTACTTATTATTATTATTATTATTATTATTATTATTATTATTATTATTATTATTATTATTATTATTATTATTATTATTATTATTATTATTATTATTATTATTGTTGTTGTTGTTGTTGTTGTTATTATTATTATTATTATTATTATTATTATTATTATTATTATTATTTGCGTACATTATATTACGCGCAATTCATGTAATTGTGGCTGGCAACAGCAATTCACGCCGAAACACTTAACCCGAAAGGCGAGCATGACGCGTACAAAATACTCAGTGGTGCCACTGGAACCACGTGCCATACTCGGCCTTGAGTCTGTCGCGCCGGCTCTCCCCGTCCCCCGCCAATACGTCCCGCTAGCTGCCGCTAGCTACCGACCCTGCGCCCGGCTCCTGGCTGCCAACGTTGATTTGCTTGAGGGGGTGACGTCTGTTGGGACACAATTAGGATTATCATGGCTTCAACAATGTTAAAACGGGCTCAAAGATTTCAGGTAATATGAAGTTGTATTTGTTATCTGTGATATTAGTGTGTTCTGTTGTGCGACGGTACGGTCGTGTTTGTTTGCGAAGGTTACGTGTATTTTATTTAAATTATTTTGAGTAAGTGTAAGTTACCTAATTTCATATTATGGTTTTCAGTGACACTTCTCGGTTAATTAAATTGCGTACTAAATTAGATCAAGCACAAAAATGCTCCAACACGAATGGAAAGTGGTTTTATTTGTAATGGTACATTAATTGCGTTTTATTGAACATTTTCAGTCGCCCCCTTCCACTATTAGGAATAAATTGTAAGAATGTGTGCTGTGTTGTGTAACTTTTCTCTTTCTTCAGCATGACAATCAACTTGGGTGACCTTGGTTAGAAAGCAAACATGACCTTGACATTAGCATAAAAATATATTGGTGTCATGTGAATAATAGAGTTTGCATTATTTTTGAAATTGTATTGTGTTTAGGGCTTTGCAAAAGGCTTGCAGAGGATACAGTGTCAAAGTTCTGCAGCAGCTCCCACAACAAAACTTTTCATTGATGGAAAATTTGTTGAGTCAAAAAACCACTGACTGGATTGATCTTCACAACCCTGCTACAAATGAGGTACTTGTGAAGAAACCGCAATAATTTGTGGTTATACATTTAGTTCTTCAAGTGCAACTATTATGTAACCAAATCAAATAATTTTTACTATAAAACTGAATTGTCTATTTCTGTATTCTAATTAAAATTTCATTATCTTTTGAATGTTTTTTTTACTAGGTGGTTACAAGAGTACCAAAATCTACAAAAGATGAAATGGAAGCTGCAGTAACCTCTGCTAAAGAAGCCTTTAAGTCTTGGTCAAAAACATCTATTCTCTCAAGGCAGCAAATTATGTTCCGTTATCAAGACATTATTAGAAAAAACATGGTAAGAAATGATGAAGTAAAACTTCAGATTGTGAATTTAGTAATTTTCTTCCATTTTCTATACTGGATTATTATAGTTATATAACCAACCTTGATGTTGTTTTGAGTACTAAATTCTTTCAGTAATTTGTATGTAGTCATTGTAATGGAATTTTTGGGTTGTATTTGGCAAATTTTCAATGATTTTTTCTTTTTCTGTTAATACAGTCACATATTTGTTTGTATTGTCTTAATCGGGCTTAAAGTTTTGTGTAGGCCTAGAGTTTTATTCATTTTTATTGAAAGCATAAATAAATGGTACATATAATGGGTTTCTGCAATTGCTAATGTATTTTGTATTTTGGATAAGATAATTTTCATTCAAAATCACCAAATTCTTTCAACTAGAACGATGAAAATTATTATATAGCATTATTGCAAGGTATAGCCAATTTGATGATTATTGTTGCAGAAAGCTTTAGCTGAAAATATTACACTGGAACAAGGCAAAACACTTGTTGACGCAGAAGGAGATGTTTTACGAGGACTACGTAAGTTGATGCAAAGTTATTTGTCTTGTGAAAACCATTTTTTGTCATGATTATCAGTATATTCATTCTAGTTCAAATTTATGAGCTCATACTGAGGCATTTTGAATGGAAAATCAGAACATGCTTTGACAAAATTTTCAATTTGTTACAGAGGTGGTAGAACACTGTTGTAGCGTCACATCTCTGCAACTGGGAGAAACTCTTCAAGGCATTGCCAAGGATCTAGACACTCACTCCTATCGCCTTCCCCTCGGTGTGACTGCCGGTATTACACCATTTAACTTCCCTGCAATGATCCCACTATGGATGTTCCCAGTTGCCATTGTGCTAGGTAACACCTCTGTGATCAAACCGTCAGAAAGAGACCCTGGTGCATGTATGATGCTGCTTGATATGCTGAACCAGGCTGGTTGCCCACCAGGAGTTGTGAATGTCATTCATGGGGCACATGATGCCGTGAACTTCATCTGTGACCACCCAGATATCAAAGCAATTTCATTTGTTGGCTCTGATCAAGCAGTAAGTAATAGTTTCTTTCTCAATGACATTTATAGAACTCTTGAGATTGCTAACTTGCAGAATAATGTTTTCACTAAAAACTGTATTAAATTTGTAAATAAGTTAAAATTTATTGAATGTGATGAGAATTTCTTATTGGATACCCCATGGGCTCTTAGTGTTACCAACTATCTTTTGACTCCCTTTTTTCTGTCAGTCATATTTTGGTCCATTTCTTATGTTTTTCCTTGGCAGAGCACACACAGAATTGGATTAGGGTAGAAAATGCAGCAAACTTTAATAGTAATAATAAAATAATAAAGAAGTAAAGAATTTCCTCTTTTTAACACATAACACAACTTTACCAGAATCTATATAATAGACCATTAAGCAAAGTCAACTGCCTGTTAATTTTTCAAGTGCTTTTCCATAAATTTATTGATGTGTTTGGCTTTATTTATTTTATTAAATATGCTTCTTGAGATTTCACAGAAGATTAATTTTAATCATTGGTAAAAAATGATTTTAATGAAGCATGACATAATAAAACAAAGAAAACAATTCAAATATAAATTTAATGTGTGTATAAAAATTAGAGATATAAGGTATTGTCATGGATGAAGCCCTAACATTCTCTGGTTCATTTGTATAAAATCGAATCCTCAATCATAGGAAATATTTTATTGGTAGCTAATGTTACCAACTTTTGTTTACAGGGAAAATACATTTACGAGAGAGGATCTCGCAATGGTAAGCGTGTGCAGAGCAACATGGGAGCCAAGAACCACGGTGTAGTGATGCCCGACGCCAACAAAGAGAACACCCTCAACCAGTTAGTAGGAGCTGCTTTTGGTGCAGCTGGACAGCGCTGTATGGCCCTCAGTACTGCTGTGTTTGTGGGCGAGGCACGCAACTGGATTCCTGACCTGGTGGAGAGAGCGAAACAGCTGAAAGTAAATGCTGGTACGTATTATACATTTGTTTAGGTCATACAATAAAGGATTAATTGTGGTAATCGAAAAGGGTAAGAATGTTTGCATATAATAGGACTGTGTTTTCCAAACTACTTTGGTCTGCTTTTGGGAATATATATTGCTCAAGGATCATTCCTTGGTATTGGCGGGAAAGTCATAGTCTACTTATGACACTATTTCCATAAATTGGTAACAAATCACATTAATGTGCTCTTTAGAACAATTTCTTATCCACCATTAATTTAGAGTTTTTCATGCTTCAAATTAGTGAAGTGTGATGCAAGACACATGGATCAAGAAATACACTTTCACATTTGTAGTTGTTATTCAAATTGCTAATTTATTGGGAAAAAAAAATTATGAATAGACAATTTAACACTCATTTTAACTTTCAGAATTTAAATCTTGATTAATTTCAATTTCATATGTTTGTTTTTGAGTGAATGTTCAAGTTATTACAGAATGATATGACAACTAATTCAAGAGAATAAGTTATTTCAAAACAAATGTTGTTTTCATGTTTTTTAAATAGTTTAATAGTTTGAAGTAGTTTTAATCTGCAATGTCCCAAACTGTAAATAGTTGAAATGAGATGCAGGATAAAAGAAAATCTGTGATGAAAATTAGAAAATTACCTGCATTTCTTATCACATTTTCAATTTAAATTCCCAGATTTATTCTCGGAAAAATTTCTTCTCAGGTTCACTTTTGCATGAAATGACCCTTGTGCAATACTGTCATGACTCAAAAATCATTATTTCCAGAAAATGAGTTACAAAGTGATTATTTTTGCATTTAGACCAATGATTAATAGTTAGAAATTATTGTATTGAATCATTTTCCTTCTGTAATTCATTTCCGTCTGTAATTCGTCATTTGATGCACTGGGTGTGCACTATACACTCTCATTCCCTTGTTGCCACCTAGTTGTAGTGAGCAGATGAAAGGTAAAATGTAAAGTACTCTTTGCTGTGAAACATGGACAAATGCAGTGAGCACATGGCAAGAGTTGATTCAGGTTTTAGTCTCCGTCAGGTTTTAACATGCAGTTTTCCTTGATCAAATGCTGAAATGGCTTCTTGTTTTGCTACAAGTCTGCATTTGTAGCTTCATTATCTGCTTGCATTTGCTTGAACTTTCTTTTTGCTAGTTGGGATGAACGGGATGAGGTTAGTTATCTTGTCAGATATGCCATTGCATTAAATCTGTAGGTCATTTTCCGATGAATGTATTTTCTCTTACACAGGAGCAAAAAATTTTCATCTTTCAAATGTTGCTAATTGCTCTCCTAATTCATAGTTATATATAGTAAAAGAGCGATAGGGATTCTGAATGTCAAGAAAATATGTGCAAATTATACTTCTCCACCATACATCACATATAATTTTGAGTATTTCAGATAATAAACAAATTGAATTAAATTAAAATGAGTGACAATATTGCATCTGGTAAACATATTTTCCCTGAAAACAAAAGTTGTGAGGCACAGCTGTCAAAAGAATATTGGTACGATGCATAAACTATTTCAAAGCATTTGATACTACAACCAAATTGAAATACAAGAAAATGAATTTTATCATTGTTGAGCAAAGGGGTAGTATCAATGCAAGTTCTTTTAACAATTACTGCCACTCTTATAATAAACAGCAGTTATAATATACAGTTATATTTAGCAGATTCAACTGGTGGTTTTCTTGAAAAAAATATGTATCAGCTACTTGAAGATGGCCAAACATTTAGAAGTTTCAATGCAATGTTTCATATGTAATAACACTCCAAAGCAATTAGAGAAAAGTTAAACACACAGATACAGAGCTTTCTTTACCAAGTTTCAAAGTCCAAATCTGGACCTGTCTATTAACACCTCACTCAGTTACAAGTAGAGTTCAGAAGTGCAGCCATTTATTTTACCTAAAATAAGTAGGTGAAATGGCATTTATTTTTACTTACGTAGGCATAATACGCATGCAAAAAGGCATTTATTCTGGTTAAAATAAGGGTGCAACAAGGTATGTAAACAATGAAAAATCACTGTTTAAACAGAATTATTGTCAGTTATGACTATGAATTTGTTTCACTTGTGATGATGTTTGGAAGTGCTATCGCCTACTCTCATTTTGGAATGTCATCAGCAACAATTTATTTCATAATTTATTAATTTTAATCATTTTATTCAATAATGAAATGCATGTATTGTTTTCATTCTTCACATTTGTAACCATTAGTGCTGAGACAAGCAACATCATATATCGTGAACAGGGAGCTGTGTCCTCGAAAGAGATCATAGGCCATTGTAAAAAGTAGTATGGGATTCTTCGTCAGTGAACAAAGCCTGCCGGCATCAACAAAAGAAATAAAATGATCTTGGCTGGTATCATCTTCCTTTCACATTTAGTTGTTTAACAATTCTTGACCTGGAGCCTCTGCTTGTAAAGAAAGATAAAACGTGACAGCCCCTTCATGTTATCCAGGCTTCTAGGTATGTTTCCAGCTTTATTAAGATTGGTGCCAAGAGAGAGAAAAGAAAATAATGACAGAAAAGAAAGGAAAAGGCAAAATACTAATAATAGGCATGAGAAGCTAAAATAGGCAAGAGAAAAAGGCAAAATGAAAATGTTTAAAACAAACTCTAGAAGAACGGTTAAGTGATTCCTATTGTTAAGTCTTAAAATCATAATGCTAATCGAAAGGGATTTTGCCAAACTTCCAGGCTCTAATTATAAGTTTCATCCCAAAGGAAGCAGTCTTTGGACCAAACCTCTCCTGTATACCACAATTTGTAAGGCAACATAAAGTCAATGTGGAATATTTATGCTGCTGTTGAGAAATTATTTGCCAACCCAACTAAAGAAGATTCTGATATTCTACAACATGATCTACTTCAGATAAATAAATGACCAAGCCCTTGGCATCTCTTCACAGTAATGAGTGCACTGTCCTTTATCTAAGACCCCCAGGAAGCTTAAATCCACATATATCATTTGGATCCACCATAAAATAATTTGTGACAGGTTACTAGCCAAAATGACCAGGATCATTCAAAATCTAAAATGGGAAAGGCACATGGCTGCTGTGGCTAGGCAAGTCAAGAGTCTTGTATATCCCATGTGAAAATCCTTTAAGGGAAGAGTCGCTACTACTGGGAAAGAAACACTACATCGTAGACCCTTTCTTGAAAATGCCAATGTTGTATTGATATTTCAGAAAAGATATATCAAAAAAACTCAAAGAAAGGTTACACAAATACTCATTGAACTCTTGTCATCTCAAATATCCTGAAAGTTGTGAAAAAATGTGCCTTCCCACACGAATGTATGAGAAAGAAGAAATAGGAATGATATTGATGAAATATTGTAGTCCTGAACGGTGGATACATCCAAAACTTGAATGAAATCTTTGTCTGACTGAAAATGGACTTCTTGGACATCTGAAATGTTGAAAAAATAGAACTGGAGTTCTGATGAACAGAGCTATTCTCATGAACTGAGTTGGCCACAGTTAGAACAGTCGATGTGTTTTGAAAGTTAGAATACGAAGGTGTTTTGGCTAGACAGTTGACCCCTTCAAGGAGAAGCTAGACCACAAGTACTCCCAATGAAGAAGAAACCTTTGTTCATTGCTTAAAGCAGTTCACCAGTTGTGATAAGAGTTGATATTAAATTTGAGAGTAGATGTGCATGATATGATATATTACAGATGGTTTTAATTGTAACTTGATATGTGCATATCAGCTTCAGTTGTTGTCATTAGTAAATAATTAAATAAAATAATGCTTTAAAAGCCCATGTTTACTTGGCCAGGTTCTTATTTAAAATAATACAGTATTTAAATAAATTATTTATTAAACAATTACAGTTTTATCAGCCACTTTATTAGCAGGCAAATAATAAATTTACCTGCTAATAAACTGGTTGATAAGATTGTACAGTATCCTCTTCTTAAGAAGTATTGAAGTTAAGTAGGAACATACTGTTCCAAAATTCATTTGCAAAATAGTTCAGTATCATGTTAAAGGTGGGACACATAATCAAGCAAAAAACAAAGTACATATATGTTACCAGATACCCACAACCCTCAATAAATCTATAAAAAAAATCCAAATAAATAACTATCAATTCCAAAAGGTCAAAAACTTTAATTTTTTAGGGTCTATCTTAAATGAAAAATGTCTAATTCAATCTGAAATGTGTGAAAGAATAAGAAAAGGTCAGAAGGCATATTATGCCTATCTAAAACTGCTAAAATCAAAATAATTAACAAGAGAGATAAAAATTAAAATATACAAGACCTTAATACACCGTATTGCTACATATGCAGCAGAAACATGGACATTACACAGCTACAGCATAAACCATCAAAGAATATTTGAGAGACAGATAATACATAAAATATATAGGCCAAAATGAGTTATTGCTGATGTATGGAGAATAAGAACTATCCATTAAATAGAAAACTTAATAAAAGGGGAGGATATCATCAGAGCTATTAAAGCTCAAAAAAATTAAGTGGCTGGGTCATATTCAAAGAAAATGCAGGTAAACTGACTCCCAAAGAAGATAATGGAATAGGTGGCAACAGGTGCAAGAAAGAGAGAAAGACCAAGATCTCGGTGGATGGATGACGTGTGCCAAGATTTTTGGGTGCTGGTCAGGAAAGGATGGAGACTGACTGTAGAGGATAGGAAAATATATAATGACTTAATTGAGAAAGACAAGACCCTGAAAAGGTTGTAGAGCAAATGGAAGAAGAAGAGATGAAGAAGGAGAAGAAGAACAACAAGATAATCATCGTGTTGTGTTAAGTGAAAAATATATTCCCAATGTTCTTACAGTATTTGACACTTTGAAATGTCGTAACCCTACAATTTTGCCACTTTGGTTAGAATTGCTCTTTCAATAAGATACATTCCTTCATGCTCCATTGTTTGTGAAACAAATTGTTCATATTTATTAGCATTTTTTTTGTCAATGGAGTACAGCCTGTCCTGTAGTGAATTACTTAAATATTGATCATCATTGACAGGTAGATACAGTAAAATCTGCCTGAATGGGAACCTGTACAATACAGGGAAACCTGCCTTAACTGGAAAATTTCTCTGGCCCGTGCAGTTAAAATGAAATTTTACACACCATAAAATGGAACTTCTCCAACATTGAAATTGAACGGTTTTTCATGTCCTGTAGGGGGAAAAATCTTCATAAAATAGAATTCCTGTGAATGTAATGCAATTGGCAGGGTGACAGAAGAAGTTCTTAATGAAATGAGCTCATCTGCAAGCTGGTTTTAAATTCTCTATCCCTGTGATAAGAGATTTAGCCATGGCAGCTGGACATTGAAGGAGAGGGGCTTCTGTCCTGTCAGTCTGTCAGCATAGAATTCGACCTTGCGGTTGCTTGTCTCTCAAGGCGTAATTCTTTCTCTCCCCTCTCTACTACTCCCTACTGAGCATGGGAAGATGTACGGTCTACTATTAATGTGTCTGCCTGCCCAGTATCAGAATAGTACTGGGTAGTGACGCATTGTGCATTGAGTCAGCAAGCAGTCCAAATACAGCCATTATGGTGTGTATTTATCAACTCCAAATAATAATGTCCAACAACTCCAATGTCAATAAGAGTGTTTAACATTCGTTGATTGGTGATTTCTTCCATATATATGTTACATGTTAATGTGGTTTGATAATTATTATAAAGTTATGTAATTTTCGACTTTGAGCACAGAAACGTCAATATCACAAGTGTCATAAAAAGGACATCCTTCTTTAAAACGGAAACCTCCCTAAAACTGTTGTTTTTTTGTTTTCTTTGTCTCGAGCGATTCCGGCTTTGACAGATTTCACTGTATTTGTTTTTATTCTTCCAGGTCATGTACCTGGGACAGACTTGGGTCCTGTGATATCACCACAGTCCAAGAAACGCATTAATGAATTGGTGCAGTCTGGCATTGACGAAGGTGCTAAATGTGTGCTTGATGGACGAGATCTAGTTGTCCCTGGTTATGAAAAAGGAAATTTTGTTGGGCCCACAATTCTCACTGAAGTTAAAGTAGGTGAACATATAGTTATATCATCAATATGTTAGTTTTTTTTCTTTCTTCTTTATAAGGGAAAATATATGTAAAATTTCTGAAATTTTTAATATAACTTTTTTACAATCTGTTCTGCTAAGAGAAAAGTGTAAATAATTTTCAAGATTTAATTAGTTTCGGCTAGATACTATTCAGTAATATTTAATAATACCTTTATGTAAATGAAATTGAGTGCTTCTCTGTGATTGCAATAAACTACCTTTTTTGATGTCTTATGCTTATTTAGATTTTAAAAACAAATCAATTGTTTTTATGATGATTGTTCATCTATCTGTTTGTCCGAGAAAATTTCTGGAACAGTTAAACTGATTCCGATGCACACTGAAAGCTCGACTGTTTTGATGAATGTAAATTAGAGTACTTGTATTCACATTGCTTTCTCTTGTATAAAGAGAAATGTATTTTTTTTAATACAAATTATAGTTTTAGTCCAAACTTAATGAAATTTTGTGTATGCAACCTTCAATTCTAGAGAAGTTACTACCAGTACGAGATTTCATAAAATGGGGATCTGAAAAAATTTTCATTAGTTTGACATTTTACTTATTATTTTTAACTATTTATTTACAAGTATTGCACTTTTGATTTTATTTCTTCTTTAATTGTTGTGGCTTTGGCATTCTGATCTACTTCTAATTGATGCCAAATAGTGTCAAAGTGTGGCAGTTTTGCATGGCCTTACAAACATTTGTCAAATATCTGGGCCTGTCTTTCTGAAGGGAGCGGGAAATGGGTATTTGAAATACTTTTCATTGTACGTTCTGTCTTTTAAACATCAAAATGCTCATTTTGTGGTAATATTTCTCAACATTCTTGTCAATAAATCTTCTGAACAATTTAAACCTATTTTGAAACTAAAACTGCTGGGCTAGTTGTTCCTGTAACCAAGAATGTCAGATGGGGTCCAAGTTTAAAGAGGGGGTAGAAGTGAAATGTATCGGATTGCAGTCAATATGACATAAAATATTCTGATTTTTTTTGAGCTTTAGCTGATTTTGTGAGGACCCTAAAATTACAAAATCAGCAAAAACTGCAAAAAATTTTGTAGCTCCATTTGTTGGCTTCGTATTTTATTTTCAAAAGAACTTCGACACTTACTTCTATAGAGCTACTTGTAAACATCATAACCACATATCACACCAAGACATTAATAGAAGTGCCTGGTGTAAACTTCGTATCTTATGGTAACTTAATTTGTGTAATATAATATTGAAGTGCATGGTTGGTCTTTTTGGACTATCAAAAGCATCTTTTTGAATTATGTAAGACAAATGTATTTTGTTTCAGTTGAACTATTATATTATCTTCAAATTTTCCATAATGGTCATACTTCAACCATTTTTGAAAAATAATTAATGGTAATCTTCTTTTGACAGCCTAATATGAAGTGCTACAAAGAGGAGATTTTTGGCCCAGTGCTGGTAGCATTAAGTGTGGATACTTTGGATGATGCTATTGAACTGATAAACAAGAACCCATATGGTAACGGTACTGCTGTATTTACAACAAATGGCGCTACAGCCCGGAAATTTACAAATGAGATTGATGTCGGGCAGGTAAGTTAATAACTGTTTAAAATGTTTGTATTATTATCAACATACAAACATATTTTAGACAATTGTTATTTTGTACTCCTTTCCAAGTAAAAGTTAGTCTGAGGTTCTATGGTTCATGCTTTAAAATTATAAGGAGTATTAATGTTTTTGCTTTTTATTGGAAAAGACTGTAATATGTAATATATCAATCCTTTCAAGTTTTTTGGCTAGTAACTGATTGACCAAATATGGAAGGAATAAGGAATTTCAAGTTTCAAAAACAAAAATCTATTTTCACAATGGTAGATAAATGCATGAAACTAAATGCTGTAATAATTTTGATATCACAAATTTAGCCATTTTTCAATAATTAAACCTATATTTTCTTTACATTATAAATGTTTCAAAATGTTAGTTTGTATGAACATTCTGTAATTCTAGGAGTAGTTGTAGGAATAGAATAATAATATTGATAACTATTGCTCTAAAAGGCTGCAAAATAACTAATTCAAATCTTCAAGTATGCAAGATCTTTAAAGAATTAAGAAATTTTTATATTTACTTATATTAATATTATATATATATATATATATATATATATATATATATATATATATATATATATATATATATATATATATATATATATATGCACTGATGACAGATTATTATAGTGCAATATTTATGATCTTGCCATTGTGAGAAATTGTTGTACCACTCAGATTTCAGTATTGTGGGTGATATATTGTACAGTGTGATATACAGTGTGATTGCCTTGGTGCACCCAGTCATGTTTGTAGTCATTATTTTGATCCCCCAGGATTTCTGCATGGCCTCAGCCTCTCCCCAAAACATTAATTTTTTCTCAATGATTTACTGCGCATTTGAAATACAAAATTTGTAAATTTGGATTAGAATACTACAAAAGTTGTGAATGTTCATCAGATGTACACATCCTACACAGCTTCCAGGATAACAGGACGATATACCCACATTGTTATCTTTTGATATTTTGACATTGTTAGGATATATGCTAATATTTTAAAATTGAATAATCCGAAAATTTAGTGTAGAAGAAAAATTGTCTCGAAGAAACTTACTGTTGATTTGATGAAGGAACATCAACCATAATGTGCAAAACTTCAGAAAATTAATAAAGATATTGATACATTTTCAGCTAGCTCTGTGATGAATCTTGTAATTGTTTCACTTAAAGATCCTTAAGACAAAGTTACTTGGCCAACAATGTATGTAAGAAACAAAGAATGCAAGAAGCAGTGTTTCTATGAAAAATTATGTTTGTAATGGCAATTGATAAGATATCTATGGCATCATTTTGTGATAAATTTAATGAACGTTTCAAATGAAAATCATCAAAAGAAATAATTATCTTTTACATGCTACCCAGACCATAAGTAGTTTCATTCTGAAGCCAAACAAATGGTAAACACAAATGCATTGTAAATGCTACAACGTGCTCTCTGAACTCAAGGAGAAGTCTCTGAACTCAATGGAAGAGTTAATGTAGCTCAATAGATGATCAGCTCTTTTGCAAAGTCACTAATTTCTTGTAGCCTCAGCAATTAGTTGTTTGTTGTTGTTTTTTTTGACAACACTGATCCAAATTTTTGTACCATTTGTGTTTCTCGTTACAGGTTGGTATTAACGTGCCAATCCCAGTGCCTTTGCCTATGTTCTCTTTCACTGGTACGAGAGGATCTTTCCTGGGTGATGCCCACTTTTATGGAAAGCAGGTGAGTAATTTTATTTTTGCCACCATTGCTTACCTAAACACACATTCTATTCCCTGGATATATCCTAAACATAATCCTGAGCTTAAGGAAATGTTTTGTATTTGTGTAAATTTATTGTACAGGTTTTTGCCATTTTATAGTCACATTTTTTTAACCTTTTTTGACAAAAAGCTGGGTTGTTTCCATTGTGAGTTATACACTTTTTGTCCTCTGTCATAACTTTTGAACCCTTCAAAAGTTTTCTAAGGGAATTTGTAGAACAAGGACTAAACAACCAATTTTTAGTGCGTGAGTGCTACGAATTGTATATAGTTTTTTTAAAAAAATTCTTAGTGTACCATACCTGCAAATATTTGTTTTTAATTTCTTCAACGCTACTCACATATTATAGAGAAAGTATTAAAAGGCTGTGGCATAAAACTGTTTTTACATAAAAACTTATCGATATTTTCAAAATTTTGAATATTTTCATAAATAATTTCAAATTTTTTATTTCATTTTTTACCCTCAGATACAACAAAAAGACACTTAAAAAATGGTGCATGTCACATTTTCATTGAAATATCTGAATTTAAGAAATTTGCAAAGAATTTAGAAATATAGAAATTTGCAAAGAATAAGAAAAGTATCTAAGAATTTAAGAAAATTGCAAAAGTTCATGAACAATAAATAATAAATTTAAATAATAATAATAAGTTTTAAAAATATGACTAGACTTTGTGTAATTTTCCATGAAATTTAGGGAATTTTCAAAAAATAATTTTCTTAAATGGCTTCAGTTTTGTTTCTTTTTCTTTCCTCATTTAGAACAAAATAAAATTATTAAAACACACAAGTCGCATTTTCAATAAACTCTCTGTATATTTGAAAATTATAAAAAAATAACCTTGCAGAACTACAATATTGAATTTAGAATTTTTTTCTATTATAAAATGTACAATTTTTTTATTAAAATAGTAGATTGGTATAATTTTTGTTTGAAGAATAGCATTTAAAAATATATTTTTTAAAACACTTCCAAATTTTTTTTCTTACAATTTTTTATTTCTAATAGAGTAAAGTACACTTATGAAAATGGAGCTATATCCATTTTTTGATGAACTTTCTGTAGTTTTCACAACCCCAAAAATTTAACATTCAGAAACTACAATAGATTTTTAGAGATTTTTTACTTAATGAAATATGTTTTTTAAATAAGATCATATACATTTTTTTTGAAACTGATGTACTAGTTTTATAAGAATTAGTTTTCACATCTAATGTGCTATGATAGGTAATGAATTTTACATGTGATAGATGTAAAATTCCATGAGATGTGTTATAAGGACAGAAAGCGCAGTATTATATTTTGCAACTGTTACTAATGTGAGAAAGTATGTGCTGTTGTAGGCCCACTAGTTTCACATATGTCATTTTCATGTAGTTGCTGTTCTTTTGAAAAAACAGTTTAGGCCATCTGAATCTACAATTTGATTATAACGTGGAAGTTCATTTAAGAAAAAATGATTTAAAATAAAAAAAAAATTGAACCAATACGTATTACAACAATATGCTGCTGTATCCTACTAGCTTTTGTTTGTTTGTTTGCTAATAATTATTTGTTTTGTTTCAGGGAATTAACTTCTACACACAAACAAAGACTGTAACGCAGCTGTGGCGAGATTCAGATGTTACCCATACCAAGGCAGCTGTTTCGATGCCTGTTATGCAATAAGCATGAAGCACAAAGTTGTATTTCTGATTCTGTCACTATATCTCGTCATTTTGTCAGTTCAAAGGCAAATGCAAAAAACCATTTAATTTTCTCCAAAGGGAGAAGCAGAAAAGGTTTATTTGATTGAAGAGTCCTAAGACGTACGGAGGATCACAGTAAGTTACTCTGTACGTTAACAAATTTTAATCAATAATAATTGAACTTCTAAATTCCTATTCGATATTTTTTTTAAAAAACATTGTTATTTATTTTTTATGTATGCTTTATTTGTGAAAATACATTTATTTGAAAGTTTTATGTTGATTTTTGAATTCAAATTTTGTAAAGTTATAATTCAATTTATTACAAATAGAAATGCTGCTGAATTTGTTTATGAAAGATCATTTTATGGAAGAAAAAATACATAATTTTAAAGTTAACGTAAATTAACTGATGTTACGAAATTAAAGAAATCCCTATTGATGAAAACGGAGTTGAGAAAACAACGTTTTCCAATTTTCACTTTCTATTATGTCTTCATGAACCATTTTGTAAAGCCTTTATGCAATTTCTTATTAGCCGTTGTTGCTACCAGTGTTACCGTTTTAAAGTTGAAGTAATGTGGAATTAGTGAGATTGTCCTGATAAAATAATCCAGAGTAGTAGTAGAAAAATTTACAACTATTTTTGTATATAATATTATTTCTCTAATTGTTCTAGTATTGTGTCATTCTACCTATGAAAATGATTTAATTTGTGTATTATTTACAAATGAGACTTCACTACAAAAAGATTAGCAATATAATCCTGAAATTCATGTGAATTCAAAATTCTTGTTACTTTTTAAAGTGTTTCAAAGAATTGAATTGCTGAAAATAAAAAGAATTTGTTCGAAATGATTTCTGAACTCATCAGATACAAGATTTGAATTAGTCTCTATGTGCCATATCATAATAAAAGGTTCTTGTGTATAATTTCTGAAATAATTGTATTTTTGTACTGTTTTTGCTTGTATTTGTTCATACTGACTACTTAGAAACAAGATATTGCAATTGCTGTAGTTACAAATTTGTGACCATTGTACAAATTTTATACAATTTTAATATGTTTGCACTATGTGTTCATTCTTGTCTTAAGTTAAAGTTCTTGCTTTGTGAGATTTGTATTTGCAGATTATAGGGCTTGCCCTACTTGTTACGCATTCCAAATAGACTGATCATAGTCTTCCACTAATAAAATGTTAATATATATTTTTGAGATTAAAATTGTCAGTAAAATTCTCTAAAATGTGTAATATTGTAAAAATAATACATGTGCACTTGAAACATTAAGTGATTTCTTTTCTTTATACGAGGGTCACTCCAAAAGTTTTGTAGAATACTATATTTAAAATCGAGATTACAAGTTCTTAAGAAAAAAAATGTACATATGGTTTAGGCGGTGTTCAGAAAGACAGACAGGCGTACGTGCGTTTTGCCATCAATTGGTTTTTCGGTATCAAGGACCCACAAAGCAAGGATTCTTGCTGAACCTCGTGTTAGAGGATTTTTACTTCCCGTATACGTTCGTATATACGGAGTAATATACATATTATAGGGAAAGTTATGTAATGCTGCAGAAAATCTATTTCGATATTTCAACTGAAATGCAAGTTTTGGGGTTTCCTGATACCGAAAATGTGGTTCTTTTCAAAACGTCTATTCTGTAAGTCTGTGAATTCTAGCGCCTAAACCATGCGTAGGATTTTTTCCAAATTGAAGAAACCTCTGTCCATCTGGCTCGAGTCAAAGTTTTGTGATTTTGAAAACCTTTCTTTAAAATTAGGGGGTACTTTACATGAACCTTCCCCCCCCCCCCCCGGGCATTTTTATAATTTTCTCAAAAACGGGTCCAAATTTTTTCTTTAAATTTTTTACAAGAATAAAGAAACATTTACTTATAAAAGTGGCATTGGTCCGATTTTCACGGTTAAATCTGTATTTTCGAAAATTTCAAGTTTGAATTGTTTCTTACGTCTCCATACAACTACAAAATTAAAGATAGAGATTTATCCTTCCAATGGAATTTGTTACTCAAAATCAGTTCCTTCGATGAGGTCATGAACGTTTTTTGAATATTTTAGTAGTTTTCGAGCAATATTCGTAATTAAAAAAACAAACAAGAAAACAAAAAAAACAACAAACAAACAAACAAGGTTTCCTCAAAAGCGGCTCCAATTTTTTTCGTTTAATTCTTGATAATGATGGTACTAAATGTACTCTATAAAATGACGTAAACACCATATTTCTTTATTCCTTTGTTTTCTCAAAAATTACGAAAAACTATTACAAAAAATTACATTTTTGACTTGTCTCTCTCTTTGTTAATATTGTCATTAGTGGCAATTTATTTACATTACTGAATTTATAAGTACATGTGCTTTAAATAACGTCAGATTAAATTCTTCGAAAGCTCAATTTTTCTGTGAAAATTAGTTCAAAATTCCGCATATTCGAGGACAATCAAACATCATTTTCTCAAAAAATGGCTATAGAGAATAAGTGAATAATTGTGCTATTAGGAGACTCAAATATAAAGAATTTTTTATAAAAAAAATCTACTTTGGGCGGCGATAGATGGCAACTGGCAAAAGATTGTGGCAAGCCTGAATAGTTAGCCCAGACCAAAGGAAATAGTGAAATAGATAACTAATAGGGGAAAGTCTGTGCCATTCTCTTGCACCAATATATATTGTAATTGCAGTAATTGCTTATTGCTCATTAACCATCTTTAGTTCTACAAAAATAGCTTTATAGTAAATAAAATATAATGATGTGTTGACATCATCTGTGTATTCATAAGCAAAATATATATGGGTGATCAAAAATCCTTCATCAAGCTCCTAGGAATTGACTGTTAATATTGGGTAATCCTCTCCCCCATACGTTCATACAGTTTTTACTGTTTTTTGACCAAATAAATCAAAATCTTTTCGTGCAAATATAGACAGAAACCCACAGTTTACACGTTTGCGGACTCCCGTTGCAAACGACCGGTATGTCGACGGCACACTGACCGTAATATCTGAAAGCTCGACATTCAGGTATTAGGGATGTGACATCGATGTTGATGTTTTCTGATCGATGTTTGTTTGTTTGTTTGTTTTCTTCGATGTTTTTTTTTTCTTAATGAAAAATTCCCATGGTCACAATACTGTAAAAGTTAAAATATGAAATAATAACTGATAGTAACACTGTTAACTATGTGTTAGAATCAAAGGAACGCTTTTTTTACTACCTTCATCGACCAATCTCTCTCGTCCAAGATAAATTCCATGCCCTTGTATTTCCTCTTCATATTCATTTCGCACATTGAAATATTGTCAACAAATTATCTCTAAACGTAGGGTCTTCTCCTTCTCGTACCCTTATTCGACGAATTGTAAACACGAATACAGTCAAATTAAATTCTTTTGCTAACGAAATTAATGTAAGAGGTTACTAAACTAGCTTGAAAACATCGATGTGGGAAAACATAGATTTTTTAGTCGGTTTTATTGGCACGATGTTTTGTTATCGATGTTGCATCGCTAGTAGGTAGTCCTGCCATATATGACTCCGCTCTTTCTTGAATTCGCAAGTTGCTAAGCTGTGAACTTTCCTCTGCAGATTACGTATCTACGTTGGCAGGTCAACTTGTTTGAATTGCCGCTTCTGTTTTGAAATCTATTATGAGCCCTCACTTCTCGCTGTAAGGGGAGACAAGAGGAAGGAAAGATCGCACGCGGTCTGTGGCCCGTTTGTAACAGTACTTCTCCGACATTCGCCTGGTTTGATCGGAGAAACGACAGAAAACGAAAGCAGCCGCCCGTTAGAATTCTCCTCCAGACAGCAACCGTATTCCACTGGGCTACGTGCTAGTGTCGGAAATCCTGTCACTGTCGGGACTCGAACTCTAAGACTTCCCTGTCAGAGGCACTGGAGTGACGTTAGTTGATGCCCTGAGCCACTTCAGCCAGTGAGTGGTCCCGTATGAGGCTGCCTTACATTTAAATATTCTATAATACGTGCATTATTGAAAATCCTCCACAGTTGGGACTCCAACCCTTAACAAAGTCCTCCAGGTCAAAGTCACTCAGACGAACTTCGTGTTTTGAAATCGTTTTTATGAGCCCCTTTATTTCTCTTTCGATTAGTAAAACCTCTACATCACTTCCGTAAAGTATACTTGGACAATTATTTCTGGGCGCTTGAGGGACTGTCTTCACGATGGAATATCACACGGAACTTCGCGTCTTTATATCTTTCGTGTTTTTATGAATGCTACAAGACTCCGTGAAGTCTACGTAGGGTACGTATAGACTACGTAAACAATGTAATCTGTGTAGACTTTTTATTTTTTTCACATAAAATAATTTAAAAAAATATCAGTACTAATAGCAGAAGCATGTTAAAATGTTATATTAAAAAATAAATATTTCCGATTCAGTAAGTCAAACACAATATACCATTCCTAATTAAGAAATGGCAACCTCCATAACCATCTCAAGAAACCACTAGGGACTTGTTTCACATTGCACATCACACCACTCTACAATCGACTCTTTCCCTCCAAATACAGCTTCACCAACCCGGCGCGAAGAAATATTGTGCAGATTCCTGATCATGGCCAACCTTTTCATCCCCACAAGAGAGGCGGACCCAATAATTTCACAGGGGAGGAAGCCAATTCTAGTCATGACTGTCACCCACCCTATAAATATTTTTGAATCAAATTGATCTTATCTTGAAATTTAAAACAATGTTTAAAAAATAACATTTAATCATAATGGTAGTACTCCTTTGGTATGATCCAATCAATTTGTAGGATTGCTTTGGATAAATTGAGTATAATTAATAATAAATATTGGCTTTGGCGGTAGAACATGGCCCTCATAGTTTGTTCCTGCCCCACAAAAAATATAGATTATCAGTGTGTACGTTCGTAGAATACGTTGTTTATGCGGTATTTACGTGTAAACGTAGACTATGGTTGTTTACGCGTAGACGAACATCACTGGTTAGCTAAGTGCGAACACTCTGATTGGGACTCTGATGAAGACTCTGATTGGGGGATCCTAGCGCCCAATTCACGACAGTGGCGAATTTTAGCTGTATAGTTAGGGCGAATTCAGCTGCAGTCTGGAGGATAATTGTACCGGTCGGATGCTCTGATAAGTAGTTTTCAGTGGTTTCTCGTATCAGCACCAAAAGAATGTTAGAATAGTACCCAAACAAATGCCCAGCGGACCGTGTACGATCTTACCGTTCTCTTCCTCGCCCTATTCTCACCCCTTAATTACACACACTACACTAGCACGCACACATGCTGAGAGTCCGGTCAGGAACTAAGAGCTCGTCCCGGCTGGGGCGGTTCCCCGCGGGTGGGTGATACCTGGGTGGGGGAAACCCTGCTAGCCGACGGTAGGTCGGAGCCGGATCTCGCCATCCAGCGGGGGAAGATAACTGCCAACGCCTGCGATAAAAAACAACCTATTGACGTGCCAGGAAACACTAACCAGTCAAGCCACTCATCCGTTACTGCAATCGACGATGGTCTCAGGACATCCCCCACTGGGCCAAGCAAAGAACCTTTCGAGCGCCAGAATTGATGGCCCGCGATAGGAATATATACGAAGTGTGTTCGAAAAGAAACGGGAATTTCGTTGTTGCACGGGTGGTATTAGTCTGGCTCGCGCGATTTTTTTTATTGTGATGGTAAACATGTCTGATTTTTGGTTAGTTGAAAAAATGAATCAGAGAATTTGCATTAAATTTTGCTTTCAATTAATTTTATCAATTAATTAAATTTTGTTTTCAAGCACAGATGAGATTAAAAACGCTTCGCTGAAAGTGCTACATGCTATCCCAAAGATGGAGTTGCGGAAGTGTTTCGGGTAATGGAAGAAGCGCTAAGTGTATAGTATCCAATGGTGACTACTTTGAAGGCGATAACATTGATGTTGATGAATAAATAACATTGGTTAAAACAACAAAAAAACTAAAAAGAAAAATTCTCGTTTCTTTTTGAACACACCTCGTAAATTACGTAACGCAAATGTAGAGTATTTTGAATACCCCATCTCCTGTAACACGCGCTTCAACCCCCCTAAATAATCGCGAAACGCTTGAAACAACACTGCCCCCTTTTACAATAAGAAAATAAATTATAAAGCATTATCAACGAGTTGTATTAATTTTATTTGTGTTGTGTATTAAAATTGATGAAAAGTCAGAATTACTTCGAGATTCGGTTTGCACCTAATAATAAGTTGGGGACATTTTTTGTGTAAAGGAAGAACGCGTACCACAGCCAAGAAAATTTCGAATAAGAAGCCGTTCACACGCCGACGTAAATGACGCATGGACCAGAGTCTTCTGCGCAAAGTTATGTGGATTCTAGAATTATAATTGTTACATTTTCATTTTATTTATTTACGTGAAAAAAATTATAAACAGCGTGAGACATGCTACGGGGAGAAAATTTAAAGTTACATTTATGTCCAAAAGCAAAACAAGGAACCATCTCAACATTTGCTCAAGGATCAGAGAAACTGAACGAAAAACGTGATCGAGATGGGGGTCATTGAGCCAGAAGCTGAAATACAATACTTGTTACAGGTTTTTTAGAATGATGCAGTCTAAATTGTAAATAACACATTAAATGTCATTCAGATTAATATTACTTTCCTTTTGAATGCTTGGTATAGTCTCTAATTGAATAGAAACAGCTATGCTCGAGAAAAAATTTAACTCGGGACTTAAAGTTTTGTATTGAATTTAATCATTTAATGTCGTCTGGTAAAGTGTTGTAAAATAATGTACATAAATTGTATGTGTTTTTTTTGCATTGAGCTGTTGACATTGTCACCTGATGAAAGGATTACTTACCTTCCTACACCGAGTGTTTTCGTTACAGACGTAGGCGTTTGCTGAAAATATATTCCCAGCCTTAAGTCATTTTTGCCAAAAACCACTGATTCGTAAATCAAGAGACAAGGTAATAAAGAGAGGCGAAGAAGAAGCACGTGGGTGGTATTTGCTTATTATTCGTACAATTCTTTTTGGTAATGTAAAGCTCTGGGAACTATAAGATGTATTTCTCCGGAATATTGTGTCACATCTCAGGCGGGATTGAACATTCGCGAAATATACAAAAATAGTAGTGTAGAGGCTGACTGAATTTGAAAGAATTCTGAAAGCGTAGGATAATGGATTCAATATTGTGTTCAATTCATTTAAATGCACGTTCCATTGACAGTTTGAATTCAAATACCTAAAAACGTTGTTGCCTTATCATCAGTCAACAGCACACCGTTCATTTTTAATGGAGAATAGATCTGTTTATTTGAAACGGAAAACATTGAAACCGTTTTTCATTTAATTCAATTCGTTATTGCGGAACCAATTTGAAACACTTGATATCGTGTTTCAAATTGGTTCCGTAATAACGAATTGAATTAAATGATCGTTTACGTAGTAGAAAGAGAATATGGCCAAAAATCGATCCCTACGAAACTCCACGTGGAATTGAAAAACCGAAAATGTACGTAATGTTCCATTATTCCAGTAAGGTATTTCTGCTCTTAGAATGTACTATAGATCAGTTTTGAATATTTTCTTCGTAATCTATGTAACAGATTCAATCAGTATTTCATTGATGAAAAAATATTGCAATTTATATATTATTGCGTGCAGAATCTGCAACTAAATCTGTATGAGAGAGACAGAGGTAGATACAGACTCAGAGAAAGACACAAAGTGAGGCAGACTGAGACAAGGACAGGGAAAGAGAGCCGAAAGAGAGAGAGAGAGACTGCGAGAGAGGCAGAGACGGAGGGAGACTGAGAAAGAGGGAGAGACGATGAGAGACATGATGGGAGAGACGGAGAGAAAAAGGGAGAGGGAAGGAGGAAGAGGGAGATGTTGGGCAGAATTACGTCTGCACGTCCGCTAGTGATAGATACATGGCAGGAGTTTACCGTGAGTTCTCTAACTGAAAATGCGGAGTCGGGTGGGATCTGTCGTTGTTATCTTGAAGAGAAAGTATTGTAGTCGTGCTCTAGGAATCGGGGAATTTTCGACACTAAAACCCTTATTGCCGTGCCCTGGTAACAAAAAATGGATTAATCCAGTTGATAAATATAGAAATCTCCTCTAACACGCCATCCTCTAAAATATAGAAAATCCTCTAACACGTCGAACCCAGAATCCATGATTTGTGCACCTTTCATATCAGAAATCTATTGATGGCAGAACATCTGTCTGTCTGTCCGTTTGTGCACAACGCTAGCGCATAAACCGGTCATTTAGCATGGTCTCGGCTTCGTCAGCAGATTTTACTCCCTTCAGGGGTATTTTACTCAGCCATGGCTTTGATGCAATGGAGAGACCATTTGGGGTGAATACCAAAATTCGAAAGTTTAGAATGAGGTAGGATGTACGTATTGTGAAGGCTTAAAAGCCTTCAGCCTAACCACGTAGTATTAAGTTATATAATTATGTAATTACATAATAAATAAATGGATAAATAAATAAATAAATAAATAAGTAAATAAATAAAAAAATAAATTTCGTGTGAAAAGCCAGGCCAGTCGCCTGGATAATAAATAAATAAAATAAATAAAAGTGAAGCCGATTTTCAGCGAAATTGATCTTCCCAATCGTTCTGGGTGATGTTGTGGATCTATGTCGCCGATTATCCAGGCCTGCTAACCCACATCGAGTTACCCAGCTGTACTTAATCAGGTTGAAATGTGCCTGGGCATAGTTGGCAGATTTGCATGAGTTGTGAAGAAAGACAGTCGTGCTGTCTGCCCCCCGCTCCCCGCTACGGGTTTACAATCGGGGCACATGGCGACGGGGAGTCCCAGAGCGCTGTCGAATTGTGACTGCGTCAGAGGAGGGGGTGTGAGAGGCAATGCAACTCGAAACTACACAGCTTGCACACAGAGCATGGCCTTGAGTTCAATTACCTATCCAATGAAGCGAGAAGAAATAGAGATACAAAGAGAGATACTTACAGGAGAAAGTAAAACACATTACTGAATATATTTTTTAAATTATGGAAAACTATGGGGTGTAACACATCACTCGCATACATTGAGCCTACGCCACTGACTATTTAGCTCTCTCAGCAGGTGAATTCGAGTCATATTGCGGCGAAGGAATTCGCTGAATTCTGATCTCCGGTCTTATGTTTCTGATTTCTGGCGCCTTCCTGCCCCGACGGTAAGGCGATCAGTATGACGCGAGCACATGCCAGCAGAGAAGGCGCGAGGGGAGGATGGCCCGTCACAGCAAGTCCCCACTATAAAAGTGAGGATTCTCCGGCGAGGTGTTTACTTGTGTGAAGGAGGATCCCGGTGGCTGTCGTTTCAATCGGAAGCTTCAATAACGTGTGTGTGTTTTGCCATTGGGGGATCGTCCTCTTGGTATAGGGAACCAGCTTGAAAGTCGGTGAGTGAAATGTTTTTCAGAGTGAATTGCTATGTTTTGTATATTTTTGTGCGCATCGATGTTATGTGCTGAATTAGAAGCAAAAATTGAGGAACAGGAACTGGTATTCACGCACGTATTCGTGAGCCCTCATCTCGCTAGATGCGAGGGGAGTGGGGTATTTCGACGTCAGAATTATTATATCAAATCTGTACCTGTTTTTTCGATGTAAGATGGTTTTCATTACACGGGAGCAAACGTTTCTGCTTATGATATTTTTTGTCAAAAGCGCTTGTTGCCATAATTTATCCTTAATTCAACTAATGTTAATAAACGTCGGGGAGGGCGGTAGGTGTTCCGGAGTTCATAAACCGTTTGCGTATATTACACTACAAACTGCCGTTATTACGCATTTTCATTCCAATTCAGACATCGACTTTAATTCAACCACGGATGGCGTGTTAGAAGATGAAAACTAGCAGTGATAGAACTGCACGTACTTTTTTTAACATTCGTAACTATTATATGCGGTTTTGAACCAATTGACACGGGATATTCCGTAAAAAAAAGTTAAAATGAAGGGGAAAACTGTAGAGATGTTTAACAGAAAGACAAAATTTCCTTAAGAATACAGTCACATCAGCAAAATTGAATGAGTAATTTTGCGAGAAACTCCTAGTGCATTTAGCACCAAAGAGCAAAGAAAACATGAACACGGAATCCAATAATTCAGGTACGTATTCTGAATATTTTTTATATATTAAGGGAAATTTTAGTTTGGATATGTTGGATTGGCCAAGAATAACCTTGGCTCCATTGTTGTTACAAATCTCATAGGTTCTATGAATAAAGTATTTTTAATAAAAATTATATAAAAAGAAGTCCTTAGTAACATTCTCAAAACCATACGTAAACCGCCAACTCCGAATGAATGGCAGAACGGCTACACGAACAAACTAACTAAACGGACAGAGCGAACCCAACCGATTCTGAGATGTTGAAAATCGTGAACTCGTGAAATTTCAAAACTTCGAGATTGATTTTCCGCAGCTTCACACTACATTCCCTTACCTATACGAGACTGAAAACAGAATCGCCCAGTTATCGAAGTTCGCCAAACATGACGTGGTATCTGAAAGGCAAGAAGTGAGTGTCACGATAACAGATTGCGGCCTTTACCACAACTGATATGATCTCCCTCGATAACATTCGTTCCTCTCGTCTAACTTTGATCCACTCAGGAAGTCGCTGTTTTTCGATGCTGGTGTGAACTTCAGTGGTCTACTCTGACCCCTTACTACTCATACGGTGTGCTCTTTACTGAAAGAGTAATTTGCGAAAGAACAGGTAAGTATTCCTGGTCATATTTTGACACTTTAAATGTCATTTCGTAAATTGATTGCTTGAATGTTTCGTGGTTCTGGGCGCGTCAACTGATAGGGTATTTTGTCCCGTAAGTGTAGTGCATGTTTTTATCACGGGAGGGGGCCGTGTTCTTCCCCAGGTGGTTGGTGAGACCCACAACGACCTATGTGGCGTCTTCCGGGGTTTTCCTCAACCAGGTATCTCCCACCAGCGGGGCACTACTCCAGCCAGGATAAGCTGTAAGCTCTCGACCGATCTCCCGGCATGTGTGGTTGTGTAGTGCATGTAAGTGCGTGTATGTAAAGTAAGCGGTGAAAACAGATCAAGGAAGATTAAGAAAAGTTCACATGTGGTCCATCCATTTGTTAAGGAACTGCTCCGGCCTTCACCTGATGTTGATCCGAGAAACGACGGAACACTACCGATCAGAGCTGCTGGGCGCCAGAATTCGCCCCTTGACAGTGGCTGAATTCGACCTAGATAGTGTTGAAAATCCTCCCACTGCAATGACACTTGATGCTCTAATCTGCCTCAGGTGATAGATTTCAAGAAAGTGCCGAACATTTATGTGAACAGTAACCTGGATAAGTGGAAAACTTCAAATTCGAAGATTAGTTATGAAACCGCCGTTTTTATACGAAAATCTATAAATGAGAATGCGAAACACGTTTAACTGAGACTACATTTCCTTTCAGGTTTTAATCTGTGTTTTCTAACGAAGTCCTTCACACTGTCTCAGGAAAATAACACTTTTCGAAATTTGTATCTACATGTTCTTCAGTTCTCATTAAAGTGTACTAACAGAAAAATCTATTGAAGTCTGTAAGGTAGAACTCCCAAAAATACATTTAATCCACAGTAGGCGCGAAGAGCATGTTAAAACGAAATTTAACTTAGTTGCCAGAGGGAGAAATATTACCGATACTGTGTGAATATAATTAAGGCAACTGAAGTTAGCAAAGAATTTAATGTTTCAATATCCACTCTTTCTTTTCAATTTTTTTATTTGTGGTTTACACGGAGAAATGAATTCTAATAATCGTGCAGACCACGATGTTTATAAATACATTTCTTCTAAACGTAATACATTTTTGTTTAACATTCAAATTAGCAACCGAAGAAAATGTGATTATTAGGGGGCGGTTTTTGATGACCTAAATCATTCCCCAAAGTGATCAATCAAATGCCCAAACTTTTTTTAAATGTCCTAAAACCAAAGACAAATTACGTAAAACATTTGATCAAAACTATCACAAGTTTTTTGATAATGTTACTGAGTAATCGAGGCTTCTTCCTTTCATTCAAGTGAAGTCAGCTTGACAACTTTTGGTTTGGACTGTTCTTTGCCATAAACTCTCTGAAATCTCAATTAGTAATTCCGAAATCAGCTAACCCGACAATAGAGCTGATAGGCTTCACAGAAACTTAAGATTACTCACAACGGCTGACATTACCATTTATGAGCGAAGAAATCGAATAGGCTATTGAGTAATTCTGTGGCGAACATTTTTTTTATTACAAAAAATTTACAATCTATTTTTTACAAAATAATAAGTAAATATGTTGTTGTAGACTTGTTATGACAATGATTGATTTCCAGTGAAGGTATCCCATCGGTACTCTTCATCTATTTCTTCATACTATAACAAAAAGCAAGTATTATTTTGGGTTGGCTGCAAGTGGGATAGTTTATTAGCTGAGGGTAATGTTTCAGTTATTTGTTGAAAATCTATATGGGAGTTGTAGGGGTGAGGTTCTGGTTAGTCGATGGATATCTGCACTATTGTCTAGGATGTTGAGGGCTAAGTGGTTTGGATGGTTTTCAAGGCGCTGGAGATAGTTTGAGCTGATAAATTCTATTCTTTCCAAGACAGTGGGCATTTTTAAGTCCTTGTGCAGTGCTGCATTTGTGATGAACCATGGTGCTGCCGCGATCATTCTTAGGGTCTTGGATTGAAATCTCTGTATGATTGAGAGATTACTCTTGCTTGCTGTGCCCCAGATTTGGATGCCTTAGGTCCATATTGGAATTATGATAGCTTTATAAATCAACAGTTTATTTTCCAGTGATAGTTTTGAGTGGTATCCTAGTAACCAGTATAGTTTTCTTGTTTGAAGTTGAAGGTGCTTTTTTTTGGCTAAGATGTGATGCTTCCACGTTAGCCGTTTGTCTAGATGTATTCCCAAGTATTTTACACTTTCCACCTGTACTATTGGATTGTTGTTGATGTGGACAATAGGACATTTGTTTTTTCTCAGGGTAAAGGTTATATGGACTGATTTATTTTCGTTGATTTTTATTTTCCACTTTTTGGCCCAATCTTCAATCATTGTGAGATGTTCTTGTAAATGTCTTGATGCGTCATTAGGGTCGTCATCCGAAGCTAATATGGCCGTATCATCTGCAAAAGTGGCTATGGTTGTTTTATCTGATTTTGGTATATCAGTAGTATAGAGCTGGTATAGGATAGGGCCGAGTACACTACCTTGTGGTACTCCGGCCTTGATTGGATGGAATTCAGATAATTCATTTTGATATTTGATTTGGAAGGTGCGGTGGGATAGAAAAGATTTGATAATGTTGAAGAAGGGATACGGTAGAAAATTCTTGAGTTTAAATAAGAGTCCATCGTGCCAGACTTTGTCAAAAGCTTGGGCTATGTCTAGAAAGGCGGCTGAACAGTATTTCTTTTCTTGGAAGCAATTCTCAATGTAGTTGGTGATTCTATTAACTTGTTCGACGGTAGAATGCTGTTGTCTAAATCCAAATTGATGATCAGGGACTAGGTTATTGGTTGCAATGTGAGGACGTAATCTTGATAGAAGAAGTTTCTCAAATACTTTGGATAGAATGGGAAGTATACTGATGGGACGGTAGGAGGAGGGTTCATGTGGAGGTTTCCCAGGCTTGAGAAAAACTTGAATTTGGGCTACTTTCCATTGCTCCGGGTAGTGCCCTGTTCTTATAATGCTGTTGAACAATGCAGTAATTATAGTCTTGCCTTTTCGTGGTAGTTCTTTGAGAAGAGGTGTTGTAATTAAGTCATAGCCAGGAGCTTTTT
This sequence comes from Gryllus longicercus, assembly GCA_038098605.1. Classification (NCBI taxonomy): domain Eukaryota; kingdom Metazoa; phylum Arthropoda; class Insecta; order Orthoptera; family Gryllidae; genus Gryllus; species Gryllus longicercus. The sequence goes on along the minus strand of JAZDUA010000257.1, from coordinate 220,952 downwards.
TGTTTGATAAGGCGTTTATGGTTTTGGTAATTTCTCTGGGAGTGAAGTGCGGGATTGGAAGAGTCATTTGGTTTGGGGAGTTAAGATAATCTCTGATTTGTTGCTCTTGGTTAGTATTTATAATGGGATGAGTCTGGAATACATTAGCAAAGTATTTGGCAAAGGTAGACACTTTTTCTGTGGGGTTTCTTGCCCAACACTTGTTTTCGTCCCTGATTGGGGGATTTGATTTGGTCGGTTTTTTTAGCTTCCCTGTGGCTTTAAATAAGGAGTAATTGGTATCTTCTGTTGGGGTAAGGTTGGTTATGAAATCTTGAAACCTGTTGTTGTTGAATTCGTTTAGGAGGCGTTTTAGTTGCCTAGTTGCTCTGTTGTAGTTGGTACGGTCTTCAGGATATTTTGAAGTATGCCAGATTCTTCTTAGTCTTCTTTTCTCGGCTATTTTGTTCAAAAGAACTTTTGGATATTTCACGCAGCCTTGGGTGTAGTGAAGTTGCGGTGTAGCGGTCCAAGCTGCTTCTTGAATATTTTGTATTAAATACTCAGTCGCTTCGTCTATGTGGTCAGCTGATTTTAGTGGGAATCGGATGTTTGTTTTCATAGATATCTGTTTTCTATACAAGTTCCAGTTTGTCTTTCTGTTCGTTAGTGACGCGGGAGGGGATTGTAGAATAATTTTGTTGCCGACTGTGATAATTATTGGAGTGTGGTCAGAGGACAGTTCATGGGAAGATTCTATGATACAGTTAGTGGATGGGATTCCTTTTGTTATGAATATATCAATTACATCTGGGGTTTTGGTTAGGTCGGTAGGCCAGTAGGTAGGTTCTCCTGTAGAAATGGTTTCTAGCTGAAGTGAGGTAACTGCTTTCAGCAGTTCTCTCCCTCTTGGGGTGATGAGCCTGGATCCCCATTGCGTGTGTTTGGCATTGTAGTCTCCTCCCACCATGTACCTATTTCCTATGGACTTAAAATAGGTTTCAAATCGTTGTTTGTCTATTTTGAATCTTGGAGGGCAGTAAATGGCACTGATGGTGATTGGTCCACTCCAGTCCATAATTTGTACAGTTGTTGCTTGAATATCCTGTTCCTATACAGCTTCCTGTTCTTGATGTTTTATAGTGCTTTTTATTAATATTGCTGTGCCACCATGGGCATTGCCACTGGGGTGTTTAGTATCGTATAAAGTGTAGTTCTTCAGTTTAAAGTAGCTTCTTTCTGTGAAGTGAGATTCAGAGATGAGTAGCATGTCTATTTTGTTTTCGTTGAGAAATATTTCGATTTCTTGGCGATGATTTGCCAAGCCGTTGGCGTTCCAAGCTGCAATGCGAAGGAATTTAGGCATTAGATAGTTTGGAGACAAGCGACGTTATGAGGTTGATGAGAGAGTTTATTTGTTGACTTTGCTGCATTAGTATGTTTTCAAACCTCTCAAAGGAGTGCTGTATAATATTCATAATGGAATGGCTATTGTCGTTGTGTTCATGTCTTTCTACAGGCTTTGATCGCGCAACATCGGCCCATGTTCCTGCATTTACATGTCTGCTTCTTGAGTTTTCGTGAGAATAAGTAGTTTCAATGTTACTGTTTTGTGTCTGCACATGCGTCTCTTGTTGAAACATTCTGTGTTTACTTGAGTTGCTGTACCCTTTCCTTTTTAGTATTTCTTGGTATACTTTGCAACCTTTGTAGTTGGCGGGATGATTGCCTTCACACAGAGCACAAGTTGGTTGACTTTGCTTTTCTTTTAAACACTTATCTGGGTCGTGTTCTTTTCCACATTTAACACACCTATACGGGTATGCACAGTACGATCTGGTATGTTCATATCTCTGACAGTTTTTGCATTGTACTATCTCGCGTTTCAGGCGTGGTGGTTCGAAAGCAACAACACAATTTAACAGTCGGTTAATTTTGAACACTTCTTTGTTGTTAGGTTTGGGCTCAAGGTCTACAAAAAATAGAGGCAGAGGTGTTTTAGTTAGTCTGTGGCGAACATTTATAATGTTTCTAACTTTGTGGTCCTTTTCCAGAAGTGCAGCCTTGATATCTTTTACATCTACCGTATGATGTATGTGTCGCAAGACAACTCTATACGCACGTTCTTGTTTCAACTGGTATGTATAGTATACGTGACTGTTGGCTGATAAATGTTTTATTATTTCCCTGTAGGTATTAGGAGTTTTCGGCGCTATTTTAATTTTGTCGTTTGCTAGAGATTTTATTTCGAAATCTTCTGTTTTTAAGGCTTCCTTTAAAAACTTTATCATAGCTGGAACATTATTCACATTTGGCACGAATATTGGAGGTACAGTGGTTTTTGAAAATTGTTTTCTGTTGTACCTTCTATATCAAGAGCACTGAATTGATTCTTGGTGGGAACTGTATATACACTAGTATTACTATCGCAAGACGCTGTCTTTTGCCTTACCCTTCTATTAGCATCAGGGTCGAGGACGTCAGGGTTCGGCCTTTTTGACCGAGCTGGTGTGTATATTTGCCATACATTTTGCGTCAGGTTGACGGGAGCAGATGAATCATGATCCATGGCGTTGCTGTCGCTGCCTGTTGATTCTTCGGATGACATTTCTTGAAGTAAACAGCTTCCCGGGTGTCAGTAGCATGCAATCGCACTACATGCTACTGATCCTACCCGAAAATACTTCGGTAATCGACTGAGTTTTAGTATATATTATCTTTTGTTAAGTTGATTTGAATATGAATAGGATGAAACACCGTTATGCTTCACAACTGTAACTGTTCACTTAGAGCTAGTGCGCACTGGTTGTTATCGCTAGACTTTTCCTTATCTTGGCGCCCTCGCGGGCGAGCAAGGTAAGACACTACGGAGCTGCGGGAACGATCCGCACACCACAGCGGTCAGGCGAGTACTGTGGCGAACATTTGTTGCAATTTGTACGTATTATTTGCATTACCATTAAAGTGATAGTAAAATCAAGGAAATCTGCAAAAATGCTTAAAAAATGACAGGAAAAGGTAAAAAATGTTACTATGTTAAAATAAGTTAAATAAACTTATTAGTTGAAATGCACGAAAGATGGAAAAATGAACATAAAAATGAGGCATTTGCTTTTTAATTATTGCAAATTAATGTTTTATTGCAAATGTTTTATTGCATTATTTGCAAATTAATGTTTTATTCTAAAAGACATTATTCTAAAGTGGAAGGGGAAAAATGACATTCCATTAAAATCCGCCCCTAGCGATTGTAATCGGATGAACTGAATTTTTCTAAACGTGAGACGAGGAGCTTCTATCCGAAGTAGTGGGTCAGTGGGTCAATTGATGCCTCTGCGGTGCCTGAGCTCAGAAGGTCCTACGTTCGAATCCCGATAATGATAGGATTTTCGGCATTAGTTTTTCAGCTAAGTCGGGTTTAGTTGCTGACTGGACGATAATTCCTGCGACTGATTTTTCTGATCGATTGTTTTCGTGGTTTCTCCGATCAACACCAGGCGAATGCCGTAGCACAGGCCACTCTCAGCGTGCGATCTTCCCTTTTTCCCCTGGTCCAGTCCTCGGCTCTTACTTACACACATACTAACATGGCTACACTATCACACATGCCGGGATGCCGGTCGGGAGCTTAGAGCTTGTCCCGGTTGGGGCGGTGCGTTATTGGTGGGAGATACCTCGGCGGGGAAACCCCATTAGCCCACGGTAGATGGCACCGTACCTCGCCATTCAGCAGCGCAAGATCACCGCCCCCCCAACGCTAACAACATGCCTGCACTAATGACCTTAGCAGTTGACGCGCCCAGAATCCGTAGTAATCAATGCGCAAATTATGGAATGATGTGACACCAACCTATCGGTAATTCACGCAGTAATTTTGTAAACTGCAATGCATTTGTGGGCAATGTTCTGCCAAACTAGTTTCAAGCAGTTGCGATGATAGATTCGTGCAGTTGGGCATTCTGAAAATCTTATCTTTCTTTTGTTTTGTAAATAAGCCCAATTCATCGTTTTTTTTCGTTCAGCGAAAACCTCGATAATTTCTTCTTTAATGCTGTCGTTTCTGCAAAGTAAATTTAGCAGACACTTCTCAACAGCTAGTGTGCTGAAATTACGATACTGATATATCCCATGGAATTTCTTAGGAATATCTTCATTATTCAAGATAATCATATTCCTTTCAGATAATTCTGTAGATACAGAAAAAGTTAGATTGAGTTGTATCAACCGAACCGTCTCTTGATAATTGTTTTCTAGGCCAATTTGTCCAACAAATCGTTCAGCATCAAATCTGCCGCCATGTATTTTGCATTTTCAATGTAAACATATGTTAGTTTATTTCGAAGCTGGTCAGGTTGTTACGCATTGTCAATCAAGTTGTTACACCTTGAAGTGTGAATTATGAGATGATTGGATGCTGATGAGGGGTGAAGGGACAATCACAAATACGACCATGTCTACGCAGGACTCGAACCTGCAACCTCCACGGCGGAGATGATGGCTACCGCAACCAGTGTTGCCAGATAGTTGAAAAGTGAATATCGTACTGCGCCATCTATTATTATCGTACAACTAGCGTACGGCGGTAATATCAGATTATCGTACATTAATAAAAATGGTGTAAAAATTATCACTTTTTAATGATTTTTTTCAAACATATAACTAAAATTATTTTCTTTAACGACATATTTCTAAGGGAGAATGAATACAGCCGGGATACAACTAATATAATATAGAGATTCTTATAACCTTAACTTTTATTAATATGTTTGCATACATTTAATATGTAACAAATATTTTTTTATTTATTTAATCATATACTGATTATACTGTATAACTTTTACTTGATGAAAAACTCTACTAATAAATTTACCGAAATCTTAGTAATAGTTATATAGTGGCGTCTCAATTGAACAGAAGGTTTTTTAGTATTTTCGAATCAACTCTGACATAACTTATATAAAAATGACATCCCTTAAAATATAAAAATGACAACGTAACAAACATTAACACAACTTCATTTTAAGAGGATGTCGAAGGCAAATACGAAGTTTGAATTCTATAAATTGGCGATCAGCGGCTTCAATTGGTCACATTATCGTACTTTTATCTGTATGATAATGATACATCATACATCATAATGAATAATCGTACATGTACGATAATTATCGTACGTCTGGCAACACTGGCCTAACCGTCTCCGCCACGGAGTCGATTTATTATTATTATTATTATTATTATTATTATTATTATTATTATTATTATTATTATTATTATTATTATTATTACTTAATACAAGATGGCAGATCGCTGTTGTTTTTGGCATTCATCAACGATCTGCCATCTTGTATTAAGTCAGTAATGCGCTTATTTGCGGACGACTGCATAATTTATCGGCGAATAGATTCGGATGAAGATATCCTCACACTTCAAAACGATCTTAATAACATTCATTCCTGGGCTACCATTAATAAAATGAAGATAAATGCCGTAAAAAGTAAATCACTAAGCTTTTCGAAATCAGCAAAGAAGGTTTCTTTAGAATACCAAATGGGAGGCGTATTCATTCCACAAGTATCGTGTTGTAAGTATCTGGGTGTCATATTACGCCAAGACTTGGGATGGGGGGAACACCTTACTTCTATTGCCCGAAAAGCGTGGAAGTCACTACACTTTGTAATGAGAACACTTAGAAAGGGAAACATGGAGAGTCGAAAAATAGGATACACATCTTTAGTTAGGCCGATTCTTGAATACGCATCAGCTGGATGGGACCCATACAGATTAGGTCAGATTGAAGAGTTAGAAAAAATTCAAAAGAAAGCAATCAAATTCATAAATAAGGGATCTTCGAGTAGTTCAAATCCACCAAAACCTATAGAGGCCCTCAGTGTACGAAGAAAAAAAGCCAGATTGTGCTGCCTCTTCAAGGCGTACAGTAAGTCACCTGCATGAGCAGAAATAACGAAAAGACTGGACTCCCCTTTAAGAGTAGGGAGAAACGATCACAAATGTAAAATAAAAAGTAGATGTCAGAGATCCGACATAGGGAAATATTCATTTGTAAATCGTACGGTTAAAAATTGGAATGAAATCCCTGCAGCGGTCGTACAGCCTTTTCCTGGCTCTGTTGGTGTTTTTAGAAGACGACTAAATAAGTACTTGTAGAGGATGTATTTTACCGCACAGTTCAGAATACACAATTTGTAAATTATTATAGATAAAGTGTAGTGCAGTGCAGTGGAAAGCTACTTTAATTAGTTATATGGCATAACCAAAGAAAGATGTAGTGAAAGTTAGTGTAGTGTAGTGTAGTGTAGTGTAATGTAGTGAAGTGAAGTGCGACAGTAGGTGGGAAGCAAATCTAAATGCTTAAAGAGCTAACTTTAAAAATCCACGTTGTGTTTATATTTAAAAAACAAATTGTGTAACTGGTTAATTTTATGTATATGTATATATGTGCATGTTTACTAGGTGTAACTAAATATAAGTTCTTCATTTAAATGTAGGCATGTATAATATGTAGGGCAAGTGTGTGTGTGTGTTCGTGTTATGTGTGAACGTGAGAGTGAGCATTCATGTATAGGAATGTGTATGTATGTGTGTGGGTGTATGTATGTATGTATGTATGTGTGCATGTATATGTATGTATATATATATGTGTTTATATATGTATATATTCTAACACCCCTTTTACCACACACGAAGTATACCTTCTGCACACAGCCGCATGCACTGTAAGCGGGTTGTTAAGATATTATGCTCGTGAAGCGAGCTTAGAATCTCAGGAAGCAGGATCTTTGGGGTACGAGAAAGGTCTGAACCCTTGACACAATAAAAGTCACACAAATCACACATAAACGAGCATATAATTCACCCAAAATTCTGGCATGAGTTGATGACAACGAAAACAAATCAAAAATAGAATTACACTTTCAAAATGATCAAATAAATACAAATAAGCAACCTTTACAGCTTATTTAATAAATGAACACAATCTTGTTCAGAACTAATTTTCTGAAGCAATTTCTCTAACCAGTACTGGGAATTCCCTTTGAAAATTCAATACGTCTAAATTTAAGTTATTCTAGTTACAATTGCACGTGAAATTAACCTAAATTTACAATCTCTTGCCTTTCTTTAAAATATTACATACAATGAATAATATGTGGGCAAGCGCACTACTCTCAATTTATCTTTTAATTATAACTGCTAATAACAGAATAATGACTGCTCCAATAGAATGGTTTAAGGCAAGCAATAACGCATTAAATCTCCCACTACCAAGCTGCAAATTATTACCACCCGTGTCCTCAATTTTCTAACACTTCTGGATCTAGTCTTTTCCCTGCCGACGTGAACTTGACCTAATTTCACAGTTCTACAGGTTACCTCGAAACTGTCCACTTTCCAACCTTGAAGTCGCGTGCTGCGTTCCGCACCGCGTTGCTCGATTCCGACCTCTGCGTTGCCTACGCTGTCCTCTTGCGTCTTCTTCTATCTTCCTGAACGGCGTCTTCTCCCCGGTCGACTCGCGTATTCTTCCGTCTCCACTAATCGGTCTCTTCTCCTCCCACGGCTGCTACCGCCTTCGATTACGCCCAATTTGTAGAGAAATGTCCCTTGCACTTCCCTGACTGCTAGTGCAAGTACCTCGCTCGTGCCTAACTTTTACTCCGTTAATCAAGAACTTTCAGAGCTTTCCTCACAACGGGCAACTTTTCACTTCCCGTATTAGTTAATAGAATAATACTTCACTAATTCCTCACTACTTCGCGGACGACTAGCTAGACGTCTTTGCAACGCCGGAAACTCCTATCTAAACAGTCGTTGCGGCGGCAATTACTACCTAACCTGACGAGTGCTGATGAAAATCTGCTTACTTGCCGAGCGGTGACTTACTAGAAGAACTGCTGACCCGACGCGTGCTGGCAGAAGAGAGATGTTGACCCAATGCGTGATGGCTAGGAAAGAGATCTTCCGCTTGCACGTCCGCCTATTTATTGGCGTTGCCTGGGGAAATTCTCTGTGGCGGGGGTAACTTCTCCTCCTTCAACCCTTCACCAGTAAAACGTGACTTGATAGTCCGTGGCGACTAGTACAAGCAACGGATACCAGGCTGCGCGTTTTGCTACTCTGGTTTTCGGCCGCTCTTCTCGCTGCCTGTGAACGTTCATGCCGACAAAACAGTGGTGGTATGGGGTTGTATAATCCCATATCGCCACATTATATATATATATATATATATATATATATATATATGTGTGTGTGTGTGTGTGTGTATGGGTGTATATATGTATACAGGTCTGTGTATGTTTATATATTGAGTGTATATGCTCGAAAGGAGTGTATTGTAAATTGTTTTTGTATGGTAAATTGTTTTTGAATTGTAAATGCTCATATATTGTAAAACTGTAGAGTTATGGCTACCACCTGGCAATCAGCAAATTGTAGCCAAATAAAACTATTATTATTATTATTATTATTATTATTATTATTATTATTATTATTATTATTATTATTATTACTCTACTACTACCTTTACTATTATATCACAAAACATTGAAATTGAACAGTATGCCGTTCACTGATGTTAACGTAACGAAATTTTTAGGTCATTCAATACAGTCAAACTTTACATGGAACGTCCATTTAAATAAATTGAACACTAAATTAAGTTCTTTATGCTACGCTCTCAAAATTCTTTTAAATTCAGTCAGTCTTCATACTGCTCGTCTATATTTCGCGAATGTTCATTCTCGCCTGAGATGTGGCATAATATTCTGGGGAAATACCCCTTATAGCTCCGAGACTTTTAGATTATAAAAACAATTATACGAATAATAAGCAAATCCTACACACGTGATCCTTGTAAGCCTCTCTTTATTAATGTAGATATTTTACCATTACCTTGTTTCTTCATATATGAATCAATGGTTTTTGTTAAAAAATACTTACTTAAGGGCGGAAATATATTTTCAGCAAACGCTGATATCTATAACTACAACACTCGACGTAGTAATCTAATTCATCAGGTAACAGTTTCAACAGCTGACTACAAAAAATCACACATAATACATGTAATTTATTTTACAGATGACATTATACTTGCCAGATGCCATTAAACGATTAAATAAAATACAAAAGTGTAAGGCCCAAAATATTTTCTGCTGCACAACTGTTTCCATTCGATTAGAGACTATACCGAGTATCCAAAAGGAAAGTAATATTAATTTTTACAATGACATTTAATGTATTATATACCATTTGGATTGTATAATTGTAAAGAACCTGTAACAAGTATTGTACATCAGCTTCTGTGTCAATGACCAACACGAACAGGTTTTCGTACAGTATCCCTGATCCTTGAGCAAATGCTGAGATGGCTTCTTGTTTTGCTGCTAGACATAAGTGTAATTTCAATTTAACTTCTCCTCAATGCACGTCACACACAGTTTTTAACTGTTTTTACGTACGAATGAATGAATGAATAAATAAATAAACAAATAAATAAATAAATAAATAAACAAATAAACAAACAAATAAACAAATAAACAAACAAACAAACAAACAAATAAATAAATAAATAAATAAATAAATAAATAAATAAATAAATAAATAAATAAATAAATAAATAAATAAATAAATAAATAAATAAACTTCATGTGAATAGCCAAGCAAGTCGCTGGCCGCCTTATTGCGTGGAGGGCGTAACGCGTAGAGAAATATTTTGAAAGTGGCTTAAAATGACAATTTTCAACTGAAAATAACCACCTGAATAACCAACTTAAAATAACACGATAAAAATGTACTTGAAATAAAAGACGCAATATTTCTTCATATATCTCCTTCAATGACTTTTAACAAGGTGATAATTTTGGTATCTAGCTACATTTAACATTTCCGCTAATATTGAGACGCAAACTGGTGACTGATGCTCATTGGCTGAAGTTGGATACAAAACGTAATAGCTCAGCCATTGGCTGAGAGGCCGACGTTTCGCCTGTCGTATCGCATGCTTTCTCAGAGTAGTGACGAACTACCCTACTCGTCACTACCCTGACGAAGCACGCGATATGACAGGCGAAACGTCGGCCTCTCAGCCAACGAGGCGTCGCCAACCGTACAGCCAGGAAGTCAAATGCGGCCTTTTGTTGTTCACTACGCCTTCAAAACCCTCGGATATCACAGTGGAACATCCGTTAATGGTTAAGGTTGCTGTAAATGTAGTTGTGAGATCCTTCCCCTGGTAGAAAACTCACAGCAATTGCCATTCAAATCACCCAGAGTTTTTTCCGTTTATAAAAAATGCATTGGAGCAAACAAAAAGCTTTCCTGTCACATTTGTTTTCGGATTTTGAATTAATGGTGGGAGAATTTTCTCAATACATAATAAAAACATAAAATGCTTCATATTCCTGTTTCAATAACGTCTACCAATTGATCCTTTCGGCATTTAAATTTCCCGCTAATATTGTGACTCCAGCTGATACCCAATGCACTCATTGAATGAAGTCGAATACGATGAGCAATAGCTCACCCGCTTCTTGCCAGCATGGAGCTTATCTGAGCGATGACGTCTGTGTTTCAGGGATGGCCCCACCTGTACGCTCGATCCAAGGAGTCCTGCTGTTGCTGATCGCTGTGTGCCTGGTGTTCATAACATTCTACTTCCGAAACTCAATCGCCTGGAAACACCCTATCGTGGGAAGTGACAACATCCTCAACAAAGGCCCTCAAAAAACCGTAACTTTCCTAACTACTGACGATGGCGGTGACAAGACAGAAACTCCCAGTATCACCACGCAGGAACAGAATAAGGAAAATTTAGATATTCACGATGAGCTGAAAAGGTTTTTTGAGCTCAAACCGAAGACTGATAACTCGCCAAACCCTGATGAGGTGGAAGAGATACAACGTCGGAATCCAAATCTCCCAATAGCTTTTTGGAACGACAAGAAGAATAAGAACATGCATTACAAAAACGAAAGCTGTGCCAAATTTCCGAGCATTTTGGATTTGAAGTTTAACAATCAACATTGGCAAACCCTTCATACCAGCAACGGAACATTCCGTCTATACGGAGCATATTACGAAACAAGAGAGCTGAGTAAATTTAAACCGATCGTCAGGATATTAGGAGTCTTAAACAGAATTGAACCAACTGTGAAAACATACTGCCAGTTGTGGTTTCCAAGTCTCAATGAACCAGTTTTTGGACAAGTTCTCGAATACCATTTTGTGTGGTTTAAATTCTGGGGAAGATATCAACAAGGATTGTATCAACCCTATTTGATTTCTTGCGAAATTCCTTCAACATTTCAAAAGGACGTTCCAGCAGCTGTATCACTGGTAGAAAAACCATGCGATATGGCTTCGAATATTTTAAGAGTGAATTACAACAAACTCGACAAGAAAAAAGACTTTGTGGTGTGTGTTAAAGGTCTTGATTTCCCCTACTCTGACTTATCTGTACGTCTTGTAGAGTGGATAGAAGTGGTTCGAACCTTGGGAGCGGACAAAATCGTTTTCTACGAATTCGATATCCACCCTAATGCTTCCAAAGTGTTGAAATATTACGAAAAATCGGGCTTCGTAGAAATTGCACATCACACTCTCCCCGCAGGAAAACCTAATTTACCAGGACTTCAACACATGTATTTAGCTAACAGAGCACCAAGCAAAAACCAGCTTGAAATCATTCCATATAATGATTGTTTTTATAAGAATATGTACGCATATCGCTACGTCGTTCTTCTCGACATTGATGAAGTCATTGTTCCTGCTGAAGTCAGTACGTGGAAGGAGTTGATGGATATTGTAGAAGCTAAAGCTTTTGCTGAAAAGAAAGAGCCTCGAGATGTTTTCAGTGCGCGTAATGTGTATTTCTTTGATAACTATCCTGAGAAACTTGGATGGTCTGAGGACATACCTAGGTACATGCATATGTTACAACATACATATCGTACTATGAATTTCACACCTCCATTTTATTACGTTAAAAGCTTTTTTAATACTGATAGAGCATTAGGTCTGAACAATCACTACACTTTTACCTGCCTAAAAGCTTGTGATAAGTATGAAATACCTATTCCTGATGCTAAGTTACATCATTTTCGTAGAGACTGTGTACCAGAATTACAAAGAGTGTGTAATGAGTTTCGAAAAAATGTGGTAGTAGATAATGCGATTTGGAATATAAAAGATAAAGTTATTGAAGGCACAATCGATACTCTCAAGAAATTAGGTTACTTTACGTAGAAAGAAACTTTCTCGGGGAAATAACGAGTAAGATAAATTATTCGCATAATTCTCTTTTTTGTGAAGTGATCTGAATTTTATGTCAGATATGAAACCTTTCATCAAGAACTTACCAATTTCAAGCCTCCCTGAAAAGAATGAGTAAATAATACTTAGTATTTAATAATTTGTATAACAGTGTACATTGAAGTATATAGGCTAAAGAGTTCGGTTCGCTCACTGTAGGGTTAACCTGATCTATACAAATAATTTTTAAATAGATATATCGCAAGCAACATCGCACAATATCGTATTAACATGCGACGGCAAAAGAATTCTTTCGTTTACTATTGCAGTAACGTAAACTTTCGCATAAACTATGAGCTTCGCTACGATCCGCCTGAATTTTAACTTTGACCTGTGGAGTAATAACACTCATAATATTACTATGCACGTGAGTAGATAAATAGGGAATTTAAGCGCAGCTTAGCGTACAGTAATTGTGAGCAATATCAATCAGATGGGCAAGAGTAGATGCTCAAAAGTTATGCAAATTCAACAAACGGACTGATGCTGACAAGCTCCTACTGTCTTTTTCGCTCTTAAAGAGCAGTCCACATCTATGTTTGAGGGACGTGGGCGAAATGTTGGATGTTATAGATATGATAACTTCTGCGTACTGTAAAAAAATAAAATAAGGAAGCATGATATTATGGCAATCCTATAGATCACTGTTTGTAAAGTTATGAAAATTGCGTAGAGATCATGAAATGTACTACAACATTGCAAAGCGTGCTGAGATATGTTGTAACAACACTATGAAGTTTTCGACTCATCAGAGAAGGGAAATACCACAAGCACATTTCTGTAAATTATCAAAGTCTCTTATCACCGTGGTTTCACAACCAATAACTACATCTATTTTAAATATTCTTAGAAACTAAATAAATGTATTGTTTGGATGTTTTACATATTTTGTATTGTAAAAAGAATATTGTTTAAAATAAATTTTTTCATAAATAATGTGTCCTGTGTGTTAATTTCTTTTTTACTCATGTGAAAAGTGAACACAAAACTGTATGTCATCACCCACCACTTTTACCATCAACACATATTTTTCTTCCTGTTTTGATTGACAGCGTTCTCTGGGACGAGCCAAGATAAACACTATATATTGGAAACAAATTTCAAGGAAAAAAAGAATTAGTACGTGAAAAATATATTGAGCTTCTTCGGGAAGTAAGTACCATTTTGAAGAAAATAAATGCCCATAAAAATATTTTTCAAAACAAAATTTATTATTACCTAAATGAAATTATTACCTATTATGAAATACGATTTCTTAATAGTATATTCTTCAATGATCGTAGATTGATAGGTATTATTCACGAGTTAATGTTTACGACACAAGCGACGTAGGAATTTCTATGAGTGAATAATATCAATTCTACGTTAGTAGAAGACTATACTTTCGCTACTACGACTTTGGTCACAACAAAAACGGTCAAGCGTCATTTTCGTTTCTGTAAATTGTTTCTTCCTTTTTGTGGCAATTTACGGGATAAGAAAACTGACTATTGGGAGAAAGTCTGTGCAACTCTCTTAAACCAATAATTCTATTTAAATCTTAATAAATTATTTCTACGTACTTCGCCCAAGTATAAACAACTTTAGGCTGCTATATACTTCTTTTTATTTAAAAATAATATTATACGGTTTTTCAATACCTAATAAAACATTGTAAAACATTGTAAAACAATTTGGCAAGTCCATCTTCAATTAGTTATTACTGTATCTTTAGTGAAAGGTTTGGTAAACTTTCTACTTATGTTTTCTCGTTAATTGAGTAAACATTGTAAGTTATATTTCAGGGGATTTTCTAAGTTTGAAGTATCTTGTCTTTTCACTTCTTAAAGTGGCAATCCTGGCATTGAACTTACTTGATCGACCATATCTGTGTTTCAGGAATGGCTGCACCTGTTCATGCGATTCATAACGTCTTGCTGTTGCTGTTCACTTTGTGCCTGGTCTTCATAACGTTCTACTTTCATAATTCAATCGCCTGGAGGAACCACATCGTGTTCAGAAACGACCTCAACAGAGGACCTCTTACAACAGTAACAACCCTAAATATTGGCGATGGCGAGTCCAAAAATCTCGATCTCGCTGAAAGAGAAAAAATGAATCAATGATTTTAAAAGGGGACATAAGTCCCTCTTTTTCGTAAAAAGGATCAAGATATACATATTCCTTGTTTTTCTGAAGCTAAGTATTAGTAAAAATGAAACTTGTCCAGCTGAAAGAAAACATTTGGGGACATTTTTGAGAAAATTTTGAAAATGTCTCAGTGGCCTAATATAAAGTACAGACTAAATTAAACTGCAGGTGGATTCAAGACGTCTTCGTCGATAACCGATTAATTTCTTTCAGAAAAGTATCGATTACTTTATTAGCGAACGATTGAGAAAACTGCTCAACAACGCCGGTGCCTCTATTGAGATTTAAAAAAAATATTTTGCTTTCTTATGTAACGAAGTTTGTGTAGTTGTACACGTGTTTCTAATAAATGTAAATAAATCTTACAGATACCACAACATACTTTTAATACTTAGTTACTTTATGCCCACCATTTAGATCCAGTAGGTGAAACCAACCTGTAAATCAAACATTTCAAGAGAAGCTTCTAAGACAAGTGGGAGACACGGAGTGTGGTTTATGCAATATATTTTGGACAGTGGCAAATACCTTATCTACAATTTATATAAACTACATAAAATATATTGCATTTTACAAAAAAAATCATTTACTCGTCTTTTTGATAAAAAGGTATACGTATGTAGAGAGAGATGCAGCAAAGATTAAAGTATAAGACTGAAATTAAATAAAATACCCTAGAATATGAAATAATAAAATAAAAGCATTTAGAAAACTATTTTGATATTTCTAGTTGTTATGGAACATCAAATTAATTTGGTTTAGGACATAATCAGTAAGGGTTTCGATTTTTTACCACGAGCAATGTTTTTCGCTTAAGTAAATGATATTCATATTTCACTTTTACATTCATCAGATTAAAGAAATTTTTTTAATGCATACTATGAAATTTAATTGTATATACCAGCGCACTGTGGTCCAGGTATTCCCAGCACATTCATTGATTAAATAGAGCAAAGTTTCTGAAGTTTCATTATGTCTTATTTTATTCGGGCACTGGCGTGAGAGAAGTCCTGAATCATACCCAAAGGAATCTTTTCTCTTTCCAAATTTGTTTTGAGAGAAGCTGCGAAATACTTGTGAAGGGGCTGTGACATGTGTGGCCAAGGGGAAACGTGGATTTTGATAATACTTGGTAATGGAAACGGAGATCTTCCAGTGACTTCACGCAGTGGGATCACGCAGTGGGATCGCGGAGTGGGTCAAACCTTGCACAGGAACAACTTGCGGGCAGCACGACCCAGCAATAAGATGGATGAGTTGATGAACGGTCGACAGGGACGAACTCCCAGGCTGTCATTACCGCAGTGGTTGGAGACGAAGGGTTTTTCGCAAGGCTCCGCCCATCACACAGCACAAATAGTCACACACGTAAAATCTCTATCCTCTTATCATCCAGTATTCTAGTGAAATGTGGCGTCGCCGACGCTGTAAATTGTTTTAAAAATAGCTTCATGTGTTGAAAATGTCTTTTATACTTCATTTCTTCTTTCCTTCCTTACTCAAAAAGATTTCTCAGCATTTTGCATTGGACTTACCAACAAATCGTAGTAGCTGATAATGTTATACTCCTGTTCAAAAGTTCCCAACACCCAGTGGTCTTGTGTGTTATGTCCATACGGGATATGGACAGGATTTGTTGCAATTTTAGAATTATAATCGCCGTAACGAATACTTACAGACTTTGATGGATATAGATACATATTTAGCGTTAAAAAATTTTAAAAAATAAACGATTTTTTGCTAATACGCACTAAACTGCATGTAGAACATTTGCATTAGTACAAATGCTAAAAGCAAAATTGAAGATCAATCCCAATTAGTACCGAAAATTCTTTCGCAACATCTTTTACAACTACATTTAATTCTTCCCTCGATTTCCTTAAAACTTCCATATTTCCAGCATTCCTTATATATTCCAGAATTTATGCTAATGCATTTGTGCTACGTTTACTTCAGTGCGTATTAGCAAAAAAGCGTTAAATTAAAAAAAAATTAACGCTAAAACGTATCTATTAGCACCAAAATCTGTAAGTATATGTTATGGCGATTATAATTTTGAAATTGCAACAAGACCTGTTCATATCCCATATGGAGATAACACCCAAGACCACTGGGTTTTGGGGACTTATGAACGGGAGTATTACATTATCAGCTAGTACGATTCGTTTGTAAGTCCAATGCCAAGTACTGAAAAACGCAGTTCGCTCCCAGAGACCGTAGAGGTACGCACACCTCCGTTTGTGCCGTCTCTTGCCGTGATTGCAAGCGTAGTGTTATCAGTTAAATCTTAGTGTTTTGTCACGTCAATTAATAATCAGTACTAATCCAGTATAACATCTATTTAAATGTTAGCCTAACGCGGCTGACAACTAACCGTAATGAATCCCACTGTAAACAACAACATAACCAAACTTCCGATGGATAAAGCTCCCGAAAATGAAGTTAAGAGTACGTACGCCAACGCCACTGTGACAGATGTGTTTCCATCTGAAGATCGAGGAGTTATCATAGAAGCTCACGAAGGTATTTCCATAAAATAATATGATACTAAATTGCTACAATAATCAACTCTAATGACTAGATTCGTGTCGCGGATATCAAATAGCAGAGTATGTGTATTTCTGACTACTAAAAGATCAGCAGATTACCTTACCAGAAAGTAACATACTTTAACTGTCAACGATCATAAACTGAAGGTAAATAGAAATTAATCAAAGAGCTTAAGAGGGTAATAATTTATAATGTTTGTCCTGTGATACCACATAATGTTATCCAACAAGAATTTAATTAAACATAATATCCATATGATGTCCACTATCTCATTTGCTAGGGCAGGTATTCATGAACTAGGATTTACACATATGAGTTTCAGAAGACAGGTTTAATAAAACACCTGAATAATCATCCAGAATCTGCCTTAATATTGTATGATGGTACCCAATATAGAATTTTATTTTCCACAGATTATATGACGTGCTTCTTATGTAAACAGTCTGGCCATTTAGCAAGTCAATGTAATAACAAATCTATTCAACATTCTGAAACAGAATATGATTAAACAAATGAAAAATCTGAAAATGAGTGAACCAATAAATCCATTGAATTTACTGAACCATAAAGTCAAAAGGTAAATCTTGCTATAAATGAGAGTAATTTTCCCTCTATTCCTAAGAAAACGCTCTCGTCAGAATCTTCATCCCAGATCGGTTCTGAAAGTAATAAGATTGATAAGACAAATTTGGATAGTAGTAAGCTAAGTAAGAAGAAAAATAAAACTGATCAAGAATCAAATCATATTTATACTCATGTTAAGATCACTCCCAAATCACTAGATGAACTTCTTCTTCTTCTTCGACGGTTTCTACCCCTTAGAGTTTGCCGTTTTCGATTTCCATAATTCTCGGTCCTCACATTGACCCTCTTCCAATCCTTTCTCCTCCATTACTTCATGTATGTATGTCTTCCAGGTTAAACCAGGTCTACCTCTTCTACGTCTTCTTTCAGGTATCCAATTTAAAATTTGTTTAGGTTATCTCTCATTTCGCATCCTCTGGACATGTCCATACCATTGAAGAGCTTTATTTTCTAGTCTTCTGGTTATGGTTGTTTGAACCCCAGCTCTTTCCGACACCACTTCGTTTCTTATTTTATCCAGTCTTGTTATCTGCAAAGATCTTCTCATAAAGTCGAGCTCTACCGACCGTATTCTGTCTCTACGGCGTTTTGATAACGGCCACATTTCTGCTCCATAGAATATAATACTTTCCACGATACTGTGGAATATGTGTCGTTTTGTGTCTTGCCTTAAAACACTATTCCATATAAGGCCATGCAGAGCTTTGATTGCATTCCTCCCCATTACAAGTCTAGTAGTTATATCTTCATCAATTTTCCCATCGTCAGTAATTACAGTCCCAAGATATTTAAATTTCGAAACGTTAGCTATCTCGTCATCAGCGACATTAATATTAGAGGCATCTCCTCCTATGCATAAATATTCTGTCTTTTTAATGTTGATTTTAAGTCCCCATTTTTCGTATTCTTCTTTTAATTTGCGTAGCATATACTCTATATCTTCTCGATCTGCTGCCATAATTACCTGATCATCTGCAAAAAGCAAAGAATGTAAGAACTTGTCATTTATGGGAACTCCCATTTGAGAACATTTCTTGTACCAGGTTTCCAAAGCTTGTTCCATATATAGATATATATATATATATATATATATATATATATATATATATATATATATATATATATATATATTAAAGAGAAGTGGCGATAAACTACATCCTTGCTTTAACCCTTTGTTAGTTCTAATGCTTCGGGTAATTTTCCTCCCCATTTTAATGCACACTTCAGTATTCTGGTACATTTTTGTAACTAAATTAATCCATTTTTCTTGCACTTTCAGTCTTTTCATTGCTGGCCAAATTGTACATCTTGGAACACTGTCGTAGGCCTTTTCCAGGTCAATAAATGTCATATATGTATCTATATTGTGCATTCCATTTTTTCTATTATCTGGCGTAAGCAATGGATGTTATCCAAACATGACCTCTCACTCCTAAAACCCCTTTGTTCTTCGCTGAAAGTTATTCCTTTTTGTATTTTTTCCTTTATAATACTAGCGAATAGCCTAGCTATTGATGGGATGACACTAATTCCTCTGTAATTTTCACAACTAGTTTTGTCACCTTTCTTGTGTATGGAACTGATGTATGACATATTCGATTCCTGCGGGATATCACCGCTAACTTCAATTCTGTTAAAAAGATTTTGGAGGTATTCAATTATACTAGAGCCTCCGTATTTTAAAACTTCCATTCTAAGGTTTCCTGGTCCTGGAGCTTTATTGTTTTTGGCTCTCGCCAAAGCCCTCTTTACATCAAGCCGACTAATTTCAGGTTCCTATTCTTGCCAATGTGTGCATTCCAAATCTTGTTGGTATACCACTCTATTTTCTTGCAATAATGTTTCGTAGTAGTCAATCCATTTTGTAGGAGTTATTATTTGTATTTTGCCTTTGTTACAGTTTTTTCTCATATTTTTAATTGTTTTCCATGCTTCAGTTGATCTGTTATATCCAAATGTACTATCTATATTGTGGCGTCACCAATTAATTAAGTATAATTTTATTGTGGCATCGCCAATAACAAAATAATTTCTACATCTAATGACAGCTCCCGCCGCGGCAGAAGTGGGTCAAGGGACACTGCCTTTGTCAAGCAGGGCTGGTCCCGACCGCACTCAGCCTCCTTTCAGAGGCGGACCGTTTATTGTCCCCCTCATAAAAAGACATAATGGCCCAGGCCGAAGCCCGGTCGGACAATGCACGCCCTCGCGCCCCCTCTTTTGCCAGCGACCCGGGACTGCCGCCGCCCCGAAGGAGTTCGCACGGAAGACACATTTACAACACGTCGTGAACGAAACCTTTCTCGGCCATCAACCGATCCCCTTCCAAACAATGCCCGCCCCCACACCCGTCTTGGCACGCGCCTGGACTAGGCACCCGAATTCCCGCAGGGGCTGTTTACAAACTAAATACAGTAGGCTGTCGATTAGCCCATGCCGACCGTCGAGGGCCCGTGAAAATGCGCTCCTGCTCGAACACGTGTCCAGACAGCTGCCAAAAGTTTCTGGAACCGTTGACAAAGGGAAGCGAGCGAGAGAGAGAAGCCGGTGTCAGACAGAGAACAATCTACGGAAAAATACGGGAAAATTGCCACATGATTGGTTAATCAGAATTCTGCGACGCAGCCACCCTCAGCCAATGGGAAGCTTCGCCATGAGGGAAGGGAGAAATTCAGAGATAGAAATATTTTGGGAAGGGGAAAGGGAGTTCTTCTAAAAACGTGATGCACAGTGGAAATTAAGGACACTTCTAAGATTTTTTCGGCCAGACTTCTAAGATTTTTTCGGCGACACTTTTAAGATTTTTTTGAAACGCTCCTAAGAACTTTTTGAGAGCTAATTTTTTGTTACTTCGAGATACTTCTAAGATACTTCGAGAGAATTCCAAAATACTTCTTGGTTGCTAAATTTGCTTGATTACTCAGTTACTTACGATCGGGACGCGAGTTCGGGAAAGACTTTCCCAGAGTCGAATTAGTTAGGACGCGACTAGTGGACTTGTCGCGGAGGAAACTCGGGCGGGAGACTACTGGATCCTGCGCCGTTTCCGCATCGGCCCGCCAGCCTTTGCCGCCTCCCGCGTCGGTGCTGATTGACAGCCCACCGCGTTACGTCAACGCCCGTGGCTACCCGCCCCACTGAGCCTGCTCGAGCCGACGACCTGGGATTGCCGCTGCCTGCCGAGAGGGGACGCGCCGCAGAAGGTCAGCGACCCGGGACTGCCGCCGCCCCTGCTTCGAGGCTGCCGCCTCGGCCCGCCCGCGGAGACAACGCAGCCACTGGTGAAAAACTACGAGACGAAGCCGTCTCGCAGAACAATCGTAACGGCGAGAAATTGCAAGTGGCCACGCTCAGGCCCTGCAGACCTTAAATGATGAATAGCACGCTTCATCCAAGAGTAAGCCTAATACGTTAGCCTTAAGGGAATTAACAACTAGTAATTAAGATAACCAGCTCACAGAGTAGATTTAGAAAAAAACTTGCGTCGCCCTTTGCGACATGTAACTTCCCTGGCAGCTCTTGGTGCCAGGAATAAACTGTTATTTGTTACAAATGATTCTGTGCTAATTCATGACCTCCCAACACTTCCATCCAGTCACATTTCAGGAGCTGAACCTGGCGCCCTCCCCCGCTCACATTAGGAATTATTACAATATCCCTACATAATCTCTCCCAGTGTTCATTTTTTTCGATTTTTACTAATTCTTTAACTTCTTTTCTCTTTTCTACATATTCCTTTCATGTGTCGTCATTCCTATTTGAAATCCATGCCAAATATATTTTTTTCTTTTCCTTAATCATGCTTTCTAAATTTTCGCTAAATTTCTCTACAAACTTGCTTTTTGCTTGTTCCACTCCTAAAACTTTCTTAGCTGCTTCAAAAACAGCCTCTTTTAAATGATTGTACATTTCTTCGGGACTTTTATCTTCTGAGTTTTCTAGCTTATTCTTAATTCTGTTTTGGTAGAGCATCTCAACACTGTATTTTTTAAAAGGTCTGTTTTAAAATGTACATCGTTTTCTTCAATTAAAAAGTCAGTATCTTTTTCAGTACCTCTTCGTTTATTTCTAAAAGGAAAAACATGTTTGCTCACTACCATATGATGATCAGTTCCACATTCTGGTTGGCGGTATACTCTCACATCATTCAGTTTAACTCTTCTCTCATTCTTCACCACAACTAAATCAATTACAGATTGTATATTTCTTACTGGATCTATTCGTGTATATTTGTGGATGCTTTTATGTCTGAACAACGTATTCCCTACATATAGTGCATGTTCCTTACATAGGTTGATTAATCTTTTTCCATTGTCATTAATACATTCCTCTCCGTATTGACCTACTACTTCACGTTCTCTATTACCTACTCTGCTATTAAAATCCCCAATTAATATTATTTCATTTTGATACGGAATACTCGCTATAGTTTCGCTGAGGTCTTGAAAGAACTTATTCTTTTCATCTACAAGTGCATTATCATTTACGGCATATACCCCTAAAATTGTTATCTTATGACGAAAAACGTTCATGTCTATTCTTAGTATCCTTTCATTAATATTCTCTACCTATTTAATGAATTTTGTCCATTTACGTTTAATAAGGAAAGAGACTCCACTTCTAGCTCTAAAATCTTTGGGTACACCACTCCAAATATGAAAATATTAATTCAAAATTTCTTCCCCTGTCCCTTTTTTCTTCGTTTCCGTAAGTATAATTATGTCCAGGTTCATTTTTTCAATTTCTGAGATGACCTCCCTCTGCTTTGTTCGTAGGCATTGTATGTTCCATGTTCCAATTTTCATTGTCCGTTTTCGTAGCCTTTGTCGTAAATTTAATTTTGGTCCGGTCCGAGGCATATTTAAATCGCTTTGAACTGAAGTTTTTTTATGGAGCCGGGATGTTAGCCCTGCGTCCAACCCCCATGTTTAATCCTGGAGGTAGATGTGTTTTTTTTTCAGGATTGTCATCCCTTAGGAAGGTTGGTTCCACTACACCTACGGAGGCCCCCCTCCCCCCTTGGTTTTCTGTCAGGGTTTCCTTCCCTTAGCTCATGGTTCCCGTTTTAAGGCGCCGGAAACTCGCCTTTCGTCCCACCCTTTTCGTTACTCTGTAGATTCTCACCACGCAGAGCATCCAGGGCCACCACGAGGAGGTTTGGGAAGGGACTTGATGAATCAGCCTTTCTACAAAGGTTCCCCATTACAGGAGGGCTTTTTCTGGTATTTAATGGTGTATACCTATGAGCCTCAGTATACCCCACCAGGGCCCGAGTCGTCCATTAGGACCCCTGAACTTCTTGATCCATTAAATGAACTTCTTGAACTTCTTGATCCATTAAAAACAAAGTATAAAGATAACTTTCAAAACATAATATCCATATAAAGTTCAATAACTGATTTATTAGAGCTGGTATTCCTGAACCAGAATTCACACATATTATGAGTTTCAGGAGACGGATGTTTACACTGTTTCAGGAGACAGACCTGAAGATGTTAGCAATCTTCCAGAATCAACCACTATATTGCATGATGATACCCAATATTGAATTTTCTTTTCTACCGATGATATGACATTCTTCTTATGTAAACAGTCTGGTCATCTAGCTAACCAGTGTAATAACAAGTCTATCCAACATTCTGCAACAGAATATGACTTACCAAATGAAAAATCTCAAAATGAATTTACTAATAATTCCATTCAATTTACTGAACCACAAAGCCAAAAGAAAAATCTTACAATAAATGAGAGTAATTTCCCCTCTATTCCTAAGAGAACGCTCTCATCAGAATCTTCATCCCAGATCGGTTCTGAAAGTAATAAGATAGATAAGACCAATTTGTGTAGTAGTTAGCAAACTAAAGAGAAAAAGAAAATTGGTCAAGAATCAAATCATATTAGTACTTAAGTTAAGAACACCCCCAAGTCACTAGATGAACTTTTTGAACCATTAAAGGCAAAGTATGAAAGCAATCCAATTGATAACCCCCTCACATATAACCAATTGAAAAATTTCACTGACAAAGCTTCAGGATCCCCAAATCCATCAATAATAGCCAGTAAATTTTCACTTGATATTCCATCTATTAACCACATCATGTCTGAATCTTATCCACTACTTACAGAAAGGTCAATACAGTATAGATTTACAAGTATTATCAACAAGTTGCAGAGTGCTCAAGAACAAATGGATGATTCAGACGCAGATACATCTGAATAATAACTAGAAATGAGTATCTTAGAATGGAATTGTAATGGATTCTATGCCCGTTTACCATCCCTGAAACTATTAGTTAATGATAATCTTCCTCAGATACTATGTATACATGAAACAAACTTTAAAGGCAATCAGTCTGGTAAACTATCTGGTTATACTACATCTTTTTGTAATAGGAATAATGCTCAAGTTGCTTATGATGGCTATCCTTGTTAAAAGTGATATTTATGTACATGATATTCCTCTCCAAACTTCCTTGAAGCCACAGCTTCTTTTTCTTCTTGTGAGTGATTTACAGCTCTCGTGGCCGTTTCTCGCATCCCAATCTCCATGCCACTCTATCGTTCCAGTCATTTTCTTCTAGTCCTCTTCTTTGCATATCGTTAAAAATCTGAATCTGCCATTCCTCTCTGAGTCTACCTCTTTGTCTTTTGTCCAAAGGAAACCACTCGCAAACCTTTCTGGGCCATCTCCCACAATCAGGCCTTTTCACGTGACCGAACAATTTCAGCCTTCGTGTTTCCAATTCATCTATTATTCATTTTTGAACCTTAAGAATTTCTTCGTTTCTAATATGTTCCATTTTAGATACTCCACAACGTCTTCTCAAAAAATCCATTTGTAGGCTCATTAATTTATCTCTTTCTCTTTTTCTTAGTTCCCATGTTTCTGCACCATACAATGTTATACTTTGTGTGATAGAGTCGAAAAGTCTTTTCTTGGTAGACTTGGATATTTCTTTTCCCCAGAGCAGCGAGTTTAACTTTTTAATAGCTTGCCGTCCTTGTGGGAATTTTTTGAGGAATATCGTTTTAGGAATCTCCTTCTTTGCTAATAATTTCACCCAAACATTTAAATTCATGGCATGCTTCTATCTGATCTCCATTTATTGGCATATAATTTATTTTCTTCTCTCCCACTACCATATATTTTGTTTTGAGGAAATTGATCTTCAGTCTACTTTTTTGTACGTTTCCGCAAGCTTTTGCATCATATACTCCATGTCAAACTCATCATTGGACAATATCACCTGATCATCAGCGAATAATAATGTATGAAAGCAATCTTCATCAATGTATATTCCCATACCTCGGCACATATTTTGCCATCCTTTTAGACTTTCTTGGAAGTAAATCTTAAACAAAGAGGGTGATAAACAACACCCTTGTCTCAGACCCTTTGTTTGTCCAAATGACTGCGAAACTTCCTTTTCCCCTTTTATTCTTGTTTCTTGATTCTCATACCAATCTTTTACTGCATTTATATATTGGGCGCTAATACCAACCTTTTCTAGAATTTGGAAGAGTTTACCTAAAGTTTACCTATCGTAAGCTTTTTCTAAATCGATAAATTCAAGGTAAGTCTCCCTATTTCTAGCTAGTCTCTTTTCTAGCACCTGCTTTATAGTAAAGATGTTATCGATACAACTTCTACCAGCTGTAAACCCACTTTGCTCATCTTCTGTATTAAACTCCCTTTCAGTTCTCTGTTTTATAATTTGCCCATACAGTCTTCCTGTAGATGAAGTTACACTTATTCCTCTATAATTTTTGCACTCTGATTTTGGTTCTTTCTTATGAATTGGAGTTAAAAAAAACTTGCTTCCATTCCCTAGGCAACTTTTCTCCTAGCAAATACTTATTAAAAATTATTTGAAGTATTTCTAATAAATTGGTTGGAGTATTTTTCAATAGTTCTACAGGAATACCTTCAGGGCCAGGATATTTACCATTTTTCATCTTTTTGATGGAGTTTTTTATCTCATTTAAACTTATTTATTTTACCTCATAAGCAGGTGTAATATCCAATTGTCAGTTAGTTTCTTTCAGAGCTTTCTTGAATTCGTGTCTATTATCTTCAAACATATCTGAGTAGTATTTAATCCATTCGTCCATTTTTATAATTTGTAAATTAGATTGTGTTTTATTGTCTGGTCTTAAACATTTTATATGTCTCCATGATTCCTTGCTTCCTTGCTTTGTGTCCCACCTATGTTCTCTTCCACTTCTAAGCATTTTTTATTCCACCATTCATCTTTTGACTTTTTACCGTTTTTTTTATCTCTGTATTCAAACTCATATATTCTTTCCTGTTGTCCAGATTTTGGGTCGCAAGCCATTTTTCATAATATCTTCTTTTCCCCTTTATCTTAGTTTCTAATCCATTATTCCACCAATATTGCCTAGGTTTTCCTTTACTCTCTTCCCCCAGAGCTTCAAACGCTGCTTTATGTGTTGTTGCTTTTAGTTTTTCGTACATATCATCAGTTGTCCCTTCAGGTTGTTCTCTTAATTTATTTGCCAATCTTAACTGATATAGAAATTTGATGTTGTTTTCATTCAATAGTTTTAGCTGATATTTAGGGTAAGTTATACTTTCTACTTCTTGTTTGTTATAATAGTTTTTTAGCCCTTGCTTTTTAAAGGGAAAAATTCATTGTACCCTTCAGTAATTAATGATCAGAGCCACATTCTGCAGCTCTAAAAACTCTTACATCCAATGCTTTAATGCAAGATGTCTGTCGCATAATTACGTTGTCAATTATTGATTTCTGGTTCTTCGTAGGCTGTACCCAGGTATATTTGTGAATATTTTTATGTTCATAGCTGTTCAAGCCACAGCTGTAAAGTTTAATATTATTTCCCATATTAATGTGTGTAATATTTATATCTCCAATAGGCAGGACTTTTATGTCTTTGAACTTGACAATATTTTCTTTAATCTGCCCAAATCTTTTATAATTTTAGGATATTTCATCAGTCACAATACATTATGGAGATCTACTATTACAGACAGAAGAGGTAAAATCATTGAAGATTGGTTAGATAGCCACAATGATCTTACCTTATTAAACACAGGTTTGGCCACCCACTTTAACAGTAGAAATGGAACTGAAAGCAGCATTGATCTTAGTTTTTCCTCAAATGACATTGCAGCTAGTATTATATGGTCTGCCAACAACTAACTTTATGATAGTGACCACTATCCCAATAGCAGGATTCTTGCAGATTAGTTCTGTTCTTCAATCTGAGACGTTAGCTTAAATGGATCCTAGAAGAAGCTATATGGAAACAATTCCAACAGTTCATTAAGTCCAATATTGCAACACTTAATCAATAAATCAACCTGACTCTGAAGACGTAAACACATTAGTGCAAGATTTTATTTCGCTTATTCTAGAAACAGCAAAAACTTCGGTTATAATTAAAAAACGCCAAGTTCCATGGTAGAACGAGGAATGTACTACAGCAATTAAAAATAATAGAAGAGCTTGTGGGAAATTTAAGAAAAACAAAACTGTGGTAAATGGTATTGCTTACAGGAAAGCAAGAGCCTTTGCAAGACTTACTCTCAAATCCACAATGATCAAATCACGGCAAAAGTTCACCTCTTCCATCACACACCAATCTCCTATATCAGAGATATGACATAAAGTAAAAGCCATTAGTGGAAGAAATAGTCCCAGTATTCCTAAATATCTTATTGACAGTTCTGGCTTAAAACATGTTGGAGCTCAAGCCGTTTGTAGCCTTTTAGCGAACTCGTTTGCTCAAAATTCAGATAGCAATAATTTTGACCCAACATTTCTATCTACAAATCCCCCAAGCACAAATTTAAATCATAATAACATTATGCTATTAAGTAGGGATAACAACGAAAAACAAAACTTTCCTTATGGAAGAACTTCTTTATGTATTAGATCAAAGCAAAAATTCTGCACCTAATAAGGTCCCAAACAGCTTTTTGAAGAACCTTCCTGAAGTTGGACCTAAGTATTTACTTCGCGTTTATAATTATAATTGGACTGAACAACACTTTCCCGACCAATGGAGAGAAGGTAATGTTATCCCCATACGCAAACCTAATAAAGATCACACTCTATCCATGTTATCCCCATACGCAAACCTAATAAAGATCACACTCTATCCACGAATTACCGTCTAATCTCCCTAACAAATAACATATGTAAGATATTAGAGAAGATGGTTTGTTGCCGCCTGAAATGGATACTGGAAAACCGCAACCTAATCACACCATACCAAAGCGCTTTCAGATCCTTTAGATCCACAAATGACCTCCTAGTAAATGTCGATACTATAAAATGAGGATGCCCTAGCTATGAAACAACATGTAATGGTTGTTTCAATAGACATTGAAAAAGCATATGAAATGGTCTACAAATATAGACTTATATCCATTCTTGCTAAATCACATATATTAGGAAATTTAGCATTCACTATCAATTTCCTAAAAAACAGATACCTCAGAGTAAAAAGTTCTACATAGTTCATCCCATCTTACAGAAATGTTGAATGGTTTACAACAAGGATCTGTCCTTAGTGTTCTATTATTCCGTTTAGTTATTAATTATGCAAGCAGTACAATAGAAGAACCAGTGAAAATATTTCTTTGTGCAGATGATATTACCTTGATATGTAGTGGTAAAAATCTTAAGGTTACTGAAAGTATTATGCATGAATCGGTAGATGGAATCACCAAGTGGTCAACCAATGCAGGAATTACTATCTCGAAGATTAAATTAGTGTTTATTGTGTTCACAAGAAGACGAAATGACGATGAGGAAGAAGTTCTTCTAAAACTGGGTGATCACCAACTTAAAAGGACTTATGTATGCAAAATTCTGGGCATACTATTTGATTCCGAACATTCATGGAAGCAGCATATAACTGCTCTTAAGGTTTAATGTAAAAAACGACTTAATATTATCAAAAAGTTATCACCCATTAAATGGGGAGCACAATTCGAATGATTGATCAACCTATATAAAGCTCTCATTCAATCTAAACTAGATTATGGGGCATTAGTCTACAGCTCAGATTCAAAAAAGTTCTGAATACTCTAAACTTTGTGATCAACAATGCTTGCCGTTTAAGACTTGGTGCCTTTAGAACCAATCCATTTAACACCTTACTTGAAGAAGCAAGACAACTACCATTGGAATTAAGAAGAAACGTTCAGTGCATAACCAATGCCTACTCCACATTTAGCATTCCTCCCAAACCTCTCAAATTCAGTTATCTTTAACAACATTCAGCCTAGCCTATATGAATCCAGATCACAGCTCTCATTACCGCTATCACCAAACCTCTTTGTATTCCCAGACGCAATCATTCCATCCCACTCTGCCAGAACTTTAATATCACAACTAATACCGACCTCGCAAAAAAACCAATAAACATCACTGAACCTATTGATAGGACACAAGAAAGAACACTGACACTACTTGAAGAATGTAACAAATTCTACCAAGTCTACACAGACGGGTCTAAACGTGATGGAAATGCAGACTGTGCCATATTTTAGTCATCAAGTAATAAAATTGACGCTCACCGCCTCCCAAATTACTTCTACCTGCTATTGCTACCTGCGAAGCGTGGGCAGTCCTTCAAGCCATTACAATCAGCGTTAACGCTCCAAAAGATATTCCCATTGCAATTTTTTCAGACTCACTATCAACTCTGAAAGCCGTTGAGAACAGATTCACTTCCAATCCAATTATCAAAAAAGCCAGGAAATTCTAGAAAAGCAAGCTATAAATGGGACCCAAATAGAAATAATATGGATCCCTATTTACTAGGCTGTCCGGGTGACGCCGCGTCCATGGCAAAGGTGCCGACGTTTCGGTTGCCATTCTGCAACCTTCCTCAGGGCGTAATGCCTGGTCGCAGGGGAGCTCTCAATATGGATCCCCTCGCACAATAAAATCATTGGAAATGAGAAAGCTGATGCAGCCGCTAAACTCGCCACATCAATTACCTACGCCGACAATCAAATTGAAGGCACCTTACAAGACTTTAAAAAGTTTCTAAAATACTCCTGCCTCAGTTTATGGGACTCTAACTGGAAATTGGATGTTACCAAACCCCATTTAGTGAGACACTCTATTCTTTAGCCAACTCTCCCCGGAAAACATTTTAAGAGGGGAGAACAGGTTGTAATCACTAGACTAAGGATAGGCCTTTTCAATCTCAATTTCTACCATCTATTTAAGATTTATTTAAGATTTACCTATCTATTTAATTTCCAGAACCCTGTCCAAAATGTGGTGCAGCAGTGTCCACTTCCCACCTAATTTTTGAATGCCCTGGCACTAATAATATAAGAAAACTTCTAAAAATTGAAGGAACCCTACAGTTTACTCAGTTCCACGGACGAATGTGGTAAAATAATAACATTTTTACCAACTACAAAACTGTACAACCTTATATAGCTGCTTAAGCTATTATTAAAGTTGTAATTAGATTAATCGTATATATTGTGAAAAATGTGATTGTATTTAATATTTTTGTCTTTGTATTAATTGTAACTTTTATGTTCGTATATACAATTGTATAATGACAGGGGTCGCTGATGACCCCTTGACGTTATAAAGTGACCATAAATAAATAAAAGTAAAAAAATACTGAAAAACACATTTGAAGAAAACTGGGCAACAAAGAAATGAAGTATGAAAGATGTTTTCAACACATGAAGCTATTTTTAAAACAGTTTACAGCGTTTGCGACGCCACATTTTACAAGATTACTAGTATTTACAAATGATAAGAGGCTAGAGATTCTACGTGTGTGATTATTTGCGCAATGTGAAGGGCTAGCCTTGCGAGCAAACCTTCGCCTCCAACCACTGCTGTAATGACAGCCTAGGAAGTAGTCCCTGTTGACCGTTCATCAACTCGTCCAGCTTATCGCTTTGTCGTGCGGCCGCAAGTTGCTCATGTGCGTGTTTTGATTCCACTGCGCGATCTCACTGCGCGATCCCACTGCGTGAACCCACTACGTGAAGTCACTGGAAGATCTCCGTTTCCATTAGCAAGTACTATCAAAATACACGTTTCCCCTTGCCCACACATGTCACAGCCCCCTCAAGTATTTCGCAGCTTCTCTCAAAACAAATTTGGAAAGAGAAAAGATTCCTTTGGGTTTGACGCAGGACTTCTCTCACGCCAGAGCCCGAATAAAATAAGATATTATGCACCTCCTGAAACTTTGCTCCATTTAATCAATGAATGTGCTGGGAAAATCTAGATCACAGTGCCCTGGTATATGCAATTATATTTCTTATCATGCAAGAAACAATTATTCTTAATCTGATGATTCTGTGAATATCATTTACTTAAGCAATAAAATTTTGCTCATGAAATATCAAAATCCTTACTGATTATGTGAATGAAAGTGAAACATGAATATTATTTACTTAAGCGAAAAAAATTGCTCATTTTAAAAAATCGAAACCCTTACTGATTATGTCGTAAACAAAATTAATTTGATGTTGCATTCCAACTAGAATGATCAAAATAGTTTTCTCGATGCTTTTATTACATGATTTCATCTTTTAGGTTATTCAATTTAATTTAAGTCTTATACTTTAATTTTTGCTGCATATCTCTCTACATACGTATAATTTACTATCAAAAAGATGAGTAAATGAATTATTTTTGTAAAATACAATACTTTTTTGTAGTTTATATAAATTGTAGATAACGTATTTGCCACTGTCCAAAATTTATTGCATAATCTACACTCCGTGTCTCACACTTGTCTTAGAAGCGTCTCTCGGAATGTTTGATCTACAGGGCGGTTTCACCTACTGGATCTAAATGGTGGGTATAAAGTAACTAAGTATTAAAAGTATGTTGTGGTATCTGTAAGATTTATTTTCATTTATTAGAAACACGTGTACAAGTACACAACCATCATTATATAAGAAAGCAATATATTTTTATAAATCTCGATAGAGGCACCAGCTTTGTCAAGCAGTTTTCTCAATCGTTCGCTAGTACAGTAATGGATACTTTTCTAAAAGAAATTAATCGGTTTGTCGACGAAGACATCTTGAATCCGCTTGAAGTTCAAATTTGGTCTGTGCATTATATTATATTAGCTTGTTTGGAAGCTGTGAGGTGGCAGCCCCACTACCAAACGTAACCTGCGCAGCGCTCGTAACGCGGCCAGGGGATTCAATAACTACTGGCTCTCTTCACAATGCACAACTGGATGGATCATGGAAACGACTCAAGCATGCCAAGGATAAACGATTCGCTATTACGGGACGACTAAAACTAGCTACCTGGAATGTCAGAGGGCTAGGTAATAAAGAAGAAGAAATAGATAACAAACTAAACGAAAAAGGAATAGATATAGCTGTTATAACGGAAACCAAAAAAAGCTGAAAGGTACAAAAGATATGAAACATTATACGATGATCTACTGTGGAGTAACTCAAAATAGACGGGCAAGTAGTGGGGTAGCAATTATGGTTAACAAGAGGTGGAAAAATATAATAGTGGAGTATTCCTTTGTAAATGAGCAAATTGCGACGTGCAAATTCCAAATAGAGAGGGGACACGTAATAATTATAGGCGTGTATGCCCCAGAAGAAGGAAGGAAAGAGGACACACGGACGTTTTATGACGATCTTCAAAAACAAATTAGCAAAATAAACAAAACTAATCATGTCCTCTTCTGTGGCGACCTAAACGCCAGGGTTGGTAACATTCCGATTCCGGGAGTTGTGGGGGTATTTGAAGAACAGCACTTGAATAAAAATGGAGAAGAACTTAGTTTACAGCCTTCAATAAGTTGAAAATATTAATACCTTTTTCAGGAAAAAAGAAATACACAAGTTCACCTGGAGTGCCAGAGGCCTCAGATCACTGATAGATTATGTAATCGCAAATGATAAAATTAGTAATCAAATAGAGAATGTACAAGTACACCGAGGATATGATCAGAGGTGGATTTACGCATAGGCACAGTAGGCACGTGCCTACGGCGGCAAATTTTCAAGGGCGGCAAATTTCCAAAAGCGCAAAATTTTCTTGATATTTTCTAAAACAAATTTAGGTTCTCTAAAAACTATAACAGCATAAATCATATTTGTATTTTAAAAATGATTTAAACGAGACTAAAGCCGCCCACTCAACCTTTGATTTATAAATTAAGTTTGAATTTCAAATGGGGACATTTTCAATGTTACAGAATACATGAAAAGAATTCGCCAACGACTTCTGATTGGTTGATTGATCAGAAAGAATTACATTCTTAGAGTAAGGAGTTTGAAAATGAAATGGTTCCTCAAGCAATTGAAAATATAACTGAGATTGATTATGAGACGGCGATTCAACCGATGTAAATAGTTTAAGCCTTTTTTGTATAAATAATTAATAAATTATATATATATATATATATATATATATATATATATATGTATATATATATATATATATATATATATATATATATGTATATATATATACATATGATAATCTTTCTAGAATGTTTGTTTATAATATTACAATACATTATTATAATAATTTATTATTTTCTTTTTAATTAAATAGGATTTCTACTCAATGTATACAACTGCAAGAATATAAAATTGATGAAACCATAACTTCGACTGATCGTCTTCGTTGGAAAAGCGATCCAGCTTTGTAGAGTATTAATGAAGCTACACGTGATTATGTTGCCAAGCATGGGTTCGATCAAAACAAAAACGCTGACTAAATCAAGAAAAGAGTACAATGATGGCAAAGTTCGTTACTTAACGTCGAATATGTTTGAGTATGCGCATATCAGTAAAGAAAAAATGCCTCGCAAGTGGCTTGTTTACTCTGAGAGCAATGGAACTATTTTCTGCGGTGTTTGTCTATTGTTTTCAAGCAATTCAGAAGTAAGAATAAAATTACCATCGGAGGGATTCAATGATTGCAAAAATGCGCATACCAAATTAAAAGAACATGAGAATTTTACATAACATCGAAACGAAATTGTACGTTCGCATTGAAAAATAGACAGCGGACAGAAAACCAAGTGAATAAGCAGCTGCTTGAACAAGTTGAAACTGAGACAACTTACTGGACGAATGTTGTTGAGCGTGTCATTTTAGTAATAAAAACTCTTGTTTCAAGAGGGCTTTCTTTGAGAGGACATGTCGAAAAGTTTGGAAATAATCAAAATGGTAATTACATGATGTTGCTTGAGTTAATTTTGAAATATGACCACTTCTTAGCAGATCACATACAAACATTTGGTAACTGCGGAAAAGGAAATACATCGTATTTATCCACCACGACGGTTGAAGAACTAATAGGTATATTAGCTAAAGCAGTTAAAGATGAGATTCTCCGAAACATTCGAAGTGCCAAGCATTTTTCCATAATTGTGGACTCTACACCAGACATAGAACACGTGGATCAACTCGCTATAGTTATTAGACATGTGGGAAAAGATGGTACACCAAAAGAGTCATTTTTGGAATTCCTTCCAAACACAGGCCATAAATCAAAGGAGATGTTCGGCGCTGTATGTAATTTTATGGAGATAAACGAACTGGACATTAATAATAGTGGTAGGTCCTACGCCAACGCGTCAAGGATGTCCGGTCTTTACACAGGTCTTCAAGCCCGTATGAAAGATGTAAAGGCTCTAATTGAATTCATCCCCTGTTCTGCTCATTCTTTACAGTTAGTTGGTACAAATGCAGCTCAATCATGCATGAAGGTGGGACATACTTCAAAATTTAGTAGCTAAAGGATCCAGTACATCCTCTTTGAAAAGTCTTTCAATTATGCGCTGGTCAGCTCGAGATAATGCATGTCAGTCTCTAAAACATCGTTGGCAAAATGTTTTAAATGCCCTTCAAATTAATCTGATGATTCTACGCAAAAATTCTCAACGCGTGCAGAAGCTCAAGGTCTTATTGTTGCTTTAAATCGACGTGAAACTGCTATTATGACCGAGGTTTGCGGATTCATTTTAGACCGCTTGAATGCGTCGAACAAACAACTGCAAAAAGTCGATATCGATTTAAGTTCCGTGGTTGGTCTTTACAATTCGCTTGTAGAACTTTTAAAAATGAACTGAGACAATTTTGAATTTTTTGAAGAGAAGGGTAAGATGCTGTCAACTACTGAAACGTACGAATCGGAAAACAAAAGAAAAAGGAAACGTAAAATGCAATGTGATGAAACTAACGAGAATGCAGCAGAACTGACCGCACGAGACAAGTTTAAAATCAACACTTATTTGGTTATTGTTGATAAATTATTTGCAGAATTGAATAAGAGACATGAAGCGTATAAAGATGAATATGAGAAATTTAAGGTTGTCATTGAAATAGAAAAATTATCTTTGATTGATTTGGAAAAAGCAGCGATATTTTTTTTGTTCACAATTTCCCCAAGATCTTGAAGAATTGCTTGTTTATGAGCTTATACATTTAAGTTCGTATTTAAAAATCGTTGACGAAGATGTTAAGCCAACGAATCCTGCAGCTTTATTAAAGTGGTTACGGAAAGAAGAATTAGAATGTATTTATCCTAACTTTGACATTGTACTTCGAATTTTTTTAATGTATTCCGGTGGCCAATTGCACAGCAGAACGTTCATTTTCTTGTTTCAAAAGGATTATAAATGATTTGCGTTCTACAATGACAGAGTATCGACTGAGTATCAACTGAACTCCTTAGCGTTATTGTGTATCGAAGAAAATTATCTCAGCGTTTTAGATTATAGTATTATTATTGATGAATTTGCTCACCAAAAGGCACGTCGCAAAATTTTACATTAATAGACAAATTAGCTATAATTAATAAAACGTTATTTCAACTGTATAAAAAACCCCATCCAAAAATGTTAAATGTTATATTCCTTGTTTATAATGGTAAATCGAAAATTATAAAAACTGTTACAACGTCGTAATATTCTAATTGTTCAGTTGTTGTAAATAAAAATTCCATCATATAAATATTTAATACAAGGTATTTATTTGTCTACTTCATTAGATTTTATGATTTCAGAAGCATATGAAACTGAAAGTAAGGCCCGTTGACGAAAGACAACATGTTGCAATTCTAGTTGTCATGTTTTAGTTTCCTTTTAATGTTAACGATTCAGTGTTGAAACGTTAATAATGTTGAACGTTACTTGCTATGAAGATACAGTTTATATCCAAAATTAGCTAATCCAAAAAAATTATTTAATTTATGAAAACAATGTGCAAAATGTAATGTTACTTTTAAAGTTAAAACGTTGAAATTAATGAGGAATTGTTACTGAAACGTTACAATTTGAAATATAACATTAATTTTAAACAGGGGGCGGCAAATTTGATGTGCCTACAGGCGGCAAAAATATTAATCCGCCCCTGGATATGATATATATTCAGACCACTCCCTAGTGATTGCAACGATAGTAATGGTAGCAAAATGGAAGAAAATTAGACT
This sequence comes from Gryllus longicercus, assembly GCA_038098605.1. Lineage (NCBI taxonomy): Eukaryota > Metazoa > Arthropoda > Insecta > Orthoptera > Gryllidae > Gryllus > Gryllus longicercus. The sequence continues at coordinate 184,920 of JAZDUA010000257.1, read as the reverse complement.
AAGGAAAGAGTCAAGTCAGGAAATTTTTAAAGTGTACTTACTTGAACAAGAAAGCATAAAAAGACTATATCAAAATCGATTGCAACAATTTCTGTCAAGTGTTTCAACTGTTGATGATGTGGATAAGGAATGGCAGAATATAAAGGAATGCATAGAGAGGGCAGCATATGAAACTTTAGAAAAGAAAAAAAAGCATAAGAAAAGAAAGGGACTCAGAGTATGGAACGATTGTATAGCGAAAGCCATAAAAGATAAAGATATATCATATACAAAATTCCTTCAAAACAAAACCCAAGGCATGTGGTTCGCGTACAAAGCGTTAAGACATTTAAATCAGACGGAGAAAGATGTGCCAGATATACGCAAAATCAATGAAGAACAATGGAAGGAACACTATATAAACCTTTGGTGTACTGGAACTGTTGAAGCTAAAGATGAAGAGCTTCGCTACAACAATACTGTGGATTCCATCTCCTTGGATGAATTAAAGCAAGCCTTGAACAGTATAAAAAACAGGAAGGCATGTGGTCCTGATGGAGTTAACATGGAACTCATAAAATATGCAGGCCCCCTAAGCGAATTTAGACTGCTTCATCTGTTCAACGAATGCTGGAAATCTTATAAGACACCCAATAGCTGGAAAATAACAGAGGTCATGTCTATCTTTAAAAAAGGTAAAAGAAATGAATGTGGAAACTACAGGGGTATCAGCCTCATGAATGCCGCTTACAAAGTATTTGCAAAAGTTATCAACGCTCGATTGAAAATTATAGCAGAAGCTAAATTACAAGAAGAACAATCGGGATTTCGGAAAGGACGCTCTTGTTACGACAACATTTTTAGTCTTAAAATAATATTAGAAAAACGACGAGAAGTAAATAAGGAAACCCATATAGCCTTTATTGACTTCGAGAAAGCTTTTGATAGCGTGGACAGACACAAGCTATGGAAAATAATGAACGAAAGTGGCTATCCTGAACACCTCATAAAAACAATCAAAATATGTATAAAGAGACAAAAAATATAATAAATACTGTCATAAAGAAGACTGAAGAAATATTAATAAATAGGAGACTTAAACAAGGATGTATTTTATCTCCAACACTATTTAATATATATATTGATAACCTTATTGAAAAATGGAGATGCACAGCTAGTTCTGGAATACAGTTGAAGCAGAATAAACATATAAATGTTCTACTTTATGCAGATGACGTAACAATACTGCAAGAAAGTGAAGATGATCTGCAAAAAGCTGTATACACACTGCATCAACTGGGAAGAAATGAGTATAATCTCCGAATATCTAAAAAGAAGACTAAAGTTATGGCCCATTACGGTAAATATCCCATACGCTCAAAAATAGTTATTGACAACACAGTGATCAACCAGACTTTAAATTTTAATTACGTTGGTTGTGACATCAGTTATGACACAGATAAAGACATAGAAAATAAAACTATTAAATTTCAATCAATATGTGGAATAATAAACAGAACACTAGAGAACAAATCAAGGAAAGACACAAAAATGAAGTTCTTTAAGACAATGGCTGCTCCAGTTCTCCTGTATGGAAGTGAATCATGGATAATGAAAAAAAGAGACCAAAGTAAGCTCCAAGCAGCAGAAATAAGATTTCTTAGGAAAGTTAAAGGCTGCATTAAACAAGACCAGATAAGAAATGAGGATATCCGTAAAGAACTAGATATATACAACATAAATGAAAGGATCGTAGAAAACAGGAAAGAATGGCGGCGCCATATCGAAGGAATGGAGGAAGATCGTATTCCACAATTAGTGATGAACTACCAACCGAAGGGAAGAAGAGATATCGGCCGACCCAGAAAGAGATGGTCCTGAAGTGCAAAGTGAAGACGGAACAGGCATTCCTGCCTAATCCTTGAAATGGAGAAGAAGAAGAAGAAGAAGAAGAAGAAGAAGAAGAAGAAGAAGAAGAAGAAGAAGAAGAAGAAGAAACAGAAGAAGAAGAAGACATTATATTAGATTACTGGGACATTTTCAAAATTTTCTCAAAAAATTTACAAATGTTGTCTTTAAGCTGGACAAGTTTCATTTTTACTAATACATAGCTTCATGAAAAACAAGGAACATGTATATCTTGACCCTTTTAAGAAAAAGGGGGACTTATGTTTCTTTTTAAAATCATTGATTCAATTTTTTTTCTTTCAGTCCCTGCGGGGCGAGATCATAATTTTTGGACTCGCCATCGCCAATAGTTAGGGTTGTTACTGTTGTAAAAGGACCTCTGTTGAGGTCGTTTCTGTACACGATGTGGTTCCTCCAGGCGATTGAGTTATGGAAGTAGAACGTTATGAAGACCAGGCACAAAGTGAACAGCAACAGCAAGACGTTATGAATCGCATGAACAGGTGCAGCCTTTTCTGAAACACAGACATGGTCGCTTAACTAAGTTCAATGCCAGGGTTGCCACTTCAAGAAGTGAAAAGACAAGATACTTCAAACTTAGAAAATCCTCTTAAATATAACTTACTATGTTTACTCAGTTAACGAGAAAACATAAGTAGAAAGTTTACCAAACCTTTCACTAAAGATACAGTAATAACTAATTGAAAATTCCTTTGCCAAATTGTTTTAAAAATGTTAATTATTAAAAATTCGGACTTTATAACTTCTAAATAAAAATAAATATAGCTGAATGGTTCTTTTATACTCTGACGAAGAACGTAAAAATAATTTATTAAGACTTGAATAGAATTAGTGGTTCTAGAGATGGCACAGACTTTCTCCTAAAAGTCAGTTTTCTTATCCCATAAATTTCCTCTACCTCTACGGTTAGGCCACCCCCGGTTCCTAGCAGCTGCCTAAAGCACATTTTTTCACTTTTTCTTAATTTTTTAAAACAATAATATATCAAACAGCCATTTGTATCATGTTATTCTATGCATTTAACACTCCCCACAAAAATGAAGAAACCGATTACAGAATATTTTCAGAAAATGATGATTGACCGTTTTTAAAACTTTGGAAACTCACACTTTCTCCCTCTCTCTCTCTTTCTCTCCCTCTCTCTCCCTCTCTCTCACTGTTTCTCTCCCTCTCTATCTCTTTCTCTCTTCCTCTCCCGCTCTCTTCCTCTCTCCCTCTCACCACCTCTCTCTCTTTCTGTGCTTAGTCATGAAAATTGTTTCGTCTATTTTTGAATTTTTGAATTCACTTTCTCTTTATTCCATAAGTCATTACATTTTCATCTTAAATGACTATAAATTGATAAAGAATTTTAATTGACTTTACATATTTTGCGTTCAAAAAAAAGGTTGAGAAGTGTCTCTCTTCACTAGCGACATCTTTCTATGAAGAAGGCGTAGAAAAGTTGTATTCCTGCTACGAATATGACAAATTTCTGAATGTATCCATTGGTTCACGTTATCGGGACGATTGCAAAGCCGTGGGATAATATTAATCTCGCACTGCTATCTACCAGTCACATTTGTCATTACACACGGCAGAGGGTTCGCGCAGTCGCCTACAGAGACGCTGCTTGCTCTGCCGCGTCAGGTCGCAGTTGTCGCAAGACTGGTGGATCACGAAACAATAAGCAATTTGGCGTTTGTCTGGGTCAGAGAACATTGACTGTTTTGTAGGCCTTCTGCAAAGTTTAGGCGCCCATTTAGTATTTTGAAAACATTAATTGAAAAGTCGTAGTAGCGAAAGTATTGTCTTCTACTAGCGTAGAATGGCTATTATTCACTCATAGAAATTCCTACGTCGCTTGTGTCGTAAACATCAACTCGTGAATAATGCCTATCAATCTACGATCATTGAAGAAAATACTATTAAGAAATGGTCTTTCATGTAATAATACTGTTGTTTTGAAACATATTTTTATGAGCTATTTTTCTTCAAAATGGTACTTACTTCCCGAACATGCGCCTTACTCTTTTCACGTACTAATTAATTTTTTCCTTAACATTGATATATAGACAGTGTTTACTGTGGCTCACCTCAGAGAACGCTGTCGGTCAAAACTGGAAGAAATTTATGTGTTATTGGTAAAGACGTGGCACGGTGGGGCCAAATGCCAAAAAGCTGGCCAAAAGTCCAAAAAAAAAGTTACTAGATAGGGATTTTGTCGTTGCTACTTCAATAGGTTGGTATTTGGGCCGTTGAATTCCGCAATTAGTAACGGTTTCTCTCTTATACTTGAGGTAAGAGATCAGTTCAAAGTTGGGCCTCGAGCGATCGATATCGGTCAGCTGTGAAACGTGTTTTCAGAACCTTTGTGTTTCGAAGGATAGAGAAGCGTGCAGTCGGCCGAATTCAATAAAACAAAATGGAATCTATTCCTGAGAGTAAGTAGAAACATAATATGTATACTTAATTTTTTTTTAAAATAATTTGTTAATGTAATAATTAACGTTGATTGTTGGCGAAAAATGAAAATGCTATAATCAAAAATTTGTGTTTAAAATGAAAAATAACTATGTGCACCGTCGTGCGGGGCTAAAAACTTAACATGACATTATTCGAAATGTTATTCTCTGTGAGAATCACAAAAAAACAGCTGCCCGTAGCTGCCGTTTTAGTGCCTGTGACAAATTTTCGTAGCGGGTGCAACATGTAGAAATACAAACTTTTGATGATTTTGTTCGCCATATTGGTCCGCCATTTTGTTTTTTTAGCATTTTTATTCAATATTTATTAATCAGCATGCTTATAAACCCAAATCAACTCATTTTTAATTATAAACACGATCATTTCGTGTTAAAAATGGAAAAAATTGATGATTTGGTCCGCCATATTAGTCCGCCATTTTGTTTTTTGGCATTTTCATTCAAGGTTATTAATTAGCATCCTTAAAAATTCAAACTAACTCTTCTTTACTTATAAACATAATAATGTGTTAAAAATACAAACTTATGGTAATTTTGTCCGCCATATTGGTCCGCCATTTTGTTTTTTTATGCATTTTTATTTAATATTATTAATCAGCATGCTTATAAACCCGAATGAACTCATTTTTAATTTTAAACACGATCATTTTGTGTTAAAAATGAAGAAAATGATAATTTTGTCCGCCATATTGGTCCGCCATTTTGTTTTTTTGGCATTTTCATTCAAGATTATTAATCAGCATCCTTAAAAACCCGAATGAACTCATTTTTACTTATAAGTATGATCATTTTGTGTTAAAAATACAAAATTTTGATAATTTTATCCGCCATATTGGTCCGCCATTTTGTTTTTCGGAATTTTTATTACAGATTATTAATTAGAATGATCATAAACCTCTGAATACAAAGTTTCAGTCAAATCGTACAACGCTTTCGACTTTTGACCAGCTTTTTGGCATTTGGCCCCACCGTGCGTGGGTTACATGCAGTTTTGTGATTACTTTTTACAATAGTAATAAAAAATTACAGGAAACGATATTTATGAACAATTTTATTTAAAAATATTTTTATATGTACAAAATATGTAAAACATTCAAAGAATACATTTAGCTAATTTCTAATAATATTTAAAATAGATGTAGTTATTGGTTGCGAAACCACGAGGATAAGAGACTTTGATAATTTAGGATTGCTGTAATACCGTGCTTCCATATTTTATTTTTTTACAGTAGGCAGAAGTTTTCATTTCTATAACATCCAATATTTCGCCCACTCTCCCAAACACAGATGAGGACTGTTCTTTAAGAGCGATAAAGACAGTAGGAGCTTGTCGGCGTCAGCTTAAATTCCCTGTTATATCTACTCACGTGCATAGTAATATTATGAGTGTTATTACTGCACAGGTCAAAGTTAAAATTCAGGCGGAGTGGAGCGAATCTCATGGTTTATGCGAAAGTTTACGTTACTGCAATAGTAAACGAAAGAATTCTGTTGCTGTCGCATGTTAATACGATATTGTGGGGGGTTGCTTGTGATATATCTATTTAAACGACATTTGTGGTTCGAGAAAGATGGTTGCAAATAATCCTCCTCAACCAAACGATACTTAAAAATGACTCTCGGTGAGCAAGGTCTACTTCCAGGCGCGACTCCTTCACATTGCCAGTAAATATTATTACCGAAGAAGAGTTTCATTTGATGGAATGCCGTGAAAATGTGGTTAATGTACCTAATATACATTTTTTAATTGTACTATTTATAATGTTACAATTAACAATAAGTATCCGCAAACTAATGAGTTACGCTTATTCTGAATTGTTTGAATCTTATTTGTTTGGAACATCGCCATGATTTTTCTTAATAAACAGTTGACATGTGATGAATCGTTGATTGTTTATTTACGTTACTAAGGATGTTAAGATCCGTTGCTAAGATGTTTAGTTTCTTAACAAACAGGTGCATTTAACAACCCTGAAGTGTTGCATGTTAACAGGGGTTAAAGACACTTGTGACCGATAAACGTTGTTATCTCTATTAATTAATTATTCATGTTAATTACTAATTTTTCGTATACTAATTATTTCTAATTAATAACTTAACTTCGGTAACAATTATAACAATTATCGACCTGTATAAGAAATTTCATATAACAAAACTAGAGTTCGAAAAAATGGATATTAAAGAATTGTTCCGATTTTATTGTACGGAATGTGCTTGAAGATGTAAAACGAAAATTTCAGGCTAAGGGAATCTTTGTTGTTGATCCTAGACAATTTGGAATAGCAGGTGTATTTTCAGAGAGGTAATAATATATAAATTCTCCCAATTTTCGGTAGTTGCATCTTTACATGTATGTGGCACCCTAGAAGTCTGGATAGCCGTAGTTGAAGAGCATTCATTTTCGAACAAATGTTATTTACGTGTGAAAAAGTAATGGAATAATTAAAAAAGAACTTCAAACATATTATTGAAGGCCGTACAGCAAACACCAACAAAAAACTTTATTTCAAAGCTAAAATATACGGAAATATGAATTCTTTGTATCTGAATTCTTCATGAAAGCTCTGAATCAGTTAAATCACTCAAAGAGGCAAAACTATTTAATTTTTGTATTTTAGATCAGGTTATCCCTACACTGAGTGAACCGAACTCTTTTGCATATACACTTCAAAGTACACTGTTATACAAATAATTAAATACTAAGTAATATTTTTTCATTCTTTTCACGGACCCTTGAAAGTTCTCGATGAAAGGTTTCATACCTGACAAACAATTCAAATCACTTTACAAAAAGGGAACTTTGCGAATAATTTATCTTACTTTTATTTCCCCGAAAAAGTTACATTCCACGTAAAGAAACCTAATTTCTTGAGAGTATCGATTGTGCCTTCAATAACTTTATCTTTTATATTCCAAATCGCTTTATCTATTACCACATTTTTTCGTAACACATTACACACTCTTTGTAATTCTGGTACACAGTCTCCTCGAAAATGGTGTAACTTGGCATCAGGAATGGGTATTTCATACATATCACACGGTTTTAAGCAGGTAAAAGTGTAGTGATGGTTCAGACTTAATGCTCTGTCTGTATTAAAAAAGCTTTTAACAAAAAAAAATGGAGGTGTGAAATACATAGTACGATATGCATGTTGTAACATGTACATGTACCTGGGTATGTCCTCAAACCATCCAAGTTTCTCAGGATAGTTATCAAAGAAATACACATTACGCGCACTGAAAACATCTCGAGGCTCTTTCTTTTCAGCAAAAGCTTTAGCTTCTACAATATCCATCAACTCCTTCCACGTACTGACTTCAGCAGGAACAATGACTTCATCAATGTCGAGAAGAACGACGTAGCGATATGCGTACATGTTCTTATAAAAACAATCATTATATGGAATGATTTCAAGTTGCCTTTTGCTAGCTTCTCTATTAGCTAAATACATGTGTTGAAGTCCTGGTAAATTAGGTTTTCCTGCAGGGAGAGTATGATGTACAGTTTCTACGAAGCCCGATTTCTCGTAATATTTCAACACTTTGGAAGCATTAGGGTGGATATCGAATTCGTAGAAAACGATTTTGTCCGCTCCCAAGGTTCGAACCACTTCTATCCACTCTACAAGACGTACAGATAAGTCAGAGTAGGGGAAATCAAGACCTTTAACACACACCACAAAGTCTTTTTTCGTGTCGAGTTTGTTGTAATTCACTCTTAAAATATTCGAAGCCATATCGCATGGCATTTCTACCAGTGATACAGCTGCCGGAACGTCCTTTTGAAATGTTGAAGGAATTTCGCAAGCAATCAAATAGGGTTGATACAATCCTTGTTGATATCTTCCCCAGAATTTATACCACACCAAATGGTATTCCAGAACTTCTCCAAAAACTGGTTCATTGAGACTTGGAAACCACAACTGGCAGTATGTTTTCACAGTTGGTTCAATTCTGTTTAATACTCCTAATATCCTGACGATCGGTTTAATTTTACTCAGCTCTCTTGTTTCGTAATATGCTCCGTATAGACGGAATGTTCCGTTGCTGGTATGAAGGGTTTGCCAATGTTGATTGTTAAAGCTCAAATCGAAAATGCTCGGAAATTCAGCACAGCTTTCGTTTTTGTAATGCATGTTTTTATTCTTCTTGTCGTTCCAGAAAGCTATTGGGAGATTTGGATTCCGACGTTGTATCTCTTCCACCTCATCAGGTTTTGGCGAGTTATCAGTCTTCGGTTTGAGCTCAAAAAACCTTTTCAGCTCATCGTGAATATCTGACTTTTCCTCATTTTTTCCTGCGTGGTGATACTCCGAGTACTTCCTTGATAGGAAGGGTACGGTTGTTTGGGGCCCACTGTTGAGGTAGTTGTCTCTATCCACGATATGGTTCTCCGAGGCGATTGAGTTTTGGAAAGGGAATGTTGTGAACACCAGGCACACAGCGATCAGCAACGGCCGAACTCCTTTGATTGAGCGTATCGGTGGGGCCATCCCTGAAACACAGACGTCATCTCTCAAATATGCTTCATGATGGCAAGAGACGGGTGAGCTAGTACTCATAGTATTCGACTTCATCCAATGAGTGCATCAGGTATCAGTTAGCGTCACAATATTAGCGGGAATTTTAAATGCGAAAAGGATCATTTGGTAGACGTTATTGAAACAGGAATATGAAGCATTTTATGTTCTTATTATGTATTGAGAAAAGTCTCCCGCCATTGATTCAAAATGGGCTATGACCAAGAGACTGTTGCAGGAGCCGTCGTCTGCGCCGAGGATGCTGCAGGTTCGAGTCCTGCGTAGACTCCGTATTTGAAATTGCCCCCCCCCGTCATCATCATTATGGTCATCATCCATTCATATTCTAATTCACACTTCAAGGCATAACAACTTGAGTGACAAGGCATAACAAAGTGAGCAGCTTCGAATTAAACTAACAAATGTTTTAATTTATAATGCAAAATACATGCCTCTGGTTTTTTGCTGAAGTATTTGTCAGAAAAGTTGTTCTAGAATACAGTTATCAAGAGATGGTGAGGTCGATACAATTCAGATTTGCTCTTTATTTACAAGAATATGTGAAAGGAATATGACAACCCTGATAATAATTTCAGTACACTGGCTATTGAGAAGTGTCTGCCATATTAACTTTGCAGAAACGACAGATTTAAAGAACAAATTATCGACGTTTTTGGTAAACGAAAAACCTGTGAATATAGCTAATTTACAAAACAAATTTAAGACATGATTTTCAGAATACCCATCTGCACGTATTTGATAATGCATAATACTGCCACTTTGCCACTGCTTGAAACTAGTTTAATAGAGCATTGCCCACAAATGCATTGCAGTTTACAAAATTAATGCGTGAATTACAGGTAGGTTGGTGTCACATCTTTCCGTTATTTGCGCATTGATTACTACGGATTCTGGGCGCGTCAACTGCTAAGGTCATTAGTGCAGGCATGTTGTTAGAGTTGGGGGGCCGGTGATCTTGCCCTGCTGAATGGCGAGGTACGGTGCCATCTACCGTGGGCTAATGGGGTTTCCCCGCCGAGGTATCTCCCACCAATAACGCACCGCCCCAGCCGGGATAACATTTAAACTCCCGACCGGTCTCTCGGCATGTGTAGTATTGTAGCCATGTTAGTATGTGTGTAAGTAAGAGCCGAGGACTGGACAAGGGGAAAAAGGAAAGATCGCACGCTGAGAGTGGCCTGTGCTACGGCATTCGCCTGGTGTTGATCGGAGAAACCACGAAAACAATCGATCAGAGCAATAAGTCGCAGGAATTATCGTCCAGTCAGCAACTAAACCCGACTTAGCTGACAAACTAATGCCGAAAATCCTGTCATTATCGGGATTCGAACCTATGACCTTCCGAGCTCAGGCACCGCAGAGGCATCAGTTGATCCACTGATCCACTACGTCGGCTAGAAGCTCCTCGTCTCGCGTTTAGAAAAATTCAGTTCATCCGATTACAATCGCTAGGGGCGGATTTTAATGGAATGCCATTTTTCCCTTTCCACTTTAGAATGATGTCTTTTTTAAAATAAAACATTAATTTGCAAATAATGCAATAAAACATTTGCAATAAAACATTAATTTGCAATAATTAAAAAGCAAATGCCTCATTTTTATGTTCATTTTTCCATTTTTCGTGCATTTCAACTAATAAGTTTATTTAACTTATTTTAACATAGTAACATTTTTTACAATTTCCTGTCATTTTTTAAGCATTTTTTGCATATTTCCATGATTTTAATATCATTTTATTGGTACTTGCTGCAAATAATATGTACAAAATGCAACAAATATTCTCCACAGAATTATTCAATAGCCTATTCGATTTCTTCAGCGCTAGGATCTGATAAGCTGATTTCGGAATAACTAATTGAGATTTCAGAGAGTTTATGGCAAAGAACGGTCCAAACTAAAAGTGCGCAATCTGACTATACTTGAATGAAAGCAAGAAGCCACGATTACTCAGTAACATTATCAAAAAACTTGAGATGGTCAGCTAAACTGGTTTTGAAAAAAATTTTTACATAATTTTTTTTTGATTTTAGGACATTGAAAAAACGATTTATGCGCATTTCGTTGATCACTTTTGGGAATGTTTTAGGTCATCAAAGACCACCCGCTAATAATCACATTTCCTTCGGTTCCAAATTTGAATGCTAAACAAGAATGTAATACTTTTAGAAGTAATGTATTTATATACACTGTGGTATGCACGATTATTAGAATTTATTTCTCTGTGTAAATCACAAAGAAAAAAATTGGAAGAGTGGATATTGACACATTAAATTATTTGCTAACTTCAGTTGCCTTAATTCACGCAGTATCGGTAATATTTCTCCCTCTGGCAACTAACTTAAATTTTGTTTCAACATGCTCTTCGAGCCTACTGTGGATTAAATGTATTTTTTGGGAATTCTACCTTCCAGATTTTGATAGAATTTTCTGTTAGTACACTTTAATAAGAACTGAAGAACTTGTAGATACAAAGTTTGAAAAGTGTTATTGACAGTGTGAAGGACTTCGTTAGAAAACAAAGATAAAAACCTAAAAGGAAATGCAGTCTGAGTTATACGTGTTTCGTATTCTCATTTATAGATTTTCGTATAAAAACGACGGTTTCATAACTAATCTTCCAATTTGAAGTTTCCCACTTATCCAAGTTACTATTCATGTAAATGTTCGGCACTTTCGTGAAATATATCGCCTGAGGCAGATTAGGGCAAACAACAAGTGTCTTGTAGTGCCTCTGATCGGGATGTCCTAGGGTTCGAGTCCCGTTGATGGGAGAGTTTTCGACACTATCTAGGTCAAAATCAGGTTACTAAGGGCTTCTTTTTATATAATGTTTATTAAAAAATGCTTTACACATCAAACGTATGAGATTTGTAACAACTCTGGAGCCAAGGTCATTTTTGGGCAAAGGTCCACACGTCCAAAGAAAAGTTTCCCTTAATATATATAAAAAAATATTTAGTATACGTACCTGAATTATTGGAATACGTGTACATGTTTTCGTTGCTCTTTAGTGTTATATGCACTAGGAACTTCTCACACAACCACTCATTTAATTTTGCTGATGTGACCGTATCCTAAATTTTGTTTTTCAGGTTAAACATCTCTACAGTTTTTCCCTTTATTTAAACTTTTTTTACGGAATATCCCGTGTCATTTGGTTGAAAACCGTATTATATATATATATATATATATATATATATATATATATATATATATATATATATATTGAAACGCGAAAGCGTTTCTATACGCAATTAAAGACAAAGTGTACAGAAGTATAATTACAACTCATTTTGAACGGCGCGGCATAGCGGCAGGTGCGAGGACGCACGGTGGGGGAAGAGTGAACGGTCGCCGCCGCCGCGGCCTAGCGAAAGCGGGGGGATTCCGGCCGTTACAAGCCGAGCGGCGACGGTTGGACAGTTGCGAGGAGACGCCGAGTGGAGACGGCCGTAGAGGACAGTTGCTGAGAGCGAGTAGAAGAAAGTGGCCGGAAAAAGACGGTTAGTTGTAAGCAGAGCAGGACATTACAAAAGACGAAGAACGTTCAACAGTGTTAGATTTACATAATCGCTGATTAGAAGCCGGTAATTTATAGAACAGTGCATAGTGTAATGAACACCGGTACAAAGTGTGATCACGTGCATAGCGGTTGCGAGAGGGAAGCCGAACAGAACCGAGGAAGGGCGCAGTAATAATTCGAATGCATGGTATGAACGCAATGGTCATCCACGAGATGCTGTGATTGCGCGTGTGGGAGCGAATGCGGAAACATCCGAGGTTGCGGCCGAGGAATTCTCGTCGCCGCCTCTGCAGACCAGCGAGGCACGTGCCTGCGTCATCAACCGCCCGGGGACGCCGAGCCGCGGTGAAGGTCAACGGTCGCCGTCGCCGTGGGTGAGCAGCCACAACAGTCGAATTATTAATGGGGCCCCAAGGTATGATAAGGTTACATGGTTGATAGAATCTTGGTACCAAGACATCGAGGTTTTATGTATGTAATCAGGTGTATTAGACGTTGATTCATGAATAAATTGTATTTTGTGTTTATACTAATTTACTACTTTGATTTACCAATGTCTTATCGAGTCCCTCAGAAAACCCATTCACGAGCAAGACACCCGTCCTTTATAACCTTTAGATTTGCAGTGGAAAGTACCGACAATCAGGTACGTCATAATATATATATATATATATATATATATATATATATATATATATATATACATACATACATACATACATACATATATGTGTCTGTATATGTATGTATTTATGTATATGTATATTATAAGAAAGTACGTGCTATTCTGACATTCCTAGTTTTCATCTTCTAACACGCCATCTTTCGTTGAATCAATGTCGATGTCTGAATTGGAATATTGTGCACTAATTGTTTCGCTGTAGGTATTTCATAATACCTCAGTTTGTAGTGTAATATTCGCACACGGTTTATGAACTCCAGAACACCTACCGCCCTCCCCGACGTTTATTAACATTAGTTGTATTAAGGATACATTATGGCAACGAGCGCTGTCGACAAAAAATATCATAAGCAGAAACGTTTGCTCCCGTGTAATGTAAACCATCTTACATCGAAAAGACAGGTACAATACCCCACTCCCCTCGCATCTAGCGAGATGAGAGCTCAAGAACACGTGCGTGAATACCAGTTCCTGTTTCTCAATTTTTGCTTCTAATTCAGCACATAACATCGATGCGCACAAAAATATACAAAACATAGCAATTCACTCTGAAAAACATTTCACTCACCGACTTTCAAGCTGCTTCCCGTAAACCAAGAGGACGATCCTTCAACGACAAAACACTCACACGTAATTGAAGCTTCCGATTGAAACGACAGCCACCGGGACCCTCCTCCACACAAGTAAACACCTCGCCGGAGAATCCTCACTTTTAGAGTGGGGACTTGCTGTGACGTGCCACCCCCTCGCGCCTTCTCTGATGGCATGTGCTCGCGTCATACTGATCGCCTTACCGTCGGGGCAGGAAGGCGCCAGAAATCAGAAACATAAGACCGGAGATCAGAATTCAGCGAATTCCTTCGCCGCAATATGACTCGAATTCACCTGCTGAGAGAACTAAATAGTCAGTGGCGTAGGCTCAATGTATGCGAGTGATGTGTTACATCCCCTAGTTTCCACAATTAAAAAATATTTTCAGTAATGTGTTTTACTTTCACCCGTATGCATCTCTCTTTGTTTCTCTAGTGCGGGACAGTGCGTGAGGTCGAAACAGTGCGTGTGATGTTATTTCGTTCATCAAGTGTGCATTGTAGCGTAAATGCTGTTTCGTACTTAATATGCGGTATATCTTTTATCGTTAAATTTTAAAAAATGAAACAAAGCCATTCAATGGTTCCAATTTAATGTTCAACAAAGAGAAGAATTCAAAACGAAAAAGGGTAACAAAAATGAAATTCAAAATTTCCGGGCAATTTCTCATTTGTCAGTTTTCTCAAAAATGTTAGAGAGGCTTTTCTACACGCGAATGGAAAATTTTCTCAGGAACAACGAATCGTGTTCAGACTCACCACATGATTTTAGAAAATTAACATCTACGAAAACTGCCATTTTTTCTTGTCTTAAAGATGTTGCTGCATCAATGGACCAAAATGAAGCACCTATTGGAATATTTTTAGATTTTTCAAAAGCTTTGAAGTATTTGACCATAATATCATGCAATGAAAATTACCTTCTTATGAAATTCGTGGTATCGCTCTAGATTGGAAACCTCGTACCGCATATATAGATCTCAAAGAGTAGAAATACCTAACTGGCACGGTAGGACATTATTTACTTATCTTTCCAATTCTTTACCAATTGAACATGGGCTTCCGTAAGGTTCAATCTTAGCCCCTATTCTCTTTCTGTTATACGTAAACGATTTGCCCTTGACTTTTAAAAACGGAAGAATAGTTCGGTTTTCCGATGATCCGTATGTTCTTTGCGAAAAAAGAAACAATAAATAGTACGATTTCAGAAGTTTCAATTTGTTTTTAATAAAAAAATAATATTTAACGAAGGAAAAAGAGTTTCAATGCATTTTTGCATTTCAAATCAGCAATCGTATGGTCCATTGAAAAATACAATATGTAATTACCTGAAGTTAAAGTAACAAAATTTCTAGGTCTCTCAATTGAGTCAATCCTCAAATGGAATGTCTATATAACAGAATTAAACACTAAATTAAGTTAATTATGTTATGCATTCAGAATTCTTTCAAAGTCTTCCAGCCTTCATGTCGTGACGTGTATTTTGCAAATGTGCATTCCCGCCTGAGATAAGGCATAATATTCGGGGGAAGCTCATCATGTAGTTCCCTAAACCTATAGATTGCAAAAGAAAATTATCGGAATAATGAAAAAAATGCCATCCGCGTTATCCCTGTAACCCTCTCTTCATTGAGCTTGGAATTTTACCATTACCTTGCCTCTTTATTGGCAAATCTGTAATATTTGCCAAAACTGACTAACTAAAGGCTGGGAACATATTTTCGTGGAATGATGATATTTATGACTACAACACACGTTCTATAAATTACATTTATCAAGTGTCAGTATCAACAGCTCACTACCAGAAATCCACATACAATATACGTACGTTACTTTACAACCCATTGCCAGATGAAATTAAACAATTGAAGTTGGTACACAAATTATTACAATTATATTTGTAGTATATATTACTTTTAAATAGACTTAATATGCTTGTAACAAATAATGTACTTCAGCTTCCGGGTGATTGACCCCCATTCGATCAGGTTTTTGTCCACTTTCCCTGATCCATTGAGCAAATGCTGAGATGGTCCCTTGGTTTGCTTTTGGACGTAAATGTAGCTTCACCATGCGCACATGTTGTTTGAACTCTCTTTTTGCTTGTAGTGGTAAGAGTAGAGGTAAGAGCGAGTTACTATTTTGTTAACAATGCAAAAAATAAAATATGCAGTTCGTTTACCGTTGCAAATAAGTTTTCTATAACTCGAAAACGAAAGTCTAGTTTTTCATATGTCGCTAATCTTGCGATTTTTAAATTTTATTTTTATTTATTTATTTATATTTAATTTTTACTCATCTTTCAACTCCAGATAAAATAATGGGGAGCGATTTTGGAACTCAAGAAAACGTGCGCAAATTATTTTCTCTCCCATACGTCACATAGAGTTTTTCACTAAATAAATCTAAATCAAAATAATTCCACATTTCAGTATTTTATCTCGTTGTCTTCAACAATTATCTCTCAAATATGCATTGCTCCATCGTTTCCCAAGGTATCATACGGTGTTAATATAAATTTAAAATTAAAATGTTCGCACAAACTTATGGTTTTCAATTTTTCTTGCATGTTAAGTATTAGAAATGAAATAATGATACTATCATCCGCATCAACCCAATTCTGTTACTTTTGTGTCCTACCGAATTACTAAGTTAACACATAAAACCTATATTAGAAATTCAGAAAACAGTAACTGATAAATCCGTCGTCCTGGAGATAGCGTTCATAACATTATTTAAACACAAAAAGCTTTAATATTCGCCAAACATGAAGTAGTAAACAACATGACCAATTTCTCTGGCTTCAATCAACATCACCTAGATATACCTAACTAGATACACCACTTAGATATCTAGGTGGTGTTGCTTCAATACTTCCGTATTATCTAAATGCATCATAAACTCGGATTATTACGTTCCGACGTAACGGAAAAACTTGATGTTTTAATTGAGGCTGGAAATTGCAGTGCAGGGATGCCATACTAGGCGGAATTCCGCCAATTGTACGGAAATAAGGCATTGTCTGAAACTAGTCGACTGTAGGATTTTAATTAGTATTAAAATATTTTATTTTCAGCATGTGCAACAAAATGAATTAATATAAATACATATAACCTAATTGGTCAAATTCCAATGAAGTTTGCGAATTGGTGGAAACAAAATACATTAATACGTAGGGAATACAAATTGCAGAACAGAGAAAACTCAAATGAATATTGGGATTTCCAATAGTAAAATGTAATTAAAATAACATTAGTTATTTTGCATATTCTTTTATCCATTCTTGTCCGAATATTTTTCTTGTAGCCGATTGTTGGCTTGAGGCATATATAGTATGTTTCATTAATTTCAAACAAATTACGGGAAAACTATTATATTTCACAAAAAATGCTTTGGCTTTTCTTAAAGAGCTGATTTTGTAGAACGGACTTTGAGGCATAAATCTCTATCTTCAATTTTGTACAAACAAAAGCTGAAACGTAAGAAACGAACAAAGAATGTGAAATAATACACAAATTCTTACTTATGTAACATCCAACTGCCTAGCATCAGAATTTATTCACGAAGCCCAGTAATTTCGGAACGGGTGACTACATTTGTCGCCAAATTACACAAAAATACTCATATTTTCAAAATGACCCTATTTGAATAACTTTTATTTGATGAACATATTTCATTAAGAAAAAAATATATCTTCATAATTGTAGTTGTAGAAAGTCGCCGAAAATTGTTTGATTTTTTCAACTTTTGAAAAATCAGGGTTTTCAACCAACAGGAGACATACACCAAACCTTTCAATTACAAATGGTAAAGAGGTTTCCCAGTAATTTCGGAACGAGGGACTAAAATTGTCGCCAAATTACACAAAAATACTCATATTTTCAACAAATTCAACATGACCTTATTTGAATAACTTTTATTTGATGAACATATTTCATTAAGAAAAAAATATATCTTCATAATTGTAGTTGTAGAAAGTAGCCGAATTCTTTTTGATTCTTTTCAACTTTTGAGAAATCAGGGTTTTCAACCAACAGGAGACATACACCAAACCTTTCAATTACAAATGGTAGAGGTTTCCCAGTAATTTCGGAACGAGGGACTAAAAATGTCGCCAAATTACACAAAAATACTCATATTTTCAACAAATTCAACATGACCTTATTTGAATAACTTTTATTTGATGAACATATTTCATTAAGAAAAAAAATATCTTCATAATTGTAGTTGTAGAAAGTAGCCGAATTCTTTTTGATTTTTTTCAACTTTTGAAAAATCAGGGTTTTCAACCAACAGGAGACGGGACCAAACGGGACGAATTACGAAATTTAATTACGAATGGGGAAGAGGTTTCCCAGAGCATTTCAACCCAGCCGTATGAACGTGATATATCTTATTTGACCTCCAGAGGCTCGTGACGGCTCTTATCTCTCCCGTGCTGACGCGTGACAAGTAGTGCCACGGGGATTCTCATGCATTGGAGCCTCCGGCCTACGCAATCCGACTAGGATGCGGTTGGAACGTCGATGGAATTGCGTATTCGAAGAGCGTATTTAACACATAAAATTAAATGTAGACTGCTTGCAAGCGAACAACCGGTACGAGCGTCCACTGCTCAGGATCACCTCAAGGAAAGTTAGAACTCCGTCGACGAAAGGCTAAAAGCATAAATAAATTAAAAATATAAGATGTACAAATTGCTACTACAAATGTCATTATTTTTTCATCAATGAAATATTAATTGAATTTGTTACATAGATTACGAAGAAAATATTGAAAACTGATCTACAGTACATTCTAAGAGTAGAAATAACTTACTGGAATAATTGGACATTACGTACACACCTTTTCGATTTGTCAGTTCCACGTGGAGTTCCGTAGGGATCGATTTTTGGCCATATTCTCTTTCTACTACGTAAACGATATTGTAAACAAACCTAATGATACACTAAACTAGCCCCACGTTGGGACCAGCCAAATGTAAACAAACCTAATGTGAGCGGGGGAGGGCGCCAGGTTCAGCTCCTGAAATGTGACTGGATGGAAGAGTTGGGAGGTCATGAATTAGCACAGAGTCATTTGTAACAATTAACAGTTTATTCCTGGCACCAAGAGCTGCCAGGGAAGTTACATGTCGCAAAGGGCGACGCAGGTTTTTTACTAAATCTACTCTGTGAACTGGTTATCTTAATTACTAGTTGTTAATTCCCTTAAGGCTAACATATTAGGCTTACTCTTTGATGAAACGTGCTATTCATCATTTAAGGTCTGCAGGGCCTGAGCGCGGCCACTTGCAATTTCTCGCCGTTACGATTGTTCTGCGAGACGGCTTCGTCTCGTAGTTTTTCACCAGTGGCTGCGTTGTCTCCGCGGGCGGACCGAGCAGCAGCCTCGAAGCAGAGGCGGCGGCAGTCCCGGGTCGCTGACCTTCTGCGGCGCGTCCCCTCCCGGCAGGCAGCGGCAATCCCAGGTCGCCGGCTCGAGCAGGCTCAGTGGGGCGAGTGGCCACGGGCGTTGACGTAACGCGGTGGGCTGTCAATGGGCCCGACGCGGGAGGCGGCACAGGCTGGCGGGCCGATGCGGAAACGGCGCGGGATCCAGTAGTCTCCCGCTCGAGTTTCCTCCGCGACAAGTCCACTAGTCGCGTCCTAACTAATTCGACTCTGGGAAAGTCTTTCCCAAACTCGCGTCCCGATCGTAAGTAACTGAGTAATCAAGCAAATTTAGCAACCAAGAAGTATCTTGGAAGTATCTCGAAGTATCTCAGAAGTATCACGAAGTAACTCTCAAAAATTATCTCTCAAAAATATTATATCTGGGAGTGTTCCTCCCCCCGTCGCGCTCCGATCACCAGGATAAGTTTTCTCTCTGCATCTCGTTTTTAAAAGAACTTCCTTTCCCCTTCCCAAAATGTTCCTAGCTCTGAATTTCTCCCTTCCCTCATGGCGAAGCTTCCCATTGGCTGAGGGTGGCTGCGTCGCAGAATTCTGATTAACCAATCATGTGGCAAATTTCCCGTATTTTTCCGTAGATTGTTCTCTGTCTAACACCGGCTTCTCTCTCTCGCTCGCTTTCCTTTGTCAACGGTTCCAGAAACTTTTGGCAGCTGTCTGGACACGTGTTCAAGCAGGAGTGCATTTTCACGGATCCTCGACGGTCGGCATGGGCTAATTGACAGCCTACTGTATTTAGTTTGTAAACAGCCCCTGCGGGAATTCGGGTGCCTAGTCCAGGCGCGTGCCAAAACGGGTCTTGGGCGGGCATTGTTTGGAAGGGGATCGGTTGACTCGCTGAGAAAGGTTTTCGCTCACGACGTGTTGTAAATGCGTCGTCGTCTTAATTGACACCCGGCCAACCCCTCCTTCGGGCTCCGTGTTCTCCCCCGGTCGCGCGGCAGAAGAAAGGACGCGAGGGTGCGTATTGTCCGACCGGGCTCCGGCCTTCCATTTTATGAGTGCAATAAACCAGTCGCCTCTGAAAAAAGGGCCTGCGCGCGGTCGGGGCGGGCCCCGCTGTCTAACGAAAGAAACCGTCGCGGCGAAGGCAGCGTCCCTTGACCTACTTCTGCCGCGACGCGAGCTATTTCCAGATGTGATTATTATTTTATTATTGGCGACGCCACAATAAAATTATATTAATTAATTGGTGACGCCACAATATGCCCTCGATGATTCAAAAAGGAAGAACAATTCTCTATGTGGTTGATACGAATATTCTTTGCAGTAACCGTAAATAGTACAATATCAGATGTTTCAAATTGGTTCCGTAATAACGAATTGAATTAAATGAAAAACGGTTTAAGTGTTTTCCGTTTCAAATAAATAGTTCTATACTCCAGTAAAAATGAACGGTGTGCCGTTAACTAGTGATAAGGTAGCAACATTTTTAGGTCTTTGAATTCAAACTTTAAATAGAACGTCCATTTAAATGAATTGAAAGCAAAATTAATATTACTTATTACTATACTTTCAGAATTCATTCAAATTCAATCAGCTTCCACACTGCTCGTTGTGTATATTTCGCGAATGTTCATTGCCGTCTGAGATGTGGCATAATATTCCAGGAAAATACATCTTATAGTTTACAGAGTTTTACTTTACCAAAAAGAATTGTACGAATAATAAGCAAATACCACCCACGTGCTTCATCTATGCTTCTCTTATTTAATAGAGGTTTGTTTTATGTACCTTGTCTCTTGATTTACGGATCAGTGTTTTTTTGGCAAAAATGACTTAAGGGCGGGAATAATTTTCAGCAAACGCCGATGTCTGTAACTAAAACACTCGATTTAGTAAAGTAAGGATTCATTCTATTCATCAGGTGACAGTATCAACAGCTCACTGCAAAAAAAAACACATACAATACATGGACATTATTTTACAACACTTTTCTAGGTGACATTAAACGATTAAATTCAATACAAAATTGTAAGTCCCAAGTTAATTTTTTTCTCATGCATTATTGTTTCTATTTAATTAAAGACTATACCGAGCATCCAAAAAGAAAGTACAAGTAATATTAATTATAATAATGATATTTAATGTATTAGTTACAATTTAGACTGCATCATTCTAAAGAACCTTTTGTACTTCAGCTTTTGGCTCAATGACCCCCATCTCGATCACGATTTTCGTCCAGTTTCCTTGATCCTTGAGCAAATGTTGAGATGATCCCTTGTTTTGCTTCTGGACATAAATGTAACTTCAAATTGACATTTCCCCCTAGCATGTCTCACAGAGTTTATAACTTTTTCACGTAAATAAATAAAATGAAAATGTAATAATTGTAATTCTAGAATCCACATAAATTTGCGCAGTATACTCTGGTCTATGCGTCATTTACGTCGGCGTGTGAACGGCTTCTTATTCGAAATTTTCTTGGCTGTGGTACGCGTTCTTCCTTTACACAAAAAATGTCCCCGAGTTGACTCTTCCCCTCAAAATGCAGTTTCACCAACCTATATAGTTATAAATATCATTATTCTATTCTTACAACTATTCCTAGATTTATAGTATGGATATATGAATTAATATTTAAAAAACATTTATAGCGTAAAGAAATTATATCTTCAATTATTGAAAAATGACTAAATTTTTAATACAAAAAATGTTACAGAATTTAGTTTCATGCATTTATCTACCATTGTGAAAATATATTTCTTTTCGATAATTCCTTTTTCATATTTGGTCAGTCAATTACTAGCCAAAAAACTTGAAAGGATTGATCTATTACATATTAGTCTTTTCTGATAAAAGGGAAAAATAATATTCCTTATATTTTTCATGAACGAATAATACAACTTAAGGCCAACTTTTAGTTGGAATGGTGTACAAAATAACAATGGTCTAAAATATGTTTTTATGTTGATAATAATACAAAAATTTTAAACGGTTATTAACTTGCCTGCCCGACATCAATCTCATTTTTAAATTTCCGGGCTCTAGCATCATTTGTTGTAAATACAGCATTACCGCTACCACATGGGTTTTTGTTTATCAGTTCAATAGCGGCATCTAAAGAGTCCACACTTAATGCTTCCAACACTGGGCCAAAAAATCTCTTCTTTGTAGCACTTCATATTAGACTGAAAACAAGATTACAACAATTATTTTTCCAAAATAGTTGAAATATGACAAAAATTAAACTTTTATGATGTTATAATAGTTCAACAGAAACAAAATACATTTGGTTCACATAAATTCGAAGATGTGCTTTTGATAGTTCACAAAAACCAACCAAGCACTTCAATATTATATAACACAAATTAAGTTACCAAAATATATGAAGATTACACCAGGCTATTCTATTTATATCATGGTGTGATATGTGGTTATGAGGTTCACAAGTGGCTCCATAGAAGTAAGTGTCAAAGCTCATTTGAAAACAAAAGACACGGCAAAAAAGGAGCTAGAAATTTGTTTGCGGTTTTGGCTGATTTTGTAATTTTAATGTCCTTACAAAATCAGCCAAAGCTCATGAAAAAGATATTTCTCAGAATATTTTATGTCATATTGACTGCAATCCAATGCATTTCACTTCTACCCCCTCTTTAAACTTGGACCACATCAGACATTCTTGGTCACAGAAACAACTAAACCAGCAATTTTAATTTTAATAAAGGTTTAAATTGTTCAGAAGATTGTTCAGAAAAACGTTGAGAAATATTACTACAAAATGAGAATTTTGGTGTTTATAATACACAACGTACAATGAAAAGTATTTCAAATACCCATTTTCCAGCCCCTTTAGAAATATAGGCCCAGATAATTGACAAATGTTTCTATGGCCTTGCAAAAATGCCACACTTTGACACTATTTGGTATCAATTAGAAAAAACTCCCACAGAATGTCAAAACCACAACAATAAAAGAAGAAATAAAATAAGAAGTGCAATACTTGTAAAGTAAAATGCCAAATAATGAATATTTTTTCAGTTCCCCATTTTATGAAATCTCATGTTGGCAGTAACTTCTCTAGTATTGAACGTTGCATGCACAAAATTTCATTAAGTCTGAACTAAAACTGTAAATTGTATTAAAAATACATTTCTCTTTATGCAAGAGAAAGCAATTTGATTACAAGCTTTTTGTTAGCAGAATAATTGTAAAAAAGTTATAAAAAAGCCAGAAATTTTACATATATTTTACTTATGGAACCTATTTTCCCCTGTAAAGAAGAAAAAAACTAACGCCTTGATAAAATAACCAAATGTCCACCTACTTTAACTTCGAGGAGAATTGTGGACCCCAAAAACTTGCCTTTTCCATAACCAGGGACTAGATCTCGTCCATCTAGCACGCATTTAGCACTTTCATCAATTCCAGACTGCACGAATTCATTAATGAGTTTCTTGGACTGTGGTATATCACGGGACCCAAGTCTGTTACTGGCACATGACCTGGAAGAATAAGAACAAGTACAGTGATATCTGTCAAAACCGAAATTGCTTGAGACACATAAAAATTGTTTTAGAGAGGTTTCAGTTTTAAAGAAGGATGTCCATTTTATGACACTTGTGATATTGACGTTCCTGCGCCCAGTCATAAATGACATGACTTTAATATAATTATCAAAACACATTAATATGTAACGTACTTATGGAGGAAATCACAAATTAATGAATATTAAACGCTCTGGAATTGATAAATACACACCTTACTGGCTGTATTTGGACTGCTTACTGACTCATTGCACAGAGCGTCATTGCGCTCTGATTCTCTTGCATGGCCTTGAGCAATGCGTATCTGGCTGAAGAGTTAAGATTTTCAAAATGGGGCAGGGAGACACGTTAATAGTAGCCCGTACATCTTCTCAAGCTCAGTGGGCAGAGAAAGAATTACGCCTTGGGAGATAAGCAACCCCAAGGTCGAATTCTATGCTGACAGATGAATCTCCTCCAGAGCTCCTGAATGTCCAGCTGCAACGGCTAAATCTCGTATCACGGGGATAGAGAATTTAAAACAAGCTTGCAGATGAACTCATTTCATTTAGAACATCTCGTGTCTCCCTGCCAATTGCATTACATTCACAGGAATTCTATTTTATGAAAATTTGTTCCCCTACAGGACACTTCTTTCTGTGTTGGAGAAGTTCCATTTTATGCTGTTTATAACGCCATATCAACTGTACGGGCTGGAGAATTTTTTCTAATAAAGACATGTTTCCCCGTCTTGTACAGGTTCCCGTTCTGGCAGATTTTACTGTATACGAAAAAAGAACAGTTGCTATATCCAAATACTGTAACAAGGATACTTGTTACAGTATCATGGATCTGGTATACTGCAACTATTCCTTTTTTACGTGTATCTACCTGTCAATGATGATCAATATTCAAGTAATTCACTACAGGACAGGCTGTTCTTCATTGAGAAAAATGCTAATAAATATGAAGAATTTGTTTCCTAAGAAATGGACCATGAAGAAGAAATTCTACATATAAGATAGAAATTCAAAATCCCAAAACTCTAGGCACACGTCATTCACCCACCGAGATCTTGGTCTTTTATCTCTTTCTTGCACCTCTTCTCACCCATTCTATTATCTTCTTTGACTGCCTGTTTACCTGCATTCTTTGAATATGACCCAGCCACTTAATTTGTTGAGCTTTAATAACTCTGATGATAGCCCCACTTTTATTAAGTTTCCTATTTAATGGAAAGTTCTTATCTTCCGTACATCAGCAATAACTCGTTTTGGTACATATTTTAAATATTATCTGTCTCTCAAATATTCTTAAATGGTTTATGCTTTAGTCGTGAAATGTCCATATTTCTGATGCTAGTGTTGCAATAGGGTGTATTAAGTCATTGTATATTCTCATATTAATATCTCTTGTTAATAATTTTGATTTTGGCAATTTTATATTGGTATAATATGCCTTTTGCTCTTTTCTATTGTATTTCAGATTGAATTAGACAATTTTCATTTAAGATAGACCCTAAATAATTAAAGTTTTTGTTTTTTGGAATTGGGAGTTATTTATTTGGATTTCTCTTATAGATTTATTGACGATTGTGGGTATCTTGTAAAGAATATGTACTTTGTTTTTTTGTCGTTTATGTGTTCCATCTTTAACAACATAATACTAAACTATTTTCCAAGTGAGTTTTGGAATAGTATGTACCTACTATTTTTGGATTTGTTTCATTACGTTTCCATTTATTGTCCAGTATAATGAACTTATGTGACATCAACTTACTCTTACATACTTAACTTCAATACTTCTTAAGAAAAGGATACTGTGCAATTTAATCAGCCACTTTATTAGCATGTAAATTTATTATAAATTGAATATCATGATTTGTGAAACCTATCTTGAGGCGTATCAAATTCATGAGCCCCTTTTGATGTATCTACAATTTTTTTTTGTGATTTTGGTGAAGCACGCTCACAATGAATAGTGTTTTGTGGACATGACGTCACCAACCAATTAATAGAATATTTAGAGGGTTTTGAAAAATATTATATATTTCTTTTAAATCATTTGACTCTCTCATACGAGAGGAAGATGAAATTACTTTTCAAAATTCTGACATATATCTCGATTGCCAGGTCCCTTTTGTTCCAAATTCCATTCGTGTTAGAGACCACGACCATTTTACAAGTCGTTTTCGTGGAGCAGCACATGAAGGTTGTAATGTCAACTTTCGGGCTCTAAAACACATACCCGTCTTGTTGCATAAGGGAAGCGGGTATGATTCGCTTTTTTTCTGCAAGCCTGGGCTGAGGGCAGCTACGAACAGCTGAACGCAATTCGTGTCCCTTTCACAAGAAATCGGAAGTGTGGAATTTTGGATTCTAGATTCATTTAAATTTTTAGGTGCAGGAGTAGACAACGTAAGTCAATCCCTTTGATTAGAAGATTTGAAATACACTCTGGCAGTATTTTCAAACGATGCGGATTTTGAACTAGCACGCAGGAAGGGCGTATCCCCTACCACTATGTGAATTGCATGCCCAAATTGAAAGAAACGACTTCACCCCCACGCGAGGCCTTTTTCAGTCATCTCTCAAACACGTCAATCTCGGACGCGGAGTACGCTCATACGCTGACCTTGTGGAACGCTTTACGGCGTTCCACATGCATTCAAAATGTCGGTGTGTTCGCCGATTTGTATTTGAAACGTAGCGTTGTTCACCGACGTTTTTGAAACTTTTAGAAATACACCGGATGTTATGGTACAGGATCGGACGTTTTAGACGGAAGTGGTCCAGGAATGGCCATTTACCGCTACTAAAATGATTTGAGGACTAATGCATTAACTAATGGAGTTACCTTAGCAGTAATACTAATGACCGTCAGTTGTATCTTCTGTCCCGATGTGGAAGAGCAAAAGGTAATACATCCCTAATAATCTTCCTTGTAAAATACGAGGTTTAGGCTAAATCGAATATGTTCACAATGTTACAAGCATAAAGAACATGTCCATGTAACCAATAAGTTGCCAAGATTCGCGATGACATGACTGATCATGACGCGTGGTTTATTTATCTTTGAAGTTTTTATTGAGCGTCCAATTTGATTTATTAAAAGATTACAATTTGATAGGGATTAACGGGTGTCATTAGAAAGGGGTATCCCAAAACACAAAGATTTCCAATGTATCAGGTTTAATGACTGAACTTTCAGAAGATAAATGGTTAGAATTCTTTAGAATCTTCTGATGTGGAATGGTATTCTTTTTGTTCTGGATGCACCAATATCTGAGAGTAAAACTGTAATGGATAGCCAATAACTGAAAGATATTTGTGATTGTTCAGAATATCATCACCGCTGGCTCATACAATTTTTATTCATTTTTAGTTCTTTCTAATTTCTTTAGAGGTGAAAAATGCTAACATTAGCAACAGAAATTGTTGTAGTTGTTTTCACAGTTTGCAAAAATAAAATATTTCTATACCAACAGCAGCAAAATAATTTATATCAATGAAATGTAGGGATAATAGTAGCCCTATTTTGTGCAAAGGCAAACAAGTCCTATAAATTCTTCAGACAAAAGCAAACATGTACAAATTTTCCAAACGAAAACAATCATGTCCAAGTTTTATCCTGATTTATCCTGAATATAAATAAGTGATTTGATAACAGTATACGTAGACTACTGTAACAATATTAACAAGCAGTGCATCGTATTACATAGTTTGAAAAGGAGATCATTTTTTGCTGTTTCGTTGGTACTTGATATGCTACAGCCTAAACCTTTCAGCCGATTTTCATCAAAACTGATTTTCTCTAAATGAGCTGAACCGACTAGAGGCTTTAGGAGTTTCTAACGAATATTTTGATTGTTGAATTTTTTATACGATTCTGGTATATACCTTCATATGCTTCTGTCCGAGTTCGTCCACAACGGCACTTGGGTGGCGTAGTGAAATGAGTGCTCACAACGTTAAAATTGAGAATATAAGATCGGGTCTCGTAGTGGAAAAAATGGTGGCTGCAATAAAATACATTTGCTGGTTTATATAGTAGTACAATATTGTGCAGCATTTAGAAACAATCCTAGAAAATATTTGCTTTGGTAGCACCACAAGCTTATATTTGTAATGCAAAGAGTAAATATTTTTCTTGTAAAAAGTTTATTGTATTCATGATAAATATTTTTTGTTGTTTCTTTAGTAATCTAGTTTAATGATTACTTCACCAATTTACTTACATACATCTTAATTGTTTATATATGTATTTGATGTAGGTACGTAATTTGTGATGTACATTTTTGTTCGCGTTTCATAGCCGACAGGAACTACATTGGCCACGTCTTTGTTATGGTGTCTAAATTAAAGATTGAAAAACAATTAAAGATCAATGTTTTCGAGTCATTTGTGGTTTAGTTGATTAGGAGTTTTTTGATAGCTAAAGTAGTAGTGGGATTGAAGTTACAATATTATTATTTTAAGTTACTGTTATCAGAATACAAGTAAGCCCTATTATAGCATAGCTAGTGTCTTTAAGCGGTAAGTAAGAATATAGCGATACTCAACATATAACGTAATATAACGTTAATCAACATATTATTTCCTACAAATTCAGAATTTTTGAAATCAATCCGTTAATCCGTCACACGGTTCCTTAATTCAATTATGAATTTCGTTGATAAAATTATCTAATAGTGTGGGCGTTATATTCGTAAAATAAACATCACATGAAAACTCAACCAAGTTTATTTTCTCCAAATACTGTACAACTAAACGACCTGCAACTACATGTTTGGTCTTTTGCCTCGCGTCTTCACTCTTGCAGTCAAACTCGCACTGATGGGGAACGGTGTGGAAACCTTGTTCAAGCTCCTCTACATGGGCCCCGGCTCCAGGATTAGGCAGCCTATGACGCGAACGACCAGTTCGTTGGTGCCCATGGCAGGCCCCGTCTTTTGACTAGGCGTTTGCGAGGGCTTCTAACTTCTCTGGCTGAGAGACAGACTGGGCGCAAACAGTCACCGTGCGCGCGCCGCGAATTCACATTCTTTCCTCACACAACAGGCTGACATCATTAAAATTAAAATGAAACATGACATACACATTGTTATTATTGCCATTTTCCCTATAATAACATCATTCGTATATCCAAATATGGACTGTTTGAAAACCATCTGAACACATAAGAACTGTTTTAAAGCTGCTAATAATAATACTTATATTTTGAATTTTAAGAATGTAAATATTTTATTTCGATGGAATGAACCCTAAAGTCTTTAGAGTGTTGATTGTACCTTCGATAACTTTGTCTTTCACTTTCCAAATCGCTGTATCATTAACAACATTTTTTCGAAATTCATCACACACCTTTCGTAATGCTGAATCACAGTCTTTACGGTAATGATGTAACTTAGCATCGGAAGTAGGTATTGAATATCTGTTGCATTTCTTTAAGCAGGAAAAACTGTAGTGATTATGCAGACCTAATGCTATCTCAGTATTAAAAAAGCTTTTAACGTAATAAAATGGAGGTGTAAAATTCATAGTACGATAAGCATGTTGTAACATATGCATGGGCCTAGGTATGTCATCAAACCATCCATATTTCTCAGGATAGTCGTCAAAGAAATACACATTTCGTGCACTGAAAACATCTCGAGCCTCCTTCTTTTGTTTGAAAGCTTTGGCCTCTACAATGTCCATCAATTCCTTCCACGAACTGACATTATTCGGAACAATAACTTCATCAATGTCGAGAAGAATTACATAACGATAAGCATACATATTTTTATAGAAACAGTCATTTAACGGAACTAGTTCATTCTGTCTTTTGTGAAAAATTTTTCTAGTCAAATACATATGTTGGAGTGGTGGTAGATTTGGTTGTTCTGCAGGAAGAGTAAGTGGTGTAACATCCACGCGACCCAAATCTTTGTAATATTGCAAAACTTTGGAAGTGTTCGGGTGGACTTGAAGTTCGTAGAAAAATATTTTGTCCGCTCCCAAGGCACCAAGTACTTCAATCCACTCAGCTATTCGTACAGATAAGTCGACATGAGACATGTCTAGACCCTTGACACACACAGCAAAATCTTTTTTCACACCAACTTTGTTGTAAATTACTCTCAAGAGGTTGGAAGCCTTGTCGCATTGTTTTTCAACCAACGATACAGATGCAGGCACTTCTTTTTCGTATTTCGAAGGAATTATACAAGTTATCAAATAAGAATAATAAACCCACTTGGGAGTTCCCCACTTGTGTTTCCACAGAAAGGTATAATCTACAACTTCACTGAATACTGTTTCATTTGAACTATGAAACCACAGTTGACAGAATATTTTCACAGTTGGATCAACTCGATTGATCATTCCTAATATCCTAACAGCAGGTTTAATTTCACTCAGTTTTCTGACTTCATAATACGCACTATATAACTGAAATGTTCCATTTGTAGTCTGGAGAACCTGCCAATAACGGTTATTAAATTTCAAATCAAAGATATCAGGTAACTTGGCGCAAGTCTTCTTCTTGTAATACATTGGCCAAGTTTTGTGGTGATTCCAGAAAGCAATTGGAAGGTTTGGGTTCTCACGTTGAATGGTTTCTATATTTGAAACATGCAATGGTTCAAAATTTGGATTCATTTCATAAAACATCCTTAAGTCTTCTTCTGATGTGTTTTCTTCTTTTGGTGGAAATTCTTTCACCAAGTAACCAAGACTGTAGTCTTGTTGTTTGTAAAAGATGGGGTGATGGAATAAGAAAAGTATGCAGATGGTCAGCCACATCAGTAGCATCAGGATCCAGAATCTCTTCCTCCTAAGCATGGCTGGCACCGCCATTACTCTGGAACACCAAGAGATAGGCTGTGCCAAGCATAAAAAAGGAATTTAATTTTAATTTTAATGCAATTCAATGTATTATTTACCTATTTACCAACACTATATACGGACTATATAACTTCTCAGGATAAATTATATAGTTGGACTATAGTATTTAAAACCACCTGTAACAAGTATTGTATATCAGTACAGGTAGGTCATTTTGATCAGGTTTTTGTCCAGTTTCCCTTATCTCTGGAGTAAATGTTGAGATGATCCATTGTGTTGGTTCTGGATATATTTGTAACTTCGTTATCTGTGCATGTGTTCTAGAGTTCAGCGGGGAATATAATAATTCATACATTCGTCCTCAATGATGTCGTGGTATTAGTATATTCCATTATAAAGGATAAGAACCCAAATATGTATAGCTCATTTGATTTTGAAAACAGATTTTATTATCTGGGCGAATATTTTGTAAACAATTATTGTCATAAAGGGTCATTTCTTTCTGTATTCAGAATTCAACTTTATATATTTAGGATTTGGATCCCAGAATTAAGAGAACATGGACGGAATGCTCTTAACCCCGTAGCATGTCACATGCAGTTTTACGTGGTTTTGACGTAAATTAATAGTACATTATGAAATGATGATATAATGGTTGGCATTAAAATACTAGTGTGATATTATGTTTCGAGCGAGGCACGAGCGAGTATCGTAAACTTCAATCGAGTGTAGTAACACCCATTACATTGAGTTTAATACGGAATTTTGTTTATGACTAGATTCAATAGAAAAGAGATAGAAAAGAGACTAGATTCAATAGACTAATTCAATAGAAAAGTTTGACTTATAAAAGTTATAATTAACTTTTATAAGTCAAACTTTTCTATTGAATTGTTGCGTGGCAATGGACATGCAGGATTCGGCCAAGCCCACCTAGCGGGCAGCTCCCTACCCTGCCGCTGGTGGATTTTGTTACCAGTCCGCTTGCGATGGAGTACTGCCCTAGTCAAATAGGATCAAAGTTACTTTACGATCTAATTTATTTTATATACTATTCCACGTAAACATTACTGATAATAAAATAAATTAACTAATAGGAATAACACGGTATTAATTGCAATTTTAAAGTACACAATCCTACGAAACATTAACTATAATGATTCTCAATAATTATTTATTAATATTTGTTTTGTAAATTTCTCTGTGATGGGCTAATAACTGATATAAGAATGAAATATGAATACGAATAAGTATCATTATGAAGCTAGTTGCAGCCATCAAATGGCGGAATTAATGTATAGTAGTATAAGCAATATAATAAGCAAATCCTACCCACATGATTCATGTAAGCCTCTCTTTATTAATCTAGGTATATTACCATTACCTTGTCTCTTGATATATGAATCAGTGGTTTTTGTTAAAAATGACTTACTTAAGAGCGGGAACATATTTTCTGCAAACGCTGATATCTATAACTAAGACACTCGACGCAGTAATCATATTCTTCAGGTGACAGTCTCAACAGTTCACTACAAAATATTCACACACAATTCATGGACATTATTCTACATGTATTGTGTTTGAATTTTGTACACCTTGCCAGATGACATTAAAATATTAGATTTGATACAAAAGTTTAAGTCTCAAGTAAAATATGTTTTGCTGCAGAACTTTTTCTATACAATAATATATACTATACCGAGTATCCAAAAGGAAAGTAATATTAATTTTAACAACGACATTTAGTGTATTATGTTTGGATTGTACAATTCTAAAGAACTTCCAACAAATATTGTCCTTCAGTTTTGGGGTCAATGACTCGCATCTCGGCGGAAGAAACAGCGTGGCGCGTGCCCGTCTATCATGGAAAACGAAGCGGGGGAGGACCATGTTACCCGCGAAGTTGAGGTAGCCGCGACAAGCGAGAATCATTCCGATAGAGGAGACGACAGCGAGTATTTCCGGGGAGGGGATAAGGGCAAGTTTCTTTGGCTTACGGGGGACGCCGGTGAATGCGTTACAGCGTCGCTGCCACCGCCGCGCCGTTGCCCGAATGCACCATCGCCATGTCGCGGGCCGCCTCTGGGGTCACTAACTCAGGACGGACGCCACGGGCCATGACTGTGGGTGCCCAACTGCGAGCCCACGACGAGGCCGAGACGCAACCACCGCAGCCGCGAACCGTGCCGCCGATGCCCGGACAAGCGTTGCTGGCGCACGTGGACGCCACCATGTCACCTGCCGCCGAAGCCGTCGTCCGGCCGCGCCGCCTGACCGCTCCGCGCCAGGCACCAGGGCGTAGGGCCGCCGCTCCCGTAACCGGGGTCGTGAGCGCCTGATAGGACACCGCCCCGCCTCCAACGATGAATAGATACGTTTTAAGATACGTTAGATAAAAGTTCGTTTAAAGAAAAAATTATAACGGAGGCTTCACCTCATGCAAAGGGAACATTAAATCCACCTCTGAAAATACAATGCGTTGCAATGAAGTACTGAGAACGAAAATAAGTCCTATCACGCATGCCTCCCTTCAAAGAGCCTACTAACTGAGAAGCCAGGGCAACGCTGGATCGCCGCAACCAGGTAATGGGGTGAGTCGGGGCAGCCAAACGGCGGGTGTGGTTACAGTACGTAATTTGTGATGTACATTTTTGTTCGTGTTTTGTGGACAACTGGAAATACCTTGGCTACGACTTTGTAATGTTGTCTTAATTTAAGATTGAAAAAATTAAAGATTGAAGTTTTTGAGTCATTTGTGGTTTGGTTGATTAGAAGTTTTTTGATGGCTAATGTAGTAGGGGGATAGAAGTTACAATATTATAACTTAACGTTACTGTTATCAAGAATACAAGTAAGCGCTCTCATAGCATCGTTAGTTTCTTCAAGCGGTAAGTGAGAATATAGCGGTAATCAACATATTATTTCCTAAAACTACATAATTTTTGAAGTCAACTCGTTAATCCGTCACACGGTTCCTTAATCATCAATTTCGAAGATAAAATTATCTAATAGTAGGGGCGTTATGTTCGTAAAATAAACATCACATGAAAACTCAACCAAGTTTATTTTCTCCAAAAAACTGTACAACTAAACGATCTGCGAATACAACAAATGCTCTGGTCTTTTGCCTCGCGTCTTCACTCTTGCCGTCGCCCTCACACTGATAGGGAACGGTGTTGAAACCTTGTTCAAGCTTCTCTACATAGCCCCCGCCTCCAGAGCGGACAGCTTACTTTACTGTCCTTTGCAGGCCCCGTTCTTTGACTAGACGTTTGCGAGGGCTTCTAACTCTTCTGGCTGAGTGACTGGTTGGTTGGCTGACTTGCTGGGTAACTAGCAGGCTGGCTGACTGTTTGACTGTGTGTTTTTTTGTTGACTGGCTGCCTGTCTGGTTGACTGTGTGGTTGGTTGACTGATTAGCGAACTTGTTGACAGTGTGTTTGGCTGACTGTTTAACTGGCTCACTGACAGGCTGATTGATTGACCGACTGGCCTGCTAGCTGACTATCTGCTGACTATCTGCTGGGCTGCAGGGCTGCTGTCTCGTCTGGCTGACTGACTGGCTGGCTGACTGACTGACTGGCTGGCCGACTTGCTGGTCGACTGGCTAACTAGCTGGCTGTCAGACTTGCTGTCTGGTTGACTGACTAGCTCTCTGACTGACTGGCTAACTGTCTGACCGATTGGCTGAATGAAGTTATGACTGTCTGGGTAACTGTCTGACTGGTTGGACTGAATGGCTTACTTGCCTATTTGCTAACTAGTTGACTGACTGGTTGAAGTTCTGGTTTTCTGATTGGCCATCTGTCTGACTTACTGGCTAACTGGCAGACTGACTGGCAGGCTAACTGTCTGAGTGACTGGATGAGTGACTGGCTAACTGACTGACTGGATGACTCGCTGGCTTAATGGCTGACTCACTGATTGGACTCACTGATTTCCTTCCTTACTGGCAAACTGTCTGACTGACTGGATAACTGGGTGGATGACTGCCTGGTTTGACTGACTGGGTCACCGGCTAACTGGCTGGCTGAATGACTTGCTAACTTGGTGACTGGCTGGTTGGACAGACTGATTAACTTTCTGGCTTGCAGACCGACTGACTGGCTGATTGACTGGCTAAGTGACTAACTGACTGGTTTGACTCACTGGTTGAATTTCGAAATTTTTAAATAAAACAAAGTATGTTAGAATGAACCAAATACGCTTGCCAGATGTTCATCATAGCCCAAAGTTCGGTCCAATAAAAATGATTCTAAGCTTTCTTTTCACATTTTTAACACTTTTCTCATTTTACTAGAAATTTGTTCCTGTACTTTGTGCCATGTACTCTTCAGATCTCACAAAATGAGAGAAAACCTCATAAAGAAATATTTACACTAATTACTCAAATTGAAATTTTCGACGGAAAGAACCCTAATGTCCTTAGAGTATTGATTGTACCTTCGATAACTTCATCTTTTATCTTCCAAATCGCTGTATCATTAACGACATTTTTTCGAAATTCATCACACACCTTTTGAAATAATGGAACACAGTCTTTACGGTAATGATGTAACTTAGCATCAGAAATAGGTATTTCATATTTGTTGCACTTATTTAAGCAGCTAAAACTGTAGTGATTATTCAGGGTTAATGATTTTTCAGTATTAAAAAAGCTTTTAACGTAATAAAATGGAGGTGTGAAATTCATAGTACGATAGGCATGTTGTAACATATGCATGTACATAGGTATGTCGTCAAACCATCCAAGTTTTTCAGGATAGTCGTCAAAGAAATACACATTTCGTGCACTGAAAACATCTCGAGCCTCTTTCTTTTCTTTGAAAGCTTTGGCCTCTACAATGCCCATCAATTCCTTCCACGAACTGACATTATTTGGAACAATAACTTCATCAATGTCGAGAAGAATTACATAACGATAAGCATACATATTTTTATAGAAACAGTCATTTAATGGAACTAATTCATTCTGTCTTTTGTGAAACACTTTATTAGTCAAATACATATGTTGGAGTAGTGGTAGATTTGGTTGTTCTGCAGGAAGAGTGAGCGGTGTAACATCCACGCGACCCAAATCTTTGTAATATTGCAAAACTTTGGAAATGTTCGGGTGGACTTGAAGTTCGTAGAAAAATATTTTGTCCGCTCCCAAGGCACCAACTACTTCAATCCACTCAGCCATTCGCACAGATAGGTCAATGTGGGGCATGGTAAGACCCTTGACACACACAGCAAAATCTTTTTTCACATCAACTTTGTTGTAAATTACTCTCAAGAGGTTGGAAGCTTTGTCGCATTGATTTTCAACCAACGATACAGATGCGGGCACTTCTTCTTCGTATTGCGAAGGAATTTTACAAGTTATCAAATAAGAATGATAAACCCCCTGTCCAAGAGTTCCCCACTTGTCATTCCACAGATAGCTATAGACTAAAACTTCACTGATAACTGTTTTGTTCGAACTTTGAAACCACAGTTGGCAGAATGTTTTCACAGTTGGAGCAATTCGATTGATCATTCCTAATATCCTAACAGCAGGTTTAATTTCACTCTGTTCTCTGACTTCATAATATGCCCCATACAACTGAAATGTTCCATTTGTAGTCTGGAGGACCTGCCAATAACGATTATTAAATTTTAAATCAATAATATTAGGAAACTGAGCACAATTTTGATTCTTGTAGTACATTGGCCACGTTTTGTGGTGATTCCAGAAAGCTATTGGAAGGTTTGGGTTCTCACGTTGAAAGTTTTCTAAGTCAGAAGTATGCGATGAGCGATCAATATTTGGTTTCAGTTGAAAAAACATTTTCAAGTCTTCATCGGCTGTGTTGCCTTCTATTGGTGAACGTTCTTTCAGTAAGTCACCGAGACTGTAGTCCAGTTGTTCGTAAAAGATGGGGTGATGGAATAAGAAAAGTACGCCGAAAACCATCCATATCAGTAGTATCAGGAACCAGAATCTCTTCCTCCTAAGCATGGCTGGCACCGCCATTACTCTGGAACACCAAGAGATAGGCTGTGCCGAGCATAAAAAAGAAATTTAATTTCAATTTTAACGATGCTATTTAATGTATTATTTACATATTTACCATTACTATATACGGACTATATAACTTCTCAGGATTAATTATATAGTTGGACTATAGTATTTAAAACCACCTGTAACAAGTATTGTATCTCAGCACAGGTAGGTCAATGACCCCAACCTCGATCTGGTTTTTATCCAGTTTTCCTTACCTCTAGAGCAAATGTTGAGATGGTCCATTGTTTGTTTTCTGGATGAAAATGTAACTACATTATCACGTGAGATTGTGCATGTGATTTAGAGTTCTGTGTAAAAAAATGGTGATTCAAATTATTGTTCTGCATGTTGTCGTGGTATTAGTATATTCAATCATGAAGGACATGATGATGTATAAGAATCCAAATATGTATAGCTGATTTGCCTTTGAAGTAAGATTTTATTACATCGGAGCGAATATTTTGCAAACAATTCTTGTCAAGATGCTCATTTCTTTTTGTATTTAGAATTCAACAGGTATATGGTTTAGGGTATGAATCTCAAAATTAAGGAAACGGGCACAGAATACGGTTCTCATCGTAACATGTCTCTCGCAGTTTCGAAGTGTTTTTGACGCAAAATAATAGTGCATTATGAAACGATGATATAATGATGGGCATTAATACACGAGTGTGATAATACTACTCGAGCGATGTATGAGCGTGTATTGTAATCTTCACACGAGTGTATTAAATTACAGCGAGTTTAATATGAGTTTTTTTCTACGATTTGTGGTGACTTTTATAAGTCCAACTTTTATATTGAATCGTTTCGTGGCAGTTGGCATGCAGGATCCAACTGCCCCCTAGCTCCCTAACCCTTCCCTACCCTACCGCAGTTGTCGCCAGTTACCAGTGCGCCTGCAAGAGCGTACTGCAATAGTCAGATAGAACCAAATGAAATCTCTCAGTGGTCCGTTGTTCATTAAGAACACCCAATTACACTTAGAATGAGAAATAGAAACTACCGTCAAATAATGCTCAAACCTGCTCATTGCTTTCTCACTTGTGTAGGAAATATACCGGCAACTGATCATTTCAACTTCGGTTCATGAGCAATAACATCCCCAATTAAAAAATATTTACATATGACTAATATTCAATCAAATATGCTGACTCTCCATAGATCATTCAAAAAATCAATCTTTAATGGAATGAATAAACAACAAACTTATGTGGAAAGCAGCAAACAATAATCCGTTGTTTGTGTTTATCTGAAGAATGACTTAAAATAAGATTGTTTGAAATATATTACTGCTGTTATTTACTTTCGTATGTTTGTGATTGGAGTTGTTATTTACATTGATATAAACCCTGTAATGCAGTTATGGTGGCCTAAATAATAATAATAATAATAATAATAATAATAATAATAATAATATCATCTGCAAATATGGGGGACATGTTACAAACACAAACCCATCGACCAATCACCTATCGAGTGTTTACAAGATCTTCACATCGCGTATTAGCTACAAGATGTTTGAGTAGTCGTAGTAGTGGTAGTAGTAGTGGTAGTGGTAATGGTAGTGGTAGTGGTAGTGGTAGTGGTAGTGGTAGTGGTAGCGGTAGCGGTAGCGGTAGCGGTAGCGGCAGCGGCGGTGGCAGTGGCAGTAGCGGTGGTAGCGGTGGCGGTAGTAGCGGTGGCGGTAGTAGCAGTGGCGGTAGTTGTACTAGTAGTACTAGTAGTAGTAGTAGTAGTAGTAGTAGTAGTAGTAGCAGTAATAGTACTAGTAGTAGTAGTACTAGTAGTAGTACTAGTAGTAGTACTAGTAGTAGTACTAGTAGTAGTACTAGTAGTACTAGTAGTAGTACTAGTAGTAGTACTAGTAGTAGTACTAGTAGTACTAGTAGTAGTACTAGTAGTAGTACTAGTAGTAGTAGTACTAGTAGTAGTAGTACTAGTAGTAGTACTAGTAGTAGTAGTACTAGTAGTAATAGCAGTAGCAGTAGCAGTGCAGTAGCAGTAGCAGTAGTAGTAGTAGTCGTCACGGCGTCCAGGTCCCTGCTTATTGGCGTCGTCTTAGGCGTCAATTCACGAATTTCCCCACCATCCCCGTCTGCACATTTCAGTGAGTCACAAAAAACCTGCTTGGTATTCTCCGGCGTCGCCTTGGTGAATTCCAGAAGTACAGCACCGGATTTGGTTTGTCTAACGGCGTGTATATCTGCACTATTGTCTGCTGGATTGCCTTGGCCGTGGATATCTTTCACGACGTCTGCAAAAACCTTTTCCCGATGACGGCTTTATTATTATTATTATTATTATTATTATTATTATTATTATTATTATTATTATTATTATTATTATTATTATTATTATTATTATTATTATTATTATTATTATTATTATTATTATTACCTTCCGGTGCTTTATGCCTTGCAGTGCCTCCGTGTTTTTTGAGGTGAGACGAGGGATAGTGGATTGTGTGTTTCTCTCACTTGCGTCTTCCTTTTCATTGTTGTCGTTTTTCTTTTGTAGAAGATTGTGTGTCATTTCCCAACAGTCGACTGGAGAGAGAAGAGAGATAAGGAGGACGACTTCCATTGCGGTCCGCCGGAACATCCATTCTAGGATCTTTCTTGTGAGGATCATGTTGAGATCTTCTGGAATGGAAATAACAATATTTTTTCGTGCATGTCACTGCATTACTTTCTTCCATTTCTTTAGAACATCATACAAAATCTGAAAGTCATTTATGCCCTGTTTGTCTACTGCATATGGAATGAGATAGAAGTATCGAGATTACTTCTCTTTCTCTCCTCGGCTCGTTAGAGTGTTTGTAACCGTGCGTATGAATTCCAACTTCCCTTCTTCAATTTTTCCGACATTTTGGAAATCTGCGGATAAGTTTCTTGCAATATTTTTAACATTTCGTTTTCCTCCTCTCTCTCGGGATTAATGAAAATCGCTGAGTCCAAGTCTGCTTTATTTTTTGTGAGGCTACCTGACATAGTGCGAGTGGATTTGAATGCGTCATCCTGCCAATTGCTGTCGAGTATTTGGGTTAGGTCATCAATTCTCTTCGCACTTGATAATACTTATTTGAGATCTACATATTTGTTTTTAATATGCACTTGAATGCCTATCTCCTTCAATTTCTTTCCCTGTTGGGAATGATCCCGAGGTTCTAGTTGTTCTGTAGTTGGCACCTTTCGTTTGTTTTCTTCCCATTCTTTTCAACGGGTTCGCAACAGCTCGATCGTGTCCCCGAGATATTTCACTCTCTTCTTATTTTCATCTTTCGTGTTCCGTGTCTTATTAACAACTACGGAGGGATTCTTGTATTCCCCAAAAAGCCCCTCTTTAGTACTGTGTATATGATTTATATCCTTTCTCGGCTCCATGTTTGAATTTTCCGCCTCAGGTACGTTAGCGCGGACATCGCTATCATCCGCCCTTCTAGGTGAGACACCATCCGCGTCAGAAGTATCGGTTTGCTTATCACTAATGCCAGAATGAACTGCACGTGGCACGGCGCCAGTCTTCTGAGTATTTTCACTCATC
The DNA here is from genome assembly GCA_038098605.1 of Gryllus longicercus. Taxonomy (NCBI): domain Eukaryota; kingdom Metazoa; phylum Arthropoda; class Insecta; order Orthoptera; family Gryllidae; genus Gryllus; species Gryllus longicercus. The sequence goes on along the minus strand of JAZDUA010000257.1, from coordinate 144,891 downwards.
ATCTCAATCAATTCATTCACTTAAATTTCTTTTATACTCATTCAAATTTGCCACCATAGCGCTGGATTCACTAGTACCATCTTGAAGCGCCAGAGTGTGCTGATCGCTCATCCTAGTTAGAGTCCCTGGATATAGAGAGGAGCGCACAGGGCCCGGCAACTTTTCATCAAAATTGGGGACAAAGCTAGGTAGCTACTATAGGATGCGCTAGTGTCGCCGGATACAACTGCTGGTATGGCTCGCCAACTTTCGCACAAAAAAAAATGGTCAAGAAATACGAATACACTTTGATTATGAGCGATTTCTGAAATAAATTACAAACCAAGTTAAATACTATGAGTTTATCTTCTAAAATTCATTTATTCGTAATAATACACGCATGAAAGAAAAGGTAGCGCGAACAGCGGCGAGATCTTTTGTATCAGACTCGTGAGTTTGCGACCCTAGAACCCACATACGTTTTAAATAACGTTGGTAGCAGTTCGTACTTTAGTTCGTGTAAGAAGGTGATGCTCAAGAGCGTGCCACAGTAATGGTCTCCACCACGTTGTATGGGAGTTATAGGGCCCTGATTTAATATCCAGTTGTCGGTGGTTGTCGGCTTGAGTAGTGCGGTTGTGTTGTGCGTGATGACGTTCTCGCTAATGTTTTAAGAAGAATGCCTTGTTGTTGTCGTTGTCATTGTCGTCGTTGTCGTTGTCGTCGTTGTCGTCGTCGTTGTCGTTGTCGTTGTCGTTGTCGTCGTCGTCGTCGTCGTCGTTGTCGTTGTCGTCGTTGTCGTTGTCGTTGTTGTTGTTGTTGTTGTTGTTGTTGTTGTTGTTGTTGTTGTTGTTGTTGTTGAAGAATGCCGTGAATTGCAGCAGTAAGTCTGAAATTGGAATTAGATGATCCCCGTTGCCTCAAGGGAAACGGAATACAGAAAAAAGACTATTATATATAAGGAATATTGAAAGAGATAATCTTCCGAAAAACGTGTTTGTTTACCAGGTAAGGGCTTCATTCAAATAACCTTGTTTTGTATACTTACAGTATCTATTATTTATCCTTCGTAGTAAAATTGAAATTATTTTGCCTCGCATACTTCATATTTGTATTGGTATAGTAACGTATAAGTTCGTATGTTTCATAACGTGTATGTTTTCATTTAGATGCATTTCGGCAAAGATCAATTTGAGCAAAATAAAGAACTACTACGGTGGGATATCAATGCTGATTGCACATCGGAATACCACAATACCACGGAAACCACCTCTTAAAAGAATATATTTAGGTAAGTAAGCATCCTGCAGCATATTCTCGTAATGAAATAAAGGTTATGTGATGTTCTGAGATTTAGGAAGTAAGAAAATTCACATTAAGAAGAGTTTTTAAACGTGAAATTCATACAAGTGTATTTAAATGTCCACGAACTTGTTAAGAATCATTGTAAAGTTTTTTCACCAAAATTCACGTTTCGGATTTAATCCTTAATGTGTCTTCAGGTAACAGCAAATTACAATGAAACTAAAATATTTTATAAACAAATTTTAATTATATATTAGTAGAAGAACTTACGTTCTAGGTTGTTTTTGTTTCAAAATATGTTTTTAATTTTTACTGGTTTATTTACGCGCCCTCCAACTTGGTAAAATTCTTGGCAATGAAATTGACTAACGCATATAAAAATATCAGATTCTGTACTCTTATCTATACAAAATAAAATTTAAATGAATTCACACTGTATTTCTGTTTTTCGGATGACGTTTCCACAAAACCCCGGGCGGTACCAAGTAATACAGTAGTGGGCGATGTGTTTATTGAAAATATGAATTTATTACTGTGAAATTAACATAAAAAGTGAATTATTGTCATATCAAAGTATAAAGGGCGAAACTTTAGAAAGATAAAAAGAGAATGCACTGCTTAAAAAGAATGAAATCTTTCAGAAAATTGTTTAGAATGATGCAGCCTTTAACAACTGTGTATAGGCTCATGTTGACATGTGGAATAAAGAAGAAAACGTATTTGTGATTGTTATTTGTATTCATTAACAATTGCATACATTGGTCTTCCCTAAGATAACTTAAATATTCTCAAAAACGCTTTACGATAGCCCAGTAAATTATCGTATTTCAGTAACTTGCGCATGCTGCCCATTGTGAGTACCGGGAACGTGGATTTAGATTTATTCAGTCAAAAAACAGTAAAAACTATGTGGATATTAAAATGAATACAAAAAAAGCCTCGCCGTCACTTGTATCCGGGCGACCGAAGCGAGAAAACTTGCCGTTGAAAGTAAATTGGCATTACAATACGGCGGCAAGGACAAAGCGTATGAAGAGCAAGCCATGAAAATCGTCTATCTGTAAGTTTTATTCATTTCTAGCGTAATTTGAGGGAGAGCTTAAGAAGACCCCTCTGCCCCCCCCCCCCCGATGGTGGTGGCAGAAGTAGAGGGAAAGGTCATGAACCTTTGGACTTTCTGTTATCGGTCCATGGGGGGGGGGGGGGTACAGGAGAGAAACGTGGTTGGCACTCCAGGCCACTGATTAGTGTGGAGGCCCGATTCTTATTCATTAGCCAGCGAAGGAGGCTGCCGTCAGCAGTCAGTGGGAATCCCGTAAGGTTTAGTATTCCAATGGTGTTCCCGACCATCGGAGGAACCCCATGCTGGACCCTGCGGGGGGATGTCACGAGGACAATGGTGGTCGCAGTAAAGGATTGCAGAAAAATAACCCATGGGTTGTGTGAGTGTGGACCGGAACTTGCTTCTTGCGAATCTTCACTTAAAACCATTGAGCGAAGTGGATAGAACAAGAAATGTAATGAATCGTAACGAGCCATATTTTTCCAATGTCCCATACCTGCTCTGAAACCGAGCTAATATCACCTTGTCGACGGCTGGCTATCCCACGGATAGCCAGGGACACAAAGTAGGCAGTACCTCAACATAAGGCAAATATTGTTATCCAGGGTTTGTAGAAAAAATCGTGTCTACCTGTAGATGATGCTGTGCCTTGTGGTCAAAACATCGTAACCATGGAGGTAGAAAAACGAGTACAAGAGTTTGGAAGTCGAGATCAGCGGAATGTAACACAGGTTGTACCAATAGTCATCGGAGATCTGGGATTCGTTCCGCAAAATTTGTTTAAGAACTTGGCTAACCTCCCAAGTTTTTCAAAACTCTGGGAAGTGCAAGAAATTTGCTTTATTTGGAACAGCCCACATTTTGCGCAAAATATTGTAGAGGCACAGACAGTCACTAGGTCTGCTCCTTAGGTAGCTAGTTGCAACCTGGAGTAGAATTTATATTCATCCGACCCATAACATCTTAGTCGTGATTTAGGGTAATAATAATAATAATAATAATAATAATAATAATAATAATAATAATAATAATAATAATAATAATAATAATAATAATAATAATAATAATAATAATAATAATAATAATAATAATAGCCGATCAGATGGCCGAGATCGCTAAGGCAGTAGTGCCGGAGTGGTCTCGGACCAGAAGATCGCGGGTTCGAGTCCCGCCTCGGGCATGGGTGTATTTGTGTGTGTTTGTATGAGCGTGTCGTCCTTTCACCCCTCATTATCATCATCATTTCATCTTTCATACTCCCAGGACTAACAACCCTGGGGGATAAAAATCGGATCCAGCTTAATGCTGGTCCCCCCAAAGAAGTGTTCGCAAGCACCTGCCGCCGTGATATTAAAATGAAAAACTGAGCCACGGTAAATGCAGGTTGTTTGCCCTGCGTGGTCCTAGTTGGCCGAAACGAAAAATAATAATAATAATAATAATAATAATAATAATAATAATAATAATAATAATAATAATAATAATAATAATAATAATAATAATAATAATAATAATAATAATAATAAAAATCGTCAGTGAGGTTATAAATGGCAAAGTCCGGGAGGTGTACTTTTGATGACTGACTGCTGCATTTAGAACCTAGCACAGAATTTTCTCTCTTTTTCTGGATTCATATCTCATTCTTTCCAGTGATATCCTGTAAACAATCAGAAATACCTGCAGCCGTACAACTGGATTCGTCTGAACTGTGAATTACTGAAACGTGAATGGAAAATTAATAGGTTAATTTCCAACCAGGCGGACCCCGCCGGTAGACGTTCTTCTGTCCTTCATCTCCCTTTCTCTGCCTTCGTCTTCCCCCTCCCCAACTCCCAGCAAAAATGTAATATAATGTTGAAAAATGTAATAGAACCCTCCTCCTGTAGAGTTCTATTGAGTGAGAAACGTTTCTTTGGGCCTTTGGCAAACTACATATTGTAGTTTAATGTCCTACAAAGACTTCGTTTGGGAGTTATTTAAGGATATAGATTCAACAACTCTGGCGAGTATGTTGCTGGTAGCATTTGACATTCATATTTAGTTTTGTTCTACTGCGCCATGTAGTGAATTTTTCCGATATTTTAATAGTTATTCTTGTTTTAGGCCGTAGATGATTCCAACAAATCAGAGATAATTAAAATTAGTACAGTCGTTCCTGAGTTGTGAATTGTGTAACTAACCCCACTTTGTTATATATTTAGATGGAATCAAATCGCAGAAAGTTGTAGAGACATTTTATCGTTTAATATTATATCGTTAAATGTTAGTAGCAAAATACTGGGCGTTGCCCGGACTTTTTTCATATTCATCCATTGTGAAAGAGAAAAATGACGAATATTATATAAACCACGGTTTTTAAGATTATTATTTTTAATGTAATTGGTTCAAGTTTTAATCAAGTACTATAATGTTCTGGAGGAATTTATTAGGAACCATCTATTAGATATCAGTTTGCCACAGAATAATTACTCGTATCATAGAGTACAGCAGCTCAGCACGTTCTTTTTGCTAGTTAGGGATGCGCGCGCATACTGCTAGGGATTCTGGTCGAGAAAAGTAAAAGGCTGAAAAGAAGGGACATCAACACCATCTTCAATTCACGGCCACACACGTGAAGTGAAAGCCGTTTTGTTTTCCAGGTGGAGTCGCTGCAGTACACTAATTGTAAAGTTGCATTTTTAAGAACTGGTAAAGCATTCAAAAATAATTCGTAATATTAGTATTTTCCTTACCTAAGATCCAAAACTTTTCGAAATGAAATATCAACCTGACATTTAGTGAGAACTTCACATCTCAGAAATAAGTGCGGGGGAATTAAATATGGATTTGATAGAAATTAATGCCAAGCAGTATGGTTTTGGTTTTGTATGTTATGGAGTTGCATCTTGCGAAAAATGCAAAATCTTGTTGAGTGGTGGCCCAGATGAAGTCATATCAAAAAAGTTTATGGCTTTGAAAATTTTGAAAATAATTTCAAAATTGTGTACGTTCTGCCAATTTAATGAATAACTGTCACAGTGTGAAGCTGTTGTAATGACAGAATTTCGAAAATTAATTGCTTAACAAAGTATTCCTACGCAGCTATTACGGAATCTCGTAGAAATCAATTTTGTGAGTGAGTAGTTCTAAAAACTTTTATGAGAGTAAGAATTTACTATTTGTTGAAGTTCACCAAGAGAGAATTACTGCAGCAAGAAAAAAGCAAGACAAAATATTTAAATTCCAGCATTTAGAATGTTAATGTTTTATTATCAGAAAAAATATATATAATGTAGTTTTGAAAATAATTTGTAGCAAAGCGAAATAAAAAATGAACAATCAGGATTCCCCTGGTTTTCATTTTCTCGTCTAGATACAAATTTTCGTCCGTCAGAAAGCCTTTCTGCATGCATTCAGAATGTCGTTTTTAATTTGTGTAATTTTTGTACTGATGTATAGCAGCAGTTTCTAGAAATGTTCATGAAAAAGAAATAGTTGTTATTTCTCATGACATTATTCACTTTCAATGAAAAATATTCATTAGATTAATATTTTTTCTAAAAAGTAGTTAAACTTCTACTTCCCCTATTGTATATTTATAGATATTCGAGAAGAAAAGCAATATATACAAATTTCTTTTTTGGCCGTATTAAAAAAAAATGTATTACACATTTAGGGTTGAATGTAATCGGCATAATTTTCCTTTGCCCCCACTAAACGCTAGAGTCGCTGATCAACACGTCACTTTCGGGCATTTCACTCGGAGATGTGCTGCAGTTTTATGTGTACACCGTAGTAGTAATGATATTGTGTATTTTTATTGGCAGTAAACATATGTTTACACCACCGAAACACACATTGATAAAGTAAAATTTGAAACGACACGACAGTTGTAAAAATAAAGATATCAATAAATTACATATTTATACACTTAGTAAATAAACAGGTACGTTACGCTGTCAGATGAAAATAAAATGTTACCACGTTTTGGAAGTAGAACTCTCTATAGTCTCTTCAAAGTGAAGAGGAGAAAGACCACCAATTACATTCCCTGCTTGACCACCTTGGCTTCAGTAATCCGTAAAAAATGTATTCCGTCAAAAACGCAGGTATATGCATAGTACGTGCACGAAGACAACCTTCGTATGTGTACAGTACCGCACCGCTGCTGGCCTCTGATAGAATATATTAGTGATTAGGCGGAAAATATTACGAACCTGTCTCGCAGCGAGAGGCGAAAAATAATGATCGTGGGGCATCTTCTAGCATATTATTTAAACAATTTATTTTCCACATTTGTGTTGTATGTATCTTTACCAAACTTTGCAAGGACACTCAGTCAAGTCCTGAAGAAGGCCTGTAAATATTTCGTATCTATTCGTACACTCCTGTGTGTGGAATCGGTTACGGTTACATGTAGTTGAATTCACGTTTATTAGTATAAATGAGACGGTCACTAGTGAAAGCGATTATTTTAAGGCATGCGCACTTAATAAAGGTAGCTATTAATACACAAGTGTGATATTAAGATACGAGCGAGGAACGAGCGACTATCATAAATTTCACACGAGTGTATGAGGAAACTTGATGTAATACCATACCCATTACATCAAGTTTCTTATGGTGTTTTTTCTACGATTTATGGTAACATTTATAGGTTAAAATTTTAAACTGAATCGTTTCGTGGCAGTTGACATGCACGAATCAGCCGAGGCCACCTAGCGGACAGCTCCCTCACCTGCAGCAGGTTCGTTTACCACTGCGCTAGTCAAATAGGATCAAAGTGAAATAAAGATCTAATTTATTTTAAATAATTTTCATCGTGAAGAATTACTATTAATAAAAGATAGTATAACTTACAAACAGAGTATAACATTAAATAAAATTTTAATATGCACAATGCAACGAAACATTTTCTAGAACGATTCTCAATTATTGAGTATCAGGACTTAGTTTGTGAACTTCTCTGTGAATGGTCAAGAATCTACATCATAATGAAATATCTATCTTAGCGAGTATCATAATAAATCGTGTTGCATCCATCAAATAACAGAATTTGCAGGATCGGGAATTTGCGGGAATCGAAAAAGTTAAATTTTAGCACTAGTGCAAAAAGTGAGTCGACGCTGAAATGTTCACATGCCACTGCGAATTAATAAAAAAAAAGTAATTTCGTCTGATCAGCTACCGCTGATCTTAACATAACATAGACCTTAATACATTGTTTTACTTACTTGAATACTTAGTATACAGAAGGTTAGGCAGCCTCCCGCTTGACAGGTACAGTGATGAGTTGCCTGCGCTTTGGCAAGTGGTTTCGCGCAGTCTTATCGATCAGCGCTGAGATAGGGGCTCTATCGTTTCTGTGCAAAATCGAGATCGAGATAACGTTATGCCAATAAACGTGGTAAGGAACTGCACGGAACGATGTTGCACATTCGGACCTGAGGCACTATAGGCAAACTATCGTACATTGGTGTTTGGCGTGGATACGAAAACCGTTCTACCTCACGCTTATGTAACAGCTCCCAAATCCCTTAAAAACGGAGAACGTCTCAAAAACGTCACAGTGAACCATCAGATATGAAGAGAGATAATCTCACTCCATCACGAATACAGTAATTCAACCAGAGATGGCCCGAATATTGATCATGCTCAGAAAGGAGAAATAATAAGTTAAGCGGAAGAACAGGCCCTGTGGCCTGAACCTCGCCATTAATAAAGGCAATGTTGTTATTATTATTATTATTATTATTATTATTATTATTATTATTATTATTATTATTATTATTATTATTATTATCATTATTATTATCATTATTATTAAGTTAATAATGTAGTGAAAGTGTCCGTCGAATCAATGAAACATAAAATAGAAAAAAAATCCCCCATTATCTTCACTATCAATAGATTTACGAAAGAACTTACTATTGTAGAATCACGACTATTAAAGAAAAATAAAATAAAATTGGTGTACGGTATTGGTCATTGTGGTTAGAGAATCAATTAATTTTGCCAACGTTTTGAAATACGTAATTTCTTCATCAGGGCTGGAGTATAAAAAATGAACAGTGCACGAGGACAACAAACATGTCAATAAATTGATTTATTAATTAATCAACATTACATAAACAAAAATAAAAAATATAAATTAAAATAAATAAAACACCCAAAGCCGATCAGATGGCCGAGATCGCTAAGGCAGTAGTGCCGGAGTGGTTTCGGACCAGAAGATCGCGGGTTCGAGTCCCGCCTCGGGCATGGGTGTATTTGTGTATGTCTGTATGTGTTGTCCTTTCACCCCCATTATCATCATACCATCATTTCATCTTCCATACCCCCAGGGCTAACAACCGTGGGGGATGAAAATCGGATCCAGCTAAAATGCTGGTCCCCCCAAAAAAGTTGTTGCAAGCACCTGCCACCGCGACAATAAATAAAAACTGAGCCACGGTAAATGCAGGATGCTTGCATGCGTTGTCCTAGTCGGCCGATTAACGAAAAAAACAAAAACAAAAACAAAAACAAAAAAACCCACCAAAATATAGAAAGTACACACCTTACTAATAATCATAAAAGTCTCATTTCAAACTAGCTTACCCAACTCCACGTGGAGTTGTTGAAGCACGTGGGTCCATCGCGCGTCAAGTGTAAATTTGGCCAAGGCCTTAACCGCAAATGAATGAGAACTGATGGTTGAAATGAATGAACTTACTACAGATCGTCATTAGTAGGCTTATCAAGTGAACAATCGAATTGGAAATTGATCTTCTATCCTCTTCTATCTTAATTCGAAGAGCGTTTGCCTCTGGTATGTCGTCTTCCTACTCCATTGCACAGCAGAAGTACTCATAGCTACGCGACAGGCCATACAGCAATAATATAGATAGAAGGTATAGGTAATAATATCAAGAAAAATAATAATTTTATTTATTTTAAGACTTTTTTTAAAGAAAACAGTGATATATAATGAATTAGTTTACATTTCTATTGTATATTTTTTAAAAGACTTAATATTTTTGAAACAAATAATATACTTCAGCTTCCGGGTCAATGTTCCCCATCTCGATCATGTTTTTGTCCAGTTTCCCTGATCCATTGAGCAAATGCTGAGATGGTCCCTTGTTTTGCTTCTGAACGTAAATGTAGCTTCACTATGCTTACGTTTTGTTGAACTCTCCTTTTGCTTGTAATGGTAAGAGTAGAGGTAAGGGCCAGTTGTTTTTTTGTTAGCAATGCAGAAAAATTATACTTGCAATTCGTGTACCGATGCAAATAAGTTTTCTATAACTCGGAATGAAAATGACTATTTTTCAAATATTGCCAGTCTGGCGATTTTTAAAATTTATTTTTATATATTTATGTTAAACTTGTACTAATCTTTGAACTATTAATAGTTAAAATGATGGCAAGGAATTCTGGAACTCAAGAAAACGTGCGCAGATGATCTTCTCCCCCATACGTCACATACAGTTTTTCCCGGTTTTTGACTGAATAAATCTAAATCAAAATCTAAGGTCGTCGTTAATTTTCACCTGCATGTTCTTTGATTTGTCGAAGGCGCTAAAGAATCTTTTAAACTTCATCTTCTTTGCACAATCGGCAAAAATGACTTGTTTGAGCAATGTCACCTTTTGCGCTGGAGCAGTGGATTGATATGTACTTTCTAGTCGTGTCCAAAGTTCATTCTCCATCTTGCAGTCTTTAATATGCCTCAATTCTGAAGGCTGATTTGCATGTATGATATCAGATAAAACTTCGCTGTCTTTTTATTTACTTTCATCTATTTCAGCAGCTTTTGCTCCATCGACTTTGAGTTCAGGTCTCTTCTTGATTTCTGTGACGTAAATCCAAGTCTTGTTCTTTACCAGCGAAGCTCTCATATGTTATAGCCATGTATCATAATTGTCACGTGAAAGTGATTCTGTGTCTACCAATCCTAAAGACATATCAGCTTCATCTATTATACAGTCTTCAAAATACAGTTCGCAGTTCGTAACCACGTCAACTCTTCTAACACTAGAACTGATCTTTTTCATAATTCGTACTTTCTGGACCCATGGCTATTGTAGAGAATTTAAGTGGTGAATTACAAGAAATTAGTGATACTTATTATAATGGCTTTAATAACTAACTGGAAAGGATGCAAAGCAAGTTCTCTTAGTCACATACAGAATTACAATAAACATTTGTCGTTCTCCTTCCCAAATATGGCTATGCAACAATCGTGGTTAATAATAATATATTTTGATATCCCGACGGTTTGACGGGTGGACGTATTGTCGGAATGTTGGACGTATTGTCGGAATGTTGGACGTATTGTCGGAATGTTGGACGTATTGTCGGAATGTTGGACGTATTGTCGGAATGTAGGACGTATTGTCGGATTGACGGGCGTATTGTCGGATTGGCGGACGTATTGTCGGATTGACGGACGTATTGTCGGATTGACGGACGTATTGTCGGATTGACGGACGTATTGTCGGATTGACGGACGTATTGTCGGATTGACGGACGTATTGTCGGATTGACGGACTTTAGCAGTCAATGATTTTTCAGTATCAAGGACCCACAAAATAGATTTTGAATCCACAACATGAGAGAAGGCAATTGACTCTACACAGGACCAAGATATATCCACTTTTTTAACATGGGTCCGGCAATAAGTGTGTTTCTGTAGAAACTTCGTCGTTTTCTGGCGCTCGATTACAGTATTTTCTTTTCTTAAAAGGCTCGAAGATAGACTTTTTTGCATTGAAAGAGAGATTGAAGGGTAATTATAGTGTGAATAGTTGTAAAAGAGAAGTAAGAATGTCTTGTGGACAATGAGCCACGAAATGTGTGATCAGGTCAGTCGAAATTTGAGATAGCATAAGGTGAAAGATACGCGGTAAGTGTAACGTGTTCGGCGAGTTCTGTTTTCTTCTCAGAGAAGGAAATGCTAAGAATGAAGATGATGGTGCAGAATGATGGTTGGAAGGGGGCAAATGATAACTTGATTATAAGATTCAGTGGAGATAGAGTTTAAAAAAGAAGAACTTTTTGAACGTTGGATATAAAAGTACAGATATGGTTTAGTAGTGGAGGTGGGGAAAATTTTATCATGCAGAGATACGAGGGATTAAGATAAGCAAGAGATTGATACGATGTACGTAATCTTCAACGCCCATGACTTGCCTTTTTACAAGAAAAGGAACAAATATAGGATTTAGAAGTGTACCAAGGAAAGAAACATTAACGAGAAACAGGTTTAGGCATTGGTAAAATTAGGATGTAGTAGATTAAGTGGGACTAAATTAAAGAGGAATTATAGTCAATGCGTTAAGGGGGAGAGAAAAAAAGAGTGAAGGAATTTTCAAACAACGGAAACAGACAAAACTAGTAGAAAAGTAATCTAAAGTAATAAACCAAACACCAGAATGGCTTGAAAAGTAGAGGTGCTAAACGGTACATACTTTCTTGACCGTATTGTGACGGAAAATTATGCGAAAAATGCTCAAATGTTAAAAAAATTATCCATGACCGTATTTCAAAATCTATCTCTGAGAAACAGATTTAATTAATAAAAGTATCTCTTTAATATTTTAGTTGTAGGAATATTTTAGTTGTAGGAAGACTCAGAAAAAATTTTGAACTTTCGCAATTTTTTGGAAAATCAGGATTTTTAAGGAACATTAGATCTGCACCATTCTCTTAAACGTCCTTCTCACTATCCAACAAATAAGATCAAAAACGATGGAGCGATTTTTTGAAAATTGGGAAAATCTCCCATGAGCTTTATGTAAAATACCCACAAAATTAAAATATCGGTTTTAAATTCAAAGAGCCGCGACATTAGCGAGATCGCTTGGAAATATCAATTTCGGAGAAAATCGGCTGAACGGTTTAGCCGCTAAAGTTATTCACAGACGGACAGACGGACGTTTTTGGCGACATTCAATGTTTTCGTGTAAAGGGCTCACAAAACAAGGATTCTGGCCTTAAAAGATATTTTTTTCTAAATTTAGCAACTGGATTTATTCACTTTTTCGTTACTACGGCCCTCTAATAAACGTTTTTCTGTCAAAAATTCGCCGATTTTTCGCGCAGCATTACATAATTTTACCTCTACTTCGTAAGAAGAAAGTAAAATACAACTGAATGGTAAAACACGACGTCTCAAGCACCCGCTGTGACTACGTGAACTCTGGTGGTTGGGGCCAGCGCCGATATAAGCGGTAGTCAGGCGACAAGGAGCTACGCTGCACAAACCTATACTCCCAATTAAATGTAGTGTCTCTTCAAGGTCAGGTTTGGGAAGAAGAGACGGACATTCTCGTCGAATCGAGATGTTCGATACCAAAATGTTTAGATGTAACGAAGCTGCTGATTGGAAGACAGTGCCTCCTCTTTCCAGCTCGTGAGTTTGAAAAGAAACCACTCCAGAATCATGTAAATTGTTTATTATTTACTAAAGAAGTAACTTGATTTGTTCAGGAAGAAAAAAGAACAGAGAAGTTTTAAAAAATGTATTAATTTCTTTTATAAATATTAAACAATATACATGTTTTTGAATTGTGTATGTATATATATATATATATATATATATATATATATATATATATATATGTGTATATATATATATATATATATATATATATATATAGAAACGCGGAGCGTTTCTATATGTAATTAGAGACACAGAGTACAATAATATAATTGCAACTATTTTTGAACTGCGCGGCATAAGCGGCAGGTGCGGCGACCGGCAGTGGGGGGGACTAGTGAACGAGTCCGCCGCCGTGGGCCAGCGAGAAGAGGCGAGAAATCGGCCGTTACTAGTTGAGAGCGGCAGTTGGGAGTTGACCGTTGGCCGAGAAAAGTGTAAGACGGTGTTTGCGACGAAGGAGATCAAATTCAGTGTAATGTTCATAGAAATGCGGATTAAAAGCAGGTAAATGGAATGTTGGTAGAGGTCGGTATGCAGAAACTATAGATTGTATCCGTGATATAGTAATATGTAGTGAAAATAGTAATAAAACTGTGCGTAGTGGAACTGACGCCGGGACGAGTAGTGGCCACGTGCTCTGTAGTGACAGTAGGGAAGTGGAAAAGAACTGATGAAAGGTGTGGCGACATAACTAGTAGTACATCGCTAGGGCGAAGTGGACATCATCGAGAGGCCGTGAGTGCGTAAGCGGAACTGCACGTCAAAACGACAAGCGTCGAAGCCGAGGAATTCGCGTTGCCGCCGCCGCGGGCCGACCAGGCGCGAGTCCGCATCATCAACCGCCCGGGGCGCCGGACTGCGGTGAAGGTCATCGGCCGCCGCCGCCGTTGGCGACAATCCGTGACAAACGAGGTATTCATGGGGCCCAAGGTATGATGAAATCAAATTGTATACCGAATCTTGGTACCAAGACGGAGAGCAATCATGTGTTTGATCATGTACATAACATATTATTTCAAGAATAAATTGTATTTGTGTTTTGGTGAACTTTTTACTTTGATTTTCCAATGTAATGTCGATTCCTTTAAGGGACACATTCACGAGTAAGACACCCGTCCGTTACAACTTTTATTTGCAGTGGAAAGTACCGGCAATCAGGTACGTCACAATATATATATTTGCAATGCATGTTTTTGTATAGAATTATTTTTTCAAACCAAATATTTTTGAGTGCTTATTGTGGCTCAACCATTCGGAGGAGTTTTAGTCAAAATATGCTTAAAATTGTCTTAGGTTTATATTTTCGAAGTTTCGACGTGTCTTCCTTGGTCACACTGTATTTGGCAGCAATTATTACAATTCACATTCTTGGGCACTCGCACAGGAAAAGGGATCTGATAATTGATGTTTTAATGATATTGTTTAATGAGAGATTAGTAGCTTTATGAAGACCTGTTTCATTTGTAACATTTTGATTTTGTTTGCCTAGGCAGTGGTGTATTTCAGCTAAAGATTTTATTTGTGTATATTGTCTTTTGTTTTCCATATTCAGGAATTGCTCCCTTATTGATTAACACAGTTTAGTATCATGGAATATGAAAACATTTATTAAAATTCACAATAATTAGCACCAACGTTTCAAGAAAAGCAAAACGAGTACTCACTACAAGCAGATTTCACTCACCTGTTATTACATGCAAAGGTAAATGATACTTTAGTGATGTTGGGTAAGTCGTTCACTTTGATAATAATCGGGCTTACCTTGGTGTAAGCCCGGCCGGCATCAGACTGGCATTTAAACTATCTAACTTTGCGGTGAAGTGTGTGTGTGTGTGTGGGGGGGGAGGTGATTTCCATTTCCCTTGGCAGATGGGATTTTTTGAATAGAAAACTTATTGTTTGAACTGGGAAAGTATACGCGTCATTTTTGCGGTAGGTTGAATAGGGTTGATTTTAAAATTTCTTTTTCAGGGTTCACTTCTGAGAGGTGACCATGCCAATATGTAAAGTAATTATCGATTATCGTTAGGATAACAAAAACATTGATAAGTTTGGCTGAGGCAGTGATAACGGCGGACAGCGCCTCGCAGCAATGGAGAGAGCACTAACAAGCGAGCTGCCATAAAATGATACCGCACTCACACAGGGGAGCGTGATGAAGTGTTAACGAAGTTGCGCATGATACCCGTGCCCCTGATTGGTTGGCAACCCGTACTGCTTTGGTGTTCGGTAGGTCACGTTTTAATGCAAAGTTATTTTGTATACACGTCCCACACCAGTGAATGACAAGTTATCTAAAAATCAGGGGTAAATGACACATGTGACTTCGTTACATAAAATTCATTACCACATTTATTGGTTTGATTGATTAGTGATATCGAGCGCACCAACTGCTAAGGTCCTTAGTCCCGTAAGTGGAGTGCATGCCACTTTCTCGAAAGGTGACGGTGGTCTTTCCCCGCTGGTGGGCGAGAATCCGTTATCGACGTACCTGTTCGTTAACAAGATTTTCCCCAACCAGGTATCTCCCACCAGTGGGGCACCGCCCGACTTGGGACAAGCTCCAAGATCTCGACTGGTCTCCCGGCATGTGTAGGGCATTTAAGTATGTGTTTAAGTAAGGGGTAAAGATAGGACAACAAAAGGGAAAGAATGATTGCGAGCAGTCCGTGGCCTGTTTGTAAGGGTACTGCTCCGAAATTCGCCTGGTATTGATCGTTGAAACGACAGAAAACTACCGATCAGAGCAGCCGACCGCTAGAATGTTTGCTCTAGACCGTGACTGAATTCAATATAGCTGACAAGCTAGTGTCGAAAATCCTGCCACCGTCGGGACTCGAACCTAGGACCTTCCGATCAGAGGCACTGTAGTGATATCTGTTGATGCTCTGAGCCACCCCTCCTGATCCAAGTTGTTTGGAGAAATTTATATTATACTTTTGAGTGTATGAAGAGAGGATCACTCTCTTCATACACTCAAAAGTATATTTATTCTAAGGCACCTTGCATTTACACAGAAACAATAGAGCCCCTATCTCAGCATTGATCGATAAATACACCCTGCGCGATAATTCTCGTAAGCGCAGATAACTGATCACTGTACTTGTCAAGCGAGAGTCTGCTTTACCTCCTGTATACTAAGTATTCAAGTAAGTGAAAACGTGTGTTTACTGCTTTGTCAACGCTTCTGTTTCCTATTTGTTCATCGGGTGATTGTTTGATGTTTTCGAGTGCGTCAACTGCTAAGGTAATTTGTTTCAATTTATCTCGTCATACATAATTCTCCTTATAGCTCATGTTATGTGCCGAAAGGAGGCTGAGTATCTCGCCTACTTGAAAGCAACATTCGTCGCAGACATCTTTGACAGAGACCTTTGCTTGTGGCCTCTCTAGGTATCTCCTTCCAGCATAGCATGGACAAAGTGTATGCTCCCGATTGCTCTCTTGGCATGTTATGCACGTAAGTGTATGTATGTATGCGAGACTGTTTATGTACATGTATATGTGTATGTAGGTGTATATATATGTGTGTGTGTATATTCATGTATCTGTGTATGTTGGTGTGTATGTGTATGTATACATGTATATGTGTATGTAGGTGTGTATATGTGTGTGTGTATAAGGTGAGAGTGGTAAGAAGAACGAGGAATAAAAACGCACAATTCGTAGCCCGTTCAAAGGCAATTTCTGCGGCAATTGCTGCCGCCTCCTATTGATCGGAGAAATCACTGAAAACTACTGATCAGAGCAGCCGATCCCTAGAATTCTCTTCCACCAAGGTGTTGAATTCGATCTAGCTATTAAGCTAGCTGGTTTGTTATTTGTGGTATTCCAATGACGCAATTGCTACCAGAATCTTTGAATGTTTCTCGATTTAACGCCATTCTCTACTGCACGTGAAGTGAGTGGCGGACGCGATTGTACTTGAAGTTTGTATCATGATATATCACACCAGTTGAACCACGAGTCGGTGAACCAACTTATCTTTTCCCGTAAGGGACGTACGTCACTAATGATAAATATCGCTGTGTCTCACTGCAATTTTAGCTACTTGTGATCTTGGATATTCTAGTTCGTAAATTGGCAATGGTAAACAGAACCGGGCTCAAGGTGCATGTCTTAATTTCTCAATGAAAGGGAGAATTCGAGAAAAATATAGGTTAGTTCTTATCAGATATATAGTATTTACTATTATTACTAAAGAGCGAATTTCTATGATTTTGCACATTTTTGTCCGGTGCTTCAGAGCTTAGATAAGTGAAATTTCTTGACATTTGATTAGAATTGGATGCTGTGTATATTAATGTGTTAGTGTATATTTGGCCGATTGTTCCTGTTGGTGTAATTATGGAGTCACATTATGCATTTTTCTTTAAAATAAAGATTTATCTCTAAAATATTTCAACTTTTTATACAATTTATTTATGAGCGTTCTTCAATTACAAAGAGCTTGCCACAGTTTGTGATTTTTTCTTCTTTTCTGTAGATGATAAAATATTTGGGCAAATGTAGGAAATTTCTTGATATCGTCTTTTTTAAAAGCAGGCAGAAGAAATGCAACAGGACATACAATGTACTTCAAGGTCACTGTGTAATCACCAAGGTGAATATTTAATTTAATTATTTCTCTCGCGAAGTAAGGTAGATTATTTTCTGTTTGCACAAAAATATTTTTTTCATTCCAAGCACGCTTCTCCTGAATTTTATCAAGGAAGAATAATGCATGAAATGAAGTATCGTTAACTTTAATTGCATATTAAAGTACATATTTGAGAATTGTTAGATCATATTTAGACCATTGTTAGACCAATGCACATTTTTAAAAGAATATTTCAAGCTTTTTATGGTATATAATTCCTCTCTATAATTATTACTCTTATTATTGTTAAGTATATTATCACAGATGACATTTCTTCATTTGCTGAAAAAAATTTAATTGGATCAGTTACATGTCAAATTCTTCGTGTTTTTTCCTTTCTTGATTAATGTCATGAACTCATTTTCTTCGTGCCCTTAAGGTATACTAACAATTTAACGACATATTAAGATATAGATGGCAAAAGCACGGTACCCTGTTGGTCAGAAAATGAAATACGAGAATTACTCACGCAACTGTTCTTGAACGATTACCTTGCTTACCCCCCTCTGGCACAATAAACAGTTGAAGGCAAAAGCCCACAGCTAGCACTGATGACAACATTCCAAACACACTGGCGCGATATAGAAACTATTTTCCGTTGAAGAGATCTTCTGTCCGTGATTTTCTCCACAAAATCTAAAGAAATAGCCGAAGCACGTGAAGATCCAATCCAGGAGATATCTCGAACTCCTGAGAAAGTTTGATTGCATTAATTGAGGAAGTTGCGAAGGCATGACTGATTCTCCAGAGATTGGCATTGCATCATAAAATCTAGTAACTAAAACTCCCACTCTACCTGCATTTCTTCAATATATCGTTCAATGAAAGGTGCGCGAGTAATACCTTAGTATTTCCTATCTCTTGGATGATCTTTAAGGGACGAGGAAAATGAACCAAACAGATTTAAAAATATTTCGAAATTTATTGAGTTTTTTTATTAGAAAATAAAGTCAATATCCTTACCAAGAGACATAGCCAAGTCGCTTGCCCCAAACGGTGCATTGGAGGGAGTCAAAATAAGACGTAATTCCTTCCGTGTGTTCCCGTGATTTTACCATGACGTTTGACAAACTGATGTAACATGGAAATTGGCGTTGTTGCATATTGGTATTTTTGGTTAAAAGATAAGCTGCCAAAATGGTTGTGCAGATGATAAGACTGGTAAAAGAGACATTTTATTTTGCGAGTAGGAAAGGTTGAGTCAAGAGGTCGATAAGCTGACTGGCGCAATCCTTCGAACAAAATAAAATAACTTTTACCTCGTGTTTTGTACACTACATTTTAGGCAGCCCTACTGACTTTAATTGTATTTTAATTTCAGTGTACAAATCACTTAATTTTTGTTACCTCGAGTTCAGTTGTAGCTAAATGGACGAATGTATGATTGTATTTAGCTTTTTTGTTGCGTTCGTAGTTTAATCTGTATATTAGAGCATCGCCTCAGTTGTAGTAGTGCTAAAAATTGAATTGATTACTGATTCCGAGACCGTCAAAAGCGTTCATTAGTAGTGTAAATGTAGTGCATTTTTTTCAAAAAATTATAAAGTAATTTGAGGAAAAACATTTTTTAAAATTAAAAATTGCCTGTAATTTACTCAAAATTACTCGGAAAGAACTCAAATTTTCGAAAAATTGATCATGACCTTATTTCAAAACAGTCTTTAAAGAACATATTTCAATAAGAAAAAACTCTGCTTCAATATTTTCGTTGTAGAAAGAGGCCGAAGACATTTGTAGTGTTTGTAATTTTAGGAAAATCAGACATTTAACGAAAATGAGACCTGCTCGATTTCTTAATCGTCGACAAGTTGTAAGCTGGAGCACATTGTTACACCATGGGGCACTTGTACACACCATTGAAAACTTTGATACGTTTGGGAAAAGTGGGGAAAAATAACTGCCACTGCATGTTTTCCACAGAAATGAATTAGCAAACCATTTTATATTTATTTAAAGATTTTCAAAGCTCCCACAATTTATTTATAAGGAATGTTAAAGCGATCAAAATTAAATATATAACGCTCTGCTCTTGCTGTTCCTTGCCTGATATTTGGCTGTGGCAACTTTGTCATATCTGTCAGAACAATCCCACCATTGTCTTTTCCAGGAAAAAAGGAAAAAGTTACCAGGTTTTCCGTTCGTAAACTGGACGATAGGGTTAGCATTATCAGATTTCCCTTAACGTGGCCTCCAAAGTGAACTACCGATCTCTTATTTGCAAACTGCCCTATAACAAAGCCAACCACAATATTTTAAATAAATAAATAAAATATATGTCTTTATTGGTGGAGAGGCTCAGGCCACCACTTTAAAAAAATTGTTAACACAATAGTTAATGAAAAGAAGTTCATTCAAAGAGAAATACGTACGCAATTTGGATGAGGGAGTTTTTCACATTGAAGACAGGAATGAAAGCGAGGGAGGAAGGAGTAGATTAGAAAAGGGAATACACTCACAGCACTTGTGAGATTAAATTTATTTCAAGTTATGTATGTATTAAAGTTAATCATAAATGTATTAGATTGAAAGCTACGAGAATTTACTCATATTTAGAGAAATTATATTTTCTGATTCAGCAAGTTAGTTACAGAAAGGATTGGAAGGATCTTGTACAAGTCAGTGAAAAGTTAATGAGTAATACTAAATATTTCACACAGAGGTTTTGAAGGAGCTAAGATTGCGTACGTATTATTGAATTACCCCTAAAGAACACTAGAAAGGAGGGGTATATCGTCAGCATACGAGTGGAAACACATCGAGTCAAGAGTTCAAGCCTTGAGAGAAATGGAAAACATTGAAAGATAACAACTTTCGTAATGATAATACTTGTATTTCATAATAATAATAACAATAATATTAGCAATATTAATAATATGAGAATGTATTATAAAACTATTCGGTTATTAAATTAAGTAAAAAAGGAATTATAAACGTGGATACGATCAATTCAATTTTAGTAAAAGTTTTCAATTTAAACCCCGTATTAGAAACTAGAAATTATGAAAATTTAGGAAATGTTTACCAATTAGAATATTCCTAAAACTCGAAATCCAGACTCCAACATCACCCACCCGTAAGCCAACGATATATACTATATTTTTAAGTAAGGTTATTACATTTTGGTCAAAATTATCAGATTTTTCCATTGATTCCTCTTCACCTAGCAGGTCACATAAATTCAAACCCTCTGACGTAGTCACACGCAGTCCTAAGGATGTTTCAGATTCTTGTGATGAATATAATTTATCCATCTTATTCCCCAGTCACTTCAAAGATTTGGTGTCTTCTATTCGCAGTAGCACTTTTGCTATTTTCAATTTTTTGTCTCCATTTCTTTGCTGTTCTCGGCCTGTAGGATTATTCAGATAAATCCACTCATCGCGAAGAGAAGAGGGAATTTATCAATAATTTTCAAGGCGCTCATGATACTACCAATGATTACGTAATTATAAAAAATAAGTAGAATTATTATATTAATTATTATATTTATATAATTAATTATATAACTCTACCGTATACTATAATGAACGTCATATTGGGGGGAGGGGGTATTCCAGACAAGTTATACCTCGAGCCACGTCTTGCAAATACTTAGGAATACAGCTAGACAGTAAATTGAGCTGGGAAAGTCAAGTCAATTTCGTTGTAGGGAAAGCCTGGAAATCTTTACATTTTGTTATGCGGATACTGAAAAAGAGTACAGTGAGAGCCAAAGAACTAGCATATATGTCATTAGTGCGACCTATATTAGAATATGGCGCGGTATGTTGGGACCCATACAGAATTTTGCAACAAAGAAATCTAGAAAAGGTCCAGTGTAGAGCATCAAAATTTACTTTCAGGGGTACCATAAATAAAGGGGTATGGGAGTTACTCGAAAGGAGGAGATTAAAGTCACGACTCTATGCAATGTATAAAGCGTACACAGGCCTTCGAGCGTGGAAAGAAATTCAGTCGATTAGGGAAACCTACATATTTCAGCAGAGCGGATCACACGCACAAAATTCAGACAAGAATTCAGAAAACGGACGTTCGGAAATATTCATTCGCGAATCACACTATTAGGGACTGGAACGGTTTGCCTGTGACCATATTCGATCCCTTTCCTCAAAGCCTGAGTAAATTTAAAAATAAATTAATTTCTTGAATGTAGATATGTGTTATAAATATATTGAATAATTAATTATGTCTTCTATGTAATTAAGTATTATTATTATTATTATTATTATTATTATTATTAATGTTATTATTATCAATATTATTATTATTATTATTATTATTATTATTATTATTATTATTATGTGCAGTGCAGTGGCGTGAAGTGCAGTGACGTTGTGAAACTGAGAGAAACGAGTGAGAAAGAAAGACATTACAGCTCGCTGTATCGCAGTGAGGTGACGTGCAGTGAAGTGGAGTTCTATGAAAGATTGCACGGAAAAATGTTCACGTGATTTTGTAAAGTTTGTAGGTTTTGTATAGTTGTTAAGTTCTGTAATGTTAAGTTAGTATATTGTGCCACCAAGTTCTCACACTTAATTGCAGAATTATTAATAAATCTAAATATGTAATATTTTTCCCATGCTTCACATTCCCAGTGTTTCCTTTCTCCCTATCTGCCATCTAGTTTTTAAATATAAATATATAAAATTAATAATAATATTTTTTTCTCGAAGGACACAACAAAAGGCAACTTCGGTCCCAGCAGATCGAGACCCCTCCAATAACACCTTGTTCGCTCTTGGACCGAGTCTAGCAGCAAGCGACAAACGGGCGGACAGGCGTACGCACACACAGGTAACCTGATTACTAGGGGGCGGTTGCGATGACCTAAAACATTGCCAAAAATGATCAATAAAATGCTCTTAAATGCTTTAAAAATGCCCTAAAAACAAAGATAAATGACGAAAAAAATCAAAACCACTTCAGATGAACAACTTAAGTCATTGGATATGTCACTGATGTAATCGAAGCTTCTTTCTTTTGATCAAGTTAATTCAGCTTGCAAACTTTGGTGTGCACTATTCTTTAAAATAAAATAACTGTCTTTATTTATCGTAAAATCGGTGGAATTGACAATGGCGTCGATAAGAGTTACAGGAACGTTAGATTACGTAGTACTCACAACGGCTGACATTACAATACAAGCGAAGAAATCGAATAGGCTCCTCAGTAATTCTGTGGTGAATATTTTTTACACTTCATAAATAATGTTTGAAGAAAGAACCATTAAAATGATATTAAAATCAATGAAATCAACAAAAAATGCAATAAAAATGACGTAAAAAGTAAAAAAAATGACTTATTAGCTGAAAGAGACGAAAAATGTAAAACACGACTTATAAAAATAGGTGATTTCGTTTTGTCATAACTTAAAATTAATTTCTATTCTAAATGGCGTTGTTCTAAAGAGAAAAGAAAAAATGACATTTCATTAAAATCCGCCCCCTACTGATTACTATAAAAGGATTCTGACTACAAATCAAGGGCATAGAGCACAAGGGATGTAAGAGCCCTGAATGTGATGTTGAAAAAATCGAGTTCAAAGGTGAGAGACTATAGAAAATGCTGTGCAAGGAATTAACTTTTCACAGCTAGAACGTGGTAAATGTTTAAACGAATGAAATTGAGTTTTTACTTTACACTCCTACTCATAACTTTGCCAAACATTTACTTATACCACTTGTGCTCTGGACCCCTCAAATACAGCATGGTCAAATTGAAACTACATTGAAATAATTATATGTGCCGTCATTGCCAACAATATTGTTTATTATAATAGCAGCTTTCGATGGCTTAGCCATCATCAGCAGTTTTTGAGTTCAAGAAAAACAACATTAAAACGTGAGTAGAAACACATTAGAATAAATAGATTACGAACTATTTAAAATTAAAAAAATAGAATTAACATTTTAGGAACAAAAAGTAAGAAAACTGGCTATGCGGCTTCCATACAGCAGGTAAGAAACAGCTAAACATAAATTTTCATGTTTTCTATTTCAAAAATTTCACATGGTCAAATTCAATTTCATTCAATTTTCTTGTAGTATTAAATGATTTAACACCCCTGTTTCTTTCTTTGTGTTCTTAAAATGTTATTTCTATTTTTTAAATTTTAAATTATTAGTAATTTACTTATTCTAAGATTTTTTACTCACATTTTAATGTTGTTTTTTTCTTGTTCTGATGATGATGGCTAAGCCATCGAAAGTTGCTGCTATTATAATAAACAATATTGTTGGCAATGACGTCTCATATAATTATTTCATTGTAAATGCCAACGATAACTCATCACAATACCAATGAAATTATATTGTTCATGAGATCCAGAATACTTCCCCCACCCCCATCCTTTAACCACAAATATTTGAATGATGAATAAAATTACCAACAAAGCAAAGGTTATCAACATTTGGAAACTAGATAAGTTCGCTCCCGAGTTATAGAATACTTATTGACATAGGTAAACGAACTACAATTTAATATTTTAGTATTGCGAAACGAAATAGTAACTCATACCGTCGGCTCTACTCCTAACACAACTAGCAAAAGGAGAGCTCGACAAAACGTGGGTATACTGAAGCTGTGGCATTTTTTTCTTTTTTAAGGGGTCTTTTTCCAGCTTTCAGGGGATGCCGATTTCGTCTATTCGCACCGAACACCCACTACGTCCCTCACAGGAACACATATTAACCTTTACACCAGACACTGACACACTCACAAGGCCTTCCGCGACAACATACATACATAAAGGACAAGAGACAAACAACCAAGCCCATGACAGAACTTGGACTCGTGACCCTTCCAATAGAGGCGTCGACTCGGCAGACTGTAGACTCCAGGTCGACCGTAGTTAAGATGACGCATAGTTTCTTATTAATAGTAATGGTTTCCTAATATTATAATTAGGGCTCGAAATTTTACTCAAATACATAATTTTTCCCTTTAATATGAGCGTTGAAAGTAAAGGATAAGTTCTAGTACCGCCCCATGGTTTCCATATTCCGAATTGCATATCAGCTAAAAATAATTGCTTTCGTCGTTTGAACACACATTTCTTTTCACTTTCACGACATAAAAAAATATTTTCCGGGCTTTTAGCACTTAAATGTGCGAGCCCTAATTATAATATTACAACTTTCAATCAAGTAACACATCGGACATGTCTTGAAAAAATGTCAACCAACCCAAACAGTAGAAGTTACATCATACGGTAATTTTTAATTCAAGAGTTTTTATAAAAGTATTTATTAGACCACTGAATTGAGTTTAATTTGATCTATCCATTCAAAAAGTTAAAAAATAAAATAAAATAATTCGCGGTGGCGGGACCACCGCACCAATACCGCTGTGCCTGAGAATTGAATTGAATAGAATAGAATTGAATTGAATTGAATTGAATTGATGCCTTATTTCACGTGGCGAGACTCGAGCCAACAGGCCTTCTGATCACGCAAATTTCGTTACGCTCCTTTCACCCACTAGTGAAGAAATAATAATAATAATAATAATAATAATAATAATAATAATAATAATAATAATAATAATAACAATAATAAAATAATATTTTTTATTTTTTATTATGGCGAGGATCAGGCCATAGGGCCTGCTCTTCCACCTAACCACTGAATTTACATATGTACAAAGTAGTAACATAGAGAAAGGAGGTATTTCTTGGGCGACGAAACAGTCAATTTGAATTTAGCTCAGAGGCGTCTTTTACGTTTTTACATGCAAGTAAATCTACTAAAATTACTTTACTTCGCCTCCGAAGGAAGGCGTACGAAGGATTTCTTCGCCCTTAAAAATACACAGCTTCGATCGGGTTTGATCCCGAACAGTCCGATACGCTGACCGTTACACCATCGCCGCCGCCAAAGAGAGAATGATATTCCTGGCACTGCCATTATCGAGAATGAACGATACCGATATTCTGAGATTATATATGGGTAATTCCACGTCAACTCCACATTGCATCACACCAACCCATCTCAGATCAAAAAATTAAAGTTATTTTCTTATTTCTTATGCCAAGATAAGCCCAAATTTAAATTTTCAACCATTTCTGATGTAAATAGCGTTTGTGAGAACAATTATCGATTTATCGCGATTTTCAAGCATTTTACAGCATCTTTTTATAATTATCCATTATTTCGATATTTTTTAATGAAAAAATATGTTTAAACTACTATTTTTATAGGAAATTTTCCGCAGAATTCGAATCTGTTAATGAAAATATTGAATTTTTTTTCTTAATATGACAAAAATTGAAATTTATGATTTTTATTACTTTATTTTCAAAAATTAATTTTAGTATTACTGTACAATTAAAAAGTTAGTTTCTTATGCTTAAAGTACGTGAAAATAAGTGTACATTACGGTACAGGAAAATTTTTTTGGGGGAAATAGTGTTTAAAAGAGTTAAACGCAAGAAATACAATAAAATCTCTTTTCTAAATGTGTTTTATCATTTTTAAATAACCTGTTAGTATTTTCTACTACTTTTAGACTGTTTGGATGACTTCGGTGGTGTAAAACAGTTTTTAATAAAATGTGCGTCCTGAACTTTTTTGGGAAATACGTTTTACATGAGTTAAAATTTTAAAAAATCGTGAATAATTAATCGATTATTATTGTTAAAGCAGATTAAATTATAAATAGTACAAACAAATTTATAAATAGGCACTTAAAAACTTTTTGATAAAAGTTTTCATTTATTACAATTTTTAGTTGAATAATAAAACATTGTTATTTATAAAATTATTAAAATTAATCTTTTATTTTCTTATTTCATTTTCTTGTTATTAATTAAATCAAACACCAAAGAACAGTGTTCTTGAGTACTTATTGTTTTACATTGAATAATATGCTCAGAGTAAGGAACAAATTCATGCAAATTGCGAGTACCCGGAATTGTAAATACTTTTTCAGTTTTGTTTCGATTCCGATATTCATCGACTTCAGCTTTTCTAATAATTTCACAATGGATGTTTTTAATATGTGCTTTACAAAATTCTAATAATTTGTCAATATCTGTGATTTGATTTTGACGACGTCTACGCAAGCTTTCTTTTGTTGCCTCTCTCTTAACAGTTGCACCCACTCCATCGTTCTCCGTTTTCCCATGAGAGGTAGCAAAAAATGTCCAGGTAGCATCAATACTATACAATTTTGTATGTCTACAGAGATGTAATAAGTTATAACAATTTTTGTATTGTCCTGGACATCCATCGCTGAAATAGTTAATTTTTTGCACGTTTGGAATATTTTCCTTTATATAATTAACAATTTTATTTTGAAAAATATGAACAATTTGAACATCATGTTTTAAAACATCATGTTTTACTCAGAACTTATTTTGAAATTATTATTAAAGCTTAACCTCCTTGTGGCATGGAAATGTTCTTTGTCAGCAGAGTGGCAAGTACAGCACTCAGGGCTCAGGGCCAGTGTTTCTAACTACGGGAACGCCCCTCCATTCACGTCTCCTTCGGTTTGATTAAGATTAGTGAGACACACACAGTACACATTCCTGCAGTTAGAAACACTGCTCAGGGCCCCTATATTTGAAATTATCTTGCGATCACGCGCCAGATTCTGAACATAGCCATGTATAATTTAAATGTTTAATACGTTCATAGGCCCCTATTCTCCAACATTTTTTTACTTTTTCTATGGCGTAATGAGTATTTCTTTCAATTTCGTACAGTATCATGAAGAGAGGTATTTTCTTCCGATATAACGATAAAAATTGATTAATTTTTCACGATTTTTTAAAATTTTAACTCATGTAAAACGTATTTCCCAAAAAAGTTCAGGACGCACATTTTATTAAAAACTGTTTTACACCACCGAAGTCATCCAAACAGTCTAAAAGTAGTAGAAAATACTAACAGGTTATTTAAAAATGATAAAACACATTTAGAAAAGAGATTTTATTGTATTTCTTGCGTTTAACTCTTTTAAACACTATTTCCCCCAAAAAAATTTTCCTGTACCGTAATGTACACTTATTTTCACGTACTTTAAGCATAAGAAACTAACTTTTTAATTGTACTGTAATACTAAAATTAATTTTTGAAAATAAAGTAATAAAAATTATAAATTTCAATTTTTGTCATATTAAGAAAAAAAATTCAATATTTTCATTAACAGATTCGAATTCTGCGGAAAATTTCCTATAAAAATAGTAGTTTAAACATATTTTTTCATTAAAAAATATCGAAATAATGGATAATTATAAAAAGATGCTGTAAAATGCTTGAAAATCGCGAAAAATCGATAATTGTTCTCACAAACGCTATTTACATCAGAAATGGTTGAAAATTTAAATTTGGGCTTATCTTGGCATAAGAAATAAGAAAATAACTTTAATTTTTCGATCTGAGATGGGTTGGTGTGATGCAATGTGGAGTTGGCGTGGAATTACCCATATACTTCTCTCTGAGAACTTATAACTATATTACTCCACTTACATTAAATCAGGAATTAATTTACTGGCACCAGCGTAACAAGCTCATAAATTACCGAGGATTTTTAATGGATACGATGGTAATGATAAATATGCTCTACTATTACAGGCAAAATATTGACCATGACTTCTTGGCTGTACGGGTGACGCCGCGTCGTTGGCTGAGAGGCCAAATTTCGCCTGTCACATCGCAGGCTTCCACAGGGTAGTGACTCAGAGTAGTCACTACCCTGTGGAAGCCTGAGACATGACAGGCGAAACGTCGACCTCTCAGCCAACGACGCGGCGTCACCCGTACAGCCAAGAAGTCATGAACTCGAGCCGCGCAAGCCTAAGTGTACAAATAATGACCTTAGTAATTGACGCGCCCTGAAACACTAATCCAACCAATCAATGGATCCTACATCCACTTCTTGGTGTTGCAGAAAGGTGTTGGCGCCTCCCACCAAAACTGGGTGGGTGGTCTTGTACGGGGTGCTGGTTGTGACGGCAGTCATCTGGATGGCGTTGTACCCCCGCCGTCCTGTCTCATGCGAAGCACACAGAGAATACGTTCGTATCATCAGCAGCTATCATCTCACGGAAACGAAACATCCGCCTGGAGACGAAACAATCGGGGAGGGTTTGAAGAGGTTTTTCGATTTAAATCCAAACGTTGATAAGTCACCACCGCGTTCTCACTTGGAAGACATCCAACACCAGTTTCCAAATCTTCCAGTAGCTTTCTGGAACGATCACAAAGATCAGCCAATGTATTACAAAAACCAAAGTTGCGCCCCTTTTCCGAGTATCTTTGATTTGAAATATGTTAATAAGTATTGGCAGGTCCTTCGGACAGAAAATGGAACCTTCCAGCTATTTTGGGGCATATTATGAAGTAAGAGAATTGAGTCAAATTAAACCTGCCGTTAGGATATTGGCAATGATAAATAGAATTGCTCCAACTGTAAAAACATTCTGCCAGCTGTGGTTTCAAAGTTCAAAGGAAACAGTTTTTAGAGAAGTTGTGGAATATAACTATCTTTGGAAACGAGGCTGGGGAAATGATAAAGAGGGAATATATCAGCCTTATTTGATTGCTTGTAAAATCCCGACAGAATATAAAAAAGAATTGCCTGCATCTGTATCATTGGTTGAAAAAAAGTGTGACATGGCTTCTAACCACTTGAAGGTAATTTACAACAAACTTGATGTGAAAAAAGATTTTGCTGTGTGTGTCAAGGGACTAAATGTGCCTCAGAGCGACTTATCTGTACGAATAGCAGAGTGGATTGAAGTGCCTGGGTCCTTGGGAGCTGACAAAATATTTTTCTACGAACTTCAAGTCCACCCGAACATTTCCAAAGTTTTGCAATATTACAAAGATTTGGGTCGCGTAGATGTTACACCACTCACTTTTTCTGGTGAACAACCAAGTCTTCCAGCACTCCAGCATATGTATCTGTCTAACAAAGTTTATCACAAAAGACAGAACGATTTAATTCCGTATAACGATTGCTTTTACAAGAATATGTACTCTTATCGCTACATTATTCTCCTTGACATTGATGAAGTTATCGTTCCTGTTAGTGCCAGTTCCTGGAAGGAATTGATGGACGTAGTTGAAGACAAATCTTGGGCTGAAAGGAACGAGGCACGAGCTTTTTATAGTGCTCAGAATGTATATTTCTTCAATGATTATCCTGACAAACTTGGATGGTTTGAAGACATTCCTCGATATATGCATATATTACAACTTGTGTACCGTAGTAAGAATTTTACCAAACCAGGTGAATATGTCAAAAACTTATTTAATTCTGAAATTGCGTTGGGTCTTCATAACAACGTCGCTTTCTCCTGTTTAACCTCGAATTGCCACTCGTATTCAATATCCACGAATGAAGCTCAGTTACAACATTATTGTGGGGATTGCGCAAAGGAGTTGCAAAATGTTTGTCACGAATATCGCGAAAATGTTGTCACTGACACAAAGATATGGAAAATTAAAAATAGTGTTATTAAGCGTACAATTACAACGTTAAAGAATTTAGGTTACTTTTAATTTTAATGAAAATATCCCTTAATAGACATACCAAATAGGGTACGTTTCAATAAAGATATTTGTTGCTCATGTCAAAGTTCTGTTCAGGAAATTATAGACTATGATATTGAAGTTTTTTTCGTCAAGAAAGATAATTGTCTGTTAAAGAAGGAACGGAAATTTACAGTATTTATAAACTATTGATAAGTCGAGTATGTACGTGTTAGAGCATACTTTGTCATTAGTTCTTTAAATACAGTTACAAAATAGAAATGTGTAATAGTGTAGTTTGAATTGATGTCACTAAGATGTTCTGTGTTAACAGACCAGAGAGAGACGGGGAGAGAGAGAGACGGGGAGAGAGAGACGGGGAGAGAGACGGGGAGAGAGACGGGGAGAGAGAGACGGGGAGAGAGAGACGGGGAGAGAGAGACGGGGAGAGAGTGAGACGGGGAGAGAATGACACGAGGAGAGAATGAGACGAGGAGAGAATGAGACGAGGAGAGAATGACACGAGGAGAGAATGAGACAGGGCGAGAGTGAGACGGGGAGAGAGAGACGGGGAGAGAGAGACGGGGAGAGAATGAGACGGGGAGAGAGTGAGACGGGGCGAGAGTGAGACGGGGAGAGAGAGACGGGGAGAGAGAGACGGGGAGAGAGAGACGGGGAGAGAGAGACGGGGAGAGAGAGACGGGGAGAGAGAGACGGGGAGAGTGAGACGGGGAGGGAGAGAGACGGGGAGGGAGAGAGAGACGGGGAGGGAGAGAGACGGGGAGGGAGAGAGAGACGGCGAGGGAGAGAGAGACGGGGAGGGAGAGAGAGACGGGGAGGGAGAGAGAGACGGGGAGGGAGAGAGAGACGGGGAGGGAGAGAGAGACGGGGAGGGAGAGAGAGACGGGGAGGGAGAGAGAGACGGGGAGGGAGAGAGAAAGAGAGAGAGGACCACACTCGCGAGAAAGTCTTTCGTCTATTGACATGTTTGCAGAGCTTAGCGTAGAATGTCATGAGCAACCACGTGACCAGTAGCATGTGAAGTGTAAACCATTGCAATATTGCCGGAGCTACTAGTAGAATACAGTGTCCGGGGATAAACTCGAATATTCGAAAATAAGCTCTTAAAACAATTTTAAGCATATTTTGTATTAAACTACTGTGATATTCCGAATGTTTGAGCCGCAATAAGCACTCAAAAGTTGGTTTGAAAAAATGCTTTCTAGACAAAAACGTGCATTGCAGAAGCATAGAAACACTCCAAAACGTGTAAATTGTTCATTATTTACAAAATATATTAATATATTTGTTCGAAAAGAAAAAAAAATAATCAAATTTTTAAAAAAATCAGAAAGAAATAAAAAAAATCAGTCGAAATGTGTAAATTGGGTGTTTTTTTATTTTTATGTTAATTTTTCAATAACTCCTTTAATGTAAAAATAGGTTAAGTTTAGATTTAAGAATTTTTTTCTAGAAAATTCAGAAAATTATAAATCATAATCTTCCCAATGTGTTTCAATGCGTTATACATGTCTCATATCATATCTTCTTTAAATATAATTTGTTGTCCATAATTTGTTCTTTCAATAAAGTCATGTCATTTTTTTGAAAATTTTAGTAGTTTTCGCGCAATATTGCATGCAATTTGTGCAATTTTAAAAAATTACCAAACAAAATTTTTTCAAAAACCTATCCACATTTTTTCATTATACTTTTGGTAAGGATTTTGCTAAATGCGTTTTATAAGATGACATAAACGCCTTATTGCTACATTCTTTTGTTTTTTCAAAAATTACAAAAAAGTTTTTTTGACATGTCTCTCACATCGTTAATATTTACTTTAGCAGCAATTTGCTCACATCATTATTTTTATAAGCACATATGCTTTAAATAATGTCACAAAAAGCTTCTCAAAAACTCAATCTTTTTCTATCAAAACTAGCTCAAATTTTCGCAATTTCAGAAACTCTCAAATGCTATTTTATCAAAAATGGCTACAACTTTTCGAATAGATAGTGCTAATTGTTGATTTCGGGGTATTTTTTTTTTTAATTACACAAATGATTTTTTTTAATATCTCCCACTCTGGTAATATGTACATCTTCAGCAATTTGTAAACACTATTGTATTTGTGAGTTAATGTGCTTCAAATGACTTCTAATAAAGTTGTTCGAAAACTCAAAACTTATCTGTGAAACTTTGCTTAAAATTTTGAATACACTGCAGTCCTTAAGCGCCATTTTCTTAAAAAAAACGGCTCAAAATTTTTCAAAGAAAGTTAAAATAATATTTCCATTCTACGATTAGAAAACCGAAAAATTAAGAAAATTTCAAAAACATGTATTCTGGGCGGCGATAGATGGCAGTAGCAAGTTCGAATAGCTAGCCGAGACCGAAGGAAATAGAAAACTAATACAGGAAAGTCTGTGCCATTCTGTGGGTCCACTAGTTTCTTTGCAGATAGGCGTTTCCTTCTATAAGAAAGTCATGAACTGTTGTTGGTTTTTCAAGAGCTTTGATGAAATATTCAGCTAGTGGACAGCGGGAGAGTATTTTTGCCACAAATTATGAATTAATTTTGTCAGGCCCACGGGTTTTCCAGTTGTTGGTTTTACTGATGGTTCTTCTGATATCGTCAATAGTAAACTCTGCAGTATTCATTGATGGAATTTTCGATACTGTCATTTGTATCTCAGTCAGCCATGATGCATTTTTGTTGAAATCCTTTGGTTCGGATCCTGACGTAGTCTCGTATTCTTTAAATTTAGTGGTTTCCGCATATAGTTAGTTGTACTTTTATTTGTCATAATGTTCCTTCACACCCCTGAAGAAACTTGTACGTATTCTGTGAAGTTCGTCATTTTCCATCTTCATTTTCGTCAGTTCATTGTATTTGGCGGAGGCTATTTCCTTGCCTTTTGCTTTTTGTCATTCTGTAGCACCACTAGTTAGCATTTAGTCACCACTCTGATGGTGTTGATGAAGTGCGGTGGTCGTGCCGGATGTGTTTATTTTCGGCGGAGGTCGTTGGCCCCGGAGAACTCCCCCGCGGTGGGGACGTTGTCTCTGTGACAGGACCGGTTGCGCGGGCAGCGGGGCTGCTTTCGCGCTAGTCTCGCTCCGCCCAGGAAGACTCCCCCGGACTCGCCGCAGGAAGACACGGCTGCGCGTTTCATGAGGATGAGAGTTCTGAAATCGAGGCATCGAGTGAAAGAAGGAGCCAACACGCAAATTTCTAACTATTGATTTGTTAACAAATTCAATGTGTTCATCACACATTCACGCAAAAAAACAACGTGTGTTCGTGTCTGGGGATCAGATCGTGTTTTCTATGTGTTTTTGGGGGGGTCGCTAAACCCGAATCCGGTGTTCATTTCACTCCATCACATCAGGTTTTTGACTTAACTTTAAAAAATATAAAAAATTGAAGATATTTCTAACCGGGCGGTCAGACTTCATACATGTTTTGGGGGTCGCTGAAACATAATCTGAAGTCCATTTAACTTCATCACATCACATTTTTAATTCAGATAAATTATAATTGATAGAAAAGGTGGCATTGGTACTTGACGGGACAACACCTATCACGTTGTTGTTTGGCCCGATTGCCTATATTGTTGGCGCCAGATCATTAGTCTTGTCTCCCAGCAGACAGGTCTTTTCTTTGTTTGAAGGTATGTGAAAAATCTGATGAGGTTCAGTTAAATGGATTTTAAATTCGGTTTCAGCGACCCCCACAACATAAGAATCATGGACTAACTCCTCGGTTAGCAATATCTTTCATTTTTATATTTTTTGAGGTTATGTCAAAAATCTGATGTGATGGAGTAACATGGACACCGTATTCGGAGTTAGCGACTCCAAAAACATAGAACATAGTCTGCTCTCCAGAAACGAACACAATTTTTTTTGTGTGCGGCTGTGTAACGGTAAAATAACCATGTAAAACGCGCTTTACTTGAATTATTCTGCGTTGCTAAATTTTTATTTATTTTAATTATCCTGTCTCATCTGGTATGCCTTGTCCCTCCCAGCAACAGATGCATTGCTGCAAACTTCCAACTTTTTTGAACGTCGACAATTTTGAACTTTAATTACTCTGAACATATTAGTGCGATAGGAATTAATTACAATGCATTTAGTAGGAAAATTTATAAGGTCTCCATAAACTTTTGATTGACTTTGGACATTTTATTACTATTTTCAAGATATTTGCGGAGAACTGAAAGAGTGAAAACACGGAAATATTGCTCGTAGGGTTAGGTAAGAGGGATAGAATAATTTTCAGAAAATCTCAAACGGTAACTGTTCTCTGGTTTCGAGAATCTCTTGAAGATAATTTAATTTAAATCGGAACAAAACTGTAGATTTGTATGGAAAACAAACAAACAAACTTTCTTGATACAAGAGAAAATAATCATTTTTAGAAGAGTAGCCGAAGTTCAAATTTCCAAATAAATTATCTTTTAGTGAAATAGCATCGAAATACGTTTTCTCATTTCAGAAATCACCTCAGACAAACAGGTACTAGTCAAAAATCGTGAAAACATCTGGCTTTGCAAATCTTATCTTAAGGAATGTAAATAATCTAAAATGAACATACGACATTGTAAAAGGACAATTATTTTGAAACCATAGACACTTCGATTTTATTAATGAAGAAGACGTACGTAGTAACATTTGCAAACAATATACATATCTCCACACCGATTCGTGAAGTGATTTACCGTATAATGTAACCGTATGATTTACCGTTAATTTACCGTATAATTCCCGACTGCGGCGGTACCCCGGTGGTGGGAGATACCTGGTTGGGGAAAATCCCGCAATCCAACGCTTAGGACAGCGATGGATCACGTCATCCAACAGGAGAAGATCACCGCCATCACCCACGATAAAAAAACATACGGCACACTTACTTGACTAATGACCGTAGCAGTTACCGCGCCCAGGGTGACTTAACAAAAAATGAATCAACATAGAAAAGAAGGTTCATGCCTGGTTTATTCATTGTGGAAGCCCCGGTATTGTTCAGTTCGATTATTATATAGCTGCCTCTCAAGGCCCGTCTTCACGATGGAATTGGTGATGGCATTTCGCGTCTTTCTAGACGTGCCGCTATATGTCGCGTGATCGCAAGCACTGCTTGATACGGTCGCGATCATGGAACATCTAGCGGCACGACTGAGAAAACCGCGAAATGCCATGACATATTCCATCGTGAAGACGGGTCTTAGGAGGCAGCTACATAAAAACCGCACTATATAGAGCAGTTTATTAAACTGTACACATAAGCTCCGTTTTCACATTCGCATTATTTCACTGCATTTCGCGTCTTTCTTCATCGTGCCGCTAGATGTCACAACCGTATCACGTTGTGGTTGATTACAGTAGTGGTTGGTAAGACGCGAGTCTGAAGACGGGGCTTAGGTGCACAGTTTAAAACAATCGCAATAATTTTTATGTAGCTGCCTCCTACGACCTGTCTTCACGATGGAATATGTCCTGGCATTTCGCGGCTTTCACAGCCGTGGCGCTAGATGTCGCGTGATCGCGACCGTATCAAGCAGTGCTTGCGATCATGCGGCAAAAACCAATCGCTGTATAGTGTGCAGCGTGCTCGCAGCCAGGCGCCTTCCTGCGGCGAGGCGCTCCCGGGGAAAGCCTCATCACGGAGGCGGGCGGGTGGGCGTCTTCCTGTGGCTGCGGGTGCGCCGTCGCCGCCAAGGGCACTTCCGGTGCCGCCTGGCGGAGAAAGCGGTGCGGCGCGGCGCGGAGCGGAGAGCAGAGGCGCGGAGCGGGAGGCGTCCTTGGCACCGCGCCGCTCTCTCCGCTGCGCCTGGGAGACCCTCCCACACGCCGCAGCGCAGCACACCGGGCTGCTTTTTGCCTTCGTCGCTCCGTTCGTTGCCTTTGTTCTTTTCCTCTGTTGGGCTTCAGAATTATTTCCCTTCTTGTTTCTCTTCTCCTTTCTTCTTCTTCTTCTTCTTATTATTATTATTATTATTATTATTATTATTATTATTCTTTTTCTTCTTCTTTTTCTTCTTCTTCTTTTTCTTCTTTTTCTTCTTTTTTTCTTCTTCTTTTTCTTCTTTTTTCTTCTTTTTTTCTTCTTTTTCTTCTTCTTTTTCTTCTTCTTTTTCTTCTTCCTTTTCTTCTTCTTCTTCTTCTTCTTCTTCCTTCTTCACCATCATTCTATTCCTTAACTCTTCTTCAGTCTTCTCCATTCTTTTTCTTTCTTCATGCTGTTTCTCTTTCTTTTTTGTTTTCTTTTCCATCGGGCTCCCTTCTTGTTTCTCTTCTTTTCCTTGGTACTTATAACTTCTTGTTCCTCATCTCCTACATGCTTCACTATCATTCTTTTCCTTAGCTCTTCTTCACTCTTCTCCGCTGTTTTTCTTTGTTTGCGTTGTTTCTCTTTAAATTTCTTTGCATGAATTTATTCTCTTCTCTTTCATTATCCTCCGTACCAGTCGTGTCCTTAGCACCGCACTGCCATCTGTCGTCGTCTTCGCGCTGTGGGACACTGGGTTGCTTTTTGTCTTCGTCGCTTGGTTTGTTGCCTTCGTTCTTTTCCTCTGTTGGGGTTCAGAATTATTTCCCTTCTTGTTTCTGTTCTCTCTTCTTCTTCTTCTTTCTTCTTCGCCATCATTCTATTCCTTAGCTCTTCTTCAGTCTTCTCCATTCTTATTCTTTCTTTATGCTGTTTCTTCTTCTTTTTTTGTTTTCTTTTCCATCGGGCTCTCTTCTTGTTTCTCTTCTTTTCCTTGGTACTTATCACTTCTCCTTTCTCGTATTCTTCTTCCTTCTTCACAATCATTCTTTTCCTTAGCTCTTCTCAGTCTTCTCTACTATTCATATTTCTTTCTGATGTTTCTCTTTCAATTTTTTTGCATGTACTTATTCTCGGTTATTTCATTTTCCTCCGTGCCAGTCGCGTCCTTGGCACCACACCGCCATCTGCCGTCCGCCCTCGTGCTGTGGACTACTCCTACACGCTGTAGGACACCTTGTTGCTCTAAGTTATTTTCGTCTTCTTCGCTTGGATTGTTACCTTTGTTCCTTTCCTCTATTTTCATCAGGTTTCCTTTTCTTCGTGCTCCCTTCTTGTTTCCCTTCTCCCTTCGTATTTTTCTTATTTTCCATCCCTCTTCTTCTTCATTCTCCTCCTTCATTATTTTCCTTAGTTGTTCAGTCTTTTCCATTCTTTTCATTCTTCCTTTTCTGTTTCTCTTCCATTTTTTACATATACTTTTTCTCCTTGATTCTTCTCCGTACCAGTAGTCCTCCAGCGGCTTAGATGGCTGAGGGTATCAACTGATGTCGTTGCAGAGCCTCTGAGCGACAAGATCGAGTCACGACGGTGGCACAATTTTCGACACTTTTTCGTCAGCTAGGATCTCTCTATGCTAGGTAATAATTGCCGCCATCTCCCGCAATGTAAACGTACAGCACTTTTACGGGGCCAATAACCATAGCACATAAGGCGACGCGAATCCCTAAACAATCAAATACGTAGTTCTTCTGTCTTTCCGTTACTAAATCTTTCCTTTTTTTGGCTCCTGCTTCTCCACTTTTTGCATTCGATTATTCTTCATCTTATTCTCCTTCTTCTTGTTTTGTTCATCTCATTCTATTTCTCCTTCGTCCTTTTAAGTTTTCTGTGTTTTTCCTTTTCTTTTTAACCTCTTAATTTTGTTGCTTTTCGTCTTCTTCCCTTGGTTTGTTACCTTTGTTCTTTTCCTGTATTGGTCTTCAGTCTTCTTTTCCATCGGTCTCCCTTCTTCTTTCTCTTCTCCCTTACCCTTTTTCTTATTTTCCATGGTACTTTTCTCTTCTTCTTCTTCATTCGCCTGCTTCATTATTTCCCTTAGTTCTTAAGTTTTCGCATTTACTAAATCTTCTCATTTTCTGCCTCCTTGTTCAGCTCTTGAGTTTTCTTGTTCATTCTCCTTCTTCAGCTGATCGCTAGAGGTCTCAAGACAAAAAAGTTCTGGGTGAGAGGCAATGGATGGAAGACCAAGCGGTGGGGGGGGGGGGGTCAGTGGGGCGGTACA
The DNA here is from genome assembly GCA_038098605.1 of Gryllus longicercus. Lineage (NCBI taxonomy): Eukaryota > Metazoa > Arthropoda > Insecta > Orthoptera > Gryllidae > Gryllus > Gryllus longicercus. The sequence goes on along the minus strand of JAZDUA010000257.1, from coordinate 106,958 downwards.
ACTTCATTCAACCAGACGGTACAATTTTCTTAAAGTTGGCTCCTGTGTGGGGTAAACAGAATTTTGAGTTTAGACATTTTTGCAAGGTTCTCCAAAGTTCTCCAAGGTTCGCAAGGTTCGGCTCGTTGGTAAGCGTGCTCGCTTTCCACGGAGCAAGCCCGGGTTCGATTCCCGGTCGGAGCGAAAATTAATTGTGCGCTTTCATTGCAACGCCTCAGCATCCGTTGCGACGATATCCTGTGTGACGATGAGAAAGCTCACTTCTCGGGTTGAGAAGAGCGGAGAACGGCGTAGGAACGACTATGTGCTAACTGCACTTAGTCTATGGCCGCAAGGCCGGAACGCTGCTGGTAGGCCGTAACTCGCAAAGAGCTGTTGTGCACACATGTACGTACACACATACATACAATGGAAGAAAATGACATAAGAAAACGAATGAATGAAAAAAAATAATAAAGTACAAAATTAATTTTGTTGCTCATTATCCTTCTTGAAGCCATTTTTTTCAATATCACAAAAGCATATTACTCTCCTTATTGCTGAATATACATATTTATTTTTGCATTCGACCTTCGTGAGTCTCAGAAAAGACTTCTCCGAGCCACGAGAGGTTTGAGGAGCACCTGAGCGGGGTTCGCCTCACTGAGCGAGTGAGGGAGGTCAGTGACCTCGACGCCAGGCGTCGCGACGTCCTCCGACGCCCCAAAACCTCCCCCCCCCCCCGCCGTCGCGGCTGTGGAGGCTTACGTAACTAGGAAACATCATTCCCACGACTCGCATTCACGTGGAATAAAATCTTACTAAATGCACGTATTCGTGTACAATACGAATTTATTAAAATAATAATAATAATAACAATAAAATAATAATAATAATAATAATAATAATAATAATAATATTAATAATATTAATAATAATAATAATAATAATAATAATAATAATAATAATAATAATAATAATAATAATAATAATAATAATAATAATAATAATAATAATAATAATAATGCCGATCAGATGGCCGACATCGCTAAGGCAGTAGCGCCGGAGTGGTTTCGGACCAGAAGATCGCGGGTTCGAGTCCCGCCTCGGGCATGGATGTATTTGTGTATGTCTGTATGTGTTGTCCTTTCACCCCATTATCATCATATCATCATTTCATCCTCCATACCCCCAGGGCTAACAACCGTGGGGGATAAAAATCGGATCCAGCTAGAATGCTGGTCCCCCCAATAAGTTGTCGCAAGCACCTGCCACCGCGATAATAAATAAAAACTGAGCCACGGTAAATGCAGGATGCTTGCATGCGTGGTCCTAGTCGGCCGATTAACGATAATAATAATAATAATAATAATAATAATAATAATAATAATAATCATCATCATAATAATAATGCCGATCCGGATGGCCGAGATCGCTAAAACAATAGTGCCGTAGCGACCTCGGACCGAAGGATCGCGGGTTCGAATCCCGCCTCGGGCATGGTTGTATTTGTGATTGTCCCTTCACCTATCATCATCATCGTATCATCTCATAATTCACACTACAAGGCGTAACAACCTTGTTGTAATCCAAGGATACAGCTGAAAAGCTGATCCTGGAAGAATTACACACGTTAATCGTGTAGCGTGGTCAGTAATGGCCTATACGCCAATAATAATAATAATAATAATAATAATAATAATAATAATAATAATAATAATAATAATAATAATAATAATAATAATTTGGAAATTTACGGACTTATTAACCTGACTTTTGCCAGTTAGCAGTGTTTTTGGGGTCTGTTATGCAAGGGAAACGTGTGGCAAACATTAATTCCCTTTACCTTATCTTATCAAAGGTATAGAAACTGAGATAGTGGAAGGGGAAAACTACAGCTCTACTTTTGCCCCGACCGGGAATCGAACCACGGAAAACTAGCACGCTGACCATGCGCCAGCAGGGACTATTATTTTTGTTACTATTATTATTATTATTATTATTATTATTATTATTATTATTATTATTAGCTTTGAATTTCAAAAATGTGTGTTAAAAATAAAAACACTCATTTCAATTGTAATGCTATCAGTAATTCGAGATAATTCTTTTGTATTTGTATTGTGTAAAATTACAATGTTGGATTGTTACATATTGGATGTGTTTGTGTGTGTGAGCGCGATTACCCCACACTCCTTCACTCTTAATCCATCTCTGTTTATGACTTCGAAAGACTAACAAAAAGGGAGAAATGCAGATGGAAAAACATGGATGTGATTAGATATTATCTCTTTCGAAACAAAGATACATACTTTTTATTTGCTTACTCATTTACAACAGTTCTGAATATGCCAATAGGATGTGCAAAATCTTGGGTATAAACAGTAGACACACGAACAAGAACAACAGAAAACAGAACTAGAGGTAACACAGCAGCTCAGAGTAAAGAAAGTGGAAGCCACAATAAACCGAGCAAATAAAAGAGAAAGAAAGTCTTCAATTATAGAGCTTCTGGTATCCTTTACCACTTCGCCGTTACTTGTGAACAGACACAATAGACACCACGGTTCTGCCGGTTAGAACAAAAGAGAAACGTGTATTGTTAGAGGAGGGCTGTGGTTGTCAGATTTCTCTCGCGCTCGAGTGACAAGATATTCGATAATGTACGCAGTCGACACTCGACACCAGCAGTGGTAGCAGCGACTGTTGAGTTTTGTAGTGTCACAAAATAATCCAGACAATATTTTTAAATACTATTGTTAAAATGTGTGCTCGTGGCTCCCTTCCTTGGTTAGCATGCTCGCTTTCCACTACGTGGCCCCGGGTTCGATTCCCGGTCGAGCCAAGGCTATAGTGTGCGTTTTCCTTGCAAAGTCCCTGTATGACGATGAGAAAATTCACTTCTCAGGTTGAGAAGACCGGAATACGGCGTGGGGATGTCTTCGAGTTAACCACACGTACCCTCTTAACCCATGGCCGCGAGGCAGGGACGTCGCCGGTAGGCCTGAGCTCGTTCATGGGCAGTCGCAACAAGTACTCGTACAGACACACATTGTTGTAATGTTCCCCTCGCGGCGTGCTGGCTTTCTGTGTTACGATCTCGAATTTGATTTTCGGACAAGGAAAACGGAGCAGTGGTCTTCCATTACAATCGACGCAATTTCTACCGCTGTGTAACGAAAGAGAACAAGCCATGTATTCTAGAGACGATGATGACAATATGCTTTTTTTACCTTATGTCTCCCTTACTTCCAGGCGTGAATACTAAATAAAAACAGATCCCAGACTTGGGAACACCGCTAGCTGGAAAAAGTCTGATTAATTCCCCCTAAAACGCCAAATTCATACACACACTGTTAATGTATAATGTAGTCAGGCACGAACGCGGTGACAACTGCCGCTGCGGAGAGACTAGGTTTCGAGTCTCAAAAGTGGCGAATACTTTACGATACCCAGGTCGCATTCAGCGACAGTAAGGAAGACAATTCTAGCGACCGGATGCTCGGATCGGTAATTAACTGTGACTTTTGTGATCAATATCAGGCGAATACCGGAGATGTAACGTAACAAGCAAGCCAGGGAGCGTGCGCGAACTTCTCTTCCTCATCATTGTCTTCTCTTTTTTCACACACATACACACACACACACGAGCACACACACGAACACACATACACACACGAGCACACACACACAAGCACACACACACGCACACGCACACACACACACACACGCGCTCACACACACACACAGAATCTAGCACGCTGACCATGGGCCAGTCGAGTGGATATTTTTATTATTATTATTATTATTATTATTATTATTATTATTATTATTATTATAATTATTATTATTATTTATTATTATTTTATATTAATATTATTATTTCTCAACAGCTTGTGCTGGGTTCAATTTGCCCATTCCTACCACGTTAAGGAAAGACCTCGGTCACTGGGGAGAGAGATTGCACTCTGACCCCCAAGACCGATATGGGAGCCTCATTTGTTCAAGAATATGCGAACTATATCACATGTTTGCAGAATGACTGCTTTCTGTCTGTAATTTAGAATTCGTTGAAGTAATCACATTTGTTTGAGATTTTTCCTGAAATTGTTTATTACTACACCCTCAGCCGAAATAGCAAGTGGATATATTGTTACATTCAGTTGTTTCCACATTTGTTTTATTTCCTGGCGCGATCTTTATACTTAGTAATTTTCTCGTCCACTGTTTTCTTTAGGTTGTGTGTCAACGGTACGGCAATATCAACAAACATAGCTTCTTTCTTGTCCCTGTCAATCAATTATTAATCCTTATCTGTTATTATGGGCCTGTTCCAGTAAATGATGGTTTTATGATTACTATTATAATCATTATTATTATTATTGTTATTATTTATTAGCTTGAAATTGAAAAAATGTGTATTAAAACTAAAAACATTCATTTGAAATATAATGCTATCAGTAATTTGAGATAATTGTTTTAAATATATATTGTCTAAAATTACAATGTTAGGTTCTTACATACTTATATGCAGTACATAGCCGCACATCAAGAAATAAATCGGGGGCTTAGAGCTTTTCCTGGTTGAGGCGGTGCCCCAGACGAGATGTCTGAGAAACTCCTCTACATGACGTGTAGGTCGGGACCGGTTCTCATGTTTTCATAAAGAGAGGAAAACTGGCATCTCCCAGCTACAATACAATACGGGAGTAAGAACACAAGTTGTTGACGTACCAAAAACGCGAATACTTCACTTGCTCACTCATGAAAACTGTTCAAGACGAAATAGCTGCGTCATTTTACATGGAATGAAGTGTAACACCACTTCAGGTTATAAACATTTCACGAGTTGTAGCTGAGACTATATAACTAATTTTATACACCTGAAATTAGTAAACTAAACAAGGAAGTCAATAAGTATATTGAAACATGCATTGCCAGCCATGAAAACAATTAAATTTCGTGTTTACAGCATTAAATTAAAATAAAAAATTCGTACTTTGTTAATTTATTTCTATAAATTTGCACAACCATATAATAGTTTATAACCAGCACAACCTATATAATAGTTTGCGACAAGGAAGTCAATAAGTATATTGATACATGCATTGCCAGCCATGAAAACAATTAAATTTCGTGTTTACAGCATTAAATTAAAATAAAAAATTCGTACTTTGTTAATTTATTTCTATAAATTTGCACAACCATATAATAGTTTGCGCTAAGGTATTATGTATATGAAACCGAAAAGTAGTAAGAGACAGAACCCATCACAATACCGATCAATCACTTGCCTGCTCACAATGTACCAACTTTTGACATCATGCATTACAAGTAAAATCCAAGATTATATTGAGGACAGAGAAATAATGGCAGAAAAACAGTAAGGTTGCAGACGATTACATAAAGGATATATATAACAACTTCTAAAATATATAGTAATTCTACAACAAGCACATAAATATGATTTTGTGAAGGGTTAAGGTCCATATTTTTTGACAGGCAAAATCTTGTAACATTAATTTATTTTATAATCGTGCAACAGTTTCGAGGATTGTTGTTACCTTCATCAGTCTATAAAATTGAGTTTTGAAAATATATATTACAAAATTTAAAATGATTTACTATACAATAATAAAATAGAGAAATTATGACGGAAATAACTTACCGGACATATGAGACCTCACAAAACGGAAGGTTTTTACATTGACATTCTACAGCAGTCACTAGACAGATAAAATCAATTTCATACGTTGGTGAGAGCGGTTGAAATAATGAGTTTTGAGAGTCAGGGGAAGTTAAAACAAGAAAAGGGGGAGGGGAAAGGTTTGAAAGGTCCTGTAAGTAGAGAGAACTAGTTTTGCAATATTCGAAATCTAAAAAGCAAAGCATCATAATTTTTTGTAAAATGATTATTTTCAACAGCAGTATGTCAACAACAGTATTAATAGAATTATTTATTTTAATCTGTTTCGTTTCAGAATATAATCGTTGATATCTTCGGGTCTCAATATAAAAAAAGTTTGATCAACACTAGAAGCTACAGAAAACATATCCTCAAACAAACAATAGATGACAAATGTAGAAAATACTCTTCAAGAATTGAAAGCATACAGAACATCACAATTAGGATGCAAATTAATGACTTACACAGATTACACTTACAGGAACAATAGAACTTTCAGAAACTGGCGGCGAAATCCAAACTACAAGAAATGACCTGTCCAAATTACAAATATGTTTCTGATACTGTACTTGAAAATTCAAACTATAAATTGTACTATGACCGAGAAATTATTACAGATAAAACGATTCCTCTTAACAGACCAAACATAACTTTTGTAGACAAACATTAAAATATTGGCTACCTGATTGACATCACGAATCTTCAAACAGCATATGCATGAAAAATAACGAAGTACACAAAACTAGCAGCAGAAGTGAAATCACTATGGCATCTCCAAAAAGTTCATATTGTTCCTCATTTCGTGCACAGGGGTTGTACCAAATAACATCCATAAAAATCTGGAACTTATTCAAATGCCAAAATATACGTTCAAAATGATGCAACAATCTATCATCTTAAACACATGCAGGATTGTACGACCTGAAACATGAATTGACCTTTGTCTTGGTTATTAACCCGACACAAAGACAAAAAACCCAGTGAATATCGAGAAAAATAATGTTGTATAATAATAATAATATAATACCGAGCGAAGTGGCTCAGTGCGTAGCGCACTGACTTCGTAATCGGGAGGTCCGGGTTCGATTCCCGGGCCGGCCATCCTGACCGGGGTTTTCGTGGTTTCCCTCGGTCATAAAGGCGAATGCTGGGATGGTTCCAAAAGTCCACGATCACCTATCATCTCCTAATCCATTCCTATCATCTCCTAATTCACACTTCAAGGCGTAACAACCTTGTCGTATTCCAAGGATACAGCTGAAAAGCTGATCCTGGAAGAATTACACGCACGTTAATCGTGTGTAGCGTGGTCAGTAATGGCCTATACGCAAATAATAATAATAATAATATAATAATAATATAATAATATAATAATAATATAATAATATAATAATAATATAATAATATAATAATAATATAATAATATAATAATATAATAATAATATAATAATATAATAATATAATAATAATAATATAATTATAATTATGATAATAATATACTAAGAACATAACAACTGAAGTGTGTAAACGATTGCATGGACTCTTAAAAACTCAACTCTCTGCTAGAAACCTTGTGCAGGCCATCAATTCATTTGTTATTCCAGTGCTAACGTACTCCTTTGGCGTTATTAAATGGAGCAAAACCGACCTCGACAAATTCCCGAGGACAATTCGAACCGCTATGAATCAACACCGAAAACCGCATCCCAATTCAAGTACTGAGCGTTTTACCCTTCCAAGATCGCAAGGAGTGCGAGGTGTTCTAGATCTCATAAATCTACACAGCTCTTAAATTGCATCACTCAGAAGATACTTCCTGGAACATTTTGGGAGAGTTCAGCAAGCAGTGGCTGACAGCCCAGTTGATAATAACTATAGTCCTCTGACCTTGAAAAAGCTTGATACGCCTGTTCAGCAAGGATTGTAAGTTGGGGTTCCAAGAAGAAGATGACAAACGCATACTTTCTGCAAATGAAAGGAGACTAGAATCAACGAAGGTCAGAAAATGAGAAAAAGATTGCGATTGGAAGAGGAAGTAACAAAGAATAAGAATGAGAGTTCTGTTTATACATTAGGAGTACTCTGATGAGAGGCGAACACATGTTCAGCTTTAAACTTCATTTCCCGTAAGTTATATTTTTTTAATTGGTTTCCTTGATAACTCAAGAAATAATTACATAAATTTAATTTTGCACACAGGTAAACATCTATTCTATTAACAACATTAACTAGAATCTTTGCTCTTTCATTATTGGAATGTTTTTAAAAATGTATAAGATTTTTGTAAAAAATGTAATTGGTAATAATGAAAATTTTTTTCTCCTTATGAAAGTTAGTTCTAGTTAATGTTGTCTAGTTAATGTTCTAAGTCTTAACAACAAAGAAGCTCACGCAGTAAGTAAGCAATTGAAGAAAGTAATCAATTTATTAAACCTTTCCAACGACAAAGTGTACAATATAATGTATACATTTTTTTGATAATTCTTTCAGTAAGTTTGTAATAATCAATGATGCATTATAATGAACAACTAATCAACATTAAACACTTAAAATATTGTTTCATAAGAATTTATAGATTTCAAGATTAAAAAATATTGAATTTCACTAAAAATACAGTAGGTAAAGGTGTACCTCTCATAAACTGTAGATCGTGTCTAAAAACTGAAGTTATGTATCGATCATTTTAATAGTTGCATGATTTAACACAGGGAGGACATCTATGCTATAATAGTGAGACTAGGTTCTTGTATGTTATGATGTAAAGTTCCCCCCCACAATAACTGGCGGGTGAAATTCTTCCCTACATTCCAGACAAACTTGGACACCCTTCGATCCGTCCAGAATTACTGTCAATAGACCAGTAATAATTACTGTCAATAGATCAGTGATTATTTAACCTTTTTGCAACAATTCTACTATCTTTTAGCAATCAATTTGTAACTCTGTATAACTTTTATATTAAAATGTTCATCTTAGGCACAATTTGCGGGTCCTTTCCGGCTATTCAAGCGCGTATTTAGAGTTTGTTTATAAAATTATAAATTGAGCAAAATTGTTAATTCATTTTTTCGGCTCTGGGACATAAGGAGACTCTTTCCTCTTTAGATATATAAAAGTTGGAAATTGTTTATAAATTTGCAAATGTTGCAATTTTTGATTGTCCCATCTAAATTATCTTCAAACGCAATACATAATTCCGCAACCCGATCGGTGCTGTCAACTTCCATTTTCGAGATATTTAATTGTTTACTACAACTTAGCATCTCATAATTGCTCCCATTTTTGCACTCATTCCATTCGCTCTACGCACACAAGTATACTGGAAAGAGAGGTTTGCAATGTCTTCTTCGATTGTTCGCTTCATATGCTCAATGCTGAGGGCAGAGGTGATATCGCGACTTCAGTAGCGCCTCAAAGCGATAAACGATGCCTCAGAGGGAAATGATTGTCTTTACCATTTCTTCGAGAGAAAAAAGCGAAACAAGATGTAACGTCTATTGGTAGTCCTATGTGATCATTTCAGTAACAATTTCTCTTACGGGAACTATGACTGTTTTTTTTAAAGATTCAACCTTTCCTTTTTATTCTAAACAGCCATTAAAATCCACGTTTCAATATTTCAATTCCTTTAAGTGTTATTACTATAAAGAAATATCTTGTACATTTAATAACGCTGAGAGAAGCAGTTTTAGATATTTATCAATATGAACAATTTCAAAATTCATTTTGTCGAAAGGCTGGCCCAAGAAGCAATAATAATGTCGTATTTTCTCCTAAGGGCAAGTTGAGCTATGATTCTTTAAATTTTCGATGACCCTGGTTCTCATGACTTCGTCAGCAAAATTAAATAACGGTTCCTTACTGATAAATGTGACAAAAATTGTCGATGAGACTAATCGCTTGCCGCAAAAAGTATTGCCATTGAATGAATGCCGCCGAAATCATGAATCGTATTTCACTCTATGACTCCTTTCAGATACGTACTCTACGCTCTGAAGTCGGGGTTAAGGAATATTTCTATTATAATTGAGTATTTACATTTCTAAAACAAATTGAATGAGACGGAATTGCGATTTATCAAAATTTTGGTAAAAATTTAAAAAATTGTTACCCCTTTTATGAAGGTATCATTGAAGGGCACGATATTATTAGCGCATCGAAATTAAAAACCCATTGGAAATGACATTATAAATTAAACTTATGAAGTATTAATATTTTCTACCAAGAGAACGAATCCCAATACACGCACGTGAATCTAAACTAATGACATTGCTTTTACGATTTAAATATTTTAAATATCGACAAAACGCCTTAAAATTCCCCAATTTTCGGGCTATTATATCGTCAATTCGATAAATGTAAAAGTTCAACGTATTGGTGAAGCACATACATATTCAAGATGCGATTAATTTATGTTCGCACCAGAGGTTTGAGTTTTTAAAAATATTAGGCATATAAAATTAAAGAAACTACATGTAAGTGATTAAGTTGAATGCTTAAAAATAATATATTCACTTTGTTTAATTAAAAAGAAAATCTTTTAATTAATTAAGGAAAAGGTAAAGGAACCTCCTTTACACCTGCAAACCCTAAGCATTCATTTAATTAACTAATATGTTAATAATTTTTTTGTTGACGCTGTTTCAATTTCCAAATGAAAAATTGAACCAAAATCAAATGGTAATTTAATAAATATATAATTATTTCTATTTTCTTTTGCATATTATTCTGTATAATACATCCAAGATATTTAAAGTTTGTTACTTGTTCTATTGGGCAGTTTTCAATGATTATTTTAAGCAAATAATTTCCTTTCCTTTGATTTCCATCATATTTGTTTTTTACTGTCTCACCTATACTTGTATAAGGAGAAAAGGTCTTGTAATCGTGCACCGGTAAACGACGAATTTTCGAGAAAAAATCTTATAGACCGGTGCTGGTAATGTAAAAATAGGTAATCTCTTCCTATTATTTAACTTATTGGCTTTTTGTGATCAAACTTTTAAATAAATTAGTATTACTTTGGTGTGCCGAAAACTAAATTCTCACGGGGCAAACATTTAAAAGCCTTTTCGTTGAAATGACAGCTTTTTTTTCACTTTTCATGGTAGATAATTATATTTTTTGATAATAATGTATGAATTTGGCTTTTTAGGATCTGATTAATCGCCCTTTTGCCCGCTAGCGATGTTCTCAAGGCCGGAGCCCTTTTGTGTTTATTATCCACGCCCGTGAGTAAGGGAGACAAGAGCATGACACATTCCCATACCGTATCTAGCATTCTTGTTGTGCCAGAGCTTTTGTTTTCGTCATACAACTTGAAAAAATAGATAGTCATAGAATAGATAGTCATAGAAATTGAGACGATTTGCAATAGAAAACTACAGCTCTATTGTTGCTCCGACTGAGAATTGAACCCAGTATCGCATTATGGAAAGCTAGCGCGCTGTCCATGAGCCACCCGAGAAACCCGTGTGGGTGGCTCAGGGCATCAACTGATGTCACATCAGTGCCTCTGACCAACAGGTCCTAGAGTTTTAATTCTGACGGTAGCCGCATTTTCGACACTAGCTTGTAAGGATAGTCGATTTCTGTCGGTGTCTGGACGAGAATTCTCGCAGATGGCTGCTCTGTTAGGTAGTTTTCTGTGATTTCTCCCACCAACACCAAGCGAAAGCCGGAGCAGAACCCTAACAAAAGAGTCAAGGACCGCGCGCGATCTTTTTTTCCTCTTCCTTGTCTTCTCCTCACCCTTCACCCACACTTACACTTACACTTACATGTACAGGGCAACCATCCAAATCGGAAGACCAATTGGGACCTTAGAGCTCGTTCTGGCTGAGGCGGTGACCCATTGGAGGGAGATACGTGGTCGGGGATAAGCCCGCACGATGACGCGTAGATCGGCCATCAAGCGGGGACAATGAAACACACTTACGGGACACTTACGGGACTAATAATTTTAGCCATTTATGCGCTCCAAAAACCGAAATAATCATACAAACCGAGGCGAATAAATAAATAATTGAATAAAGGGATGAATGATGAATAAATGTTGAAATGAATGATAAGATAAATGAATTTATAAATGAATGAATGAGTAAATAAATTATTGATAGAATGAGTTAATGAATAATTAAATTCATGAAAAAATTAAAACGTGAATTAATGATTGAAATAATGAATGAATCAATAAATGGCTGAATAAATGAATGAATCTATAAATGAAAGACTCAATAATTAAATAAATCAATAGATAAATGAATCAATAAATGCATGGATCTAAAAATGAATGGATAAATAAATACATGAATAATAAATGAATGGATCAATAAATGGGAGATTCAATAATTGAATGAACCAATAAATGAATGGATCTATTATAAATAAATAAAGCAATAAATGAAAGAATCATTAATTGAATTAATCAATAAATGAATGGATCTTCAAATGAATGGATCAATAAATTACTGAATAAATAACTGATTCAATAAATAACTAACTGAATAAATGACTGGCTGAATAAATGACTGACTGAATAAATGACTGACTGAATAAATGACTGACTGAATAAATGAATGGATCAATAAATTAATGAATAAGCGACTGAATTAATGAATGAATCAATAAATGAACGAACCAATAACTAAAAGAATCAATAATTGAATGATTCAATAAATGAATGGATACAGAAATGAATGGATCGACAAGTGACTGCATTAAAAAGCAAGGCCTGGCTCGCCACCGCCAGCGCGTCCGGCGTAAGCCGCCGGCGCGACGCCACTTTCGCCCGCGGCGGCGGGCCATTGTCCCGCGCGCGGGGCGTCGCGACGCGTCGCGAAGGCACGCGCGGCTCGACGACGACGGCGCAGGGGAAGTGGAGCGCACTGGCGCGGGCGGCGCCGCGACGCCCGGCCGAACACAATGGGACGCGCGCGCGCTTAAAAGCGGCGCCCACCGCGCGCCGCGCTCTGTCCCTCGACGTCGCCCGCTCCCCGAAGCAGCGGACCGCCATGAAGGTTAGTGCAGTGTACTTGCGGGCTTTGTGTCAGGGTGTTTGAGGGGTCTTCACGATGGAATGTTTCAAGGGGTTTGTGTCTGGGTGTTTGAGCGGACTCTGTCTTCACGATGGAATGTTTCAAGAGGCTTCGCGTCTTTGTCGCGTGTGCCGCTGGATGTCGCACCGTATCGGGCAGTGCTGGCGATCTAGCGGCACGACCAGGCCTTGTTTCTGGGTGCGTAAGGGGCCTCTGTCTTCACGATGGAATGTTTCAAGAGGTTTCGCGTGTTTCTCGCGTGTACCCCTGGATGTCGCACGATCGTGACCGTATCGGGCAGTGCTGGCGATCTAGCGGCACGACCAAGCCTTGTTTCTGGGTGCGTAAGGGGCCTCTGTCTTCACGATGGAATGTTTCAAGAGGTTTCGCGTGTTTCTCGCGTGTACCCCTGGATGTCGCACGATCGTGACCGTATCGGGCAGTGCTGGCGATCTAGCGGCACGACCAGGCCTTGTTTCTGGGTGCGTAAGGGGCCTCTGTCTTCACGATGGAATGTTTCAAGAGGTTTCGCGTGTTTCTCGCGTGTACCCCTGGATGTCGCACGATCGTGACCGTATCGGGCAGTGCTGGCGATCTAGCGGCACGACCAGGCCTTGTTTCTGGGTGCGTAAGGGGCCTCTGTCTTCACGATGGAATGTTTCACGGGGTTTCGCGTCTACCTAGCGAGTGCCGCTGGATATCGCACGATCGCGATCGTATTGAGCAGTGCTGGCGATCCAGCGGCACGACCGAGAAAGACGTGAAAAGCTATGATAGAAAAGCCAGAGAGACGTGAAAAGTCAGACCAGCCCTGAGGAATGCCACAATATGTCGAAGTGTCGGCAGCTCAAACTTTGGCGTGGCGTCATCTGGACAGCCAAGATCATTTGCATGACCAGGCCGCGAAAGCCTGCGACTTCACTCGACGATTCAGACTGTTAGACCCAGGTTCCAAGTTTGCGGGTTCGCACCCCATAGAAGGCATGGATTTTTTTAGGGTGTTATACCCTTTGAGAGCGAAGGATTCCGCGGCCGGAGTCAGTAACTACTTGACTGACCGGAAGCACCGCGTCCTACGCAAAGGTGCTAACGTTTCGATCGCCATTTTGCCCTGAGGGAGGTCGCGGAATGGCAACCGACGAGTTGGAATCTTTATCTAGGACGCGGCGTCTCTCTGACAGACATGTAGTTTCTGTTAGACCCAAGATCGTGGGTTCAAACCCGATCGAAGCCTGAAATATTTATTGGCGAAAAAATCCTTTGTAGGCCGTCCAACGGAGGGGAAGTAAAGCTGGCTACCGCATGTTGTAGATTTACTGCATGTACCAGATCTTCAAGCCTAAAATAAGCTTCTGAGCTAAATTCTGATGACATGCGTCGCCCAAGTGGTACCATCTTTTGCTGCTAGATGGCAAATGAAGCGTAGCGAAATGTGCATGGTCAGGCGGAAGAGTCTCAGGGATCGATAACGGGTCTCCTATATTTACATGTAACAGTAAATTAAACATTTACTGTTTTGAATTATAATTTCATTCATGTGCATTAGACTTTTGATGTTGTGAAGGGGTTCAATGATGATCATTGGAGAATCGATTGCCGAATGTGCAACCGGTATTATCAAAATGTCATTGATTACAAAAATATATTAAGATATTGATCATTATATGATTTCTGATATTAAATATTTGTTTGTCTCACGTTATAATTAGTAATTAAGTACAAATATACTTTTTGGGAATTTGATATCGTTCAAATGAATAAAAATAGAACTTTTGTGCAATTATAATAAATGATTTTGGTTCTGAGAACCTGTTTATATTTGTAAAATTAAAAATGATACTAATATAATAAAATATAACTAATAAAATTTTCCATATCTTTTTTCACGACCTTTGTGTAAATTATCTTGAAGTAATTAATGTGTCATTATTTATGCTAAGAATACTTAATATACTGTATTTATAGAGAAAACTTAAGGAGCTCCCTGAATCAAAACATTCTTTTAAAAAGGGTCGATGAGTGAAAAAAGCTGGGAATCTCTGACGTAAACGAACATAAACAATATTCACTCAGCTACATAACGTAAACAAACATCAACAATGTACGTGCGACATCAACAATATATACAATCACAAATTATTGTTAATAATTTAAGTGTTTAAAATATGTTCTAACTCTTAAAAACACGAACAAACATTAATATATTTTATTAATATAAATAATCACAAACTGGAGTTTTAAGGGAGATGTATGGTTTAAAAAAGTAGCTCTTTAATTTGAGAAAAATAATCCATGTCATTTTCAGAAGCGCTCAAATGCCATTTTTTCAAAAACAGCTCCAAATTTTTTCTTCAAACTTTTCAAAAGGATAGTGCTAATGGCGTTCTTTAATGTGACATAAAGTTCATTTCGGTGTATTTTTTTGTTTTTTCAAAAATTACATAAACGTACTTTTTTAAAGATTTCTTACGCTGGTAATTTGCACATTTGCGGTAGTTTGTAAACACTATTGTATTTGTGAGTTAAAGTGCTTTGCATGACTTCAAATAAAGTTTTTCGAAAGCTGAAAAATTTTCTGCGAAAAACGCGCTTTAAATTTCGAATTTACTGTTGCGATTAAGCGCCATTTTCTTAAAAACGGCTCCGAATTTGTCAAAGAAAATTGCCAGTTAGGACGAGGTTTTACTGTTCTTTAATATTCTTAAAACAATATTTCAGTTCTACTATTAAGAAACCCGAAAAATTGAGAAATATAAAAAAAAGAATACTTTGGACAGCGATAGATGGCAGCAGGCAAGTACATGTGGCAAGTTCGAATAGCTAGCCGAAAAAAAGAAAATAGAAAACTAATACGGGTTTATGAAAAATTTGGGTAAAATAAATCAGTATTACGATTTATCACGATTAGTTTTTTGTTTTGTTTTTTGTTTTAATTTACTTCTATGAAAGTATATTATGTACAGAATTATTGTAGCTCATTTGTATAAACAAATTGGACGTAGCCTATATTAGCAGTGTAATTCCTTTTGAACCACTGATATGGCTTTTTGAGTAAGATATAAATGGAAAAATTGAAAATATTTTGTTTACATTTTTATCGTGCAAATGTATTAATTGATTATTGCAAACAGCTAGTTGTTAATATGATCTTAAAATTAAATGTTTAATAACGCAATTAATTCATACTCATTGGTTAAAAATGTTTCATATTTTCCTGCGGTAGTTTGGTAAATGACTAGCTAATATTGCACTTCCGACTGAAGCTAGCTAATATTCCACTTTTTTGGAAATGACTGGCGCAACTAATTTAAAATTGTAATGAACGAGTAATTAATTAATTCTAAATATTGATATGTTTTTCGTTACGATCCGCTATGCGAGACTGGCCAGCTTCAGGGAGGCAAACAATACGTCCAGCAGCTGTTTAAAACGGGACTCTCCATTTCGCAAATGCCGCTCTCCCTACGCCCTGTCCTCTACGTTAACGAACCGTAGCCCGCTCGCTCGCATGGCAGCTGCCTCCACGAAGGTCAGTGCACAGATGCACGCAGGAGAAATGCGCCTGTGTACATTTCGTTTCAACAAAACATTAGAACAGGGGTGTCCAACTTGCAAGGCCTACCGGGTACAACTGTAACCTTTAATTCGGTTGCGGGCCATATTTTCTTTACCCGGGCAATCCACGTCGCCTAACTTCCCCATATTGTTGATTTCGGGAGTTTGCCCGGTTGGTCTGAAACGGAGAAGGAGGGAATGAAATCATACGTGAGCATGCCTTACCATGAACAACGCAATGAAGCACATTAGAATGATTTTGAGTTCCTGAATTTACTAGAAACATATCCTTAAATGTACACTTAACCAATTTTGACAATAAGAGAGTGTTGACCTCGACAGGGCGCGTGTACTAGAGGCACAATGTTCTTGCCCGACACGAATGCAAGCGACTTTCACTTTTGAGTAATAACCTTTCGTGGGCCACAACAAATGGCCACCGCCGGCCAAATGGGCCCGCGGGCCGGTAGTTGGACAACCATGCATTAGAATATAAACAAATACCTAGAGATACATGATCGGTAAAAAGTAGGTATTAATGATGACTGTTTGAGTACGAATGAAAACAAACAAATTGGGAAGCGCATTAACATAAATAGTTGCGAACATCAGTTTTAGTGCAAAAAGGTGTAGGCATCATAAAATCAGCTGACTTTAAATTGAGAACAAATAATACACTCAAAGACAAGAAGACGAGAGAGCAAACTGATGAAACAACTGATGTCACTGCAGTGCTCCTGACAGCGAGGTCCTAGGTTCGAGTCCCGACGACGGCAGGAACTAAATAGCTAGGTTCAATTCAGTGACTGTCTGGAGGATAATTTTAGCAGTCGGCTGCTCTACACTGTAGTTTTCCGTGGTTTCTCCTGTGTTCACCAGGCGAATGTCGGAGCAGTACCATAACAAACGGGACACGGACCGTGCGCGATCTTTTTTTTCCTCTTCCATGTTCCATCCCCACGCCTTATTGACACTCACATACATTACATTATCGCATATGTTGGGAGACCGGTCGGAAGCTTAGAGCTTGTACTGTTAGAGGGGGCTCTGTTCTGCTTGTACGGCTAGAGGGAGCTACTGCTTGGAGCTCTGTCCTGCTAGAGGGAGAGACCTGGTTGGGGAAAACCCCGCACGCCTACGTAGGTCAGCGCTGGATCTCGCCATTCTGCAGAAGAAGATTACAGCCACCTTCCCCGAAAAACGTGCACTACACTTAAGGGACAAATGAACGTAGCCGTTGACGTTCCTACAATCACAAATCAATCGAACTATAAAAAACAAAACAAAATAAAAAATAGTTCCCTGAAGCGAACAATCGAAAACAATACAGTTCCCTGATGAGAAGGCTAATGTGATGTGTGTGTGTGTGTGTGTGTGTGTGTGTGTGTGTGTGTAGCAGGTGGCATGGCGGTGTTTGGCGTTGACGGCGCTGGTGTGCGCGTGGACGGCGTCTTGCGGCGGGGCCATCGAGGTGACGGAGACGGTGAACGAGGAGGAGACGGCGGCGGCGGCGGCGCCCCCGCCCGCCAACGCCTCCCTCCCGTCCGCGGCGGCGGCGGCGGCGGCCGACGGCTCGGGCAACGCCACGGCCCCCGCGCCGCAGCGCATCACGCTGCCCTCGTTCCGGCCCTCGCCGCGCGTGCCCTCGCTGCTGCGCCTGCCCGGCGAAGCGCCGCGCCTCTCCAGCCTCCAGGTGCGCCTCTCCCCTGTTGCATCCCGTGGTCAACGTTTTCTAAGCACTTTGTCTGCTACCCCCAAAGGGTTTGCCCGATTGCATCACGCGGTCAACTTATTCTAAGCCTTATATCTACTGCCCCAAAAAGGTTTGCCCGATTGCATCATGCGGTCAACTTTATCTAAGCCTTGCTACCCCAAAATGGTTTGCCCGATTGTATCTGGCGGTCAACTCATTCCTAAATATTTTACCTGGCACTCTCAAAAGACATAACCCGATTGCATCCATCGATCAACTTTTTTTATTCTGACCTCCCCCAAAGAGTTATCGCGCTGCCCTCGTTCCGGCGAAGCGCCGCGCCTCTCCAGCCTCCAGGTGCGCCTCTCCCCTGGCCCAGGGTGGCCCCGATTGCATCCCTTGGTCAATGTTTTCTGAGCACTTTGTCAGCTACTCTCAAAAGATTTGCCTGATTGCATCACGCGGTCAACTTTATCTAAGCCTTATATCTGCTACCAGAAAAAGGTTTGTCCGATTGCATCACTCAATCAACTCTATCCAAGCCTTGTATCTGCGACCAAAAAAAGGTTTGCCCAATTGCATCACGCTGTCAACTTAATTTAAGCATTTTAAAAGCTATCCCAAAACAATTTTCCCGATTTTATAAGTCGGTGAACTCGTTCTAAGCATTTTACCTGCCACCCCAAAAAGGCATAGCCCGATTGCATCCTGCGATCAACTTTTTAGTAGTTGTTTTACTTGCCACCCTCACAAAGGAAAGACATGATTGCATTCCGTGGACAACTTTTCCTAAATATTTTACCTGCGACCCCCAAAAGCGACAGTCCGATTGCAAATCGAAGTCAACTTTATCTAAGCATTGTATCTGCCTTCGCAAAATGCTATAACTTGATTGCATCCCGCGGTGAGCTTTTCCACCGCCAAAAGGCGTATCTCGATTGCATTCCGTGATCAGCTTTTGCCAAGTATTCTACCTACCGTTTCAAAAAGGCATAGCCCGATTGCATCTCGAGGTCGACGTCTAAGGATTTTACCAACCTCCCCAAACATGTGTCACTCTGCCGCAGCTCACCTTCCTGACGTCGCCCTGCACCTTGTCAGCCTGTAAATGCGCCTCTAGCCTGACCAACTGCGGACCCGGTTGCATCACGTGGTCAACTTTCTCAAAGCGCTGTACTGTTTATCTGCCCTCACACAATTAAGATAGCCTGATTAAATCCCACGATCAACTTTATCTAAGAATTTAATCTGCCTCCGGAAAAATGATATTGCCCGATTGCATCCCACGGTCAACTTTTTCTAAGCACTGTACCAGCCGCCCTGAAATTTCAGTGCCCGTTTGCAGCTCGTTGTCAACCTTTTCTAAGCACTTTATTTACTTACCTCCTCAAAAAGGTACATCCCTATTGCACTCCGCGGTCACCTTTCCCTAAGTATTTTTCCTACCACCCTAAAAAGAAATTCTCTTATTGTTATTTCTTTCCATATTTTGTAAAATGTTTACATTTCTGTCATCTGACATATTAGCTTGAGAAAGCTAAAACTTTAAAACTTTTGAAAACTACGAGTACAAATTCCGACGTATGGAAACCGACTTTGAATCTTATTGCTCAGTAATCTAGCTACTTGTAATTCAATTTTTCAGTCATGATAAAGATTTATTTATTTTAATCAGTTACTAATTCACCACACTTAAAATGAGTAATGTATTTGTGTTTTGATAAGAGCATACTGATTATGTGCATATAATTTCTAAAGGGCACAATTCATGATAGTTAATGTTATTAAGTAAGATTGATTTCATCTGATCAACATTAAATAAAAAAAAACAAAAAAAAAACATTTCATTCTCGTCTTCTAAACTTCTTAAGTAAAACTGTAAAAACCGTTATCTTTTTGTTGTCAGTAGAACACTTGTGTCTTTGCTTTAGTTTTGTTTTCTGAGTTCTCATTCTTTGAATTACAATTTGAAATGGACTTTGCTTGCTTGCAGTTACGCCAGACAGAGTCCAAGGATGAGAGTTCTGAAATGGGCGGTGGCGGTGACGATGAAGGAGGTAATATTTTCTTTCTTTCTTTCTTATTAGAGTGAAAAAAATATCATTACCGGTCTTGGATAATAAAATAAATTATATCAGCATTCGTTTAAGTAATAAATGTAGAAAACCAAATTCCCCAATTAATATCTAGTAATTTACTCAGAGTATTTTGCAGTATTTGTTACAGACATAATTAATTCATTATTCTATTTTTAAATTTTTGCCTCTAAAACATTTGTTGACACACTTTCTTTTTTGAGTCTTGTACTAAAACATTAAAATAACTCGTTAATTTGTTTAAAAAATATTTAAAGTTATTCCAAGTTCTCACAATAAATTGAAATATTTTTTCATCAATTTTGTATTGAATCTGTAAGATTACGAACAAAATATTCAAAACTCATCTGTAGTATTTTGTAGAATACAATTAAATTGGCGTATACCCGTGAGTCTACTGCGCCATCCCCAACGGCATGCGCACGGATTGTGATAAGAAATTTTCTCTCCTGAGCGACCTTCCTTCACTCAAAATTTGCCTCCAATCTTATCGTTAGGTGCAATCAGCATCGACGCCTAATTCCGACTTTATCATAAATTGTAATACACACAAATAAAACGAATACAATTTTTTTATAGAGGTAAAATTTATTTTCACTTCTTACATTTACAAGGGGGAGGGATGTCGCATGCGTTACGTAATTATTTAGAGGAAATACAACGCGCGTTTCAGCTGCCTTACTCGGGGGAAAAGCGGGTATTCAAAATACTCCGAATTTGCGTTACGTAATTTGTGGACGCTCCCTTAGCAGTGACGTTTCCGCAGGTGGAGGAGGCGGAGGCCACGGCAGCGGGGGCTTCCACCCAGCTGCCCCGCCCCCTCTGGACCTGGACGTGATGCGGAAGCTCGTCAAGCAGTTCAAGCACAGGGGCGCCGCGGGCGACGCCCACGCCCACCCA
Organism: Gryllus longicercus; assembly: GCA_038098605.1. Lineage (NCBI taxonomy): Eukaryota > Metazoa > Arthropoda > Insecta > Orthoptera > Gryllidae > Gryllus > Gryllus longicercus. The sequence goes on along the minus strand of JAZDUA010000257.1, from coordinate 86,012 downwards.
CACCGCCACGACGGCGATGACGACGACGGACACAAGTCCCTGCAGGTACGGAGGCAGGTCGTTACTCTCAATCACAGCCACAATAATAATTATACTAATAATGATCATCATAATAATGTTAATGTAATAATAATGATAATAATAATAATAATAATAATAATAATAATAATGTTGGCGTTTTAGGGTCGATTTAATCCGGCTTTCGCCGGCCAGCAGTGTTTCCCGGCGTAGACCCTGTTTTAATTTATTATCCACACCTGGGGACGAGGGAGACATGTGACAAGCATGTCATATTCCCTTCACCGTTGATGAAGAAGGCTTGAGATGGCTGGGCTTTTATTTTTTCTTCCACCAATTGGAACGATATATCTGCCACCTAGCGGCGGTTGTAATAGTTTCAGAGATACAGCCTTATTCCATATAAAAAGTTATTTAAAAAAATTAAAAATTCTGTAATAAAGTAAAAAATACCGATTCGTTATTGCTTGTTATGGCCTTCGATACGGAGCTCGGTATTCACTGCATAGCTTATTACAGGGATCGAGAGGATCTTGGCGACGAGGGAAATATGAAAACAGTTGAATGTTGTTACATGTTCTCTTACGGAGGGAATTATGAAAGTGAAACATGAAATGACAAATCCAGTCAAGTTAACAGCTACTTAATTAATAAATATGATTAGCTAAAACTCGTTAAAAAATAAAGTCATGAATATACCACGACCGTTAACTTGTTCTCGGGCAACAAAAAACCCTTGGGTGAAAGGCATTCAAGTTTTTTACATCGAACCCTTAACTCCCCTTGGCGCATAAATACACGTTTTGCTGAACTCTCCTTTTCCGTGTAGTGGTAGATGTAGAGGAGGGCGAGTTACTATTTTGTTAGCAATACAGAAAAATCAAATCTGCTGTTCCTTTAGTGTTGCAAATAAGTTTTCTATAACTCGGAAACGAAAATATCTAATCTGTTTTCAAATGTTGCTAATTTCGTGCGTTTTTTTAAATTTTATTTTTATTTATTTATTTATTTATCTTTAACTTTTACTCATCCTTCAACTATTTATAGTTAAAATGACCGGAAGGGATTCTGGAACTCAAGGAAACGTGCGCAGGTGATGTCCTCCATACGTCACAAACAGTTTTTACTATTTTTTTTCACTAAATAAATATTTTAAAAATATATATGAGACAGTTATTTGTGCGGGATAATAATTAATCCAAAATATGTTTCCTTGTAAACAAAGTGGAGTTTTATTCACTTTTATCAACTTTTATTTACATTTTTATACAAAAACTATTTACAATGCTTTGTTCTTACCTTACAGAGAAACGACAATTCAAACTGCTACCGCTTCTCTATTTACACCACTTACTTTAATTACGATACATCTTTCTCATAAACTTTCTATCTGTACTATCTAAATTTACTATCTAAATTTCCTCTAATGGCTTCCATAGTCCTTAGTCAAAGTACGCGCTAACCATGTAAAGCGCGGCATATTCAAATTGAAAAAAATGAATTTTCTTTACATATATGTTTACCATTTCACCGTAAAACCCTAACTTTTGTTGTGTTTTTAGTTACCACAGTAATCCATAACGCTATAAATTGGTGTTGTATCTGTGCAGGACTACGACGCCGTGGTGATGGCCTACTTGAAAGCCATGAAGGCCAAACACAAGGGAGGGTCCGACGGCTACGCAGGCGGCCAGGGCGGCCCCGCGCTTTCCGAACCCAAGCACAAGCAGTTCGGCTTCGCTCCGACAGGCGGCGCTGACGCTGGTGGCGGTGGCTTCTCGGGCTTCGGCGGCGGGGAGTACTCGGACTTCGGCAAAGGCGCAGGCGAAGCGCTGGGAGGGTTTGGGGACTTTGGCAAAGGAAGTGGAGGAGGATTCTCTGGATTCGGGCAAGGAGGCGGTGGCGGTGGCGGTGGAGGATCTGCGGGGTTTTCGGATTTCGGAAAGGGCGGCGGACGTGGGAACGGATTTGGAGGGGGAAGTGGAGACAAAACGAAGAGCTATGATAACGCCTTTCCTGGCTTCGGAGGAGGAAGTGGCGGCAGCGGTGGCTTTGGAACAACTGGATTTGGAAGCAGTGGTAAGTGCAGTGATCCCATTTCTATGCTTCGTATTATCTTCATTTTCTCTCTTTTATTTGCTTTCCTCTTCTTTCCCTTCTATTATTCCTTATTCTGTTCCTTCTTTTGTTTCTTCCCCTTCTGTTTCTTCTTCTGCTCCTTCATCATCTGTTCCTTCGTCTTCTTTTCCTTCCTCTTCTTTCCCTTCCCCTTCTGTTCCTTCCTATACAGATCCTTCATCTTCTGTTCCTTTGTCTTCTTTTCCCTCCTCTTCCACTCCTTCCTCTTTTTCTCTTTCCTCTTTCTTTCCTTTCTGTTCTTTTCCTTTCTCTTATTTTACTTCCTGTTTTTCTTCCTTTTTTAATTTATGTTTTCTTCTTTCTCTCCACCATCTTCAAACTTTACGACATCAAATGAAGTTTTTTTTTAAGCGAACAGACATTCCATCAATTTTACTGTTTGCAACTTCTCTTCATTAACAGTTCAAATACTTCCTTTGTGTTATTGATAAATATCTGAGAAACTCATTAATAATTTCCAAGTCCATTAATGTAATAGGTGCTTACATCAGGTTCATACAAGTGCAAATTCTCTCATGAACGTATAAAAGCACTTACCCATCTATGTAGATATCATTGGCACTGTTTGTCAAATAAAATGGAAGCGTTGTTTAAAATTAATCGGGCAATGTACAAATTTCGACCACACAAATCAAGAAATACTTGAGTATTAATCCCAGTTACAGATGTTTAATTTAAAACCACATCAAAATATTCGTCTAGAGGGTACATAATCACGCAGCAGCACCCGTTCTATTAACGCAACTGAGTGTGTCTATTCTTGTGATTGTTCCAAACCAATTGGTCGGAAAGCTAAAATCACATTGATGGACGCAGACGAAATTTGATGGAAATATAATATGAGAACAAAAAAGGAAAATACAATATGTAATATCACATACCGTTTCTTTTCCTTTATAAATAAAAACTAGTATGTTCATTGTGTTCCATTTAATCATTTATGCCCCCCCCCCCCGAGTCTTTAGTCTAGGAATGCGGCATCGACAACAAAACATCCATGTTCAAAATTAAAACACCAATGTTAATAAAACATCGTCTCAAAACCATCAATGTTTTGAAACGTGATAAATTATCACTACTTTTTCATTCAAGTATAAAATATTAACAATGTAAAAACATTGGAGTTCAATATTAGATCTTAAATCCATTGTTGATTTTATAACAAACATCGATGCTTAGAAAACATCGACCTGGATGCCACCCTCGTATTGCTGTCCTTGGGGAAAAGGTGAACAGACGTTGGGTGTCAACGACGCGGTGCCTTTTTCGTTTACAGGAGGCGGGAAAGGGCAAGGGGGCAAGGGCGGAGGTCTCTTGCACACCAGCGGCCACCCTTACCCGTATCACGTGGGACACGACGATCCTGTAGGCTACCGCATACCGTCGCCCATCTACCACCATGTAAGTGTATTTTTATTTATTTATTTATTTATTTATTTATTTATTTATTTATTTATTTATTTATTTATTTATTTATTTATTTATTTATTTATTTATTTATTTATTTATTTATTTATTTATTTATTTATTTATTTATTTATTTATTTATTTATTTATTTATTTATTTATTTATTTATTTATTTATTTATTTATTTATTTATTTATTTATTTATTTATTTATTTATTTATTTATTTATTTATTTATTTATTTAAATATAGACAAAAATAGTAAAAAGTAAGCAACATTGGAGACTAAACATCTCTATGTAGAGTCCTGAAGAAAAGCTCTTCACGATTTCGTTACCTTTATTGTTCCCTTATCTTACTTAATGAGACGACTCCACTCCGTATCCCGAGGAAAATGAGAAAGACCAATACCAATGCAAATATTCAAGGCAAATTGTATAAACAAGGTTACATAATACATACATAGGATGCGTCATTTCAGAAGGAAAAAACGCCGTCGTGTTGTTTATAATTTTAGAAAAAATGTTTCTAAATCTTTTTGGCCTCAAGAGAATGTAGGTTCTTGTAATTTTTTTTTTTTTTTTTTTTTTTTCAAATTTCCAATTTCGTCGCAGCTTGTATATTACAGGAACTTGGTGCAAGATTCCATGAGCTGACGGGAAGACTTGAGAGGCCATGAGCGAATAGTTCAGTGCTCTATAATTCTGACAGTGTACTGCAAATCTGACTTTCGCAAAAGGGAGCGTGGTTTCTCTAACGCAAAGCTACATGCATATCCAAATAAAAACAAAACGAAAAAACGTAGACTAAAACTTATTTCGCCACGTTAAATATAATATAGCAAACGTTCTGAGTCTGTTAAAATACAAAAAAAGTCTTAATTCATACCTTATTTCAATTTATACCTTAATTCAATGATGAAACCTTCCTGTTTATTTTTATATTAAAGAGAACACTCCACTGACTAAGAATGAGTTCAACGCAAACCCGATTCAATTTCCCCAGGAATAAGAACAAATCTTACAAAACCGCGTCGTTTCTCGCAGAAGACGAGCTGCTACACCACCATGACCCGTGGACCACATTATTTACACCCAATAAATTTCTCAATACGTTTCATAATTCTTAGTTCTCGAAATTAAATTATGAAGATCAATATTTATTTTAACAATTTGCAATAAAAAATATAAAATCTGATTTTTTTAAATCCTTCCATCTAAATTACGATTTAAAACCATGATTTAAATCGAACGATTTAAATAGTCAAAGCCTTTTTCTCGCCTGAATTCACTCATTACTAGGGCCCGGATGTTTATGATCTAAAAGTGTTAGAGATACGCAAGCGTTTATAACCTAAAATAAAACACGAAAATATGATCTTAAATATGACTTGATAATTTTTTGGTAGTATTTTTGAAACATTCAAATCTTGCTGCTTATATAACCATTATATTTAATATATACTTATAATATCTAGAACATTCACAATTCACAGCCTCTCTTTTGGTGCCCAATGATGACAATTCTACTACCTAAAGTTATTTAAAGAAGTACTTTTGCACAAAACCTAACAAAACGAAACCATCTCTTCATTCGCATCTGGTGCTTTCTATACTTTCTTTTACTCCTATATAGCCGACCCTTCTAATTCACAAAGATATATTTATAGGAATGACAACAATTAGATAAAACTGTAAAAAATTGGATAACAATTAGGAGACTGAAAAATTGTTTTGAAATGACTGCACGCAAACATGCGAAAGTGGAACCCAGAAGATAAAATATGAGAAGAAAACGAAAAAGCATTGAAAAATATGGCCGTAATATGTAAAGTTAATGGAAAATGACTAAAGGGATTAAAAAACAAAATATGACTATATGACACGTGGACATTGCATAAGTTTAGTTATTGTAGATAAAATCATGCTTAACGAATGTTTTATATGGATATAACACAAAGAAGAAGAAAATGACATGCCATAAACATCCGGGCCCTACTCATCACTATTTAGACGAGAACATTCCAAAGAGTAAAAACCTGCTTGCAGGAGGCGAGCGGCTACACCAGCAAAGACCGGGGCCCGCAAGACGACGACGGCCAGCAGCACCACCGCGGGCCTGGCGGAGGGGGCAAGCCCAAGGGGTTGGCAGGCCTGGTGAAGAAGGCGCTGCACATGGCCGCCGCTTTCATCCCCCTGGGGCTGTTCCTGGCCGCGCTGCCACCTACCGTGCTCAACATCAACTCCACGGCGTAAGTGCTGTTGTCGCTGTCGCTGACGTCGCGATTCACAAAGAATCCCGCCGGGGATAGCCTTTGTAGGTGAAACGAACGAGTTAGAATATACTACATAAAACGGCTTAAGCGCCTCTATCTTTGAAGCAAATTGAAGCCATGTGTTTTCTTTACTCAAAGCAGCGTTCTCTGGGGAACAAAGTATTATATACTGCGATTAATGCAACTCTGCCTCTGGCAGACCTCAGCTGTTCAGGATTTCATCCAATCGGGAGCTTCGACGTCACTGTAGCGACATATAAGCACACGATTGGATGAAACTGTCAACAGCTGATACCTACCAGGGGCAGAGTTGCAAAAATTGCAGTATAGCATTATGTTTGGCGCTGGTTACGGACGGTAATATCGCCGCTCGTATGTTTTGACTTAAAAAAACACGGTGACCATTCGTTCGGCGAGCCTCCACCAAGCGCTCTGAAACTATAGGGACAGCCACTCTATGTAGTACATTCTATCTCGGGTGAAACACAACGACCTTTTTCACAACAGATATTATAAATGAATGGATGAAAACCAGAACGGTGTAAGTGACATTTTATAAATTCGAAGAAATCTATTTATTTAAGTCAATATCACTGTAAAGTCGTGGTTTCATCATTAAAACAACGGCATTTCAATTGTTCAATAAAACCATCAAAATTCATTCCCACTTAAATACACCCTAAAACAAACGTTTTGTTTTCAGAATTTATAAAATGTCACTTCTACCGTTCTGGATTTCACCCATTCAAATTAACTTTGGTTACGTTTAATTTCGTATTTTAATTAAAAGTTTTATAAATATATAAACCAAATCCCACAATAACTTTAATTGTAGGTTTTTACAACATTACTCTGAAGATGGCCAATATTCTTGTACCAAAGCGTTGAAACGAATAAAACGTAACCTAAGTTTATGCCTGCTGTAAAAAAGGTCGTTGTGTTTCACCTAATGATACAAAGAGAAGACGTTAATATACCAATATATAGCTTTTTTAGACAGACAGTAATATAAGTGGTTGTTTGAATGGACGTCGTGACAAAACTTCAGTTTTAACACAAGTGATGGAAGAGAGACTATGCTCAACTGCTCAGGCAATCTCTGAATGTAGCAAAGAAAATAAATCTCTCGCTGCATAAGCTACTGCTAGCCTTAATGGATCATTATATGATTTTAATACTTGAATTAATATAAATAGAAAATTCAGTAGAGCTGCCTAAATAATAGTGTTTGACACACGTGGTAAAATTAATAGTATTTCCTACTCGCAAATTAAAACGTCACATATCATAAATAACTATTTTAAACAGCAATCAGTAAAAAAAGGTTGTTTCAAGTAGTTAAACCTATTTTTGAGAAATTGTGACAATGTCCTTGGCCGTCATGTAAAGTATTTCCGAACATAACAGAATTCTTACCCAATTCGGAGGGCATAGTGTGGCCAGATGACTGTCTTTTAGAACATTAGAATGGTTTAGGGGCTAGTGTTGTTCACAGACAGATGGACAGTCTGGCAGATAGGTAGTCAAACTGGCAAAAGCCGGGGAAAAAGTCTGACAGATTGCCTCACACATAGATTGACAAATAGACTGACAGACAGGCAGACTGGCAGATAGGGAGACAGGTAGATAAGCAGACAGGCAGATTAGGAGACAGACAGATAGGCAGACTGGCAGCTAGACTAACGGACGTTTAGACTAACGGACGTTTTGGAGAAAAAAACACTTTTTCTTTATCGGGAACCACAAAATGTGGAAATATGTTAAAATCTCCAAAAAGTATTTTCCGCACAATACCATAACTTCCTTTTATACTCCACTTATAATATACGTTTCCGAGCAGGACCAGGAGAGATGACTCAGGGCATCAACCCGCTGATGTCCCTGCAGTCCCTCTGACCGGGAGGTTCTAGGTTCGACGGTGGCAGGATTATAAACACTGGTTTGTAAGCTAGGTCGAAATCTATCGATATCTGGAGAAGAATTCTAGCGGCCGGTTGCTCTAACCGGTAGTTTTCCATGGTTTCTCAATTCAGTTGAAGACAAATACCGTACCAGCAGTACCGTAACAAATGAGGCCACGGACCACCCGCGATCATTCCTTCCCATTCCTTGTCCTAACCTCACCCCTCACAGAAACTTACACTTATATGCATTACACTTCAGTCACGCCAAGAGACCGGTCGGGAGTTAGATCTTGTCCCAGCTGGGGCGGTGTCCCGCTGGTGGGAGACACCTGGTTGGGAAAAGCCCATCTAGATTCGCGCCGGCTCTCGCCAAATGGCGGGAAAAGATCTCCACCACCACCACCTCCTTCTTCTCCTTTCCCCTGAGAGAAAAACACGCATTACACTTTCAGGACCAACGATCCTTGTCGTGCCACACCACCTCCTCCACCACCACCACCAGCAGCGGAGAGCAAAACATGCACTACACTTTCGGGAATAAGGACCCTAGTAGTGGAATGACGGAGCCGGTTGAATAGCGAGCGTGGCTTGGCCGTGTTGCAGGTCGGCGCCCGGGCCGAGTCCGCCGGGCGGGCGCCAGCGCTCCCTGGAGGCGGAGGCGGCGCCGGAGGCGGGGGCGTGGCTGGAGGACGCGCTGCTGGCGCGCTGGGGGCCGCGCGCGCTGGAGGACGCCGCGTGCGAGGCGCGCCTGCTGTGCGAGCTGGCGCGCGCCGGCGCCCGCCCGCACGCGCCCGCGCTCTCCGCCGCGCTCTGGGCGCTGGCGCACGACGCGTGAGTCGCCATTGTGCCTGTCCTGCACTCGATTGGGCTTTTTCTGCGCTGGCTTGTGCTTTCTCTCTACTCGTTTGTGCTTTTTCTGCCCTCGATTGTGCTTTTTCTGAACTCGCCTGTGCTTTTTCTGCACCCGATTGTTCTTTTTCTGCAATCATTTGGGCTTTTTCTGCACTCATTTGGGCTTTTTCTGCACTCGTTTGGGCTTTTTCTGCACTCGTTTGTGCTTTTTCCGAACTCTCTTGTGCTTTTTCTGCACTCGTTTGTGCTTTTCCTGCGATCGCTTTTGCTTTTATTGCACTCGATTGTGCTTTTTCTGCACTCGTTTGGGCTTTTTCTGCACTCGTTTGAGCTTTTTCTGCACTGGATTGTGTTTTTTATGCACTTGATTGTGCTTTTCTGCAGTCGTTTGTGATTTTTCTGCATTCGATTGTGCCTTTTCTTCGCTTGCGTGTGGTTTTTCTGCACTCACTTGTGCTTTTCCTGCACTCAGTTTTGCTTTTCCTGCACTCGTTTGTGATTTTCTGCGTTTGCTTGTACTTTTTATTTGCTTGCTTTTGCTTTTCTGCACTCGTTTGTGCTTTTTCGCGCTCGTTTTTCTGTACTTACTTGGTCCTTTTCTGTGCTCAATTATGCGTTTTCTGTGGTCGCTTGTGTCTTTCTTTGCTCACTTTTGCTTTTTCTGCCCTCGCTTTATCTTTCTCAGTACTCGCTTCTGCCTTTTCTGCGCCCGCTTGTGCTTTTTATGTGTTCTCTTGTACTATTTATATACTCACTTGTATCTTTTTATGTACTAGCGTGCTTTTCTGCGCACACTTGTGCTTTTTGTGTGCTCGCTTGTGCTGGATTTTACTTTACTAAGGGTTCTTTTTCTGGCTCGTGCTTTGATTATATCTGCGCGAGCGTCACGACTTACCTGTGCCCGCTTGTGATTTTCTGCGTAGGCTTTGTGATTTTCGGCGCTAGCATGTGCTATTCTGCGCTAACTTGTGCTTCTTCTGTGTTCGCTTATGCTTTTTCTGCGCTCACTCGTTTGTGATTTGCGCTTTGTTCTTCTTCTACGCAACCTTAATTGCCCTATTTCTGGGCTGCTTGTTTAGAATTTGTCTACGATCGCTTGTACTGGATTGCACTTTACTATGGTCACTACTTGTTACGGCTTCTCTTCTGTTCTCGTGTATCATCAAGTCTAAATCTCTTCCTACCTACGCTCTCGTGGGCTCTTATATGTTTCCTTGGCCTTTATTCTCACTTGTGAAGGCTCTTTTCTGGACTCTCTTGGGTTGGTTGGAGCTTTCCTGAATTCTCTTGTACAGATTTTCTACTTCTGTGTGCTCGTTTGTGCAGGATTCGACTTTTTATGTGTAAGCTTGTGTTCTTTCTCCACGTTTCTTTGCTAACTTTTTGTGACATACACCTTGGTGTGCTCAACTGTTCTTTTTTATGCTTAATTGTGAACTTGTTAAAAGTGATTAATATACTTGTACATTAAATTTAATGCTTCAATTAAAATTAATGTAGATTTCATGTGGAGGTTGTCCCGCTTCCCACGTCACTAATTATTCTTATCATAAACTCATAATCACCAATCCATCAAAATATTTCATTCATTTATCATTCATTCCAGATATCACCGTAAAGCTTTAACTCTTGCATTCTATTGCGCATGAACATTGAATTTTATGTTCGTTTAATATAATTACTTTAATGTGCCTTTACATGAAAGTGCTGACTGTGTACGCTTTCATGAGTAAAACGCTCTTAACGAAGTTTCTCTTGGATGCAGAAGCCAGGACAAGATCTCCGAGGCACTCCAGCTGCGAGAGGTCTTCAAAGCGGCGCGCACTGACGCTTGCGACATCTACCGCTGCGACGACGCGGCGCCACCGTCGCCGCCGCCTCCTCCCTCGCCGTCCGCGCCTCCAACCCTGGGGACCGTCGCCCCAGAGGTCACTTCGGACCTCCCCCACAACATATCAGAGTCCGACGCTTAGCGGGCATGGATGATGTGAGTAGGAGTGCTGAGGCTAATCCTTGGCTTCACTATTTATTTATTTATTTATTTATTTATTTATTTATTTATTTATTTATTTATTTATTTATTTATTTATTTATTTATTTATTTATTTATTTATTTATTTATTTATTTATTTATTTATTTATTTATTTATTTATTTATTTATTTATTTATTTATTTATTTATTTATTTATTTATTTATTTATTTATTTATTTATTTATTTATTTATTTAAACGCAGAAACTGTGTGTGACAAATGGGGGAGAAATGCAATTTGCACGTTTTAGCTCAAAATTACGTATTCTTGTTCTTAATTAAATATAAATGTAAACAACGTAATAATTTTCAATTGCGAATGGTGGTAACGAAGTCAGTTTTTAAGAAAATTCGATGGCAAGAAGTATTTGTTCTCGTTTAAGAAAATTATTTCCATAGGCAAATGACCTACAGGTTTTGGGGTTTTATCTCGTATCGTGTTCCTCATGAAGCAATCGACAAACTACCACGAGAACAAGAATTCCAGGGCAAAGGACTAATGCAAAACGACCTGCTATGAAATTAGTCCAATACGAAAAGATCCAAAAATCTTTGTAAATAGCAAATGGTGTAACATCAGCTCAGACTTTCTGGTACGATTTGGTCAGTAATAAAAAAAAATAAAATATCAACAAAAATTCTGTTCACTTATCTCGCCGAATATTTGACAGGATAATACTAACATTTATAGTTACAACTTCAAGCAAAATTTATCTGAAATCATCAACATTAAAGGGTTTTCGTCAATAGAATAATTTTGAATGAGGTCTGTACAAAAAATGTTATGCATCTCTTCCGAAGAGTAATGTTTTTTCGCACAAGGAACCTCTTCTCTCCATCACATAAACGTCAAGTAAACAGAGTTTTGGGAAAACGTGAGCTTTTTAGCTTTTATGCCCACAGTCCATTTAATGATTTTTTCTTTTTTTTCTAGACACAGGCTACACTGCGCTCTTGAACAGAATGTTCTACAACACTCTTCCTTCAATTGAAAGGTAAAGAGGTTAAGGAAGGTTTCATTTTCTGAACCACCCAACAAAGACTGACACAAAACATTTGAATGATCACAAAACCAAAGAATTAAATAATATTTGTTTCACAATGTTTGTTAAATATACTTTTGTAGTGCAAACTAGTTTGTGAAATCCAAAATTCCATTCTTGAAGCGTACTACAGGAATTGGAAGAATTGAGGTTCTGTTTGGAAGTTACGCAAGGCATGAATAAAAAACTGTTAGCCAGTGATCCAGGAACAGATCCAGGAAGTATTTGAGGGGGGAGAAAGTTTAGACATACCGCCGCAAATATTTATGAACTAAGTTTTTTTGAAATTGTTTACTTGAAAAAAAAAGTATTTGTAAATGGAAAAGTCGTTCGGAATGTGATGCAATCAAAAAATTGTAAATGTTTTGTGTAAAATTACAAAACTATCTTGAATTTCAGGAGATGAATCTATCTCTCCAGAGACCGATCAATTTTCCTGTTTTACTTGTCTCCATTTCGTCGAGTGTTGAATAGAATATTGCAATGTAATTGTTTTATATTGAGACGAGAGCAATATTCACTGCAATACAATCATTTTTTTTCTCCTCAGTAGATTTGCTATTCGGAATACAATTCGCAATTATTACATAATGTACTTAGAGAGTTCGTTGTTTTTGTCTCGTCTTCTAAACTTTTTTTAGAGGTGTGAAGAAATGTTAAAAAATAATAGCAATTCTGAATATTTACTTTTGCAGAAAGTGGGTTACTTTACCTAAGGAGTGTTAAAAAAATTAAATGAATATTTTTGAAGATTGTTAATAAATAAGCGAATTAAAAATTTGCGTTTTCTCTTGATCAAATTTACGAAAACAAATTCTTAGTTTCTATTTTATTTCACATAATAAAAACAGGGTTGTTTAAAGGCTAGTGTGAAAATGAAATGATCGATTAGTTAAAAGCATTATGGATGTGGATATAATTAAAAATAATAATAAATGACACTATGAGTCGGTTTCTAAAGATTAGCGACGGCAAATGCGACGGCAAATCGATAACAAAATGTCTCATATTAGATTCTGCTTTTCTGAAATTAGTAACAACCCAAAAATATTTTCTTCATCTTAAAAATATGATTTATTCTAGACATTTTAACTTGAGGAAAAAAACCTAGAAGTTGAAATTGATTTCGTTGAGAAATGGAACTTCGTCAGCTTTGGTGTAGATGCAACAAAAATGAAGGGCAAAAGTTAAGAAAGGATACTTTCTAATCTTTTCTACCATAACCAATCACAGTGGAAGACATTCGAAGAAGAAGGTATCACAGTGCAGAAAATAAGTATGCTAGAAAATATTTTTAGCAACAGATTCTGTGAACTGGTGGAATACTTTCAAATAATGATTACTATAATGTTCTGTGCTAATGGTGTCTGATTAAACAAAACAGAACAGTTATTTTAATGATGCATTGGTCCTAGAAGCGAGAATACATAGTACAGAAATGATTCTGTGAAGTATGATTCATTTAAGTATTTTCATTATCCATAATCATTGTTATTTTTAATCATATTCATTTAAATATTGTTAATGAGTATCAATGTTGAAGAGTAGCAGATTGTTATTCACGTGTTTAATCAATTCACGTGTTTAATCAAAGTTTTTTTATTTTCAAAATTGGAAAATTAATTATCATTAGTATTTTTGAACCCTTTAGTAAACATTGAGCTGTGTTGTTTTTATAACCCGAAGACATGTATTTAAAAAATATAAATTTAATAAGAATTAAACACTTCATTCTTTTTTACACTCACTTAAATTCCACTAAGGATGAATTGTATTTCTTTGCTTGTGCAAATTAATAAATTTTAACTCGTAAAATTTCATTCATAAGAGTTGATAAAGGTATTTATTAAGTTAATAACGTTTAATACATAGTGTTTTTTATCAGAGCAAGTTACTGTAAATGATTTGTATTTATGAATGTGGATTAAAAACTTTTTCTTCAAACTATGCCGTTTAAATTGAATTTTTAACCATTTTCTTGCATGCTTCTTCATATTAATGGTTGTGTTTGGTGCCTATGAGTTATTCTCTTCAAATATTATCGTTTTGGGCACCCCCTGATACCGAAAACGTGTTTTTCCGAGACATCTATCTGTCCGTCCTTCGGTTGCTGATCCCATGTGTGAACAGAAGCACCTAAATTATTCTTAGGATTTTCCTCAAAATAAATATTTCTAAGTTGATCTGGCCCGACTCGAGGGTCTGCGATTTTGAAAAGATTTTTTAAAATTGTTTTGAGGGTCGTTTAATTTTTTAGGCAGACATTCATTCATATAATAAATTAAATAAATAAATATATTATATAATAAATAATAATAAATATATGATATAATAAATACATTTATAAATATAATAAATCTCTTTGAATAATTTTAAAATATTCTTTCATAACAATAATTTGATGAGAATTCTTAGAATTTTGGAGTATTTTATTTCAAACCCCAAGAAATTGCTAAAGTTAATTTTTTGGCGACCCTCTACAACTACAATATTGAAAATAAAAAAAATTTTCGCCTAATAAAATTTGTTTTCCACTATTCGTTTTTAATTAATATTCTGTTAATTTTTTGAAACATTTGATGATTTTCACGTAATTTAGAGAGAAATATATGCAATATAAAAAAATTATTCAAAAACGGCTTCAATGTTTCCACATTTTTAACGGATAGTGCTAAATGCACTGTATAAGATGACATAAAAGATAGATTTGGTTTGTTATTTTGTTTATTAAAAACTCATATCAATGCAATTTTTATAGTATCTCTCTCACAACGTTAATATTTACATTACTGACGAATTGTATGCATTATGGTATTTTTGAATGCAAGTGATTAAAATTACATCTTATAAATTATCTAAAAATTTCAAAACTTCTCTGTGAAAATGAGCTCAAAATTGATTAATTTTCAGAAGCGCTCTCTTAATAGATTCTCAAAAACGCTTCATATTTTTCAAAGAAAAATTTTTAAACGAATAACCAAATTTTACTATTCTATAATATGTTTAATATTGGTTCTGTCATTAGGGGCCACAAAATTCAGAAAACATGAAAAAGTAATTTAGGTGGCAATTCATGGTAGCTTGGAAGATGGGTGGATCGTAGAAAACTACTACGATACGTACAAAAAAATCTGTATCAGTCTGTAACAATACTCATTATAACTACGAGATGCTTTACGTTTTTAACATAATGTGGGTTCCAGAATACGAAGCTAGAGTCCACAGTAGTAATATAGTTACCAATTTTGGTTAATGTTTAAAACATTTTATTTACATTTTAAAAAAGTGTTTAACTCAATGTCTACAGTACATTGTATAGTTCCAAAATTCATTGTATAGTTCCATAATCTCCCTCATTTCGTTGGTGTGGAAGAACATGTGCTCAATAACACAAAAAATATTTGGAGGTTTTCGATTTTCCTTATGATGCATATGTTATACTTTTTATTGAAACTTTTCTACGGTTCTTTTGTGAGATATAATCACAATAGTTTAGCTAGTGTTTAAATAGTTCAGTTATTAAACCGTTATATTTATATTCTACTCGTAGTATTTTTCCAGAAAATGGCTAAAAAAGAGAATCACTACTTTGGAAAATCCCCTGCCTTCATGCTGCTCTTTGTCAATTTCATTTGATACTGTCCACACTTGTTTTTCTTGTAGCCGACGTCTGAAACCTGAACATAGGTCAATAATTAAAAAAAAAACTTTTGTCGTTCTTGCGTGCTCCTAAATTTGGTATGAATTTTGCTCTTAAGCCATGTTAAAACACTAAATGATAATATTTCTGACATTAAGTGTAATTGCAGTGGACATAAATATTAATATGTTTAAAATTATTTCATATTGTTTTTAAGTGGAGAAAATCTTAGCTACTTGATAATTATATTGGAGATCAGAATAGTTGTAAATTCCTACGATAATGCCGCTGTCTACTCATTTGATTTTTTTCGCATTAACCTTTTGCACTCTAATAACTGGTAACTGTTACGTCAATTGGCGGTTATTGTAAAAGTGTCTTGCGCCTTCTTCCTGAAAAATACTCCAATTAGTTTCGCTACGACGTGTCTGGAGGTGCAGTACCGTTGGAAACTTTCTGTTTATTTATGTACAAATTGAATAATTAAACATCAAATTTCGTTAACGAATTCTCAAGAATGTTTTTACTAGTCGTTGGGATGTTTGAGTGCCACTATGCCATGTGATTACGTAAGTAGCTCGTAGATGTTTTATGTAGTGGCACACAAGTGCTACAGAGCGCGAACAACCGGGTTTGAGCCGTGGCGCCTGTTTCAGAATCTGAGAGGCCTTTGGTTTTACCATACAATGGGAGACGCATATTAGGATTCAGGGATTCCTGTGAATTAATTAATTGAATGATTGTATAGTGATGCCGGGCGAGTCAACTGCAACCGTATTCACTGAGTAATATTTACTTTGGAAAACATCCTACAAATTGATTAGGTGGTTGTGTTGTTCATAGACGGACGGGCAGACTGAATAAAATACTTTTTCTGTATCAGGGGACCCCGAAATATGTATTTCCATTAAAATATTACATTCATCTAACAAATTAGGCAAAAAAGACCCTGTAATTTTTGTTAATCAGTTCATGATTCCAAATCTAAATACGTCTCTCCTGAAATGTTTATACACATTTATGGAAATTTTATAAAGAAAATGAATTCAGAATATTCTAAATATTTCGTTTATATTCTAAAAATATTTAGGAACTAGAAACAGATTTGAAACTTAACATGTAACATAACAAGTATACAAAACAGAATCAATTACAATTATTAAAAATCACACTTAAATTAGAACTGACAATAGAATGTTTATTGTCATTTAATGTTACATTATTTAATTAAATATTTAATGTTTGACATCTCATTTGAGATTTGTTATGGAAGTCATAATTTGTTGCATATCTAATCCACTGGTAAATTTTCAAAATAGTTTCCTTTTTTAATATTTTTGAGCAATTAATTGTTTACTTTTTATCTATGACTGTATGAGATGTTCCACAACAATGTTTCGATTGATTTCAAGACTAATAGTGTTTGTTTGGTTTCACAAATTTGTTAAAACAAGGAACTCAATCACGGAGTCAATAGATTTGCTTCATGTGAGAAAAAGCGGTGCGCATAGTTTGAATTACACTGCCGGGAAGATTTCTTGTCAATAGTTGGAATTAACTGAAGCTTTGGCAATCAACCATTCATATAGGTATATCCAAAAGATTTAAAAACAGGAATCGTAACAAAGAATCGTCACTGAAACAGCATTGACTACCATTTCCATTTAAATCTGGTTCGACTTTCTACAGACAATCGTACTGTGTAGGTTTCTTTTCCCAGGATTCACGACTTTCTGCGTGAATAATTTCTTTTCCCATAGACTGTAACCCCCATCCGCTACGTGCAAGTGGCACGCGGCATTCGGTCATGCGCGCTATCTCTGAGCGGCGCTGCAAATCAAAAACATTCGAATGTTAAGTAACCGCTCTCCTTGTTGACACGTGCTACCCTTGGTAGCAGTCACTGTGATCGGCGTTCACGGGGCGGTAGGAGATACCTGATGGTGGAAAACCCCGCGAGCTGTCGGGTAGATTGACCACCAGATCTCGCCATGCAGTGGGGGAAGATCACTGGAACCTCACGCGATAAGATATTGCACGATACTGTGGATACTCGTGAAGGTAGGTCAATAAAAGTCAGTATTTATTACAATGCCAACGTTTCGGCCAATTTATTCGGCATGCTTCAGGGGTATAAAATTTCAATAAGCATACAAGATAAATACAGTGCAGTTGGTTGACACGAATTATTTACATAGAACACACAGGCACATTGAAACTACATTTCGATAAATCAGGCAAAGATAACAATAACACAGTACCTGTAATTACAAGTATGTTGAGCGACATGTGTTATACATAAATGATTTTGTATTGTTTTGTTGCTCCCGCAAATGGGAACAGCTGTGTCTTGGTTCATTATTGCCAACTGTTTTGTCCTAAGACACCTGTTACACATTTTACCATTATTATTACCATTATTATTACCATTTACCATTATTGTTAAAGATTTCACTACACTTACGGGACTAATGACTTTTGCAGTTGACGCTCTCTAAATAACTAATCCATCAATCATATGCATTGATGTTGCTGCAAAATCTTTAATATTAAATGTCATTAAATGGAAAATATATTCTTAACATACAAGATATTTGTTCGATTATCTAGGGGTTGTGAAACCATCAGTGCTAAGCAGGGGCCGCCACGGAACCCAACACAAAATTTTAATTTAGGCCATAACTACTATTAGTTCTTGTTTTACGAAATCATTTTCCATCCGCCCTGATTCAGATTCAGTTGGAGGTTCAGATTCAAATTCAGATTCTGATTAAGATTCATTTCTGCTGATGAATTATTTTGCCTGAATTATACGAATCCCTTCATCGGAGAAAATTGTACTTCCTTTTAGACGAGGAACATACAAACGATAGTGCTGCTTCGTAGTGGTGCAATTCTGCCGGAAATCTCGAGGTCATCAGTTTTCTGAGCTTTCTAACGTGTGTACTGCATGTTTTTTCGTGTCGTTTCCTCTCCAAGAAACTGAGCACTCACCATGTACAATATTCTTCCTGCGTTCATTACAAGGTAGTATCAGTACTTGTTAGGGATCGTAACAATGTTTCTGAGTGTGTACGTTTTTGATGGTGTTTTGTTTTCTAGTATCATTCGAAGGTAATTGGCGGCAAAGGTGTTTCTGCGCATTAACTAACGTCACTGCAGTGCCTCTGACTGGGAAGTCGAAGGTGGGAGTCCCGGCGGTGATAAGATTTTCCACACTAGCTACATAGCATGGGCGACTTCTGTCGATGCCTGGAGGAAAATTCTAGCGGCCGGCTACTCTGATCGGATTTTCATGTGGTTTGTCTGATCAACTCCAGGTGAATGCCGGAGCAGTACCCTAACAAACAGGCCACGGAGGGCACGCGATCTTTTAATCCTCTTCCTTGTCTTATTCTCATCACTTACACACACATAAACATGCACTGCAGTACTATACATGCCGGGAGATCGGTTGGGAGCTTAGAGCGTGTCCCGGCTGGGGCGGTGCCTCGCTGGTGGATGACACCTGGTTGAGGTAGGTCGACACCGGATGACAGAAACCAATGGAGGAAGATCACCGCAACCGCCTCACACGATGAAACATGCACGAAATCACTAATCGATTAATCAATCCAAGGTAATTTATCAAGCAGGTAAAATTACACTTGAAATGAAAGAGGAAAGTAACAGAATTAGTCGACTTATAGTGATATTACTAAATAAAAACGCACACATGTACTATTGTACAAGATGGCAAAGTATAAGTCGTGGTGCGAAAGCAGCTGCGACAGTACGTGCTACTTTAGCACGCACTTCCTTGCTGGTACTTGACGCAAAATTTTGCTAAAGGTACTCAAATGTTTGAAAAGTTGTACATGATATTATTTCAAACTATATCTTTAACGGGCAGTTTTCATTAAGGGAATAATCTTTAACGGACAGTTTTCATAATTGTAGTTGTAGGAAGACTCCGAAACAATTTTATACTTTAGCAATTTTCGAAAAATCAGGATTTTAACGATCTTGAGATCTGCAACATTCTTTTAAAGATCTTTCACACTATTCAAACACAAAATTTAATCAAAAACGGTGAAAACATTATTTGGAAAATTTGTAAAACGTCCTAGGTACTTCATGTAAAGTACCCCGCAAAATTAAAATATTGGTTTCAAATTTAAGAAGTCATGTTATCCGCCAAATGGGATGGATTAAGGCAGATCAATTTTTGGGAAAATCGACTGAATAGTTTAGCTGCTAGCGTTGTTCACAGACAGTCTTTTTGCCGTAAATAGATTTTTCGGAATCTAGTACCCACAAAACACGTATTATGGCTACATGGTGAGTTAAAGGATTTTTTTCTAAACTTAGCAACGGAATTTATCTATTTTTTCGTTTCCAGGGCTCTGTAATAAGAGTTTTTCTGCCGAAAATTCGCCTTTTTTCGCGCAGCCTTTCATACCTTTCTCTCTAGTCGGTAGCGAGAAAGTAAAATATCATCTCAACAATACGATCTAAAGTTTTTAGTCGTAAAATCCGTGTTTGAGATTCTTTAGATCTGTACCTTTACACACACGTCAAGATTAAAGGCCATTGGTGCTGTTCTAAAGATTGTTAAGATTGCCGCAGGAGGAGAGGATATTTTCCAATTTTGTATCCGAAAATTTGGATGTGTGACATGCCTAAAAATGTTATGTGAGAATTATAAAAAGGAGATCAAGATATCATAATTTTGGGGGTAATTTTAATGAGACCCTAATTTCTTTTCACTTTGTTTCTGGAAAATAGATTACTATTCTTTCTTTAAATGTTTTATTAGAGAAGAAAAAGCGCATTCATAGATATTATGCAGATCCAATTTTTATTAAAACTCCTGCAATTTCGAAAATTGCAAAAGTTCAAATTTACTTTCGAACCTTTTAAAGATCTCCAATATGAAAGCTAAAAATTTCTTTCTCGATGGAATTTATTCCTCAATATTATATTTTTAAAATCGCTTTTCTCCATTTCTTAAAATATGAGCTGTTGAGTGATAACCCTAAGAAGAGGGAATAGTTTTGGTACGCATATATCGCATATTCTCACTGGTTTAATTGTCTCTGTCAATAATTATAATGGAAGTGATTTTTATTGATTTATTATAATCGCGCCTTAGTGACACCCACCGGTCTTAGCGACTGTGTAATATTTTACATTTTCGAATTTGATTTAATATTGGTTATATATACATTACAGTGATTACAAAAGCAGTGAAATTATTTTAAAAATTCATAACTTGGCATCTACTTTTAATTAGTATGATAAAATGTACAGGAATTCACGTAATTAATATATTTAATTAAATATTATAGTATTCTGGTAAAATCTTATAATATACTGTTGGTAGGGCTTAGAATGGATAATTGCTTCAAATTGTTGCTCTGGTGATAGGTGTTCTCTTTCTTCCTGGAACTTAGGGCTAACGTTCACCATGTGAAACACAGTTCAACTTCACGTAAGTCAGAGAAGGACGCGGGTAGTTCGTGGAACAGGTGTGAGCATGTTAAATTAGTATGCCTGAAACGAAGTTTGGATAGCACTACTTGTTCTCGCCTAGTCATTTGTTTATCAAGATGCACTGAGAAGAAATTTGACTGCGTTTTATGAAGGTGGCTGGGTTTGTATTTAGTCCATTCTGGATTCCAGTTAGTCAACATTCTTTGTTTGTAAATTTTTGAATATCAGTTGTGATGTTGGTTACGTTGTGAACTATATTGTCTTGTTTGAGGTTTACCAAGGAAGAAGCCGCCTTACCCCTCTCTTGAGACACGTTGTGTTTCATAGGTGTTGGAATCCAGGCAAATGAGATATATTTTCCCTTCCGTGATAATTGATGGTAGAGTTCAGTTATTGATAAAAACATTTTACATTTGGGTTTACCATGGTTTAACTGTAGTATGGTGCTTAATGAATGAAGGGAATTTTGTTAGCGTAGAAGCAAAAAGGAATGCATGTGAAGATGTTTATGCTGCGTAATGGAAGTGACTCTTTGGAATTCTGTAGGTCAAGAGCAACCTCTCTCCATCTTCTCCTTTCTCTCCGATAACTCGGCACAAAGAGCTAGTTTGAGAAATACGGCCCTGTGTTGGACAACGTCATGAACTGTCTTTCGGTTAGAATTGTACCTCCGTCAGATGTCAGTGCAACCTAAAACGACTTTTGGGCAAATGAAAAAGTTTGATTTTGGAGTGAAGGAAGAGAACCAATCCGCTTTTGAATTCTTGTCTGTGCATGGCTGGCAAGATTGGAGAAAATTGAAAGACTTACGGCAATAGGAAGATAAGTGACATCTGCCACAGAGTACCGCTCTCGCTATACCTAAATGTTAATATCCAGTATTTGGTTGCTGTCTAATCTTCTTGTATGCCTTGTTCATATTGTGTCTTTTCATGTTGTGTCTTATTTGTATTGTGTCTTTTACATATTGTTTTGTTGATATTGTATCTTGTTCATATTGTGTCTTTTTCATGTTGTCTTCTTTATATTGTGTCTTATTCATATTGTATCTTGTTTAAACTGTGTCTTGTTCATACTGTGTCTTGTTTATATTATCTCTTGTTTAAATTGTGTCTTGTTCATACTGTGTCTTGTTTATATTGTGTCTTGTTCATATTGTGTCGTTTTCATGTTGTCTTCTTTATATTGGGTTTCTTATTCATATTGTGTTTTGTCTAAATTGTGTCTTGTTCATATTTTGATTTCTTCACAGTGTGCCTTGTTCTCAGTGTGTCTTGTTCATAGAGCGTCTTGTTTGTATTGCGTCTTTTTCACATTGTGTTGTGTCTTCTTCATATTGCATCTTGTTCATATTGCGTCTTGTTCATATTGTAACTTGTTCATATTACGACTTGTTCATAGTGTATCTTGTTCACAACGTGTCTTGTACATATAGTTCTTGGTAACAGTGTTTCTTGTTTTCAGTGTGTCTTGTTTTCATTGTGCCTTTTTCATATAGTGTCTTATTCTCAATGTGTCTTGTTCATTGCGTGACTTGTTCATAGTGTGTCTTGTTCATATTGTGTCAAGAAGTTCACTGGCCTTATTTTAAGAGACACGTTTTCTTGTAAATGAATGATGAAAGAAATTAAGAAAGTCGCTTTCACTGTATGCCAATAACTTGCTCTGACCTAACTTGTTTGAAGTAAACGATCCTCCATAAATGCGATAGAAATGTGCTATTGAGTACTCTAATGAAGGCAGTCATTTAGCTTCAATTACCTCTAGACGAGCTCATTAACTTGTTCTAAACTGAGATGCTGAAGAAAGGCATCCATATTCTTATAGCCTTAAAGAATTGTTTGCATATACCCTCAAAAGAACTATCAAGGTATAAAGGAAATGAAATGTGGAAGACCAGGAAAGAATGGATTCGTATGGTAATGAACAGAGGAAAGATATAAGGAAATCTAAGAGATAAACAGGAGTATAATAAGAAAATAAGAATTGTCCAAATGGAAAAAATACTCTCTTACTCTACAGACAAATAAGTCTGAAAGTAGAAAGAAAACTTCATATACACATATGCTTACTTTTTCCAACATAAATCTCCACACTTTTTCTTCTTCGTTTATTAAAATACATTACAGTACTCTTTATTATTCCATTCTCTACTCAATACTTGGTCTTCTAATTAACCGAACGTTAGAGACATTACGAAAGAAAGCACCTGGTATGTTAGATGCATTATATTGACTTACTGAATCGTGATTCTGGGCGGGTTAACGGTAATTAAGTTAAGGTAATTAGGTGTTGTGCATGCTATTATCGCGGCGGAGGGCAGTGGTCTCCCCCGCTGGGTAGAGAGATTTGTCGCCGACGTACCCGACGGATTGCGCGTTTTCCCCAACCAGGTATCTCCCACTCGCGAGAAACCACCCCAGCCGGGATTGGCTCCAAGTTGCCGGTGGGACTCCCGGCATGTGTGGTGCATGTAAGTGTAAGTGTGTGTAAGGGGTAGGATAGGACAAGGAAGAGGAAGGAATGATCACGCGCGGTCCATGGTCTGTTTGTTAGGGTACTGCTCCAGCATTCGTATGGTGTTGATAGAAGAATCTATGGAAAGTTATCGATCAGAGCAGCTGGCTACTAGATTTCGCCTGTAGTCAGCGACTGAACTCGACCCAGCTATCTAGTTAGTGTCGCAAATCCTGCCACTGCCGGGACTCGAACCCTAGAACTTCCCGCACAGAGGCACATCTCCCGGTATGAGCATTGAGTTTCGTAACACGGATGCTTAGTTGCAGCCGTCGCGTCGCTACCCAGGAAGCGCCGCTCGCCCCGCCGCCCGGTGAGCCTTCCTGAGGAAGCGCGGTGGCGGGGCGGGGGAGGGGAGGGGGAGGAGGAGGGGGAGGGGGAGGGGCGGGGAGGCCAAGCGCCGCGGCCTCCACGTGCCGGAACCGGCTTCGCGACCCGCGCCGCTCTCTCCGCCGCCGCGAGGCGATGGGTCGCGCGTCCGCCCTGCAACTCTCCATCGACAAAGCTGGAGGGCGCTGCGATAGGAGGCGTTAGTGACGTCGGGGGCAGCCGGGCTCGCCAACTTTCCCACATGCAAATTGGATAATTTGCGAGAAATACGAAAAGTGTATGATGTCCGATTGTAATATACAGGTGAGTCACGTAACTTTAGCACCTCCTGTAATTTTTGAACGGTTGAAGTTATTGCAACGCAGTTTTCACGGAAATTCATGAAAGAATGGGGCTAATTGATGTTTGTATTCGTTTCTATTTTATCACTTGTATTTTACGAGATATTGAGTAAATTTTGTGTTTTTCAAATGGAACTATGCATACTTTTTAGTCTATCGTGCAGAGTGCATAAAAAGACAAATCTAATGATATACATAATATCACATGTTAGGAAATTTTTTGAGTAATTTTGATTTTTCGCGGCTCATTTTCAACCGATTTTGTAACGCCCCGAGAGCGTGTTTGCAGGGAGAGCGCTGCCTCACCTTGGGCTGTGGACTTTACATTCAAAATATCTCTTAAATACTAGTCGCATAAAAATCGTAATTACTCAAAAAATGCTTATCTAACATATAACGATATGTATATCATTTGATTTGTCTTTTTACGCTCGTTATGATAGACTCAAAAATATGTAATGTTCTATTTGAAATAAGAAAGTTACTTCAAATATCTCGTAAAATACAAGTGATAAAATAGACATGAATAAACGTATCAATTGGCCCCATTCCCTGATACATTTCCGTGAAAACTGCATTGCAATAACTTCAACCGATCAAAAATTACAGGAGGTGCTAAAGCTACGAGACTCACTGTGTATACATATGAGAAACCTCTGAAGAAAGCGCGAATATAAACGCTATCTTTTATAACATTATAAGCCTGCGAACGCATGCAACAGCCACGCACGTTGAAGTATCGTTGGAAGTTCGCGTTGCAGGAGGAGAGCGCGCCATTGTAATGGTTTCCACCGCGTTGTATGGGAGTTCAATGGCCCTGACCATACACCTCGCGCGACGTCCGCGCGGGGAAAAGATGACGATCAGCTTAACAGGCACACCAATTAGGAATTCGACATCCATGCCGATGTTTTAAATATATATATATATATATATATATATATATATATATATATATATATATATATTGAAACCCAGAATATGTGTTTCATTACACTAATTAAATCATTAGTGTAAGAAACCAATTGCTATTTTGAACTGCGCGGTGCGCGCGCTGAGCGCGGCGCGCCGGGGCCGGCGAGCAGCCGCTGCCACCGCCGACGGTGCCACCGCCGCCGGGAGGCTAGCGTGTGAATTTCGGTTGGAACTGGGCACCGCGCACGTGCAAAAAGTTCGTTACGAGAATCGCGGACGAGAGCCGTTGGCAGAACGGTGACCAGAGAGACGTTAGCAGAGCGGCGACGAGTGCGGACGTGCGGCGAGAGTTCTCTGCCGGTGTATGGACGCATATAACATTGCGACGTATTTTACGTGCTATTAGGAACCGCAGAGTAATTGACGTGTAAATAGAACATTAGAAGTATCAGTATAGTGAAAGATTAGTGTTGGTAGAATAATTGATGTTGTTCTTATTAGTTGGCGCGGTGGAAACATTCTTGAAATTGCGCGGTACAAAACTGTGACCAGTATACAAAGTAGGCGCGGGTTGTGCAATTGAACCCACTGACGAACAGTGATTCGAGGAAGGTGCGAAGCCGAGGTGTCAAGATTCTGATCGGGGAAGAATTGCTGGAGCATCGGCCGTGGGCGATTGCCACGCCATCCGGCGCTGACGGCCCGTAGCAGTAGCAGAGGTCGACAATCCTGTCGGCGCGAGCGGTCCTACGAGCATCATAGGTATTCGATCGGGGCCCCGCAGGTATGAGAAATGCATTTCACTCTTAATC
This sequence comes from Gryllus longicercus, assembly GCA_038098605.1. Taxonomy (NCBI): domain Eukaryota; kingdom Metazoa; phylum Arthropoda; class Insecta; order Orthoptera; family Gryllidae; genus Gryllus; species Gryllus longicercus. The sequence continues at coordinate 60,312 of JAZDUA010000257.1, read as the reverse complement.
TTGGTACCAAGGCAGAGTGTAAAAACGTTGTCTGATTATGTAAATAACTAATTTGATTTAAAATAAATCTTGTTTATAATTGTATTTCAATTTATGATTAACCACCCCAACGTTGCACCAACTTATCCAGGGACCCATTCACGTAAAAGACACCCTCTCTTAGTGTTGTATTGCAGTGAAAATACCCGGCACCACCAGGTATGTCACAGCTGGCGCCCGAACAAGTGGATAACGTATAATTAAGAAATGTGGCCCTAGGGAAATTGGTGAAATGTTGGAAAACAATGTGCATGTAATTGTTGTATAGTAATGCAGGGTATAGATGAGAAGCAGGCAGTGCAAAGTGTATTATTATAGAGTACAAAAAAAAAATAACAATACATGTGTTAGCAAAAACATGCACAAGTCAAGTAAGCATAATGAAATGTTGATAATTACAAAAATGTTGTTGTGTAATTAATTGCGGGCTGACATAGGCAATTATTTGTGTGCATCCAATATATAGTTAATATTGTAGTTACTGAGGTTATGAAAACCACACATATACATATTACAGATAATATAATGTAATAGAATTTCAAATTTTGTAAGACATATTAATAATATTTGAATTGCTTGGCAACTTTTAATAACATTGAAATTAAAGAAATGGGGAAGTAGTAATAATTCTTGTGAGAGTATAAAGGTGGTTAATAGTGTTGTACAAATTGTGCACAAAATTTTTTTGCTGGGAACGTTCACTCAGTAGTGCATTATTTATTGGTGATGGTAAAGTTTGGGGAATTTAATAGAAAAGATACCAGGTTGGGAAACATATAGCAGCATTGTGAATGTATATTGTGAATATTTATATGATACTATTGAGGAAAATTCAGGGAGAAGATATGACATGTAAATGTGAGTGATGATTATGTACATAATATAGCAATAAGTGTGTTGAAAAGTAATTTCAATTAATAAGGGATTTACTATAATTTGAAAGCATTTATGTAATAGTGTTAATAAGTTTATTAGCAGTGTATATGTGTAAATGGTAATAATATATGTGTTGTAAAGAGTATGTTTATGCATTGGTAGGTGAGTGGAGATTTATATGGCTACTGACCTAGTGTTATTGTGTTTTTGGTGGTGAATGAGGGTTGTTCGTCATTAATTAGCAATTGAAACAGGAGTGAATTAAACCATTCGCGAAGAATATACAGTATTGTGGCGGGTATAGTTAATTCATAGGATAACTGTGGTATTGCTGGTAGGTGAGGCAAGAGGAAAATTTGTGCGGTATTTTAGTGTAGTGAGAATCGATCGGACAGCTCAAAGCAACAGAATGGAGGCGCAAAATGTAGTGCTGGACCGGGAAGAGAAGACGGATGAAGTAGGGGAGATAGATGTAGGAATCGATAATAGCATGTCATCGGAGAGCAGGGATAGTGGTATTGGAAGTCGGTTGGATGATACGTCAGGGGACAGTTTTAATAAAGATGTACAAGTTACGTCAACACCGATGATTCAGGTAGCAGGAAATTCAAATCGGGGGGGTGGAGAAGATATCCATCCAAATGGAATGCAGATGTTGATGAAGATGTTAGAAGAACAGAATAGGAAGTTATTAGATGAACAGAGTAGGAAAGCAGAAGAACGGGATAGGAAAGCAGACGAACAGAATAGGAAGATGTTCGAACAACTAAATGGGAAATTAGATGAACAGAATCGGAAGATATTGGAAGGACAGAATGAACAGAAAATATTCACAGAGGAGCAGAACAGGAGGTTAGCTGAAGAACTGAATAGGAAAGTAGAGGAACAGATTGGGAAGTTGGCAGAAGAACAGAATAGGAAATTAGATGCAATAGGGGGGCGAATAGGACGCGCCGAAGAACAAATTGTGTTAACGAAGAATGAGATGGCCAAAATCGCGGAGCGGGTGGAAAGTCACAAGCAATGGACTGCCGAAGAATTAGGGAAACAAAAAAAGGAATTAAAATCCCAAGTACTTAATTTGGGGGGAGAATTAGAGAATAAACTATACCAGCAATTAGATGATAGAACCGCTAAGCAGGACGAGAAAATTGAGAGGATACAATCGGTAGTCAAGGAAGAAATGCAGGAGAATAAGCGGGAATGTGAGGAGAAGGTTGTGTTACTACGAACAGAGATTGAACAAATAAAAGAATGCAAGGCATCCCCAATTGCAGCAAGCGGGACGGTACCATTTACCCCTCCAAGATCACTAAAATTTTCAGGAGACGGGAAAGAAAATCCATGTATATTTATGAAGGCAGCAGAAAGACATCTAGATGTTCTCAATACTTCGGAAAGGTGTAAAATACAATTATTATATTTAATGTTAGAAGGCAATGCAAGGATATGGGCCGATACATTTGATAAGTTTCCCGAATCAGTAAAGGCATTTAAAGATCGATTCCTTGAGCGGTATTGGAATGAGGAAATTCAAATTAATTTTAAAATCAGCTTAATGAATAATCATTACAACCAGTCAATGGGAAGTTTGCGGGAATACGCAACAAGGCGTATTATGGAATACAAAACGCTATCCCCACCGATGAGCGATCAGGAAATAATGTGTACTGACAAGACAGTTCCCAGTTACGGTGCAGAATCTTTTACGTAGTGTGCAGCACACCGACCTGGAAAGATTCCAGAATGTGTTAGGAGGGTACGACTTGACATTTGCAGGCGTACCAAAGAACAGAAATGAAGGGAATGTTAATATGGTTAGATCGGAACGTAACCAGGGGCAAGGGAATGATAGGAGCAACGATTACCAGAGAAACCAACGCGGAAGAGGGGGAGACGGATGGAGACCAGAGCCGGGGAACCAGAGACCGGACTGGAACAGATCTAATTCAAACCATACGGAGACGCGAGGCGGGGGCGGGAATGCACCCGACCGATTAGCACAGCCTAGCACAAGTAGTGATCAAGGACACTATTTAAACTAATAGAGTCCGCGGTGATAGGTGGCCCCATTGCGGACGCGGAAATCGATGACGTAAACGCGGTCTCCATAAACGCTATGCAGCCGGTAACCTACGATACCCAACCGTGGCGGAGATGTAAGAACTCAGCGGTCAGAATCAGGAAATGTCCCACGATATCGATAGAATGTGAAGGTATAATTAAAGAAGCTTTAGTGGATACAGGGTGCACGACTACAGTAGTATCAGAAGAAATGTATGAGGAGTTAAAAGCAACAGGAAAAGAAGTAATGTGTTTGCCTATGAATAGGGCGTATGTGATTGGGGCAACTCAGAAGAAGTCAAGCCCCATCACAAAACAAATCATGTTTCAAGCCAGGATTGGCAACCAAGTATACGAGATGGTGGCCCTGGTAGTCAAAAAATTATTGTATTCGGTAATCATAGGGACGGATTTTCTGGTCGATCACAGAGCAAATATAGATCTAGAACGGCAGGTGGTAGAACTGGGGAGCCAGGCGGTAGGATTTGACTTGGGGATGGACGAAGAATACGAAGCGTGTACGGGCGTAATGGCAGAAGATTCATTAGAAGAACAGCTGAGGCAGCAAACGGAGAAGCAGATTGAGAAATTTGCGGAAAAACAGAGCAAAGAATTAGGTAAACAGAAAAGATCCGAGGAGGAACAGAATAGGAAGGCGGAGGAACGGAATAGAAAACTAATAAAAGAACAGAACGGGAAGGTGGTTGAAGAACAGATTAAGAAGCCGGCAGAAGAAATGGGAAGAATCACAGAAGAACGGAATAGGAAGCTCATCGAAATATGCGAAAAACCGTATGGGAAAGCGGAGGAACTGGATAGGAAAGATGAGGTGCTAAAATTTCAATCATGCCATCAAATAGATGCTAGGGTAGCGGTAACAGATAGAAACGAGGGGATGACGAACCAAATCCATGAGGAAGTCAAGACAGCGGAGGGCAAAACGGTGGAGGTCCAAATCGAGACCGAGGAGGATGTTTATAAAGTGAAAGTGAAAACGAAAGAATTGAAGTTAATAATGGAAGAAGAAGTGGAAATGAAAATAGAAGAAATGGAGCGTATAATAGAAGAAGAAATCATGGAAAATATACAGGGGTGCGAAGAGAAAAGAGTACAAGAAGAGTTTAAACAGGAAGAAGACGGGAAAATGTCGCCAAGTGTCAAGTATGGGGTGACACCAATTATGCCTCCAAAGTCGATGAAATCTCTGGGAGATGGGACAGAAAACCCTAAGGTAGTTATGCGAGCAGAAGAACGGCACCTAGCATCAAACAACATATTGGAAGGATACAAGATCCAGTTATTACACCCAATGTTAGAAGAGAACGCCAGGACATGGGCAGAGAATCTTGGTATATTTCCGAAATTTTTGAAGGAATTTGAAGACAAGATTTCCGTACGAAAGCGGAGCGAAGAAACCCAAATAAACATCAAGAGCGACCAGAGGAACAGCCATTACAACTACATTACGGGAAGTCGTAGTGAATACAGAACGAAGAGCATTATGGAACCAACAACATTATTTGCCCCTATAAAATATCAAGGAATGAGTTGCATGTCAACGCGACAGTATCTTGTTACCGTGCAGAGCCTACTGAGCAGAGCAGATCATACCGATTTAGGAAAGGGTTTGAAGATATTGGAGGGGTACAACTTCATGTTTGCAGACGCCCCAACGAATGGGAGTGAAGGAGATGTAGGCAGGTCAAGAATGGAGCGAAGTCAGGGGCGAGGGAAGAGTGATGGTATGGTCAACCATTGGTACAAACGTAGAAGAAGTCGTAGCTGGAAATGGGATGATACCTATCAAGATGTGTTCAACACGCTGGAAGCTATGTCCTACAACTGTGAGTTAGGAAATCACGGTCAGCAAAATGGGGATGAACTGTCGCACAAGAGACAAGACATAGTAGGACACTACAAGCTTCAAATCGGAAACCTGGTTCAACATGTATGGAAAATAGTGAAGTGTAAATAAGTGCAAGATTAGTGTTAACATAAGTAATCACATGTTAATTCGATTTTAGGTTATAAGTGTATATAGGGCGTCGAGCAATATGCAAACGAGTGCAACCATCGGCAGTGACGATGTTACTAGTGTGAATTTTTCCAGAAGTGAAAAAATTCAAAAAAAGAAAGGGGGGGTGATGAAACCCAGAATATGTGTTTCATTACACTAATTAAATCATTAGTGTAAGAAACCAATTGCTATTTTGAACTGCGCGGTGCGCGCGCTGAGCGCGGCGCGCCGGGGCCGGCGAGCAGCCGCTGCCACCGCCGACGGTGCCACCGCCGCCGGGAGGCTAGCGTGTGAATTTCGGTTGGAACTGGGCACCGCGCACGTGCAAAAAGTTCGTTACGAGAATCGCGGACGAGAGCCGTTGGCAGAACGGTGACCAGAGAGACGTTAGCAGAGCGGCGACGAGTGCGGACGTGCGGCGAGAGTTCTCTGCCGGTGTATGGACGCATATAACATTGCGACGTATTTTACGTGCTATTAGGAACCGCAGAGTAATTGACGTGTAAATAGAACATTAGAAGTATCAGTATAGTGAAAGATTAGTGTTGGTAGAATAATTGATGTTGTTCTTATTAGTTGGCGCGGTGGAAACATTCTTGAAATTGCGCGGTACAAAACTGTGACCAGTATACAAAGTAGGCGCGGGTTGTGCAATTGAACCCACTGACGAACAGTGATTCGAGGAAGGTGCGAAGCCGAGGTGTCAAGATTCTGATCGGGGAAGAATTGCTGGAGCATCGGCCGTGGGCGATTGCCACGCCATCCGGCGCTGACGGCCCGTAGCAGTAGCAGAGGTCGACAATCCTGTCGGCGCGAGCGGTCCTACGAGCATCATAGGTATTCGATCGGGGCCCCGCAGGTATGAGAAATGCATTTCACTCTTAATCTTGGTACCAAGGCAGAGTGTAAAAACGTTGTCTGATTATGTAAATAACTAATTTGATTTAAAATAAATCTTGTTTATAATTGTATTTCAATTTATGATTAACCACCCCAACGTTGCACCAACTTATCCAGGGACCCATTCACGTAAAAGACACCCTCTCTTAGTGTTGTATTGCAGTGAAAATACCCGGCACCACCAGGTATGTCACAATATATATATATATATATATATATATATATATATATATATATATATATATATATAGCTATATATATATACGGTAGAACCTTACTAATTCGAATACCTCGCTAATCCGAATAAATTTCGGGATGGAGGGAAAAAATAAAATAAATAAATTGCTTATTTGTAATGTAAAGAAATGATTTTATAATGACTGTGGAACTGAACCACTAATTATTGAAACACAAGTTGGCGAAATGAAACGTTCCTTGCACTGGTAACTGCGGTGTAAGCACATGTTTATGTAGCAGTGATTTTCACATAGAGGAACTTGCGGAATCGGTAATCTTCTTTTGCCGTAAGGAAATGTGCTTAATACGATGCTTAATACGTGATGATGCGATCACTACGCTACGTTGCCATTTTCTCACACCGCACGCGACGTTGCATTGTCTGGTAATCCTCCGTTTTTTCGGATAATCCGAACATTTCCGAATACGAATAGACCATACTCCCAATTAGTTCGGATTATCGGGGTTGTACTGTATATTAATTTTAAAGAACATATTTACGACCGCTTGATTGTTTATTAATTGTGTTGGTTAGAAAAAGCTCACCCTGTTTTTTGGGGAGGAGGGTGGCCTGTAAGGAGGTGCCTCTAGGATGGCTCTTGGGCAGCTTACTGTTTCCCGTGGTTGGAGCCCGGGTTCGATTCCCGAACGAGGCAAAACTAGGACCGTAGCTTTCCTTTAAAATCATTTCAGTTTCTGTTTCTGTTTGACGAAGAAAAGCTCAGACAAGCTGAGTTTGCTAGTTACAGTGAAGGGAATAAACCTCGTTCTCCACGTCTCCCCTACTCCGCAAGCGTGGGAGTTAAACTAGTCTCAGGAAGGGGGACACCGTTAGCTAGCCGGCAAAGTCGGACAGTCGACCCCAAAATGCCAATTATATACATGTATTTAATTCTTCGATGTTTTGACCCTAGTTGGAGTCTTTTTCAAAAATCTAGGTTCCAGATTTGTTGTTAACAATTATCAATCGGTTGGCATTTTAATAAAAATTGGTCAATTATATAAAAACACTGGTCAAGTATGTATTGTCGGTAACATAATCTGACTTACTAGTGCTCTCTCCGATTAAGATTAGGAAACCATAATATTTATAACTAAAATGGTAATATAAAAGCGATTCTTTTGTACAATCGATGTTTTGAGCTCTATATTTTTATGTTTTCGATGTTGTATTTGTGAATAAAAAGCCCCCTAACCAAAATGTTGTAAAAAACATTTTAAAAAATTGTTTAAAAACATCGATGTTTTTTGGTTTATTTTGAATATTGATATTTTAACTTCGATATTGTGTTATCGATGTCGCATTCCTAATACAGAGTTTGTGCATCCACGAATGTTAAGGCACTATCGATCTTCTGCGCATGGACAGTTCATGTTTCGCATCTCGTTAGTGCATCTGTGCATGCGCAGAAGATTGATAGGGCTGTCCGCTATGGTGAGCACTAACTCTCTAATATCAACATCAATCCGGTACCACCGGCTGTGTTTAGCTCAGAGGCAGCATTGCCATTGAGTCTGTAGCGTCTCTGACTGGGAGGACCTAGCGTTCATTTGTCGACAGTGGCAGGCTTTTCGACACTATTTACGTAGCTCGGTGTAATCCATCCGCTGCTGAATTCTGAATAGTAGTTTCCTCTGTTTTCTCCTATCAACACGAGACGAATAGCAGGAGATCAATCGGGAGCTTAGAGCATGTTGCGGCTGAAGCGTTGACCCGCTGTTGGGAGATACCTCGTGACCATAAAATTTGAATAATTGATTGATTCTTAGTGATACCTGGCGTATCAACAGCCAAGATCATTACTCCCTTAAGTGTAGTTCATGTTTTTTTCACGGGGGGTGGCGGAGATCTTCCCCGCTGGATGGCGAGGTCCGGCGCCGACCTACCGTCGGCTAGCGAGGTTTCCTGAACTAGGTATCTCCCAAAAGCCGGGCACGGCCCCAGCTGGGACAAGCTCTAAGCGTGTGTGAGAGTGTAGTAGAATTTGACGCGCCCTAAGTACAAAATAATAAATCGATCAATCCAGAGACGACCTATGACAAAATGTGGTAAGGGCCTTAATTATGCTCTGGATTGTTCACCGATTTTTCCTTCCACGTTTAACTATATGCCAAAAGTTCTCACAGTCGCGCGGTTTTGCTTGTCTGGAATGTACGGTATTTATATACCCATATCTGCAGCCAAACCTCACCAAGGAGGTAATTGAAATATGTATAAATGCTATATCATTGACAAACTGTCAATCAAACTGTATCATTGCGGCATTAAAAACTAAAATTTTGATGTCAAAGACATTAAAGAAACGTTTCTCACATCGTAATCTACAGGATGAGATCTTCTTGAACGTTCTATCTATTCGCTGTTCTAGCATTATATTTATTTGCTGGTCCGGCGCTTCTCGATATTACCCCACCTGCTCAGAGACGTGCATAATCTGCAATTGTAATTGTGTCATTGTGTGGAACTGTAATTGTGTATTTCGAGAGGGATAGAGAGAGGCAGAGAGAGAGAGAGAGAGAGAGAGAGGGGGGGAGAGATAAAAGGAGAGGAAAGGAGAAAGAGGAAGATGAAGAGCAGCAGCCAGTTTTGTATAAATTAAATGGTGCAGACAAAGAAATGAACAGAAATTCAAGCACACCTTATCTTAATTTGTTTTTAATTATAATTTATTTATAATATAATTGATTTAATATTAACTATATTATATAATATATATTACGAAATAGGTACAAAGATAGTACCTGATGATGTAGACACATCAGACTATGAAACGTGTCATGAAATAAAACATATTTCGAACCGACTGTGTATAATACTTATTAGATACTATAAGCCATTAAATCTAGACAGTCACAAAAATAACCTTATACAATATATGTGTTATGTGCAATTTAACATGTGTCGGCAAAGTTTGTAACTTCTTCTCAGACAGAAACGCTTTCGTTGGGGGTTAGATGGCTTCCTTCATTTGACACTGTTGCTAATGTCTGCTGCGAGGTTTCGTAGAAATCTGTGCTATAGCCTTTATTTCACTCGAGTGTACGGAGTCAATGTGACTGTGAGCAACCTCATTACTCGCAGTGAACGTGCTGCAAGTGAAAGATGTTCCGTTTATCGCTTCATCCTTCTCACGGCATGTGCATTCCCTGGAACATTTTATCACTGCATACGTATGTGGAATAAAAGTTAACAGCAGCATAAGCTCCCACGAAGTTATTTGAATTACACTGGGGTGTAAAAATCTCTTTTCATCTCAAGTTAAACAAAAATTGAACTTTCACCACTTTGAGCCAAGCTGACGGATCCGTTATGATCACACCAACTGCAGTAGCTCAGTGGAACACTGTTGCTTTCGCAGTACCGTTAAGTCGGAATTCGAAGTTTTCGTGTCCGGACGGTAGCAGATTTTTTACACTAGCTAGACAAATAGGTCGAGTTCGCTAGCTGTCTGGAGAATTCTAGAGGCCTGCTGCTCGAGTAGATCCTATTCCGTGATTTCACTGATGAACACCAGACGAATGCCGGAGCAGTACCCTAACAAACTGGTCAAGGACTTCGCGCGATCTTTCCTACCTATTCCTTGACCTGTCCTCACCCTTTACTTCCATCACTTATTGTACAGTTATGAGTACTACCCTACCACACATGTCGGGACACCAGTCAGGAGATTGAAAGCTTGACCTGGCCTGCACGCTGCTCCCGACCTCAGCATGTGTGGTAGTGTAGTGCATGGAAGAGTAAGTGCGTGTAAGTAAGGGGTGAGGATAGGACAAGGAAGAGGAAGATAAGATCGCGTGCGGCCCGTTACTCTTTTGTTAAGGTACTGTTCATTCATGGGAGACATTATGGAAAACACCCATCTGAGCAGTTGCGGGTAGAATTCTCCTTCATTAAACGGAATAAGAGCATCTTCTGTCCGTGCGACCCACTGTAACTATGTAAGGATGTAAGCATCCCCTTGCCACTCTCTCGGGTTGTGCTCGCGCCGAGGTGCAGCTTCTTCCGCACGCCGCCAGGGGCGCTCGCCAGCCATTCCACGAAGAATATGTGTGTGTGAAACGGAGAGAGAGAGACAGAGAGAGTAAGGCAAAGAGACAGAGAGGGCGAGAGAAATGAAAGGGAAATGACTGTTGAGGGGGGAGAAGGAAAAGCAAAGGAAGCAATAAAAATGCACCAAAAAGAAATCAGTTGGAAGCGATTAGAAGTATAGAGAGATGAAAGCAGGGGAATAGCTTGTAATGCCCGAGGCACAGCAGTGACATCAATAGATTCCCTGAGTAACCTCTCCCGGTAGTCAATCATTGACTGATGTTTAGTTATACGGAATTTTTCCTGCCTATTTTAGACACAATAAATGCCTGAACTTCCGGACTCAAGGCTCAAAGCTTCGCGAATGGCGTGTGCGTGTGTGCCAAGGCCGCGAGCTGTGGCGCGGTGGACTAGGGGGCGCAGAGGCGGGAGGGGAGGGGAGGGGCGTGCGAGTGGGCGTGAGGGGGCGGCGCGGCCTCGCGTGCGCACGCACGCACGCACGCGCAAGCCGGCACAGCACACTTGCCAGCCAGCACGTGACCGCCCCTGCCTCCTCAACCCCCCCCTCGGGCCACTCCACGCCACGCCACGACGCGCACCTCCCTGCATACACACCCGATCCCTTCTAGCGGCCGGTGTTCCGCGATTTTAAAACATCATGCACTACACTTATGGGACTAACGACCTTGACCGTCGACGCTCCCAGAATCACTAATCGATTTAGTCAACGAATTGAAGGTAGTCAGCAAAGGACTCTCAGGGCTTCAACTGACGTCACTTCAGTGCCTCTGACAGGGTGGTAGTAGGTTCGAGTCCCGACGCTGAAAGGATTTTCGGCGCAAGCTTGTCAGCTAGGCTGAATTCAACCCCTGTTTAGAGGAGAATTCTAGTGGCCAGCGGACCGGTCGTTATAACCCGTAGTTTTCCGTGGTTTCAACGCCAGGCGAATGCCGGAGCAGTACCCTAACATGCCACGAATCGCGGGCGATCCTTCCTTCCTATTTCTTGTCCTATCCTACCACTTACACACACTTACACGAACACGCACTACACTAACATATATGCCGGGAGACCGGTCGGGAGTATGGAGCTTGTCCCGACTGGAGCGGTGCTCCTCTGGAGGAAGATACCTTGTGGGGGAAACCTAGCAAACGGACGAGTAGGTCGGTGCTGTATCTCGTCATCCAGCGGGGGGAAATCACCGTCAACGCCCGCGATAAAACATGCACTAAACTTACGGGACTAATACTATTAACAGTTGACGCGGAATCATCAATCTATCCACTCGTTTGGCAAATAATCGCTTGCCTTTTCTGGCAGATCTCGGTTAATAATTGGAGATGCGACCCTAATAGCAAAAGATGCATGTATTAAAACATTGATGTTCGAAATTGAAACATGGATCTTACTACGAAGTGTTTCTACTGCGTAGCGTTCGTGAGCAATCTCTATCTTCTGCGCATGCGCAGTCGAGTGTCGCATCAGTTTTGCGCATCTGCGCTTGCGCGGAAGGTAGAGATGCAGTCGATAATTGAAGCTATGCCATGCAAATATTCTCTAAATAAAACATCGCCCCCGAAACATCAATGATTATCAACATCGATATTTCTACAACTGATTTAATAACCTCCAACATCGGCGTTCACGCAGGGGAGAATTCAATTGGACAGTAGTCGTGTTTAGTTTTTTATTATTACGATTTAACTGACTAAAAGTAAATAATAATAATAATAATAATAATAATAATAATAATAATAATAATAATAATAATAATAATAAATGCCGATCAGATGGCCGTGATCGCTAAGGCAGTAGTGCCGTTGCGGCCTTGGACCAGAAGATCGCGGGTTCTAGTCCCACCTCGAGTATAGTTGTGTTGTGACTGTCTCGGTAGGTCCGTGTGTTTCCATTCCATCATTCATCATAATTTCATCGCATTCCCCATAGCTAACAACCCTGAGGTATAGAAATGGAATCAACATTAAAATGCTGATTTACCCCTATAGAAAAGGAACGTGTATTTACTCCGATAATCAAGTCTGAGCCCCGGTGGGATACACATATTGCGTGGCCCCATGATGGCCGATTCGCGAAACAAAATAATAGTAATTAATAATAATAATAATAATAATAATAATAATAATAATAATAATAATAATAATAATTAACGTTTAACAAAACTGACCCTGAAGTCCGAGCGCTGGATAATCTCAAGGAGTTAGCGCTTCGTCAGTTCTCCGTAGATGGATACTGGAAGAAGGGGGAAGCCCTACGTTTTCCGCGCTTGCATTAACGCCTCGCCGCGCGCGAAATACGAGGAAAGACTGGAAACGCCACGAAATCAGGGTCATCTTTCGGTCGGAAAACAGTCTACTCTGTCGAGGAAGTGAAGTGTTGGCTTCGTTGGAACATAAGAAATTATAACAGTTTTTTCGTATTTTAACTTACATAAAATTGTGGTTATGTTTTTTTTCACTTCACTAATAATACATCGAAAATGCAAAGCATCGATATTTAAAAAACATCGTGTTTAATAAATCGATATTATTGCTGTTATGGTCACATATCTTAATTTTTGGAGGACTTTACTTGAAACATCAAATTAACCTTAGGCCTATCGTGATTTCAAGTGTTTAATAATGAAAGAAGATTCGGAAGAAGAAATATATTTCTAATTTAAAATATCTGTTTCAAATAAAACATCGATGTTTCGTGAATATCGACATCAATGTCATGCCTCTACTAAGAATGTTAACACAGCACCGCGAATCGCTTTTCTCTGTCAATTGTTTTGTTAGACACCCCTTGCACTATGAACAGAAGACACACACACCTATACTGATGAACAGAAGAGAGGAAGAGAAGGGCAGAAAAAAAGATATGAAAAATATGTGTCTATTAATAATTTTTGACGTTCGTGCCATACACGCTTTCGTATTACTGCCACCTCCGCTATATTCATCCATGTCATTTTCGGCTGGAATACCTAGGAGAAAGAGAAGAAGCATGGAAAGAAGAAAGTTAAGAAAACTTCTGTCAATTAATAAAATTGGGCCTCAATTGCTGTCGTTTGTCAAGCACCCCTTTGGTTTTGTTAGGAACCCCTTTGATGGGTATGCATTACACCAGGCATGACAAGGTCACGGGTAAAATAACTTGCTCTCTAATGTTCTCAGGCACAGTGCCCAGATCAACCTCCGCGATTTTTAAAAGTAAAGTGCTGTACCAAGAGCTCCGAGTGGCTATACAATGTACATCACTGAATATGTGACCTAGATGAAGAACTCAGTTGACAGTTATTCCTCCAAAAAACAATATTAACTCCCGTTTGATCTACTGAAGCAAATGAAAGATCCGTTAAAAATTAATATATCAGTCAAATGTCAAATTGTATTTCACATTATTGCAATATACAATATACCGCAGAATGATTTAATAAAAAACACAAAACGAAAACAAGCAAATAATTCGCCATTCAAAGATATACCTGCCGCTAGAGAAATGTGTTTATACATTGAAGAATTTCAACATCAAATAAATAGGAAGTAAATAATAAGTAGTAAAGTATGCTATTACTCAAATCTCGGTTATTTGATGGAATACAGCAGACAAACGTTTCTATGTTTAATTATTCTACCATTTAAACAACCAATAACATAAATTAAAGTTTTTAACACACAAATACCTGCCGGAAACAGCATACTCATAATTAATAATTCGAAAATCATCAAGTCACTTTACATTCTTTCAACATAAAAACATTTAATGTATTACATAATACTTAAGACCATTCAAGGTGAGGAAAGTTATAAGACATTCATGAATGTGTATGAGCAGTAATTGCATACGAAACGCACATTCTACGGAATCGTGATGTAAGTTTTCATTGATAGTTGAAGCTTTTCACTGAGGGCAACAGATTCTTTGCTTCTTCCTGATATGAACTGTTCATATTATTAATAAAATAATTGGGCAATCCATGGAATAGTTTCCATTGCTGAGAGAAATTAAGTTCCTATGAAATTTGTCGACTTCGATTTCTCGCACCTCTTTGAAATGGATACTTCGATTGATTGATTGATTGATTGATTGATTGGTGAAATGAGCATTTAGTGCTTCCAGACTGATCATATATGGTAGTTTGTCCGGTAAGTATAGTGCATGTTGTATCAAAGGGAGAGTGTCCCTCCACTACTGATATCTGAGATCTGACGCCAATTCACACCTAGGATAGCGGATTTCCTCCAAGGTAACTCCACAGCGGTGTACCGCCCAACCCGTGACAAGGTCTACGCTCACAACTAATCTCTTTACAGGTGTGATAGTGTAGTCCCGTTGAACGACGGGATTTCAAACTGATTGGGGGTGAGGTGCGTTCAAATTCGGAAATAATCGGATTATCCGAAAAATGTACCGTACATATATACAAATACATCTGTAGGATTACTAGACAATGCAACGTAGAGTGAGAAAATGGCAACGTAGCGTAGCGATCACGTCATCACAGCGCATCATCAAGCAGATTCAGTTGCTTACGGACAAAGAATATTACTGATTTTGCAAGTTCCTCCAAATGTAAATTACATCTTCATAAACGTATGATAAATAACGTAGTTACCGGTGTAATAAATGTTTCATTTCAACAATTTGTGTTCCAATAATAATTGTTCAATTCTACGGTAATTATTAAATCCTTTCTTTACACTAGAAAAAAAGCATTTTATTTATTTTGTTTATTTTTCCTCCATCCAGAAATTTGTTTGGATTATTCGAAATTTCGGATTAGCGAGGTTCTACGTACATGTAAATGCAGGTGTGTGTATAAAGAGAATGAATAAGACAAATTCTCGCGCTATCCGTGGCCCGTTTGTTAAGGTACTGCTCCGGCATTCGCATGGTATTAACCTGGAAAATCACAGAAAACTACCGATCAGAAACGCCGGCCGCTATAAGTCTCCTCCGAACAGTTGGAATTCGAACCTGCACTGCAACGATTATCAGAAATCCACCACCGACCAGACTCAAACCCAGGACCTCCAGGTCAGCGACGCTGCAGTGACAACAAGTGCTCTTCGATAGTAGAGAGAGAAAAGTTAAGGGTCTTCATCCAAACAAAGACAAATGGTTACTTTTCAATACTCTTCACAAGGTAGTGGGAACCAGACAGATTTTCTTAGCACCTCGTAAGCAGGATTACACACAAGCAGGAAGTATAAACGAGTTTACCGGGAAGGATAAAACTAGAGATGGAAGAAAAGTTTAGACCTTCCTCTGTCTGCCGAAATCCATTTTCACGTCCGCGGTAGATTTTGTATGTGCCTTCCTCACACGCGATCATAACTGAAATTATAGTGAGGATCAGGCCAAGAATAAGAAAGAGGCTGTTCACAAGATGTCGGCCAAAAACGATTTGTCAATGCCAGTGTTGTCTGCCCTGGGGGGTCTTCCCGAACGCTGATTGGTTCGTTCGCCTGTACTCGTCGGGACAAGCACGCAGCCATTCTCAGAACATCCTTTCCTTTTTATTTTTAACATAACTTTTATTTACACAAGAATTGATACCAGTTCAAATTACTTAACCATATAGCGAAACATAACCAATCGTGCAGTATGGTGGACGTCTATCTCTTATTGAGCTCCTTTCTATAATTTCTTCTTGTTCATTTAATTCGTCATTATCGTTTACATTAAACTTACTTTCGCTACCGCTAAAGCTAACAAACTCTTCTTCATCGTCATTACTGGGATTAATTTCGGGATGCGCTACAGAAACATCCGCATTCCAAGAAGCATTTTCCCTTTTATCCTCAAAAGACGAATACGGGGTCAGATCCGGCTAACATATCCCCCTTGACAGTTTATTTACTTGGCTCATGTATGAGGTGCCAATTATTTATTCTGTATAATCTTCCCCCGCGTTTTTAATATAAGAATTGGGGTTGTCACTATTCTATATTTACGCAAGTTTTTGACACAAATTCTGTCTCTAATCTGAAGTTGAGGCTGGTTTCTGGTAGGGTGTCTCTGATTGGAGTTTTATCTTTGTGTTCCTTTCATATCTTTCTCTTTAAACTGTATTTCTTAATTTCTCCGAAATTACTCTAATTTACTTGGGAGAAAGTTTTAAGGTTTCTAGATAATATCAATTCAGCTGGGCTGCAACCGTTTTCAAGTGGTGTCGATCTATATGCAAGTAACCCTAAATTAATATTTTTTGATTCGTTAAGAATTTTGTTTGCTATATTTACCGCAATTTTCGCTTACCCGTTACTCTGAAAATAAAATGGAGAGCTTGTGACATGTTGAAATTCATAATTCTTTGCCAATTTACCAAATATCATGCTTAATTGGGACCCGTTGTCGCTTTTGGCTACCGTTCTCTCTCTCTCTCTCTCTCTCTCTCTCTCTCTCTCTCTCTCTCTCTCTCTCTCTCTCTCTTTCTCTCTTTCTCTCTTTCTCTCTTTCTCTCTTTCTCTCTTTCTCTCTTTCTCTCTCTCTTCTCTCTCTCTCTTTCTTTCTCTCTTTCTCTCTCTCTTTCTCTCTCTTTCTTTCTCTCTTTCTCTCTCTCTTTCTCTCTCTCTTTCTCTCTCTCTCTGACATTTGTTTTAAAAACCTTGCTTTTTTTACTTTTATCAGCGGTTGCCTCTTATTCTGCAGTTTCTGCATCCTCTGTAATAATAATAATAATAATAATAATAATAATAATAATAATAATAATAATAATAATAATAATAATAATAATAATAATAATAGTAATGTCGGCCCTGTGGCGCAGACTGTTGCGGCAGTCGTCGTCTGTGCTGAGGAGGCTGCAGGTTCGAGTCCTGCGTAGACATGGTCGTATTTGTGATTGTCCCTTCACCTATCGTCATCATCCTTTCATCGCATAATTCGCACTTCAAGGCGTAACATCCTTGTTGTAATCCAAGGATACAGCTGAAAAAGCTGATCCTGGAAGAATTACACACGTTAATCGTGTGGCGTTGTTAGTAATGACCTATACGCCAATAATGATAATAATAAAAATAATAATAATAATAATAATAATAATAATAATAATAATAATAATAATAATAATAATAATAATAATAATAATAATAATAATAATAATAATAATAATAATTTGAGTAATAATTGTCGTGTTACAGTGAAGATCCTTTAATGAAGAAGAACGAGTTATATATTGCACTTATAAGTATTTCAATCTCAAATACTATCAAATTCGCACTTTGCGAATACACGCCCAGCCCATTTATAGAGTATAAACGAGATAAGAAACTTCGTTTATTCTGTAGAAAAAGGTGCGAGTTTGGTAACACTAAATAGCAGTCGCATTCGTGGCATATTTTCTTAGCGCGAGAAAAATTAAAATTGAGGAGCCCGGGTAAAACGCGAGAGCCATTGGAGTGAAATAGACCTTGCGCTGTCTTCTGATGCCAAGTTTCCTCACAGGCACATTTCCGTCTTGCTGAAGCGCGTACAGTCCAGGAAGAACCTGAGTTGAAATTCGTCGAAAGAAATGAACGTAATGAGCTAAGTTGGATGAGGCAAATGGTGAATTCTACATCATGAAGATATGCTATTAATTAAGAAAGAATGAAGGGGCTGAAGAGATCATTCATCAAAAAGGAATTATTGTATAAGTTCGTTTTTTGAAAATAAGCTATTACTTAAGAAGATTCGTTCATCCGAAAGGAATAACCTTAACAAGCAGTAGCATTCTGTACAGATTTTCTTATATCGAGAAAAATTAAAGTCGCCGTTCTGGGGAGGCCCGATTTAAACAAGAGAGCAATTGAATTTACGTATACCTTGAACTCTGTACGTCGAAATATCATAAGTAGATTTTCTTCGCAGCTCCCTGAAACACGTTCATCGCGTGAAGATTTAAAAAATTTAATAGCTTCCTGGGAATTCAGTGGTTGAGTGGGCGATGAGCCAAACGGTGATTTGTTTCGTTCAATCTCAATAATTATTTAAATCTGAACAACGAAAATGGTTGAGAAACTTCATTCATTCAAAAAGAATTAGTAAGTTTTGTGCAACCTTCGTCGGAAGTAGCATTTAAAAAAATCTTCTTATCCCTAGAAAGATGAAAGTCCCAGTTCCAGAGAAGCCCGGTTTAAACAAGAGTGCATTTGGATTTATGTAGACCTTGCACTCTCTAAGTTACAATGTCAAGAAGGAAATTTCAGGAAGGACGTTGGAAACGGTGAATATTCCGCTTCTCCCCAATTATTGTTTAATTCTCAAAAGCGAAAATGATTGACAGACTTCGTTTATTCAGAGGAATTAGTGTTTTCTATAACCTCTAACGGCAGTCGCATTCCGTACTGATTTTCTTATCCGAAGAAAAATGAAAGTCCCAGCCCTGGAGGACCGTTTTTATCAAGAGAGCAATTGGAGTTATTTAGACTTTACACTCTGCACGTTGAGACGACATCACGTCCTACGCAGATTTCTTTCACGCCTTCCAAAACACACGTGCATCACGGGAAGGATTAAGGAGTTGAATAGCTTCCTGGAAATACAAAGATTGCATGGACGATGAGTCAAAAGGTGATATTTATCGCTTATTCTCAATGATTATTTGATTCTGAAAAGAGAAAATGGATGAAATAGTTCGTTCAAAAGGGATTAGTGAAGTTTGTGTAACCTCACTGGCACTCGCGTTGTGGACAGATTTTCATATCCTGAGAGAGCTGAAAACAAGATCCCTAGTTTAAATACGAGAGCAATTAGAGTTATATAGACCTTGCCCTCTGCACGTCATAAGCTGATTTCCTTCGCACCTCTCCGACACGCGTTCACGTCGGGAAGGATCGAAGGATTGAATAGTTGGTAAAAATAAGGACATGGCATGGACACACAAAGCAAAGGGTGAATCTTCCGCCTATTCCCGATCATTGTTTAATTCCTACGAGAAAAAAATCGAGAAACTTCGCGCATTCAAAAGGGATTTGTGAGGTTTGTTTAACCTTCACCGACAATCGCGTTCTGGACAGATTATCGTATGGCGAGAAAGCTGAAAGTCAAGACTCCTAGTTCAAACACGATAGCAATTGGAGTTATTTAGACCTTGCACCGCATACGCAGATTTCCTTCGCACCTTCTCCACGCGCGTTCGCGCCGGGAAGGATGAAGCAGCCGGGTGCCTGCCCCTTCCACCGCGCTAGCGACGTTCGCCGAGGGGAGATGTGGGTCAGGCGGAAGAAAGTATGCCGGCGGCTGAGCGTCAGCGACGGCGGCGGCGGAGGCGGCGGCGGCGGCGGCGGCGGAACCGGCAGGGGTGGGGGCCGGCGAGGCGGCGCGAGCGGCATCCGACGCTCCCAGCCTTCATTCGTCCCCGGGTGGCTGCAGGCGCGTGACCCAAGCAGCCGCTGCAGCGACAGCCACATCGCGGGACCAGAGGGAGCTCGCGAGCACCGGAGATTCGGTGAGCACTGCCTGACTTCCACTTGCGTGCGCGCTAGGCTGTCGAGTGTTTTAGCGCCCTTTTTGTACTCCCTCTTTCGGGGGCGGTTCCAGAGACGAATTTTGGGAGGGAATGATTCTTTATTCAAAATGTTTTGATCGAATGTGACACATATTACAGAATATGTAGAATGAAGTATACTAAACTTAGCTCATATTGCATTACAATTTTATTCTTTTTAATATTTATTCGTAAAGTTTATACGAAAATATTTTTGCTTGAAAGTTTTGTGACAAGTTAAAGGTACTAGTTACTGAAACATTATTGCTAATACGTAGACGTATAAATACTTCTCACTACAATTTACTTAATTAATATGCGATATTATGATATCCATTTTATTTGAAAATTATCAATGTGTATATACGAGTATATATATATATATATATATATATATATATATATATATATATATATATATATACGTACCATCTTTTGTTATAAAAATGGAAAGAAATATTTCTATAAAAAAGATTCAAAGCTTCGCGTTATAAAATTCTCATCGGTTGAAATTCGTCCGCCCCTAAAAATTGCGCGTTCCAGGCTGCAGCCTACTGAGCCTGTTCGGTACGCTGGCACTGACGGCGAGTCCCAGGAACTGGACAGCGCGTGCCGAACAGGGCGTGGCGGAGCAAGTACCTGACTTTGGCTCACGTGCGCTCTAGACTGTCAAATGTTTTAGCGCCCTTTTCTTAACTTGCCTTTTTTAACGTAAAAACTATTTATAATATTTTGAATAAAAAAATTCTACAATACTTGAAACCGATGCAAAACGTCATATTTACGAAATATATAATTCATTATATATTTGCAAATTTTTATAAAATCAAATATTTTTGGTCAATCAATTAAAAATATAAGAAATTTATAACAGAAATTCTTCAGAATAAATATTTCAACTTTTTTTTTCGCCAGGATATTTATTTAATAAATACATGGAAATTTTTGTATCCATTTTATGTGTATTGATAGATATATTTCGTAAATTAACATTTTATGTTGTTACAAATATGGAAAGAAATATATCTATAAAAATATTCAGATGTTTTCCTTATGAAATTTTGCATCCGCTGAAATTTGTCCACCCGCAAAAACTGCGCCCCACGCCGCTGTCTACGCAGCCGCTTTGGTAATCTGGCACTGCGCGGAGCTGCTTCTTCTTCTTCTTCTTCTTCTTCTTCTTCTTCTTCTTCTTCTTCTTCTTCTTCTTCTTCTTCTTCTTCTTCTTCTCTTCTTCTTCTTCTTCTCTTCTTCTTCTTCTCTTCTTCTTCTTCTTCTTCTTCTTCTTCTTCTCCTTCTCCTTTGTGCCTTTAAATTTCGCCGAGAGTCGGAATAGTCATATGACATATTCCTCTTTATCTTGTGCCTTGTGTTTTACGTGCCTTGTTGTTAGTCCATTCTTATGACGTACATCTGCTATATAGCCTTCCCAGGTTCTCCTGTTTTTTTCAGGAATTTTCCCCCCCTTTGGCTTCGCCTTCAATATCTGCTTCGATTTCCTGTCCTCTTTTATTCTATTCACATGTCCGAACCATTTTAGTGCATTATTTTCAGTAGTTTTCAATAATGGTGTGACTTTGAGTTCGTCCCTGTGGTGGGACGCATATGGATAAAGTGTTGGTGTGCACGTGCAACTCGCCAAGTTCAAGACCCATGTTTTGGCATGTATAGTTTTATAATTCAATTTTACGAAAAGTGATAAAGGCTGTCTACAAAGTAGAGTATGACATTAGTGCTTAAAATGATTTTATTTTCCTCGCAGGCATGCACCATTCGACCAATCAGCCTCCTGTCACAACCTTTCCTACACAAAAAATAAAATGACACTTTTACCACTAGTATCATACATTACTGTTTTGAAATATTTATTTTTTAGGTTGCTAGTATTTGAGATTGAAATATTTATGAGTGCGACATATGTCTAGTTCTTGTTCATCAAATCCCGCTTTAGTCTGCAATGCAGTTTATAATAACAAACACACGATAATATAATTGATGTTTGTTTAGGGGATTGTCTATCCCTGTAGAGAATAGAACGTAGAGCTGTGACAGAAGAAGGGAATAATTGTTATTGTCATTGTTAGTGTTATTGGTAATATTAATAATGACGATAGAGATAGTAAGTTGTTTGAATTGTGTCGAGTCCGCACGACAGCTCTTTCCACAACCATATTTTATCACGGTCACGGTACGACACGTACGTCGAGATAAGATGATGCTTCATCAGATGTCGTGATCAGCAGGTGGGTAATGAGGATAGAGACGTAGGAGTTAATTAATAGGGTGGGAGTCAGAGGGAGAACCTCGAGGAAACAAACGGAAGAGAACGCGTTTTGTCTATCACAATGGAGGGAGGTAGGGATCAGCGTACGCTAGCCCTGGTTTCCGTTCCAACACCCAAGACGGTCCAATGTCACAGACTGGCTGAGTTTTGCTCGGAGTTTTGCTCAGGGATTTGCTCAGGGATTTGCTCAGGGATTTGCTCAGGGATTTGCTCAGGGATTTGCTCAGGGTTTTGCTCAGGGTTTTGCTCAGAGATATGCAGAAGCCTCTTAGTGACCCTGACCGAGAGGTCTTATGGTTATAATTCCGACACAAGCTACATAGACAGCTAGGTCGAATTTAGTCGTAGTCTGGCGGGGAATTTTAGCAGCCGGCTGCTCTGATCGGTAGTTTTTTGTGGCTTCTCCAACCAACGCCAGGATGATGCTGCAGCAGTAACCTAACCAATGGGTTTCGGCGCGATCTTTCATTCCTCTTCCTCTTTCGATTCTCACACCTTGTACACACCTACACTGACATGCAGTACGTGACCACGCAAGCCGGGATTCCTGTCTGGAGCACAGAGCTTGTTCCAGCTGAGGCAGCGCCTCGCTGGGGGGAGGTTTCTGAAGTCGGAAATCCGCGCAAATCGACACCTAACTCGACGCCGGACATCGACATCCTCCCCACCTTCCACGGATGAAACGTTCATCACATTATTGGGACTAATGACCATAGCACTTGACGCGCCCGAAAACAAGCAATGGCTCGGTTTAGTGCCCAGGACATACGGATGGGTCATTACTGGTTAAATGTATGAGATACAGCGCATTTTTGTTAATTTTTAAGTAGATAATTTGAATTTCAGAAAAAAACTGAAGGAATTTTCTAGCCTTGTGGCTAAAATTTCGTGCTTTGAATGATCGACTGGAAACATAAAAATCCTATTTAATTTTCTCGAATAATCGAACGTCAATTGTTTTAAATAGTATAAAATGTAGTTTATTTGTGTTCGAAAAAAAACGAAATATTTCATAAATCAAAAAACATTATCCTTCAACTCTACCATTTTATACACTTTTTAATGTTTTATATAAATTAACCAAGTGGTTCCTTCAAAAGTTCGAAGTAACCCTAATTTTTTTGACATTGGTTTAAAGAACATTTTAATGAGCAACAGATTTGTCTGAGGCTCTTTTCTACTCCCGCTTTTGCATTCATACTGTGGGTTATGTTCTTACGTTTCTTTTGCGTCTATTTTTTTTCATTAATCACTGCATCCATGAACAATATGTTATTCAGAAAACTCAGAAAAGTGAATACAAGTAGGGCACAGAGTGTTAAGTTAAAAGTGAGCGCAAGATATTAGGAAGGATGACCTTGACTTTCTCTTCCTGTAAAAATAAGAAATTAAGCAATGTGTACAAACTTGCGCTCCATACAAGATGCGAGTAAAATGCGTCCTACTTTAACCGTCTTTTGCTAAAAGGTAGTCTAGTAGTCATTGTAAGGCGACAAAAGCGAAATGATAGTTTAGACCATCTGAAATGTCTTGCCGAAAGTGAAATCACAGAATTAGTCAAGGAATTGCTGTCGCTTAAATGAAACTGAATCATGATGGACTATCAATCTGAAAGAGGAGATCTTTTTCTGGGAAAAGGAAATTTGAAATGTATACTGATGACGCTAATTGTTTTTTAAATATGAATATATAATTAAGTTGTTGGATATGTTAAGTTGTTAGTTGCTAATTATCCCCAACGAATAATGAACATTACCTAAACATGTACAAAGATAATTACATTAAGTGAGTACATTGCTTTGCAGATAATGGAAGATAGCATTTCGTTCTGAGAGAAAATTACATCATTTCTGCATGGTTATGTCTAAGCCAGTCATTTCAAAAAATGATATATTTTATATATCTTATGTATCTCTCCAACTATGGTAGCCAATCTTTTGGACATCCCTGAACACATATTTCAAGATTTTTTATATATCTTTGTACGTTGATATTTATTTTTTAAAAGATAAATCATTCCATTTATAATGGCGAAATTCCAATTCTTTAACATGAAATTCATACTATTTAGTGTAAAATATCATACTAACTTATTTATTTACAACACAATTGTAAATTGTTTTGTAATCTTAAAATATTTAATTTATATTTAATATTGTGTAACTCTAACAAAAATATTAAAGTTACTTCAATGATTTCAAAGTGGTTGAATCTTTTAGATAATTTAACGTATTTATCTGTCTTTTCGCCCGAAATTCGAAACTTGCGAATCATATCTGCATCTTTGGTTATATTCATCTGTCTTGGAAAGAGGCTGCAGCGTGTAGCTTAACTTTGTAAGTCGAATTTTGTCGTTTCTTGTTCAAAGCATATTGCTTTTCTATTAAATGATTTTATTTAACTTGCACTGGTTATGGTTATCTTGGGGCGTTTAAATTTCATATTTCTAACTCGCGTGGTCTGATAAAACTTTGAGGATGTAATTAAATTTGTTCAAAGAATTGGTTGCCTAAACATGCTCCCTCAGTAACATGGTCACAATTTGGATTTCTTTGCCGCGGAGTACATTCTTCGAGCGTAATTGCGTTCGACATGATGACGTGAATGGTAACAATTATATATATTTGAGGATGTATATAATTCCGAAGTCAATTGATTACTCGTACGACTTTATATTCAAAATTATGACACTTTTCAGTTGTATCCATGAATCTTGATAGTTTTATGGCGTGGTTTATTTCATTCCTAATATGGACATCGATAACTGATGTGCAGTTCTTGGAGGAGATTTTACATTTCCCAGTAGCTCTCTAATTCAGTCGCTGTGTGGAGGAGAATTCTAGCGGCCGGCTGCTCTGATCGGTAGTTTTCCGTGGTATCTTCGATCAACACCAGGCGAGTGTAAGAGCAGTATCTAAAGAAACGGGCCACGTACCGCACGCGATCTTTCCTTCCTCTTCCTTGTCCTATCCTCACCCCCCTTACTTAAACTTCACTTACGTGCACTACACTACCACACATGCCGGGAGATCGGTTGGGAGCTTAGAGCTTGTCCCGGCTGGGGCGGTGACCCGTCGTTGCTGGGAGATACCTGGTTAGGGAAAACCCCGTTAGCCGATGGCAGGTCGGCACCGAATCTCGCCATTCAGTGGACACCACCAACTTCCCAGGAAAAAATATGCACTACACTTACAGGGCTGTTGACCTTAGCAGATGACGCCCCCGAAATCACTAATCCTTCAATCAAGGGAAGTTCAGTAAACCTGCTCGTTTGAAGTAACGCAAGCAGGTAGCTGAAGCCATTTATGATTGGATGACTGCGAGTCAGTTCTTAAGCAGAGAGAAAGTTGAAGAGAAAATGAAAGAACTTTCTTACCTCGTGGTCGTTCATTTTGTATACGGCATCACCCAAGGTCCTGAGTTCGAGGCTAGGGGGAATCTAGACTTGAAGGTCATAATATATACATTCTCTCGTGTGAGGAATTTGAAGTCTTTGTAATGGCAATCTAATTTCCAAATTTGTAGTTATATAATGTGTGTATTTAAAACATAATTTAATGTAAAGATATTTAAAGAATATATAATGACAAGCTTAAATATCTCAGTTAATCACAATACATCATATGGTATGAAAGTTTTAACCAACTTAGTAATCGTAAAACTAGGAGACGGAAATTACGAATTTGATTACGATGTGTTGCGATAAAAAGGATATATTCTGATAATATATTAATAATGATCTGTGATAATGTAAGTATTATATGTGGCCATAACAATCTTAATATTAAAATAATTGACTACTATTTAAGGATACTCTGTAGTTTCATGGGATAAACGTTTCAATGTGACGATAATAATTATCTACGATATATTTGACTAAGCTCAAGGTTTTGTACATTTGTATGGCCTTATCTCGGTTTTCTACATAACTTGACATTTTCATAACTTATCTTAATCACGTAATAAGTGAATATTCTTTAAAACGAAATGCAAACTTTGTTATTTTTATTTATGAGACTTACATTGGTGGGAAATAATTGTGCTTCAAACAATGGCCAATTTCCTTAATCATACACGTAATCATGGTTTTCATCAGGTCATCTCGAAATACCAAGAGTGTTAAAGTACCACCAATACTCACCGTCAGATGATGCCGCTTGTAACAAGCACGAATTCCGTTGTCTCAGCAGCAACTGGCACCGGGTTGTCTTGGAGTTCGAGACCCGACAGTGACGGACTCTAGTTATGTAGTAGATACGTCGAATTCAGTCGCTGTCTGGAGGAGAATTCTAGCGGCCGGCTGCTCTGATCCGACGATTTCCGTGGTTTCTCCGATCAACATCAGGCGAATGTCGGAGGTGAACCTTAACAAAGAGGCCACGAATCGCGGGCGATCTTTTCTTCCGCTTCCTTGTTCTATTTTGACCCATTTCTCTCTCTCTCTCACACACACACACACACACACACACACACACTAAAATGCACTACACTACCACACGGATCGGGAGACCAGTTGGGTACTTAGAGCTTGTGCCGGCTGAGGAGGTGCCGCGCTGGCGGGAATATTCGTAGAGGGGATTCCCCCGCAAGCCGGCCTGTAGTTGGCGACGGATCTCACCATCGAATGCGGGAAGTAGATCGCTACCTACGCGGAGTTAACATTCACTACACGGAACTAACTTCGGTAGCAATTGACGTTTTGTGAATCAATCAAGCAATTAATGTTGCCCAAGATGGAGTAGGTGGCGGAATAAAGATTAAGCGGAAACGGGAGAAAGCTGAATGAAATTAACGCAAACTGGCTTTATTCACTACGCACTCTATAAGAACCGACCTAATTTGGATCACAGCACTTGTTGGTAATAATCTATCACTTTGAGTGCACCGTTAAGTCCGAGTACCCTATTGCAAAGGACAACTGGAGAATGAATTTAGAAATTAAAGGATCATTCATTTGAAAAAAAAATTGTCACAAAATTGATTTATTTCGAAAATATGTTTTAGAATCCCAATTCTTTTCACGTACACTAAGTTTCAATATTATTGTTTATGAAGCAAAAGTTTCTAAAATGATTTACTCTATAAAATTATTTTAGGGCCAGTAGTTTCACAGACGATACATTTTCAAAAAGAGAGATCGGTAATTGAAAGATCATATTTTGGTGCACACCCTCCTCGTTTCTTTTGTAGAATGACACAGATGCAGTGCCGTGTCCCAGCGGTTCCGAAGCTGGCAGGTCTTTGAACCGGTCCGCGTGAGTCCGAATCTCGTTCTACATAAACAGGCCGAACGTGCTATGTGCCGACTCGGCAACCGTCAGGTTTCTTCCTTTGACTAGATCTCTTCAGCTGTTCAGGAAATCGCGTTTATCGATTATACAGTCGATCCTTAATTACATCGCCCAAAAGCCTGTAGACGGTTTGCGTTATTTGAGGAAGTTGGCGTAATCGACCATTTTAATTGATAACGTGTATCTGTGATGCTTCCGGGGAGACACTTTGTACTCGTACACTACAGTTGCAAAGATTGTTTGATTGACTGACTTCATGTTTCCACGTGGGTCAACTGCTGTGCTCATCGATCTGTTTTTATCACAGATTTATGGCAGCGGTGTTCTCCCTCCGCTTAGATAGATAGATTTATTAAAGTTCGCTTTGAGCTAATGCTCGGTGGCAAACATGATAACAATTAGAATTAGAATTACAAAACATTTTCAACATTTACAATTGGGTTTACTATTAGAATTAGGGGGTCGATATAATAGTTCCAATTTATTTCTAGCTAACTCTAAATTCACTTCTAGTTTACATAACACTTCACTACACTACACTACACTACACTACACTACACTTCACATCACTTCACTGTATAAGGGCCATGACGATAATAATTATGACAATAATAATAAAAGTAATAATAATATTACTACTAATATTATTATTAATAATAATAATAATAATATTACTAATAATAATAGTAATAATAATAAAGATAAATGTCTCAGTCAGTATTATTCGAGATGATCTAGATGGAATGAAGCATATTTTTAAATTTGGCTACATTAGAAGGAAGAGCCTCTAGTGCTTCAGCAGGTAGTATATTCCAATCCACTATAGTGCGATTCACAAAGGAGAACTTGCTTACATCAGTTCTTTGCTTTCTACATCGCATTTTCCAAGGATGGTCTCCTCTGCTTTTATAATCTGATTTCTGTAATCTTTTACCGATATCTGCCTATGCTGTGTCCCCTCTGTATGTCTTATACATTACGCATAAACGCGCCCGTTCCCTTCTCTTAGATAAGGACTCCCATTCTTGTCGTTCGTCACCAAGGCACCCGTGATTTACAAACTTTGAGGCCCGTTTTTGAATTTTATCTAACGCTTAATAGCGCTTAATGTGAGATCCGGCGACGACCTACATGTCCTTATGAGAGGTCTTCTCCACTTCCATCAGCGTGCAACCACCCTTATAGGACAAGTTCTAAGCTCCCGACTGGACTCCAACATGTGTGGTAATGAAGTTCAAGAAAGGGGTAAAAAAAACAAGGAAATTGAAGAAAAGATCGCGCGCTGTCCGTGCCCTGTTTGTTAAGATACTTCTCCGGCATGCGCCCGATGTCGATCGGAGGCACCACCGAAACCTACCAATCAGAGCAGCCGGTCGCTGGAATCGTCCTCCAGACAGCGTCTGAATGCGACCTAGTGGACAGAAAAAAAAGAAGTAAACTTCCACAATTAAAAATGTTTTGATTTGATTTTTGCGCGTAATATTTTTATTGTCGAGATAACTTCTTTTTACCTATCCATATGGATTTCCACAATATTTCTGTATTAACCTCAGAGTTTATCTATTTAGTGTTGAAAATCCGCCTCCCTCGGGAGTCGAACCATAGGACCTCCAGGTTAAAGCTGTTGCAGAGACCGCGGCAATGCTGTCTCTGAGCTGAAGTCAAGGCTTGCGAGGTGCAGTTAGCTACTGGGCTGTCCGGGCGTTCTAGGCTGGCGCGTCCCAGGCATAAGTCCCAACATTTCGACTGTCATTTCGCCCTGAGGAAGGTCGCAAAATGGAGGCCGAAATGTTGGCTCCTGGGCGTAGGTCACGGCGTCTCCCGCACAGTAACACCTCATTCACAATGCAAACTTCAACGTAAAGATGCAAACTTAAACGTAGCCGCAAAACCTAGAAATGAGTTATTAAGCGAGACCGTTCACCATGTCATGACGTAACCTTAGACGTTAATCCGTAAACTTACGGGCTCACAAGCACCAAGCTTTACGTTAAATTTACGTCGGAATTCTACCGAAGACCAATTAGATAGCAGCATGAAATAAACAAACATGGTGGATTTCAGATTGTGTTTAGGTAGTTTGTAGTTATGTCATTTTATTACTATATGTATTGAACTGGTTTGCGGACCATTTTCATGCGAGTAAGGAATTCAAAGTAAGACTTTGGACCATTCTTGTGATTTTAACTTCACGTGACGAGTAAACGAATTTCCCTTGAACATGGCATAAGATAATTCTAGTTTATAAAATAAAGGGTATGCGAGCACTAATACAATAGCTACTCGCATTTATATATAAAAACAAATCGATATTAAAATCGAAGAAAAAGCTAGAAACCATGGTGAAAATGTCTTTCCATCATGCTAGACGCAACTCGACAATCGATCAAGCATCAATACTTTAAAATATGATTGGCCCAGGTAAAACTTACGTTCGTCATTGTGAATGCTTGTTTTTCCGTGTAAATTTTACTGCTAAATTTTCGGCATTGCACTACGTCTAAGTTTGCGTTGTGAATGAGGCGTAAAGCAGCTACTGACTCCGGAGGCCTACACCACATAGCGAGATGCATAAACGAATATCCCTTGAATATGGTATAAGATAATCCTTGTTTATAAAATAAAGGGTATGCGAGCACTAATACAATAGCTACTTGCATTTATATATAAAGACAAATCGATATTAATATCGAAGAAAAAGCTAGTAACCATGGTGAAAATGTCTTTCCATCATGCTAGACGCAACTCGACAATTGATCAAGCTTCAGTAGGTTGAAATCTGATTGGCCCAGGCAAAACTTACGTTCGTCATTATGAATGTTTGTTTTCCCGTGTAAATTTTACTGCTATGTTTTCGGCATTGCGTTACGTTTACGTTTGCGTTGTGAATGAGGCGTAAAGCAGCTACTGACTCCGGCTCGCGAGATGCAGCTGCTCCGCCGAGAGGCGCTCGAGGTCTTGTTCCTGCGCTTCCGCGAAGCTCCTCGTGAACCCGCGACCGGCATCGCTGCAATTGCGCGGGGCCGGCCCCCGGGCAGCCTCCTGCCCCGTTGCGCCACTTCGCAACCGCCTCGCAACCGCGCTGCCTGGAAGCGCAGGCGAGGAGGGGGCTGAAACAACACGCTTCTGGGACCCCTTTGCAGATGAACTTTTATTATGTTTTGCAAGTTACACTACACATTACATTACACACTACATTACATTACATTATATTACACACTACGTTACACACTACGTTACACACTACGTTACACACTACGTTACACATTACGTTACACATTACGTTACACATTACGTTACACATTACGTTACACATTACGTTACACATTACGTTACACATTACGTTACTCATTACGTTACTCATTACGTTACACATTACGTTACACATTACGTTACACATTACGTTACACATTACGTTAAATATTACGTTAAACATTACCTTAAACATTACGTTACACATTACGTTGCACATTACTTTATACATTACGTTAAACATTACGTTACATAGTACGTTACACAGTACGTTACACTTTACATTTCACTTTACATTTCACTTTATATTTCACTTTACATTTCACTTTACATTACACATTACATTACACTTTACATTGTACGTTACATTACGTGACTTTTTTTTACGTTTTAAAGATGAAAATTGTGCTTTGTAACTCACTGCGTGTAATTGGCCTATGATCAGAAAATATTACTTATTTCAGTTGTACAATAATGTTCAATTTTAGAATGCGACCGTCTTGTTGACGTTTAACTATATTGTTCCACTGCTAATATTAAAATTGTTCATTGACCATATATTTATGTAACCTAAATATTTGGATAATATTTTTTCACTGCTTTAATATTTTCATTAATGATTAGTCAACATGTTAGTACATGTTTTCATTATTTTAAATGTTCTTCCCCTTTGTGCCACTTCACAAACACATTCGCAACCACATTGCCTGGGAGCGCAGGCGAGCGCCCACTAAAACAAAAGATGAACATTTTTGAATTTAGTTTTCACAACATAAAATTTTACATTCTTAAATTTAAAACGCTGATTCGTAAACCCACAGATTTGTAAATGGCGAATCATCAGAAATGGATTAAGGAACTTTTTTCTACTACACAATACTGATCAATTGTAGTACAGAATTAAATTTTGTTCTACAACTAATATATAAAATTAGTTTTTTGACTGTAAATTTATGTAAATTAAACATTCGATTAATTCATTATTTTCAATATTTTCATTTTCTCATCTATAATTTTTCAATATTTTACTGCACGATTTGATAGTTCTTATTCCACAAGTACGGAATAATCTCTATATTCTACAATACGCTAAGACATGACTTGTTTATGACAGATACGACGTTCGTATAAATAGCGTGTAAAAGTAACAAAAAGTGGAGTGTCCGATTGTGATATCAAAACAATTATCTTTTCGTCGATGCGTTGGCCGAGATCGCTAAAGGCCGTAGTGACGTAGTGATCTCGGACTGAAGGATCGCGAGTTCGAGTCCCGACTCGAACATGGTTGTATTGTGTTCGGCCTTTCACTCCCTCTCATCATTATATATCGTGTCATCCTTACAGTTGTTACAACTAACTTTACACACGTTAACACTAACGTTATAAGCAATAGTGATCGCTAATGACCTAGACGTTGATGCGACCTTAAATAACAAAAAAATAATAATAATTTAAAACCTATCCTTTCGTTCTCTAATGTGGTTAGATGTCATAAAATCCATATGAATTGTTACGACTACTTTTGCCTATCGGCCCAGGCTGGAACGATGTCGATGAAAGGAGTGTTTTGTTGGTCATAACGTTTTTTAAAATGATTTTTTCTCTTAAGTCAAAAAAGGTTGTTTTTCATACACATCTTGAGTTTTATTCCAAACTTAATGAAATATTTTACACCTGATATACACAACAAAATTGTTTGTCTACACGAAATTGAATCGCTTATTTCTGAAACTCATCAAACGCCAAATTTCTCAATTCGAGAAACCTGAGAAAAAAAAGCTCCCAATTTTTAAGATTTTAAAATATTTTATTTATTAAATCAATTGATAAATTAAAAGTTTTCATATAAATACACATTAAACGATGTGTCTATTCTTTTGGAACAATAATCCACCGCTAATGCGTGTTTTAGATTTCAGCGTTCGGCGGGTTTCTGAAATAAAAGAATTCAATTTCAAAATGATGTACAAAACGTTTATCTACATGGCGTGGTTGAAAGGGAGCTTCGTTGAAGCTGGCCCCTGACGGGGTGGAAAAGAGTTTAGTTTCACAACAAGGAGAATGAAATTGATGACGAATGGTGATCCCTCTTTGCATCTGGAACAGCACAAACACGAACCAAATTCGTAAAAAAGGAGGCTTTCTTTATGAAGGGAGAACCGATCCATTAGAGCCCCTTCCCACGGCGCGACCGCGGCGCGCTTCCCCCAAGCAGCAGAGCCCTTCCGACGCAGCCACCGTCGGAGCCACGGCCGCACAGCCGCCCGCCGTGGAAGGGGGTGGGGTCTGCAAGGGTAGGTTTCGTCCACCCTCCGGCGACGACGAACAAAGGGACCGGAGCAGGTAGAACGCTGCGGCCGTGGCGCAGTGGGAACGCTCCCATTTAAAGCTGTGTTCTGCTAGCGGTGGCGCGTGGTCCCTCCTCCGCTTTGCGTAGCTGGAGTTCGGCGTCGGCTGCCGCAGCAGCCGCCACCCGCTGCACGTGCGAAGGCCTCCATTCAAACCAATGCTCTGCTACGCGCCGCGCTGCAGCGAAGCGCGCCGCGATCGCCCCGTGGGAAGGGGCCCTTAGTCGGGCCTCGTCTCACGTCACCATCACTGCACGCTCCCGAACGCCGCGGCTCGTAGCAGAGCATTGGTTTGAATGGAGACCGTCCCACGTGCAGCTGGCGGGTGCTTCTGCGACAAGCAGCGAACTCTCGCTACGCGAAGCAGAGGAGGGCGTACGCGCCACCGCTAGCAGAACAGCTTTAAATGCTATCCTTCCCACTGTGCCGCCGGTCGCTGCGTTTTACCTGCTTCCCTTTGTTCGTCGTTGCCGGACGTTGCCTGCACTGTCGGTGCAGCGGCGGAAGAGCCTTGCTTCTTATCGGAAGCGCAACACTGGGCGAAGTGTGCAGGATTTGGGCAACGACCTCCCTGCGAGAGGTTCGCCGTGCGTGCAGCCGGGCAGCGGATCGCGGCTAGCGGACGCGCGGCGACCTTGAGGAGGTAACGGGACCTGGAGTAGCCCGGCGCAGAGCGTCGCG
Organism: Gryllus longicercus; assembly: GCA_038098605.1. Lineage (NCBI taxonomy): Eukaryota > Metazoa > Arthropoda > Insecta > Orthoptera > Gryllidae > Gryllus > Gryllus longicercus. Next base: position 26,818 of record JAZDUA010000257.1, on the reverse strand, counting down.
GTCAATGAACAGACGTCGCGGCGGCGGCCGACTCCCCACGACGCGGCAACGCGGCCCCAACGAAAGCGCGAGTGCTCGGTGGCCCTGGGGTCACGTCCGATGGGGGCTCGCCAGGGGAAGGGGGGCAATGTGCCAAATCGCATACACAGAGGTGGCCGAATTATTACAACAGACTGAACAGACCGGTGAAGGTGGCTCAGGGCGTCAACTGATGTCACAGCAGTGCCTCCGGCTGGGAGGTCCTAGATTTCGAAACCAGACGGTGGCAAAATTTTCGATACTAGCTACATAGCGAGGCGAATTCAGCCGCTGTCTGGAGAAGACGAAACAGGCTGCTCTGATTTATAGTTCCCCGTGGTTTCTCCGGTCAATACCAGGCGAACGCCGGAGTAGTACGCTAAGAAACGGGCAACGGACCGCGCGTTATCTTTCCGTTTTCTTCCCTGTTCTATTCTCGCCCCTTTCTTACATACACTTACACACACAGACACTGCACTACCACATGCCACAGTACTACATGCCTACGGCGGCGATGGTGTAAGGGTTAGCGTATCGGACTGTTATACCCAAGTTGGCAAATTCAAACCCGACTGAAGCCGAAAAAAATTCTTTGTTCCCCTTCCTTCGGAGGGGAAGTAAAGCCGGCTGTCCCAATTCAGTGAACTTACTTGCATGTAAAACATCCTCAAGCCTAAATGACGCCTCAGCTAAATTCAAATCGCCTGTTTCGTCGCCCAAGAAATACCTCTTTTCTCCGCTAGTTTGGTGAAAGGAGCGTAGCTAAATTTGTGTAGTCAGACGGAAGAGCGGGCCTGATGGCCCGAGTCTAGCCTCGTAAAATAAGGCATCAATTCGATTCAATACGTTTGCCAGGAGACCGGTTGGGAGCTTGGAGCTTGTCCCGGCTGAGGCGGTGCCAACTTGGTGGGGGATGCCTAGTTGGGGAACACCCCCACTAGTGACGGTAGGTTGGCGTTGGATCTCACCATCCTGCGGGAAAATATCACCTCCGTCTCTCGCGATAAAAATGCATTAACGTATGGCATTTTAGTAGAAATGACAGCACCACGGGTACGTCCACTTTACGCACCAGTGTATTCATTTGGAATGTTGAAGCGTTTAGAGTTGTTGGATTAAGACCAAACTATCATCATTCTTAAAACGAAGTTATGCATTACTTATTGAAAAAATGTAATATTGTAAAAATGTGAAATTGAAATATTGAGAATATTATTAAAAAAAACACAAAATCAACATTTTGACCAAACACCCTGGTGCACTTAAGTAAAATAAAAATTATTCATTCTTATAATTTGGCCTTACTCTGTATAAAGTAAGTTCTTTCGAAGTAAATCATTATAATCACTAGCTGGGATTAGCCTACAAGCGCTATTCTGTGAATAGCGGCAGGGCGCGTGGATGGCTCTGTTGCGCAAGTGGAATCTCTCCTGTCACGTGTCTCGCACTTATCTTTCTTTCTTTTCCCTTGTGCAGAGCTTAGATATCTCACGCGAAATCTACTGATTAAACTATCGCGCACCTCAAATCTGAATGGAATGTTCTCCGATTTATTTAGGTCTTCGAATATGCGGTTGAAGATGTTCATTCACAATTGCCGAGTACATGTCTGAATGAGGTCAACAGAGATCTGGCCAATGTTCTAAAATATTGAGGCCAACTTTGCAATTTCAAACAAATTTTACAAATTTGTTCATCTTAGCCCTAACGGACCTAGAAAATAGAATTTTCTAGTAATTTGTTCAGTGGGGTATAAGATTTTACTAAATGTAGTAGACTTTACGAACCTTGAACACGCAAGTAATAAAAAAATACGAAACATTTTTGTTAATGTTTCTTTGTGTATATCAACTGTTCAAATGAAATTGTGATAAGAAATAAACACCTTTAGTAGAAAGTAAGTCATATTTACGTTTTAGTAAGAAAATACTTGTTAAAACGAAAGGAAATACGGCACGAAAAACAGGTAAAGCCCATTGTTATTTTCCTTTTTTGTGTTGCTTGGAATAACACAATAGTTAAGTTGCTTTTTGACTACAAAAAAATATTAACAAATGATTGTTGCGTCACAGTCGACTACATTTCTATGCAATGAATAACAGATGTCCTCGCGTTCTTGACGAGTCGCCTACTACAGTAGGATCTCAAGGATCCCGAGGAAGATCCAGATGGCCGTGGATGTGGGCGAACCGTACAGGTGACCCTGCGGCACGCCAAGTCCTCTGCGAGACAATGGTCTGATGCAGTGCCGACGTATGAACCGAGCAGGCGTACAGTGGGTGGAAACAGTGTTTTGTATTGTAGAGGACAACAAGCCACTCTATTTTCTTTATTATTTCACTCCCTGTGTCTTTCACACACGTACACGCACCAGCATACACACACTACTTTTGAACTGTCAATACCTTTTTCTGTTGGGTCAGGTGGTCTGTCGCGCCTTTTCTTTCTCTCTCTTCTCCATCTATCTCCTTTTGTCTTTCTTTTTCTGTTTTTCTCAAACACACCTTGTCTCTGAATCTCTCATTCTGTCTGTCTCTGAACCTCTCTCTCTCTCTCTCTCTCTCTCTCTCTCTCTCTCTCTCTCCTTCTTCTTCTTCTTCTTCTTCTCCTCCCCCGTCCTCTTGGTGTCTCTCACACATGTACCCTATCGCCGGTTCAACTCTTCTGTTTCTAACTATTGCTAGAACTTCCCTTGCTTCCGTCACACTATTTGTTGATTTTTTCCTTTGCCATTTTTTAAGTTTCTTTCCTCTGAATCTCTCTTTTTCTCTCCCATCTTTCTTTTTCTCTCTCATCTCTCTCTTTCTCTCTCATTTCTCGTTTTCTTTCTCTCCTCCCTCTTTCTCTCTGTTTGTATTTTTTGTGACTTTTTGGGCCTGAGACTCTGTTTCTCTCTCTTAGCCCGTTAGTCTCATTCCCCATGCGTCTTTAGTCTGTGAATGTGTAAATACCTGATTTTTTCTTTGGACAGAGTCTCTCTAGTAACTGTGTGTCTCTTTTTCTTTCACTTTGTTTTTCGGTGCCTCTCTCCCTCGATATCTGGGTCTCTTTCGCTCTTTGCCACTTTTTAACATCCTGGCGTAAGAATCTCTCTCTTTTCTCTCTTTTCTCTCTCTTTTCTCTCTTTTCTCTCTCTTTTCTCTCTCTTTTCTCTTCTCTCTTTTCTCTCCCTCTCCCTCCTTCCCTGCCTGTATCTCTCTCTCCCCGTGTCTGGCATCGCCTGTGTGTGTGTGTGTGTGTGTGTGTGTGTGTGTCTCCCCGTTGCCCCGTTCCGCCGGCGCCGGCCCAGTGCGCAGCTGCGAGAAGCGGAGGCGTCGCAGAGCGCCAATTACGGGCAGCGGCGCGCGTTGGCCAATGGGCGGCCGCACCTGCGGCGCTGCGCCGGCGCTCCACGCGGCGGTTGCGCACTCCGCCGCCGCACACGTCACCCCTCACACACACACACACACTCGCGCGCACACACACACACACACAACTGCCTCTTCCCCCCTGCGCCGCCGTGTGAAAGTTGGCTGTTTATTGACGGAATATTTCGCGTTTCCTGGCGCGGCAAGTGCTACGGTCATTGGTTCCATAAGTGCAGTGCATGTTTTATCGTGGAGTGTGGCGGTGTTCTTACCTTGGTGAATAGCAAGATCCGGCGCAAACTTGCGGTGTTTTCCGCATCCAAGTGTCCAAGTGCGGCCGCACAGCTCTAGTCAGGACAAGCTCTTAGCTCCCGTCTGGCGTGGTAGTGTAGTGCAAGGAAGGGTGTGTAAGGGGAAAAGTTAGGACAAGGAAGGGGAAGGAAAGATAGCGTGCGGTCCGTGACCCGTTTGATAGGGGAAGTACGTCTGGTGTGGAGTGAAGAAACCACGGGAAACTACCGATTAGAGCAGTTGGTCGCTAGAACTCTTCTCAAGACCGCGGATGAATACTTAGCTAGGTCCTGACAGTGACAGATTTTCGATCCTAGCTTCATAGCTAGGATTCGAGACAGTCACGCCTCGAACCCTGGGACTTCCCAGTCAGAGTCACTGCAGTCACATCCATTGATGCCCTGAATCACCTAAGCTGGTTTCTGGGAACTGAAAGTATGCTGCTGGTTCAATTTCGTATTTTTGATGAAATAGCAAAATTCCCTACCTGCAGCCGCTCGGAACTCAAACTAATGGTCTAGGAAAATCACCTACTTTCTCGTATTGTATGTAAGTATAATGTAGTGTGAAGTTTCCAGTGTGCAAAAAGAAAAAAATGGTAGATCCGTGGCGCGAACCCAGGTTCTTAGGTTTCGTCTTAACCAACTGAGGCAACATCTGAAGACAGAGTCGAAGTCCCGGTTTAAAATAGTTGGCTTTTACACTTCGTATTAAAATATGTTTTTAAAGATAATCGAACGTGCTCCATTGTTGTATGCGTACTTTGATTCATTCCAAAAAATCGAAGCAAAAAATTTGAGAGTACCCAGATTTGAGAGTAACCTAAAAATTAAAGTATGATTGAATTTAAAAATTTTTAAGATAACTTCCTTGGTATCAAGGATTCACAAGACTTGGATTCCGATTACACAACAAGTTATACAGAGACACTTACAACATATTGAAAGAAGAAAAATCCTTTATACGGTTTTGGTATAAAGACCCATGAAAAGTCTTGAAAAAATGTCACTTTTTGCTGAAGCATTAGAATACTTCCCCTATATGTCTCAATTACATCTATATATCAGAAAGTAAATCGTTTGGAGACAGTGAAACTACATTGAGGTCTAGAGATCTACTGTCTGTTATGTATCTTCGGGAGTCTTCTGTCGGCGACATAGAAACATGAGTAGTATACTGTCAGAAATATTAAATTTAATGTAGATTAGTGTATTAACGTTCATGAAAAGTAATGTGCCTTGGTCATTAAAAATAACTTAATACATTTGTTCATTTAATGTACGGTTAAAATTATGAAGATTTAATTCACCAGTTTTTTATGCCCCATCGTCGTTCAAAAAATATCCTCGTAATCACCCATTTAAGAAAATCATTCATTTCAGATATAACATATGTTCCAGATATGACCTAGATGAATCTTAGACTCCTGCATTCCATGTACATGTGTACATTACATTTAATTTACTTTCACGACAATTACTGTAATGTACATTTTACATTAAATAAATGCAAACATCTCTGACCGAGTAGTTATGCGCGAAAAAGTAAAACTCGTGCATAGATAGTGAAGTCCAGAGGCCGGCTGTGTGTTGCGTGGCGGGAGTCTCCTATCGGCGACTTCAAGCTCTGATTGCGCCTCGTGTCAGTGGTTCTGTAGGTCGCAGGCTGCCTGGCTGCGGTGGCGAGCGCCAGGTTTCTCTTTAGCTGCGGGCATGACACTGGGAGAGGGCCATTACAATGAACTCTCTCAGCAGACGGCCGCAAGAGACGCTCACTACGATGCAAAGATAGAGCAATTCGAAAATCTTACGGTACGGTCAAAGTGATTCGGGATCGGGTGAATTTTCCTTTGGGCGAATACGGCCGGTGGTGACCGAATATGTCAATCGCTCTGTAGAGCGCACCACGGTCGTACTGTCTGACGCGATCTGGCGAACACGTTTGAACTTTCAGATCGGCAGAACGGAACAAATGAAAGTTCATTACTTGGCCGAGCTGAGGCATTCAACATAGGCGCAGACGAACTTGTTTAGTGTATTAAAGAGAACCTCAGATTCTCAGAAATTATGGTGGAAAATTTCAAAAGAAATAAAGAAATACGATTCTGACCTCATGACGTACCCGGGAAAATGAATGAATAAATCAATAATTGGTCGTTGTGACCCTTGCAGAGGCCAGATAACTGGATTTGTCTTACCCACGATGTCGGTGGTGATAACCAATGTCTTCATAACTATATCGATCGCTTCAAATTTGCCAAGTGAGAAGCAAGTTAGAGTTTACACCATCTGAAAGTTCTGCAGAACTTTAATATAAATTGAATTAAAGCAATTGTCATGATTACACATTAAATTTAATGTACACATACATGTACGGATGCAAGAGTCAAAGCTTTATGGTCGTTTCATGAATGAATGAATGACTCGCTGATCTTGATGGGCTGGTGATTATGAATATATGATAAGAATGATGATGTATAATGGGATGCAGAGTAAATGGAGAAATCTCTCCTTTAAATCTACCCTGCTTTTAAGCATAAAATTTAATCTACAAATATATTAAGCTCTTGTTAATGTACAAGATATATGGAGTGTCATATACATTAATATATTAATCTACATTAAATTTAATGACATTTCTGACAGTGTTTCACTTTTCAGCCTCTGCGCATGCGTTCCTCGACCTGCAAAAATATGGTGTAAGCCAAGGTTCTTTACTCTATGCAAAAAAAATCTACTTTCTCACAAGCATCAGCAGTTTTCGTTGACTATTCGTAAACTGTTGTGATAACGAGGGTCTTCATATTTAAAGCTTTCGTATCGGAGGCTCAGGTCCCCCAGTAAAGATCATTTTCACTCTCGGATCAGAAAAAGTCTTTCTTGATTGCAATGTTAAATATGTTTGGGTAGCAGATGGCATGCATACATTATACTGTGGTCGGTATTTATAAACGTGCTCACCGGTGAAAGAACGGAGGGCCATGTTCCCCTTGAAAATTTCAAAAGGGGCCCTAATGTAATAAAACAATATTTTGTGTTCATAAATATGATAGATTTCTGATATTCCCCTTTCTTAAGCTGATAAATGATTCAGCATAAAATCATTTGCATTTTTTTAGGGAATCGTTATTTATAATGTCATTCTCCTTCTAGTACGTTTATTACTAGAAGTATGTCATAGCTGCAAATAAAACAACTGTAAAAATGGGGCTAAAAATGTAGATGTCCTCCCTCTTTTTAGTTCACGTTTCCCCTCTGTTTTGAAATGTTGTTGCCCTTTCCCTTTACGCTGATGATTTTTCTCAACGTTCAGCGAAGCCTTACCGCCATATTATTGTGTAGTGGCTGTCAATTTCTTTTTATCTTTAAGTTAACGAAACATATATGAATTGGTCAGTTCTGTACTTTTTTGTTTCTAATTTAAATTCTCGTTTCAGTTGAGGTTCTTGGTACGTATTGACAGTGTATTCTTGGAACAAATATTAGATAATTGAATTGTCCCGAATAAACGTATTGTCTGTTTGAAATATATTGTACACGTCGTATTTTTGTTGTCTAAGACTGACGTATACAATTTCTTCGGGACGGTAACTCTTCCGAACTGGTTAAACTAGTAGCGGTGTTGAGAAGTTGAGACTGTAGTAATAGAGAAGGATACGTTTCGTTCTTTGAACAGCTCGGTCAATGAGCACCTAGGCCCTGTGCTTAGCCGTCGGTAAGAGTGCAATTAAAAGGTGGTTAGAGTGGATAGTTCTTAAGTTGTAACCACTAAGTACACACTTTAGGAAATAATTTTTGGGGGGAGGGGGTTGACATACATTTTTATTCCTTATATGCGCCGTAATTCTCTGTTATTGAACAGTTTCCTTTATATTTATTCAGTGAAACATGTCGTGTGGTGAATGACAAACGTGGCTCACTCAGACCAGGTTAACGTATTCGAACAATTGCGATGAAATTCAACGAAAATTGCAAACATGTTTTACATTTAAGAACTTGGTTGCTAAAGTATTAATACCAATCAATGTATGTATGTAATTTGTCACAGCAGCTCTACGAGCTAAACCCTGCCAGCAGCGTCCCGGCTTTGCGGCCATGGGTTAAGGGGTACGTGTGGTTAGCAAATAGTGGATAAAAATCAATAAAAATTTTATATCATTGGCAGAAAAGCAATATAATTAAATGTAAAATTATAACTCTTCGTTTGGGTCCGCATTTAGTTCAGTTTTGTGAGAAAGAGTTCTATTTAAATTTGAAAATACTTTTTTGATTAACTTAATTGGAAATGTCTTGTATAGACGTACTGATTTGAAGCAGATATCACCCTCATATTCCGCAGTCGTACCACCGTGCTTATCCAAACGTTTGTTTAAACTGTACACCAACGCATCGATGCCATCGAAACAGGAAATCTGTCTCTGGCGGAAGTCCCTGAAAAAAATATCTTCATGGTTTGCTGAAGATGTGTATCGGTTGTGAACCTCCTAATGTTCTCCTTTAATAGTGCTACGAGAAGGAAATCACTGGGTGAGAGATCAAGCCAACAGAATACTTGTTCCAACGCTACATTTAGCTATCGCGGCCGCCAAAAGAAGAAATATGTCTCCGACGGAAGTCCTTAAAATGTTTTTATGGTTTGTTAAACATCTGTATCGATCGAGAATTGCCTGGCTCTTAGGATTTCCTTTAATAGTCTAAAGAGAAGGAAATCACGGGGTCCGAGGTTGAGCCAACGGAAGTGTGAATTTTTACGGAGATTCTGATGGGAGGAATTTGCATGCATCAGGCGTTTAGTAGCGCATCGCAGCGCGTTGTGCAAGTTCAAGGAGCTAACGTATTAACCGTGCAACGTTTCTTGAAAATTACCTTGCTTCCCCCTCTCTGGTACAATAAACAGCTGAAGGCAAAAGCTCTCAGTGAGCACTGATGACAACATTCGAAATACGTCTTCCCTGGCGCGAAATAGAAACAATTTTCTTTTTAAGGCAAGAACTTCCAGAAGTTATTTTATCGAAAAAAAAACGAAAGAAATGACCGAAGTAAGTAAAGATCTTTCACAGGAGATACCTCCAACTCCTGAGAAAGTTAGAACACAAATTATTGAACACGTTGCGAAGGCATATCTGTTTCTCCAAAGATTGGCACTCGTATAGTAGTAAAATATAGTAGCCAATTTCCTAACTTAATACCCTCACTCTACCCGCATTTCTTCAATCCATCGTTCAAGAAACGTTGCGCGAGTAATACCAGATTATTATTTTCATTTGTCTCTACTTAGCAACGGGGTATCGTGTTAGAACATTCTGTATAACGGGGCGCTCGCGCGATTAAGTGTCGTATGCGCGATCGCGGGCGATATTTTTGCCGCCGACGAACATCCTTCCCTTTTCTCAACATTACAGCTCTTCTTGATCCTCAGTCATTGGGAATTTATTAAATAGCGTCAACTGGGAATTGTAGTAGATAAAAAAATTATTGAAACAATTTTAATTTTTCTCCAGAAAAGAAATTTCTGGAGGTAATCTGCAAAATCAGTCTTCTACTTCGGCTTCACAACACACTGATGATAATTACATACAATATAATAATGGTAAAATAAAAATATAAATTAAACTGTAATAAAGTAGGAAGGTATGGATCTAACAAGATGAAAATGGTAAAAGGGGAATACACAATGTATTTGTTGCTAAATATGTTGTAATAATATGAAAATATTTATTAAGAATTTAGACTACTAAAATCCACTGAATCTTCTACAAACTTCCTGTAATGAATAACCAATTTATTTCATTTACGCAATAATTAGCATAAAAGGATTATTAAGGCATTTTTGTAATAAAAATTTGTGACAAATATTAACCCCTTGGTGCATAAATATTTTAAAACTATATGATCGAGAGGAGTTGACCTTGATCGCTAGATGACCTTGATCGCATGATAATCCTAGGGAAACATCTTTTCCTCTACTACCGGCCTTGATCGCGGCGTGTCGTGCAAGTGCATGGAGAAATCCCAGTCTTCCTGGCGTGAGGCGCGGAGTAGTCTAACAGCGCGTTCTTAATGGCCGTGCGGCCTCCGGCATTTGCGGGCTTGCGTTTTCGCTCCACATCTTGCCGTACGCTCGAGATCACATCGGTTGCTGCGAACACCGGAAAAACGTCTGCTTCTTACAAAGGAAGACACACGCCTCTTACATCCCACTGCGAAGTGACCCTGAAACGCACTTCATAACGTTCTAGACCCGTGCATACGAATGAGTTTCCTGTGCCACTGCAATAACTTCCGTGTTCTTAAGTATGGCCTTTTAAAATGATGCGTGATCTTGAAGTTATTTTTCGGGTCTTGAAATGAATCTCTCTTTCACGTACAGTGCCTATGACCGGGAGGTCTAAGGGTGCGAATCCCGACTGTGTATCAAGATTTTCGACTCTAGCCACATAGCTAGGTCGAATTCAGCCGCCGCTCCGATCGGTACTTTTCCGTGGTTTCACCGATCAATACCAGGCGAATGCCGGAGCAGTATCCTAACGAACGGGCCAAAGACCGTGAGCGATCTTCCCTTCCTTTTCCTTGTCCTATCCTCACCCCTTACTTGCACCCACTTACACTAATATGCACTACACTACCACACATGTTGGTAGACCAGTCGGGAGCTTAGATCTTGTCTTGGCTGGGTGGTGCTCCTCTGGTGGGAGGTACGTAGATATGGATAACCCCGCAGCTCGGCGTGTAAGGTGGCGCCGGGTCTCACTATGTAATAATGTCACAACACTATACTATCATCATATTGGGCAGATTTTATCAGAATCTCGGCCATCAGAACAGCTGGTTGAGATCCGGGAGACTTGTGTTCAATTCCCGGTCGGAATGACTGTCGCTTTGAACAATTATATTATTAAAAATCAACATTAAAAAATTGGATGGCTTTGAGATAAACGCAGCCGGTCATCGGCCTCACATTGATGAGAAGAAACCACCAGAAGCAAACAATTACAGAAGCTGGTCTATCGCAATTTTCATACCTTCACCATACCCAGCCATTTACAAACGCAGTGTCCAATTTGAAGTCACATTCAGCTTTCGAATCAAGGACCTCATCGTCTACCAAACTTGAGTTCCAGGCTCGAGACCATGTAGCTAACTTATGTTTCTTGTTCTTGCCAACTTAATGTATTGTTATTTCTCTTTTATTGACCTCTTTTTTGTTGGTTTATATAATATACAAAATGTACAAAATTGTACTAAATTGAGTGGTAGAAATAGTAAAAACACGATGAAGTTTTTTGTAGATAATTTTAAGAATTGACTTGCACCTAAAGAGGAGAGTATTTATATGAATATGGTTTTGCAGTTGTGGCTGTTTAATGAAACAGATTAAGCAGTTCGAAGATTTCATTTTCGTATTAGTATTAAAAAAAGATTAGTAAGATATAATTTGTATTTTTAAAGAATGTACGTAGTATTTTGTTAGATAGATTGTTTTAATTAATTTGTTTCGTAGCCTGACGACAACAATAAATCCAAATTGTCGGAACGTCATGTATTTGAAGATTTAATTAAAAAAGAGGAACGTTAAAATTTCACTTTTTATGTAAGCCAACTAAAAAAAGGGTCAATAAGAGCTAGACACATAGCTAACTCATCCTATTCTTTATGAGACAGCCTCGAGGCCGTCGCTTGCCAGTCGGTCGGAACCAACTCGATCTTCGCGTGTGTTCACCCAACCGCGACGCCCTCGAGCCGAGCGAGCTTAACTTCGGTGATTAAGACGGACAGTAGCGTATCCAGTTCACCACAGCCAGCGGGTAACCCTTGGGGTTCACGGCTGAAGAAAGAAAAACAAGAAGAAAAAACAGCCGCAAAGAATTCTTGGAGTGAAAAGTCTAGAGCACCCATTCCCCCCGCAGCAGGTGGCTCCCGCTTACGGGCCCAGAGGGGGGAGGGGGGAGAGGGGTTGATGGAGGAATCCGGGTCACTTTCCTGCGACCGCGCCGCCACCTGGAGGCAGTGGGCGAAACTACATTTTGTAGAGTCCGAGTGCTTAACCCTTAAATGGGGTGCCCCTAAATGGGGTGCCGGAGATATCTACTCTGCCTATGCTAGAATGAGTATATTTGATGTATCTTTTCTCAGAAACTATTGAAAGTAGAGCTTTTAAATTTTCACAGTACATACATTGGATATTTCTTATCACTTCAATAGAGGAAAATGTTAATATTTTAAAAATGTTTAAAGTAATATATTTTTATTTTAAACGTAATTTTTTGTAATTAAATTTCAGTGCTGTCACGATACATTTTTGTTAAATGTCTGTGTGAAAATGAAAATAGAACCACTGGTATTAAACTGTGACAGTTTGGCTCACCTACCATCCATAGTTTTGGGCAATATGTTTGTTCAAGATGAAAATATTTAACTTAGGGAAATGTCGCTTGTTGACTTCAATTGCTTAAAACACTTGAGTTCTTTATCGTCATCACCACGAAGATAATTCGCATATCGGACACCGTATCTTGAAAGTCAAACTGTCGAACCACGCTCACATCTGATGCACGCGTTTATCAAAATAACGATATCTCAGCGTCTAGAGCGCGTAAACCAGAAATGTAGTTTGCATTTTCAGACGCAAAACTTAAATTATTTTATAAACAAATCTGTATTTTTTGGGGGGTGGATCCTCTCCAATTCACCTTAAGTGGTAACACCGACTACTCAAAATCTACCACTATTTTCTTTTGTTAATTTGACTAAACTGGTTCCGGTGCCGAGCTGTAAGTCGACTTACGAAGCAGGATTAACCTCTCTATGTATCTCCCACTGGCACTGCCCGAGCCGGGACAACCTCGAAGTTCCCTACCGGTCTTCTAACATGTGTGGTACATGTAAGTGTGTGGGTGTGAGTAAAGAATGATGGTAGAAAAAGGAAGAGGAAAGAAAGATCACGCGCTTTCCGCGACCTGTTTGTTAGGGTACTGTTCCGGCATTCGCCTGGTGTTGATCGGAGAAAGCACGGAAAACTTCCGGTCATAGCAGCCATCTGAATTGGACCTAGCCATGTAGTTAGTGTCAAAAATCTGCTTCTGACGAGACTCGAACCCTTGGACCTACCGGTATAGTCGCTGCAGATCCAGTGCGGGCTCTGGACTAAACTCAGCCGATGTGTGGTGATGGAGAGAACGGCTTCAAAATGTGTTGTCATGAGAACGGGGGTGGCGAATAGGTTATATGAAAGTGGAGAAGAAGAGAGTGGGAGAAGCTGAAGAGATTCAAGGGGAGAGAATACATATGAGAAAGAGGGGGCAAAAAGAATCTTCAGGAAAGAGAGAAGGAAAGGGATGAGAAGAAGAGGATGAGGAAAATGAAGATGAGGGACGAAAGAGAACAAGAGAGGGAGAAGACGAAAGGCGGGAGGGAACGAGAAGAGGAAGGGGTCAAGGAAGAAGAAAATGATGATGAAGGCGGTTGAAAAAGGAGAAGAGGATGATAAAGGCAATTCGGTAGGAGAAGAAGAAGACGATTCGAAAGAAGAAGAAAAAGCAGACTCGAACCCTTGAAGAGGTTAATGATGACGATTTGGAAGGTGAAGGTAACAAGAGGAAGAAAAGGAGAAGAGAATGATGATGACAATTCAAAATAAGACGACGTTGATGATAACGATTCAGAAGGTGAAGAAGAAGAGGACGATGATGACGATTCAGAAATTGAAGAAGAGGAAGATGATGACGATTCATAAATTGAAGAAGAGGATGATGATGGCATTTCAGAAGGAGAAGATGATGACGACGATTTGAAAGAATAAGAAAAAGGAAAAGAGGACAATGATGACGATTCGGAAGGTGAAGGTAACAAGAGGATGATGATGATTATGATGATACAGAAGAAAGAAAAGGAGAAGAGGATGACGATGATGATTCGGTAGGAGAAGGAGAAGACGACGTCGACGATTCGAAATAAGAAGAAGATGATGACGATTCGGAACGTGGAGAAGAAGAGGATGATGGTGATACAATTCGGAAGAAGAACTGTGATGCGAGAAGGAGAAGAGGATGTCGACTCGGCAGGAGGAAGAGACGGAAGTAAGATGGCCGAGAGGGCAGTGGCAGGAGCCGCATTCCGTGCGGTCGCGGCGGGCGCTGTTGACGCATCGGGCGCGGAGGCGCGTGGCGGGGCGCCGGGAGAAAGCGGCAGCTGGACCCGCGCTCGGAAGAACTTTCTTCCCCACAACAAACACGGATGCGGCCGCGAGGGGCCGGCGGAGGCGGCGGCGGCGGCCGCCGCAGGACTGGCGGTGGAGGCGGTGGAGGCGGTGGAGGCAGCGGTGGCGGCGGTGGCGGCGGTGGCGGCGGTGGAGGCGGTGGATGCAGCGGCGGCGGCGTCGGTGTTGACGGCAGTGGCGGCGGTGGCGGCGATGGCGGCGGTGGCGGCGGTGGCGGCGGCGGTGGCGACGGTGGCGGCGGTGGCGGCGGTGGCGGCGGTGGAGGTAGCGGCGGAGGCGGTGTGGTGGCGGCGGCGGAGGTGTTTTGGTGGTGGCGGTGTTGGCGGCGGCGGTGGCGGTGTTGGCGGCGGCGGCGGTGGCGGTGTTGGTGGCGGCGGCGGCGGTGGTGTTGGTGGTGGTGGTGGCGGCGGCGGCGGCGGCGGCGGTGGTTGTGGTGGAGGCGGCGGCCGCAGGACTAGCGGTGGAGGAGGTGGAGGTGGCGGCAGGAGTGGTGGTGGTCGAATGCGATACAGAGCGATTTTTATGAGAAAGAACCGTTTTGACAGCTAGTCCTTGTAACACAACTGAGAGTTCTGTGGTCGTTGCGTCCTTCAGCCCATCGGACTCTTCTTCCTCCATTCGTTCGTTTGCAGTTGGCTAACTTGTAAATGGCTGCGACGCTTCCTATTGTGATGTTCTCGTTCGAAGAAAATACAGTTCCCCACGAGAAATAATTGACATTAAGAAGTGCACTGCTACTGTGCCCTTCTGTACAAATTCGCTTTTTTATAAACATTACACTGAATTGACATTGTGTGTGATAAGTATTATGTTTATTTGAAAACCTAGTCTTGAATGCATGATGCGTACTGGTACACGTGTTTCCGGCACTTGTGCTGTAAAGTGGCGAGCTGTATATCGAGATCGTTTCGTAGTTCCGTGCTTGCGATATATACTTATTTTTTATACAATTACACAGTTGTGAAACATGATGTCTTAACGGGAGCCATGCACAAACATAAACACTCTACGAAGAGGCGTGGCTAATCAGCTGCCGTGGCGGAGGGATACTTCTCTGAATTTCGTGAAGTCGTAGGCTTCCGCGGCCAGTGTCATGTGCGTGATCTGGGCTGTCCGGGTGACGCCGCGTCGAAGGCTGTGTTGCCGACGTTTCGACCATCAAGTCGTGGTCTTCCTCAGGGCTAGTATGCATACCAGCCTTTTCGGAATTTCATCTGGTGTTCATTTGTTTAGCGAACTGTCGCTTAGGCTCATTTTTAGGCGGATTCTTCTATACGAGTAGCTGTGGTGACGGCGGGAGAGATAGGGGCCGCAGGTGTGGCGGCGGCGTGGAGTTGGGGCAGCAGAGGTGGCAGTGGTAGCGGTGGGGGCGGGGCGGAAGCTACCTCGCTCCCCCCCCCCCCACATCCCAACCACGATGATTCCTGGCTTGCGCCTAAACCTGAACGGGCGCCTTCCTGCCGCGACGTTCCATGCTAGCGCGCCCCGTCACGGCTGGAATAACCCTCAAATTGTCTCGTGCGGAAAATAAGCATCTCCGGTGTCTAAAAACTCGTAAACCCGTTTTCAGTGTAAATATGTAGTGCACTAGCACCATAGCCGTGCGCACAGAGGGGGTAGGAGGGGCACGGCAAAATTTTGAAGGGCCCTTCGTAATAAAATTTTTGCCCTAAGTAAATGTCAATTTCTTATTTTACCGTTTTTTTAAGCTGACAATTCAAACACTTTTGGGGATGATGCTTTCCAAATCATTTGAAAACCCCGTAAATAATTCACCATAAAATACATTAAATTTTTTAATTCTATTATTAAAGTTATAATTTCATTTCTTGTAGTATATTTTATTTCCTATCAAAATGTCATATGTAAATAAAATAATTTAATGCAAAAGGGGGCCCAGTGGGGGACAGAGACGGACAAGAATGTAGTTGGTCATGCATGAGGTTAAAACTTACGCGTGCCAATGATAAGCACTGTTTAATCACCTATTGTTTCTAAAAGCAAATCCCTTTTGATCAATATTATTACCCGACAATTGCCACTGAACTTTTTTCAACTTCACACTTCCTGTCAAATGAACAGTATCTAGTATCTCTCATATATAATGCAGGTGTGGCGCATGAATCTTGTATGTAATTTTGTGTTATTGTGAGGGTCCCAATTTTATTTTGAAGTTTGAAGATGGAATAGCGATTTTTCTTTGTCTACAATATACGTCCTGTTTTAACAACAAACCTCATTGAGTTTTAATCGTCTCTAGGTCGCCAATCGATCACTGTTCACATCACTGGATGACATTGTTCAAAACCCCATAGAAACTCGTTGATACTGAAAATGCTCGAAATATTTTCTCCTTATTAATAATCAATTCGTGAACTGTTTTGTTTAAAAGACGAATGGAAATTTGGAAAACATATTTTGGAATTTAGCAACATACAATATCTCAATGAAACATCACTTGTGAACACTTGCACTTTTCTGAAAGCCTAATTGTCGGTAATAGTCTGGTATTATTAACTGCCCGAAAAGACGTTATGCCTCGGTAAGTCTCAGAAGTATCGAAAACTTCTCCTGAATACAATTGAGACGTAACCCCAATTTATTTAATACACATTTTTCAATTTTTTTAGCATGTGTTCAGAAATGTTATTTCCAGCGCTATTACGTAATTGTGTTTACCGAGTCAAGTTGTCGAACAATCTTATAGGCGTAATGGACAAGAGTGCGACAAACCGCTGTGTATTTATTCCGTTCATTTTCAATTCTCACACTCTTCCCCTAAAATGTTTAAGTACATTGAAGCAAAATAAAATGTAAAAGAAACACAGCACCCAAAATGTAACAAAACTACTGTTATTTGAAGTACAATTACTTCAGATAACGAGCATTTTTTCACTTGACTGCCCTGGAATCTCTATGCGTCTGTAACAGTATTCCATATTTACACACTTTAACGACAGTGTAATATTGATGATTCTGAAAATAGCAAACTGCTGGAAGGGAAAAGTGAAACTTTCAGTGCACGTTAGTTTGTTTTTCTATGTTTATATTTTCTTCAAAAATACGAACAAAAAGAAATTGTGATCATCATATGCAATGCAATGTTATTGATGATCAGACGACATTACATTTAAATCAATAAGCATTCAATTATTTACCTCTTTTATTATTACGAAATAATAATCATTAATTAAATTCAAAATGTTAAAACGCGCTATTTTATCTATTGTAGGTAACTTCATGTATTATATAGAATGTTATGATGAGCTCTTTAAGCTCATCAGAACACAAAAGTAAAGAGCATATAAAGGCGATATAAAAGACTTCAATAATTATATTTTCGCATATCATCTCCACGTATTTATTAAAACTTACACTTGTGACCAATGTTGATATATAATTAATAACCGATCCCGAGCAATGATGTTATATAATTAATAACCCAAGAGCATATCAAGACGATTGGAGACATTCATTTAACACTCATCTCGCGGCTATGCGTGTACAGCGTGTGGCTGGACCGTAAGTAGAAGCCCAGCGCATGGTATTTCTGTTTCTTGGAGCGATAACTACTGTAACCTTTATTCCCGTGAGTGTGGTTAATGTTTTAATAGAGAGAGGTAGCAATCATTCCTTATCCTCTGTATAATGAGATTCGACTCCGACCTACATGTCGACTGGTGAGGAATTATCTCCCGAGTAGGGCACCGTCCGAGACTGAACAAGCACTAAACTCTGAAACGGTTTCCTGGTATTTGTAATAGTGCAGCGCTTATGTTCACGTGCGTAAAATGTACATGTAAATGTGTGTAAGTAGACAGATAGGAATAATAAGAATGTAATGAATATGACGAAAATATTGTCTGCTGTCCGTGGCACGATTGTTACGGTACTGCTCCAGCATTCTTGTCGTGCTGATCGGAGAAACTACTGGGAGCTAATGATCAAAGCAGCCGGCCGCTATAATTCTCCTCTTGATAGCAGCTGAATTCGACCTAGCTATGTAGTGCTAGAGTAGAAAATCTTGCCGCCTTCAGGACACAAAACTTCGGACCTCCCGGGCAGAATCGCAGCAGAGACAGCAGCAGTGACCTGTGTGTATGTTTGTGTATGTGTATTGTGTGCGTGTAAATAAGTGGAGAGAATAGGTCCAGGAATAAGACGGCAATATCACATGTCGACCGTGGCCCGTTCGTTGCGGTACTGCTCCGGCATTCGGCCGAAGCTGATCGGAGAAACCATGGACAACTACCGATCAGAGCAGCCGGCCGCTAGAATTCTCCACCGGACTGCGCCTGCATTCAACCTTGCTGTCTAGCCGGTGTCGAAAATCCTACACCTTTAGGATCCAAATCCTAAAACCTCCCGGGCAGAATCGCTGCAGAGGCAGCAGCAATGAGCTAAACGCAGCCGGGCCGATCGCGCCGGGGATTCCGCTGGTCGCGACCGCATGTGAAAGCCACTCCGCGTGGAGACTCCTCCCCCCCCACCTCGGTTCACATCCACTCCGCTCCGCTCCGCATGGGCGCGGGGAGCCGCAGGAAGGAGCTCCCCCACCCCTTCCCCTCCTCCCTCCCCCGCCCGCCCTCTGGCATACCTGAGCGAGCGGGAAAGTTTTTGACCTGCGCCGCGGACGCACGCAGCGGCGGCTCGTGCGCACAGTGGCCGCGCAGGCGATCGCCTCGGGTCCCGGCGCTGGGGCGGGGCAGGCCTTTAGTCTTTCCGGGCGCGTCAGCTTTTGAATTGAATGGAATTGAATCGAATCGAATCGAATCGTATCGAATCGAATCGAATCGAATCAAATGGAATCGAATTGAAATGAATCGAATGGAATCGAATCAAATTGAATCGAATCGAATTGAATTGATGCCTTATTTTACGTGGCGAGACTCAGGCTACCAGGCCTGCTCTTCCGTCTGGCCACGCAAATTTCGCTACGCTCCTTTCACCCAGTAGCAGAGAAAGGAGGTATATCTTGGGCGAGAAACAGGCGATTTTTGAATTTAGCTCAGAGGCTACGTCATTTAGGCTTGAGGACCTTTTACATGCAAGTAAATCTACTAACATGGGACAGCCGGCTTTACTTCCCCTCCGAAGGAAAGCGTACGAAGGCGTAGACCATCGCCGCGTACTTTTAAGGTCATTAGTCCCGTAAGTGAGGTGTATATTATTATGAGTTGGAGGTAGCAATGTTCGTCTCCGATGGATGATTGATTGGTGATTCCGAGCCCGTTAGCTGTTAAGACCATTAGTCCCGTAAGTGCAATGTGTGTTGTTACTGCTGGAGGTGGAGGTTCTCTGGCTGGATGGCCAGATCCGGCGTCGACCTTCCTTTCGGCTTACGGCTTTTTCCGACAAAGCACTTGGAGTGATGCCTCATTGCCTAAATTTATGTCACTGCGCCTGTGACTTTGATCGGGAGGTTATAGATTCGAGTCCCGACGGTGGCAGGCTTTTCGACACTAGCTTCTCAGCTGAGTCGAGTTTAGTTGCTATCTAGAGGAGAATTCTAACGGACGGCAGTTCTTATCGCTACTTTTCAGTGGTTTCTCCGATCAACTTCAGGCGAATACCGAAGCTATACATAAGGGCATCAGATCGAGCGCGATCTTTCCTTCCTTTTCCGTGTTCTATTCTAATCCGTTACTTACACTATTTACACGCATTACACTACCATACATTTCGGGGGAAAAAACTCCATTAGTCGACAGGTATATCGGCGCTGATCTCGCCATCCAGGGGGGGGGAAGACCACCGCTACCTCCCGACGAAAAACACGCACTACACTTGCAGGAATAATAAGCAGAGCATCTGACACGACTGGCACCACGAACCAACCAATCAATCAACCTACAGGTGGGCTTGGGTGGTTTCACTCATCCAAGTAGTTCCCCCAGCGGGTAGCGCTCCAAGCTCCCGACCCGTGTGGTAGTGAGAAGCATGTTAGTGTAAGAGGTGGTGACAGGACAAGGAAGAGGAAGGAAAGATCGCGCGCGATCCGTTGCCCTTCTGTTAGGTTACTTTTCAGGCATTCGCCTGGAGAAACTTTTCAGGCATTCGCCTGCTGTTGGCTGGAGAAACCACGGAAAATTCAGATTAGAACTGCCACTGGACACAGTTCTTCTCTATACAGTGGGCAAAATCCAGCCACTATCGGGACTCAAACCCTAGAATCTCCCGGACAGAGGCACTGCAATGTTATTACATGATGCCCTGGCTTTGGATGGCTTCCGCCTCTACAGGGCTATTCTTAAGGGGAAAATGAAGGGAGCACGGCGTAGAGAACTGCTCGGTGATATTACTTTATAGATCGCCACTTGGTCACAGTTCTGTGTTTTAACAAATGCGCGGGAATGATTCGTAGAAAAATATTTATTGAACAATCAAACATCATTTACATCGTCTTTATATGCTGTTAACTTTCGTGTTCTCACAAGCTTCAATGTTTCATTAATACATTCTATATAATACGGAAAGTTTCCTGTAGTAGATAAAATGGCTCATTATCATATCCAGTGTAATACATGGTACTGTAGAAGACAATACAATCTATTAATTGGCTTAGTGAGAAAATATATCAAATTCTTAATTAGGCATTCTTGTAGGATATGTGAAATGAACCGAAAAAATTGTATGTCGTTAGTAATTATTCACTCGCACTATAGCGATCGTGAATAATTAACTTACATGATCTCGTGATCTAATTTAGCTAGTGATTCAATTTAATTATTTTTTTTTCAGGCGCCATTGTCATGTCGTAAATGTAGTGAATGTTATATCTCGAGAGGTTGCCTTGCTGGAACGTAATATTCACTGCCGTTCCAGACGGCAGTTTCCGGGTTTTTCCCGCCAGGTATCTCCCACAAGCGCGGAACCGCCTCTACCGGAACAAGCTCCCAAACTCTCTCGACACGGTTGGTAGGGTAGTGCATGTAAAAGTGCGTGTGTGTGTGTGTGTGTGTAAGTAATCGGAGCGTATAGAACGAGGAAGAAATATCGCGCGCGGTCTGTGTCCCGTTTGTTAGGGTACTGCTCCAGCATTCGCCTGGTGTTCATCAGAGAAACCATGAAAAACTACCGTTCAGAACAACCAACCTCTAGAATTCTCCACACAGCGGCTTAATTCATCCAGGTAATCTATTTAAAGTGCCGAAATCCACCACAGAGAGGACTCGAACCCCAGAACCTCCCGGCAAGGGCTACTATAGTTGATACTCATAGCGACGTTAATAATTGCGCCGCGTCATGTCCCTCTTCGATGCACCATGCCCTGGTACACGCGCCACGCTGCACTGGTTTGGCCGCGCTGGCACATGCAGGTGCCGGCACGCGTGCTGCGTCATCGCTTGAACATGCTTGAACCACACTCGCGCGTGACCATGTGTGAAAGTCACATCCGTTTGCAAGTTTTCTCCACGCCGGAAGGACGCTGTATTTTCTCCGTGATATCGCCATTTTGCTTGAATACTCTTGCATGTTAAATGATGGGCGATTTGCGGTGTATCTTCGTTTGGCATAATGTTTCTTTCATTATGACTACTTACGCTCAGAGATCTTTGCCTGGGTTCGGTGGCAACGATACAGCACAAAATCTGTTTTTGTGTCGGAATGAATAAATTTCATATTCATCATTCACACTATTTCAGTCGTGGGTTTTCCATGGAAAACAAGATAAAGTCAAGATCATTGTACCTTATCACTCTATAATTGGTATCTTTAGGGATGGGATTGTTTTTTTCTACCACCGCAAAAAAATGAGTGTATGATTCTTTCGTACTGCCTAGCGTGTGCGAAGTTATTCACGCAGCACTTGTGATAAACAAGTATCACATTTTAAATTGTGTATTATGAAACAATGATGTAATTAAGGGAATTAATACACGAGTGTGAAGTCATTTGACATTACGAGAAAGGAACGAGAGAGTTTAGTATACTTCATACCCGCCTTTCAATACTTTTACATTGCTTCAAAATAATATTTTTCTAGTACTAATGATAACTATTTTAAGACTGTTCCATTCTAGAAATTAAAACCAATAGTGTTTAACTATACTTATAAAATACCTCAAGATATAGGTTCTTGACCAATCACTGGAAGTTTACAAACCAACTATTGATAATTAATAATTGAGAATGGTTCTAGTAAATGTTTCGTTCGATTGTGTACATTAAAATTGCATTTAATATTTTATTAAGCTCGCCAGCTCTAACTTATTTCATTGTTAGTAATTTTTACGTGAAATATTATTTAAAATTAATTGGATCGTAATTTTACTTCAATTCTATATGTCTAGAGCAGTGCTAGTTATTGCAGGGAACATTTTGAGTGATGGTAAGAAGAGAACGCAAGTCATTTTTGTGTTATATGTTGTTGCCGTGTGGTTGTTAAAAACTGGCCAATTCTTTAGTTGAAAACGTGAAACAGAGGTAGAGTTGACACCTTGAGAAATAAGATAAAAATCAAAAATATCATTAAATAATGTTTTCTACAATATTCATATTCTTTATCTTAATTATTCATAGAAAATAAACTTTTCAACGAGTTGTCTTTTAGTTTATGGAACTATATTCATTTAGTAAGATAAAACTTAACTTTTGTACTCTCTCGCAAGCTGACTGGTAAACCAAAGACATCTGCGATAGGGTAGGATAAGTTAAGGTAGGGAACTGTCCCCTGGGAGACGGGCTGAATCCAACATGTCGACTGCCACGAAACGATTCATTGTAAGTTTAACTTGATGAAACTAAATGTTCCAATAAGTCGTGGAAGAAGTACCATATGAAACTCGATTTAAAGGTACCATATGAAACTTGAAACTCGTTTGAAGTTTACGGTACTAGCTCGTCCCTCGCTCGTATCGTAATAGCACCCTCTTGTATTAATACCATTATTACATCATTGTTTCATAATGTACTATTGACTGATAAATACGTAGAAACGCTCGGGTTCAAACTGTTCTACTGCAAAATGTTCTGAACCCCCTTGAGCCCCATCGGTACGCCAAACGGTACTTGGAGCCAAGTGGTAGTTAGATCCAATCAGTACTGGGGGTCAATCGGTATTGGGGGTCAATCGATACTTGGGGTCAATCGGTACTTGGGGACCAATCGGTACTCGCTGTCAATCGGTACTCGGGGTCAATCAGTTATTGGAGTCAATCGGTACTTGGGGGTCAATCGGTACTTTGGGGTCAATCGGTACTTGGAGTAAATCGGTACCAAGAACCTATGGCGCTAAACGTACTTTGGACCAATCGTACTTGACTCGAAATGCTACATGGGCCAATCGGTACTTAAAGCCAATCGATACTTGGTGCCAAACATTCTTGTTACCAGTCAATTCATGGCACCAATTGATATTACCAGTCGGTACTAAGGCGGCGCCGTGACTCCGCCAGGATTCCGCGAGGCTCCCCCGCCGAGGATGTGCCCTCCTTCTGGGCGTAGGCGGGGAGGGGGAGGGAGACGCTCGGGAGAAAGTGCAGCCGGTGATTGTTGGCGCACGTGGCCGGCGTGCCGAGCGCCCACTTTCCTGCAGAAACAAAACGACCATTTGTAGGACGGCCGCTCGGAGAGTGACCGCGCGCCGTTCTAGGAGAAGAATCTCACTGCTTCGCCCAGATACTTTTCTTGTTCTCTCTTGTTACCTTCTTTTTAACCGACAGTGGTCACTGGTTTTGTTCGCGGGATTATCACTTTAACCCGCTATCGCCGGAATTAATTTCGACCCTGTCTCGCAAGCTCAAGGTCGCACCTGTGCGCGATGGGGCATTGTTGGAGCTATCTGGTTGGTTATGAGAGATTTTTTTAAATAAAATTAGTAAAACCATTAGACCTATACCACGTCAACGTTGGTGTGTACCAACTACAACATTTATTTGATACTTATCTTTTCCTACGTCTAACTACCGATATACAACAGAAGCTAGGAATGGTTTTAAAAAACATTCGAACCACTGCAATTCGTCAATTCCTTCTGACGCCGCGCCATTCTAGGAGAAGAATCTCACTGCTTCGCCCAGATACTTTTCTTATTCTCTCTTGTTACCTTCTTTTTAGCCGACAGTGTTCACTGGTTTTGTTTGCAGGATTAACATTTTAACCCGCTATCGCCGGAATTAATTTCGACCCTTTCTCGCATTCTCAAGTGCGCCATGGTGCATTTTTGTAGCAATCTTGTTGGTTACGAGATATTTTTTAATAAAAGTAGTAAACCCATTATAACTATACTCCGTTAACCTTTTTTGTGTTCCAAACACAACCATTTATTTGATACTGACCTTTTCCAGTGTCTAGCTACCGACATACTATAGCAGCTAAGCACAATTTTGAAGAATTTTCGAAATGTCGCAATTCCTCCTGCCGCCGTGTCATTCTAGGAGAAGAATCTCAGCACATTGTGAATACACTTTTCTTATTCTCATCTTATATTTAACCAACAGTGTGTACTAGTTTTCTTCGCAGGATTAACACTTTAACTCATTATCGCCGGAATGAATTTCGACTCATTCG
The DNA here is from genome assembly GCA_038098605.1 of Gryllus longicercus. Classification (NCBI taxonomy): domain Eukaryota; kingdom Metazoa; phylum Arthropoda; class Insecta; order Orthoptera; family Gryllidae; genus Gryllus; species Gryllus longicercus. Next base: position 2,435 of record JAZDUA010000257.1, on the reverse strand, counting down.
CGCACGCTCATTGTCATCGCGATGGAGAGTTGGGCCTATCTGGTAGCACCTGTTAGCAATATCTATCCCATGAATATTGTTCTGTTGTTAAATTACACTACTAAATATCCCCAAGCAATAACCGTTCGTTACGACATATTTTTTTAGTAAAAATTATAAAATCGTGTGACCTACACCACGTCAACATTGGTGCGGACCAACCACAAACATTTATTTGATACTGATTTTTTCCTACGTATAATTATCGACGTACAGTGGCAGCTAAGCCATTGTAACAAGGTTTTGAAGAATATTCGAACAGTTACAATTCGTGAATACTTCCTGAAGACTGAGAGAGACGCCACGCTCTTCTTCAAGAATCTCACTACTTTAAGAATATACCTTTCATATTTTCATCTTTTTTTAACAAACGGAGTGCGCTGTGTTTTTTGTCAGGATTAACATGTTAACCCATTATCGCCGGAATTAATTTCGAACCACGTCATACACTCTCATCGTTGCGCTATTAAACGATGGCATTGTTGGAGATATCTGGTAGCACCTGTTATCAATTTCTGTCGCCCTAATGTTGTTTCTAAATTATGATACCAAAGCGCTTTCAAGCATTAACGGTTGGTTATAAGAAGTTTTTTAACTAAAAGTAGTAAAACCGATAGACCTATGCGCCGTCAACGTTGGAGCAGACCAACTTCATCATTTGTTTTATACTGACCCTTTCCTGAGTCTGGGACCATTAACAGCTATTTTTTGATTTAATTATGGTGACTTCTGGCGTTGGATCAGCCGGGACGCCGGTATCCAATCGGGATATTCCCAAAACTGAAGTCGTAACGAAGTAAGTCGTTCCATTTGGAGAAGCGAGTCCCAGATAATCTAATGTCAGTAGTCACTGTAATTAAAGTGTAGTATAAGCATGGGATTAGTAGAAAACTCAAAATGTCGAAGTACTGAATACTTCCTGATGCCAGAAGTGTGGCCTCGCTATTCTAGAAAAAGAATCTCGCTACTTTAAGCAAATAGATTTCTTATTCTCATCTTCTTCAGCAATGACCGACTAAGGTGTCTCATGGCATTAACTGATGTGCCACTGACGGGGAGATGCCAAGTTCGTTTCCCGACAGTGGCAGGCTTTTAGACACTAGCTAAACAGCGAGGTTGAAGGAGAATTCTAGCTGCCGGCTGCTCTGATCGGTTGTTTTCTATAGTTTCTCCGATCAACACCAGGCGAATGACGGAGCATTACCTTACCAAAAACACAAATAATAGCAAGTTATGTAAAATAAAATTTTCCTGATGCTCATTGCATGATGATATTGCAATTTATTCAGGAGTTTCATTATATTGATGAAACAACTATCTGAGATGGAACGTTTGCCTGCAGCACTGTTTCGACTTCATTCATCAATAACAGTTTTGGAAATGATATAAATCGTGATTGTTAATTATAAAAATATTGTTGAAGGATTCGTTTGAAAAAGCAAATTTATTAATTTAATCACAATAAGCGAGGCTATAACTGCGCAAAAATTGCACGATACGATAACTTGTAAGACTGTCTAAAAATTGAATTAGTAGAAAATTTCTTGAAAAATTGTAATTGTGAGATGTAATTAAAATTTTAATTAATTAAAAATTTAAATTATTTGGGACTCCTCACCTTCAAGATTGTTTTAATAGTTGAATGTTTGGTTTGATATATTTTCGTAAAACAACTGAAATGACCGTATGGGAGAAAAGTACACTATTATCATATTGTATTTCTTTTTAGTGCATTGTTAATTGTGCGTGTAATTTAGTGCATTGTACTGTATTTAAAAAGTGTTTGACACACGTATTGAAGTTTATAAAAATAAACATTTGAAATAGCGAAAACTGCGAATAGATCAATAGTAATGCATTTTTTGTAGTGTCGTTTTATAATTGACGCAAGTCAAACATATTTTAATGCAAACATGTAAATTGTTTCTCGATGTTTGAATTTTAATACAAATATCTTATATCACTCCGCAAAAATGATCAAACGTTTCATTATCTCCCACAGAAGACTTGCAGATCCGGAATACGACTACCCTGTGACACATGTATGTCGGCAATCTAGGCTGAACACACCTTCTCCTGCACTTGTCGAACAGAGTTTCTCTACTGAGTCTTCACCAGAATATAAGAACGCACTCACATTTCTGACTCGGCTTCACAGAAACCTTTTTCAAGAGGTCGGCATCAAATATCGCATTGAGTGAAAGAAAAGAAAGGAGATCAAGTGGAAAGCCAATAAAAGATAGAAAGATCGTTTTAGTTCTTGATGACGGAACAGATTCTCAGTCCCAACTGGAATCTGCAGGTAATGATGACACTGCTAAAAGATGCGGTGCGAAAGATGCTTGTGTGAAGATGCACTTAACGATTTGTATGTCCATCGTCGCTCTTCGTAGGAG